>CM065052.1:127054854-127734854 GCA_032883995.1 Coronaproctus castanopsis | reverse complement strand
TAATTGTTAAATGGCTCCTTCCCTGTTATCGCACGTCTATTTCCGGTGTAAATTTAAATATTTTTGAAAGTTTCGAATGACGTACTATCACCATCGTGCGAAATACTTACTTTTGGCGAAATTTGCGTTTATACCAATGGTTCATCGAAAGAATGTCGCAAGATAAGCCGCAATAAAATTTATAGTTAGATACCTAAATAGCAGACAACATTATACAACAAATGCATTTTATCCCAGATAAGTATAGAAACTATATTATTTCAACTACATAGAATAGAAGGCTGCAAAAATATAATAGAAATAATTTAAACTAAAATCCCTCTAACAAAACTCGCACTTTTTTGTATACGTGTAAATTTAGACGCGCGTAGATAAGGCATTAATGGAAAATAAAAATAACACTATAAAGGTGATTCCTGAAGGTTAAAAAATGTATTAATGGATTTTCAGTTAAGTAAAACTTAGAACTAATAATTCCTTAATTAAAATACACAAGATATCAGTTTACTTAGTTACGTCAACGTACTCATCAACTAAACATATATAACGTGTACATATATATATATATATATATATATATATATATATATATGTATTATGTATGTATACGCGTTTGTTGTATTGTAAGAACTAGAAGTAATACAAGATGGTATACGATCGGGATATTTACGGAATTCCGTACAGCCGGCAGTGGGTTGATACAGGCATATCGTGATATATATATATATATATATATATATATATATACGTATTATACATTCATTAAATCTAACTATATGCACCTACGACGCCCTCACGAACAAAACTGCATAATAATGTTAATTTACGAGACTAAACTGCAGATTTATTCTTGACCTATTAAAGAATTACACTTACGCAAACTTATTTATATTCGTTTATTATGGAGAAGTGATAACTATTCCAAACATTTTTCTCACATTTTATAACGTAAATACACACGTTCGCACACATGCACAGCTGATATTCTTTAATCGTCGATTAAATTAAGTTATCCTCACGTACAATCTAAAAATCGTGCATGAAATCTACATAGGTATAAGAAATAAATCACGATAAAGCGACATTTACATACCTGAATTACATATAAATACACACGCCTATATATATATATATATATATATATATATATATACCATAAAACTACGTAAGACCTAGTTTAATCCAATCGTCTGACGTCCAGACGTAAAAAACTGCAATGAAACACTGGATCCAAAACACATTCACGTATAAATAGGTAACATTATCAACAATTCATTACAAGCCACTGAATTTTAAAGTTTCCATTTAAATGACGGACTGTAAAGGAAAATATTGATCTCAAAAACAACGAAACGAAAATTTTTATAAAATGAAAAATAATTTCGGTCGTCGTGTTCCTAATTATAATTTTGAAATTGTCCTGTAATGAAAAATAATTCTTGTCATACTCCAAAATATAAGTTTAAAATCATTTTCAAGTAAACAATTATTTCATAGGTTATAATTAAGAATTGAGCATCCACACAGAATGCTCGAATGCAGTTACCATAACACAAACTCAATAACGGGCATAAAAAGTACATATAAAATAACTTTAACAGCAACTAAAAAAAGTCAGTTTTTCATTAGTTTGGAATGTAGAAAATACATCACAAATACAACTGAAGGAAAATAGATCGTTTTTTAAAACTAGATTGGAATCTATCACAATGCTATCGCCTCATTGTATATGTGTACGTATGTAGGTATATATATGTATATATATATATATATATATTCATAAGTAACTGTATAATCGACGGTTACATGAGAAATACGATAAATAATAATAACAATACGCCATTATTATTATAAATATTATTTCAATTTTATTAACCAGCCGATGATTCCATCTCTTAAATCACTAATAACTCCTAACGGTAACTGTAAGGGTGCAAATTCATTACAGTCATCTAGTATATGTTGCATTGTTTGTTTGGAATTTTGGATCTTGCATGCAGCTGACGTCGTCATATTTCACTTCCGCATTAAATAACTGCATCTTCCATGTCCAGCTCTAGTTCCATTAAGATTCTTCTATTCTTTTCTCGGTGAACTAAATGGATTTTTTTTTTTAATATTCTAGATTTTCCCACGCCCATTTTCCATTTATCTTTCTTCTAATAATAAATTGTGTGATGGGCATGGTAATTTTCGGGATTTAAATCATGATACATCTGTTTGCAGATTGGCAGTTCGGGGCTAAATCTTAAATTTATTTTTATCCCCAAATAAAGCCACCTCCTGTCTAATTTCAGATGGAGCTACGTTACATAATGCTGATAGTGACCGCATTAATGGCGTAAACGTGAATATTCCCGATACAGTGCGGAACACTTCGTTAAACATTACATTTACTTTTTTAATGTGACAACTATTGCAACAGACTGATGAATAATATTTAGTTGCCGAGTATACAAGCACCAGGGTAGATATTCTGAGTATTATTGCATCAGCTGCCCAACTAGAACTTGCAAGTTTCCTAATGCGATTTATACGCGTTTTAAACTTTTTGAATAAATTAGATGCTCGTTATATAAGGTTTAGGTAATTTTGTTAAAATTACTTTAAATTCTTCACAACAATAATGAAATAAGTAAAATATCGCAAATTGCCAAGATGAGAAAAAACATTATCGGAAAGCTTTATTACCGAAAATGGGCAAACGAACAGATGTATACAACCATTATGTATGATAATCTAAATGTTACAACTAGGTATTTAGATTCGATGAAAAAAAAACCGACAAACATATCTATGCTCCGCCGAGAAACGAAGGTCATTGTGGTGGAAGTGAGGAACTTACAGGTTAAACATAAAGGAGGATGAAGATGTTTAGGATAAAATTGTGTGAGATATTAGTGTGACCTAGGGACAGACTAGCAAATAGATAATCTCTTCTGTTTGTTAAGTGGGATGATGTCCGGAAGAATGTTGAATCTCGAATCGATCGAAGTTTGTTGGTAAATGGTTGTGCAGACCACTGGAGGTTCCATGACTTACGTACTGAGGATTTGATATAAGTCTGCAGATCTTTCATTCGTGTAGTCAGGAGCGGGAATGGTTGAAGCAATGTGCCATCTCTGGCTGCACTATCCGCCATTACCTTGTATGTCAACGTGCGATGGGATCCATGCGAGAACTACACGATTATTTGATGTTATAATCAAATGACGAATTTCTTTAGCCGGTGTATGTAATTTAGGATCATGAGGATCACTAAGGCACTGTAATGCTACAAGAGAGTTCGTGCATATCGACTGATCAACGATAATGTTTGAAATATCCATAATCGCCATTTTGATGGCATTAAGTCCGCTGATAGTATTACAGTATTGAGTAACAAGGTAAAACGGAGAATAGTTGTGTTAAATATATATATGTTTTATATATATATAAAACTGTGTAGCCTTGGTTGCGACCAGTATTCAATTAGGACACACTCCGCTGACTTACAAATATCTAATTAACGAATGTCCTACTGCTACTCGTGTGTGATAACGTTACATTTTTCATATCTTCAACGATTACCTTGTATACAGCTCACCATTTACCTACATAACTTCTTTTCCTATTTAAAGACGAAAATTCCTTTTAAAATAAGAAAATTCAGCTTACGGTCACTAATACGAATTCTTTATTCGTGTATCTAGTCGTAGTTGCTACCCGTAATATCACGTTATTTAACGAAATGAAAACTTTTAATTTTCTATTTCGAATAACTAGCCGATTAAATATTTAAGTCGATTTTAAAAGCTATAATAAACAAACAATTAGGAAATCGATTAAAACTCTAACCGAGTGCTGGAATTTACGTTATAGGGCGTACGCGGATATAACGAGATACATTGTTCAACCTACGCATAATAGAGTAAAAGCCTGATAACGAAACAACAATATTATTATTATTATTATTATTATTATTAATAATAATTGTATAATAATTTTAAATTTGCTTAATACTATTTATTACTATTATTATTTATTATCAAAAATAATAATAATAATACTATTACTATCGTGATCCAATGTCGAGGCTATTAATCAAATAACTGTCAAGGTTAACGTTGTTATCAAAAGCTCGGTGTTCTAACACAATTAACGCACACGCGATATAAAAAGGAGTTGGTAATTCACGTCGTCCGATACATTAGAAGGAATAACATTTCAGACACGAGAATTAGATCCATTCGTATAAATATATATATATATATATATATATATATATATATATATATATATATATATATATATATATATATATATATATATATTAAAAAAATGTATATTAATTTCCTTCTCATTTGGGTTTATTTTTTAACGTGGACACCGACCACGCCTTTTCTTAAATAGCACTTGGGACGGTTGCAGGCGGATTATTCAATTCTAAACTAAACCAGTACGCGCAGTTAACCTTCAGTCGCTTATGTTCCACTATTACTTCGTTATCTCTCGACGTCCGGCAATTACATTTCGTCGAAATATAAAAGTATTCTTAGTATTTTCGATTTTTTTGGGGCAAATTTTTTTAATCGGTTTAATACGTTTTTATTAAACCATATATTTTTATAACACGAAATTAAAGTTATCAAAATGATACCGACGAAATAAAAAACCTGCTACCAACACCAAGCTCTTCGAATTTATAAATGTCGAACACTGATATAATTATTAAAAAATAAATAAAAAAGTACTGCATTTCCGCATTTAATAATTACGACGTACAAAACAGACGTGCGTGTAAAAATAACTTCTTTTTACGTCTTACACGACTGCTCCTCGCGATTTTGATCAACAATTAAAAGAAATTAATTAATTACACTAATTCAATTAGCAAGTCTTACATTCGCTTTATGAAAAATAATATTTTTATTTAAACTAGCAATTCTAAATAAAACGCCAAAATAGGATTTTTTAAAAATCAAATTCGTAATTCGTCTACATTTGTTTACTTTTATATTTAATATTTTATAAAAAATAGATATTTTTTATGCAATCATGCTCAAGCACTAATCCGCCTTAGAGTAACGTAATTATTTTTAATTTAATATCAGACAGATGACTGAAAAATTACACGTATATACCCGCGATATTCTGTTTTTTTTTTTTTTTTTAAATTATTCTAAAGCATTTGATACCATCAGTTGGAACAACAGATTATGGAAAATCTTGATGGAGATGCGAGTTCCTTATCATTTAGTCGCCTTAATCAGAAATTGATATCAGAAGAACATGACTTATGTAAAAGTGGAATCAGATTTATCTGATAGTTTCCATGTAAAATGAGGAGTTCGACAGGACTGCATACCACCACTACTCTTTAAAATATATAAGTGAGTGGCTAATAAAAAACGTTACTGAACATTTGAATGGAGCAATAAAAAATTACAAAGCTAAAATACGCAAAGGATAAAGTGCTCTTTGCGAATACAAAAGAATAAATGAAAGAATTTTTAAATAGAGTGCAAATAATGAGCGCAGAAATAAACTTAAAACTGGCAAATGTTTCTTGATGGTGATTGACAGGATTCAAAAGCTATAGTCTTTAATTCAATAATGAACATAGAATGCAAAGAAAAATATATATATATCTCGAAGCACTGCTTACAAATAAAGTAGAATGCGAAGATCAAATAAAAAGAAAACTGGGAATGGCGAAAGTAGCAGTAACAAGATTAAGTAAATTATGGAAGACCACAATATATCAATAAAGACTAAAAGATATATAATAAAAACATTATTGTTCCTAATAACGACCTATAGCTCAGAATCGTGGGCACTGAATAAATGCCTTTGAAATGACGCCTTATAGAAGAATGAGAATTTCGTGAAAATTGTTTCAAACAAATAATTCCATTCTACAAGAATTAAACATTAAACCGCATCAGAGAATAGTAAGTACAACACAATGCCAATGTCCTAAATTTTTTGGTCATCTTGTAAGACGAAACGGCATAGAGAAATAAATTATTCAAGACATAGTAGAAGATAAGACAACCAGAGTAAGACCCACCAACACGTTACATGGACTACATCGAACGGATAACAAAATTACAATTAACGGAGATTATGCGTAAGGCTGAAGATCGGCAGACGTGAAGGAAATTGACAACCAGTTTTTTCACCTGCATATGATAGTCACGACAACTGAAACCAGATGCGTGACTATTATTATTTTTTTTTATTTTTATTTTTTGGCTTCCATACAGTTTACCCATGTCTGTATATTATGAAATGAATAAGAAAGGGCTACTTTATATATGCTATATATATATATATATCATTTCGTTTGCCCGCTCGTTGTCTGAGTATGAAGAATCCACCCACCATTGATGCATTCTGAGGTGACTAAATATCCCGAATCATATACGCTACTAATTATTCGTTAAAGTTATTTAATTTAATCAAATAAAGCATTAGCGCAATTCTAATAATATAATTAATATAAATTAATTCCGCCACGATATTACATCCTACTACTATTAAACATGAATTTTTGAGATCTAGATCATTTCCTATTTACATGCGTATATATATATATATATACACCTGAATCGTTCCATAAGTGGGATACTGTGACAGAAATGCTTTTTTCTTTAAGTAGTTCCCGCCATTTGTCCAATTTTGTGCTATATGTACAAATTCGTTGAAACTACTCTTCATAAACTGGGTTAATCCATCTGACTATTTTAGAGGTAGCCACGATCTCTTGTTCGTTCAATTTCTCTTCAGTGAAGATCGTTTCCACACCATTTGCTTCAATTGCGTGATCAAAAAACCCGTCTAATTCTGGTAAGAATTTCCGTTAATAACTATCCAGGTTCATCAACCTCCTTCAATACAGATTCGTTTGTCTACTTGGCCGTCACTGAGATACGTAACATTCGTTTTCAGTATTTGAAAAATTCGATGCGCCCGCGTTCACCCGACGAATGGTCCATATTTCAGTAGCGTTCAAGGTAGCATGGAATGAAGCCATATGCATCTGATGTGTACATATGATATATAAGTCCATATGAACATCAGATTAATGACAATCAATCTACGTCAAAATTCATAAAACGGGACGAATAACTGTGTGCGAAAATTGTCGAACAATATCACTAATGCCAACAAAGTTACGTTCAAAATAATATGTGCTGGATTATACGCTTTAATAAAAACTCATATTCCCCAAGAACAAGCAGGTTTACTAGGCAATAATTTCTGAACATAGAAAAAACAATAAAATACATGAAATAAGTAATTTTGTGCTTTGTTAATTAGTACAAAGCTTTCGATTATGTGCAAGGGAGTAAATTTACTAAAATGGTAGTTTCAAATTACTTAGTCGTCTGTGTAAAAATTACATAGCTAGACTTAAAACTAAACTTGGGATTTCTTTATAGTTAGAAAACGATGTTTATTCTCACTGCTCCTTTTCAATATACATATATATCACAAGAACTCTATTTCTTAAAGATGGGAAAGATATAATAGAGTGCAAGAATAAATTTTCAATTGGTACATATAATTTCAATTGGTGGATATAATGTATAACTGATAGTTACAAACATCGAAAATATAACTTCCTTATTGCGGAGACTGTACGAGTTGTTAATTAATCGAAAGAAGACGAGAATGATGACAAATAACTATACTAATAATAACTTACCCTAATAAAATCTATGTATGGAATACAAGTTATCAATAAGTTCGTATTGACTTAGTTTGAATGCGTTGTTTAACGTGGCGCTTTCTATCAGTTTGCTGGCTGATGAGAATCGTGTAATCTCCAATTGATTTGTAATTTTCGTTTTTTTTTTAATATATTTATAGACTACTTTAATAATTATACCGTTTTTAGGTTGTTTTTATGATCAATACGCGTAGAACCTACGAGAATCCAAACCTCCTACGAATAATTACGAGTTTTAGGAAGTAAAATTACGATTATTACATTTTTGTTAATAATATTTTTTCTTTATTTACGTTCGAATTGCAAAAAAAAAAAAAAGATTTCTCGGAAAAGTCAATAAATCACGTAAAATGACGCATTGAGATCATTCAATTCTTTATCAAAATCACATTTACGGTAATTCATTTTGCAGCGCGCAAATACGGTGGTTTCACGTCGTTTAGAATAAATTATCATAAATTAATAAAATAACGAAATAAGAGTAAAAACGTAGCGACGGGATAGTCAAGAAGGTGGAAATCCCGTAAATAATCAGGACGTTAACGCGAACGAAAAGTACATCTCGGCAGTGATTTTTGTGGTCGTAAACCGCAGCAATTAAAACCGGCGACAACGATACAGATATTCGGGATAATTATTTACATCTGGGTTTTCCAACTATAAACTTTCTCGAAACAAACAGGAAACCAAAATATATTTTAAATGAAAATATATTATTTTAACGAGAAACACTTAACGGCCACGTAATCCATACAAATAACATAACGATTAAGTATGTAAAACCCCGTGCACGATGAATATAAAATTAGGTTTGATAAATAACGCAGGTAGAAACGCGAAATATATTCGGTAAACCGATAGAGAAAATGTAAATATATAATTTTTATCGGAACGTATGTTGGAATAAAAAACGCGTAATAATTAAAATTAATAAATATAAAATAATTAAATTTAAATTAATAAAGGTAGAAAGTATTAAAGAAAGGAGATAAAACAAATGCGAAGAAGGATAACAAACCGAATTCTCGATACATCGTAAGAATTATATAAGCGTAACAGAAAAAGAGAACAAATAGATGTCTTGACATTTTTCTTACTTTCAAATGATCCGCGCGTTAAATATATCGATAATTTTCACGGTTTCAAATATTATGCTTAAAACGGATATTTAATGAGGATATAGCAAATTTTAAAATTCACGTTCCTTTAATATTTTAATAATCCAATTAATGGGTAATGTTCCAAAATGACTACCACAACGAAAAATAGACACGAGAACTAGACTTTATGGAACGAATTACGTCATAAGTCACTGTTTTTCGTCTTTCATTTATCATCATCATCATAAAAGTAGCATCTTCCATTAAGAAGATTGCACATCACGAACTCTATATACATCGACATCTGGCTGATTCAAATAATACGACGAAGTCCTTAATTCCTGTATTTGTTGCAGCTAATTTCAATGTTTTTCTTCCTCTAAGGGGCTTTCTTTTACCCTGTCCTGCTACAGTTCTTCTTATTGAATTTTACGAGCGATGTAATTAATTACAATCTGTTGACTTTGCACCTGCTCAACACTTCTCAGTCGATGATCCCCTTATCTGTTCGTGGAATTCTCAGCATGCGTCAATTATGCCCATATTTCAACGGCGTTAATTCTTCTATTTACTGTCCATGTTTCCGCTGAACAGGTACAACGTAACATCGTAATATTTGTTTTCTTGTTTCTGAATCGATCTTTCTGTTTTTCAGAACTTTTTCTACAGTTCCAAACGCCTGTCTGGCCATTGTTATTCTGCAAACGATTTTTTTTATCACGCCCATCTTCTGTAATAATATTTATACTGGTTCTCATTTTCTAATCGTTGTCCATCTATTTCGATTTTTGTCTCTCGGTTCTACGTCTGATAAATTTCATGATTTTTGTTTCGCTTATATATTTTCACGTTGTATTTTCGTCCAATTTATAGTATCTAGCATTTTTTGCATATATATACTTAGATTATTCTAGTCTTCGCATACTTGGATAGTAGACGTGTGCTTTATAAATTCATATAATAATTTGATAATAATAATCATTAATTACGCTCAGGTGAAGGGAGGAATAAATATGTGCCGTTAGAACACGAATGCGGTATTATAAATGAATTAATGTAACTGAGGATTATTATTACAAAATTACTTATTGTTGTACATGTAAATTTTATTTTCACTATTATTATTATATCATCTATATGTATATTCCTGACTATACGCTGTGATATGTATATAACGTTTGAGAAACTTCGAATGTATAAAATAAATATCTAATATAATAAAGTTAATAAAATTGCTTCATTGTAAATTTTCGATTACTCATATAGGGGATTAACCGAAAATTGTAAAATTTCGTTCACGTCTCAATTCTCTCAATCCTATCTTATTCATTATTATTTTTAAATATATATATATATTTCATTTATTAACGCCGTAAAACATTGCGATAACAATAAAATACACAACATCTCGTAAAGACACCTTGAAATGTCGAAATCACAACGAATCACGCGAAAAAAAAAAAATCAAAGTAACGTAACAACCGCTCCTTAAATATAGAAATGAACGGGGAAATTATACAGCGACGAATTTATACAAATCAGTGATTGCACATGTAAAATAATAATCGAATAACTCTCGCAAACCGGTTATTAATAATTGAATTGAAATATTTACAACATAATTTAAAGAAACGAAACTGAACAGACCAAATTAAAAACGGTTTCTGAACAATTTAAGCGTAAATGTAGCTCGACTTCAAACGGAATTAATTCTAACTTGTCGGCACGTATGTTAAAAATTTGTGTGGCACATTCGTTAAATCATAATTTAGGTAAAGAAAAATTACAATTTCATCAAATAAAAAAGAACGTACGATGAATGTGTCGAATTATTGTCAACGGGTATAAAACTTTAAATCATAATACCGATTAAAAATTAATTTGTAATTATAATAACGAGAAAAATAATAAACTCAAAATAAAAACTCGCTATATCTAATTTACCGAAATAATATGTTCATATGCATATATCTTTTTTTAACTGTAAAACTAGTCTAGATAGACACAATGTAACTTTATCGCGTAATAAATAAATAAATAACTAATAACACCCTCCCAAACAAAATAAGACCAAAACAATATAAAAGAAAAATATTTAAATCACATCTTTAAACTAATATAAGTAGTTTCATTAATAAAAACAAGTACAAAAATGAAGAACTTTTGATAGTCTATTTTATAAATTCTCATAATAGAATTAACATAATCTATTAAATTTCGTATCTAACTCAAAATGTGAAAAAATAATAATTTAATTTCTGGTCATTTACCGAGGGGTCATATAATAGGTTCATTTACCGATTCATCTGACAGCCAGGAAGTTGCACAATCGACGGTTTTCAATCGGAGATCCGAAACTTACAATTAGCTACTAATAAGAATTAATACGTTCAATACTGAAATTTAGTTATCAAGAAAGACATTTTCAGAAATACTTTTTTTTTTACGTTATTGCATTAACTTGTAAGTAGACATGTTTATTTCGGAAGTGTGTATTGCTTGCATACTATGATAAGTTTTTATTAATTCATCTGTATAAAGTCCGCTATAAATCTGGTTTTCCGCCTTATTCAAACGATAACATGTTTTCTTTCTAATTATTGTGTTCGATCATTCCTATACCATTCCTACATACATTCCATTCTCATCAAATTATTCCTTATACACTTCGTCATATTCTCTCAATAGAGTCATTATACTAATTTTCTACTTATGCGATCACCGTTATTGGCAATAATTAATAATGGTATGATCTTAAAGAAAAAAAAACATCTTATATAAATGAAAATAATTCCATTCGTATCTACAACTCCTATAACAGAAACATTGTGAGAGTTTTCGACTTTTGCGATATTGAATATACAATAAAAAATCATTGTAGGTAACATTTAAATTAAGACATTATAACGTGATGTTAAATAGGAATGTCTGTATGCGACGGAGGTTTAGCAATGAATGTAAGTAAATAAACGGGACAAATCAAAATCAAGGAAAGGAAAATAGTACGCAAAATTCTGGAACCGAAATTTGATTATGAAATAGAGAATAAAGAAGTAATAAGGAAATACATGAGCATAATGGAACGAAAAAAGATTACGCTATTACTTGAAAAGAATGGAGACAAAACTCTTAACGAAATACATTTTCTAATACTTTGACAGAAACCTTAGAACGCAAATCGCGTGGTTCCGAGAAGTTCAGGAAGATCTCGAGGAAATTAATAATATGAAGGATGGCATCATTATGAATAATAAAATTAATACATTCAGGAGTTTTGAAGAAAAACTAGGAAACCGGTGCCAAATGGACAGACGAAAGGAAAAAAGACACAGCGAAGCGATAAAGAAATACTGGAGTAAAAGGAAGAGGATGGAACAACCATCATGAAGATATCGAATTCGAAAGAAGAAGTTTAAACAACGAATTGCACTTGTTCCATTTTACTACGCAAATAATTCTATTATTATTTTCAGTTTAGAGAATAGTCTTCCCACTGTGACAGGCAATGTTAAAAATAGTTATACAATGTCAGTTTTAAAATTATGCAATTTTTCATTTAAAAAGAACATTAATGGGCATATTTAATACGTTTTTGCGAATTTCTATGTGACAAAAGCTGATGTATAAAATTGGTTGATAATTCATAAAAAAAGAAAAAAGAAAAATATTTATTTCGATATAAAATTCTATAAATTATCAATAATTTACATGTACATATGCCAAACTATCCTTAAAGTTACCGAAGCAGCGAATAAAAATTCATTAGCTCTTACGACGTTTCACTCAATTTATCATGTTTTATCTTCTGAATACTGACTTGCAATAAAACTGTCAATTATATCAGATTAAGGAAGGTCACAAAATCTATTTTCCCCCACTGCAGTCAACTAAATCATTGTCGTTATCACTGGAACATGTTCTGAAATCGATTCATTTTCGTGACTTGAAAGGGGAGATGCATAAGTTGTATCCTGTTCGCTAATCGTCTCCCGAACCGTAATTCATTACCATCGTAAAAATCTTCGACCAGTGATTTATAATTAAAGCATTAATTATAATTAATAGTATTATATTAATAAATTTAACGCGATTAACGATTTGTTCTACTTGTAGCATATAAGATTAATCGCGAAATTAACCAACGTAAAATTTATACGTAATTCATAGCTTCATTCCTTATTTTGTTATAGTCATCCAGACGAATGCAAACGTAACAAGTTAGTATATGAAAAGACTACGGAAGAATATATAGAAATCAACGCAAAAGCGGATTTAGCCCAAGTAAGTTATGCGAAATTGCGTGATATTTTAATACATATCTGAACAATAAATTATATAATAACAATAAAAAAACAAAACAGAAAATAAAACATCCCCTCAATTCGATAGCTAACAGGATCGTCATCTAAATTATTCTTATTGACCCAAATATTTAGGGAACCATCTAAACGATGTTTTCTTTACAAGCAAACGTTATTGGATTTTTCTGAACAGTAGTAGTATAACAATACAGTAGAACTCCTTTTATCCATCACCCTCGAGACTGGACCTGTGACGGATAACTGAATAGACAGATAACACAAATTCCGTATATAGTACTATACCACATTGTAAATCATTTAGGAAAGAACTTTTTAAAACAATATGTTTAACAGTACCGTATTTTTATTCAGAAATTTAGTACGACATAATGCAATATAGTACAATTATCTAGAACAACTGTGTATATATGAAATTTTTTACATCTTAATAGAATCAGTACTTTCTTCCGTTTCTTCGCAGCTTGTGCTTTCTTTACGGCAATTTTCTGTATTTTTTAAAAGTAAAATCTGTGTAAAGTTTGCCTCCTCTTGTCTTTCGAACCAATCGATGCACTTTAACATTATTTCAGCATCCGAATGGCTGATTGCTAGTTTTAGTTGCACTTTGATTCCTCATTGTTGTCAATTTCACCATTATTGGATTGCTGAACATTAAATACAAATCAGTCAAAATTTCAAAACCTTCATCTTGTTTATCGCAAAGCAGACCGCTATTACAAAACTTCATGATTTCGTCAACACTACTAACCGTTTCCGTTGTTTCGCTAGTTGGTAATGCAGGTTCAGACCATGGTTTATTCCAACCATTCCGTAGGTTTAACATTTTAAGGTCGATCCATGCACTGGCAACATTAAAAATTGCGTCCTTAATGTTGTAATTTTTCCAGAAATCTATAACTATTGTTGTACTGTCAGACATTCAATGAAACTTCTTCTATACTGACGAGCTGCTGTTACAATGACGGATAACAGAGAGTGACGATTAAAAGAAGTTTTACTGTAATAATAATAATAATAATTATTATTATTATTATTATTTAAAATACGTTCAAAGATAAGTTATTTATCTGTAAAAGAACAATATAGTAATTTTACCAGTAACAATCGCATCCGAGTATAATCGTCTATAGGAAAAAAATATAAAATAAAATGAAAAAAGGAAATTAATTGTAAACACGGAAGTGTGTAGTCAGTATAAAACGTATGTTATATATATACATATATATATATATATATATATATATATATATATATATATATGCGTGTGTGTATGCATGTATATTCGTGTGTTTATATAAAACTATTAAAAATTTAACAATTAAAATCGGAAGTTGCCTTTAATGCGAAAAACATGACGTAATAAACTCAATTTTGAGTGTTCATGAATTGCAAATAACTGTTCCACCTTCCTTAAACGCGAATATGAACTACAAACTTAAATAAATCATATATTCAAATAATCGTAAAGAAGATAGTTTATTTATTGCACAAACAATTTTATTAAAAAACTACTTATATTAAATTTTAAAAAAGGGACGCTGTCTACGTTATGTAAATTGTTAAGTCAATATTGTCCATGTTTAATTAATAACACAACACTGTATACGGTGCAGTTTACTTTTTCCCTTTTAGAACACTAAACTAATTTCTTACGCGAGAAAAATGTCAACCATTATTAATAAAAATTGAAATACGAAGCCATAATGTTAATTTTATCAACGAGTTTAATGGAAATATTTGATTATTTCCTACGGGAAATATTTAGAAAACAATAACGCAAATATTATACGAATATAAATATATATTACATAGGAACGAAATGTTACGTTACGACATGTAAAAATAAAAATAACAATAATAATAATATAAATTTATTCTGCAGGGATTAGCCACACTAGCGAACAGTTTGATGTTCCTCGGAGTTGGAATGATGGTCGCCATAGCAACAGTTGTGAACGGAGTACTACATAATTCAAAGGACGATTTATCACTCAACGATGATCAAGCGTCTTGGGTTGGTACGTAAATAATGATCTATCGTAGAGCTTTATTTTACGAGAACGCGCAAGATTAAAATCATGCTACAACAGTTATAATCGTACAAAACGAAGAAACCGCGATTAATATAGACTAATGATAATAATAATACCGGCAAGCAACTGTTAATTGTGAAATTCAACATACTCGCTGTAAAGAAAATTGAATGCAACGTTCACAATTAATACTGGATACTATAATATTAACGACAATCACTACTAACGTGCGGATTTTTTTTTCGACGTTTAAAAAGTCATTTTACTCATTTGTCAGCATTTAAGAAGTTATTTTCGACATTTTTAAAAAATTGTTTTTTATTTCGTATAACAATAAATTATGAGTATCGGGAACCTAAGTAAATACAGTAAAACGCTACAGTATTCGAAATTACCGATTAACTATACACATACAAATATTTAGACGTTTACTTAAATAATTAGCCTTATAAGAAATTATTAAGATTTTGGCACCCTAAGAGAAAAAAAACACGCTTAATGAAAGATCATCTATCTTAGGAAATAAAGTAAACAAAAATTAAAATTTGAATATATTGGAGAGTAGTGATTTTATTAATTAATTATAAACAAACAAAATAAAACACAATCACTAAAATTTTAGCGATTAAAAACTTTTAGTGATTGTGTTTTATTTTGTTCGTTTATAATTAATTAATAAAATCACCACTCTCCAATATATTCAACTTTTAATAGAACCTGAACCAGGTTTGAGAGATATTTATTAATTTTGATGAAGAATTTTTCAAAAATCTATTTTATAAATGAAATTTATTGTAAATTAGTCTAAAATTGAAATTACATTTGGCTATTGAAATATGTATATCAAATTTTAAGTTGTCGTTATATAAACATTTCTGGTTTTTCATATATAAAAAAAGATGTAATAATTTTAGTTCGCGCTTGAAAATGACGTAACTGTCGAAAAGCTTCGCGATCAAAAACTTTTAGCGATTGTGTTTTATTTTGTTTGTTTATAATTAATTAATAAAAATACCTAGCAAATTTAAAAAAAAAATATATATATATTTATTTAGAAAAAACAAGTAACAAAAGTTGACAATAACAACATCGAAAACAAAATGAAAAATAAAAGTAAATGGTAAAAGTAAATTTGGCGGTTCACGCCGTTTATCATTCTAGTCACCGAACACAAAATATGTCATAAAACTTTACAAACATTTCTACTTATATATTTCATCAATGGATCTTTTTTTTCTTTTAATACGTGGAAAACGTTTAAAAAAGTACAAATTATCATTTTCGACATTTATTTCAATTTCGGTCTTTTATCTTTATCAAAGGTAGGCAAATTGGACAAAGTCGAACGATAAAATATCTTGGAGTTCACCTAGACCTTAACCATGGGTTTAGCATATTAGAGCGAAGAAAATGGAACTAAACGTAAAGACTAAACAGCTGTAACGGTTGTTTGGTCCACATTCACGATTTTAATACTATAAACAAATTATTACTGTACGACGTCGTATTAAAGCCTGCATGGCTATATGCAGCGAAAATATGAGGCTGTAAGTCTAAAAGTAACGTTAACAAAATTCAGAATCAAAATAGGGTATTACGTGCTATAGTGGGCTCAAGCCGTACGATCCATGAAGATCTGAATATAAAGTACATATAGGATGTAATTAGCGATTCAAAAACATATATGGAGATTACAGCACCACACAATTCCACTAGCAGATAGTTTGTTGAAGAAAGCAGCAAAAAGAAGAACGACGATAGATTGGATAAACCTAAATTAATGGTCATATTCTCAAGAAATCAAGTGCGTTCTCAAGAGACAACATCCCATTGATGACATAAATTTGTCAGTGCCTGATAAGAAACGGATAAAAAAAGTGGAAAAAATGGTTTCGGCGCTTTTTGACAAAATAAAATTTGGTTCGCAGAATCGGTGAAGTTGAATTCGAATTTTAGTCAGATTTTCTGTAACGTGCAGTAAAATGGTTGGACAAATGTCGAGAAGTCCGCACTATAATCATAACAATCCAGAAAAATTGTTTGCAGAAATAAATGCGTACAAGAATACAAAATGGATCGCGATGAAAATTCGAATTTCAATTAGGAAAGAAACGAAATAGAAAAAAACAAAACGATAAACGAAGCGACAAATAACATATCATCTACAGTTCGTAGTAACTTTAATTAGAATTATAATATATGAAATATATTTGAAAAAATTTTGAGGTAACAAGAAAAAATATCCTTAATTTATTTGTCACAAAACTTCAACAGTAAAAACTATCTAGAAAAATTTTATTGTACGTACATATCGAAACGATAAATTAAAATCGACAAAATAATAATTACAAAACTTTTTGAAAGGAATAAATAACAGAAAGTAAAAACTTTAATCCTTTCAGTCATACATTATAAAAAATGTTGACCCAAAATTGTAAATTTTATTCAGGTGTTTATTATACAATACTGTTTATAGATAATTTTCGATGTATTTATATAAATATTTTTCAAATTGAGACAGTTTACGTCAACCAGAAAATAATTTTTTTTTGTTAGCGTTAAATGTACTCGTCACGACTGAACGGATTAAAAAAGACCAACAAGATAAAAATAGACGTATAATATAAAACCAACGTTTCGGTTTTAAAAATCTCATCTTTTGATACTTTAATAGATCGACAATTTTCGTATCATAAAGTTCGTCTAAGGTAAAACTATATATCGACATAACGTGTTTTATCTGATGGATAAGATTTATCGTTGTGAAATTGAAAAATTTACTCATCGAAAATAACTCATTCGAAAATTTGTGTAAAGATTTATCGCATATAAACGAGGAAAAGTCAAATCTCTCGTCTTTTATGAGCTAATCATTTATTCGATTTTTAAATTTCGTCCGTGCACTTTCCAAAATAAAGAAAAAAAACTTCACTTATAAACGATCACTATACGCTTATATAGATCCACTGCTGGTTGTAAGCGTTCCCTCTTTTCATCCATCTCTGACGATCACCGACCTTTTACACGAAACGGTTTTAATTATATTTCAAAATGTCATTAACCATTTCCACTACATAAACGATATATAAATGTGTTCAAAAATGTTTTCAATTGCAAAAGAACTTTTACTTTGCGACATTTACACGTTTCATTTCTCAAAATAAATGAAAACTGTATTATACGGTCGCAAAATTTAAAAATGCGCGTGGCACTGAAAATTTTTTTTCAACAATCGACCGTGGAAATTTGAAAATAGATATATAAATATTTCAGTCGGAACATAAATATTACCGATTAAAATTTTTTTTTAATATAATAATAATGATAATAATAATAATAAACACCCACTAAAAGGTATCCGTAATATTTTGACAAGCATACGTAGTATATTATTAAATTAACGATAGAAAAAAAAATTCTCAGAACAATAATACGGCCCGAGTGTGTCTGGAGCTCATTATTACGTAATGAACTGACATCTCTATTCTTTATGATACACGTTCACTTGCCCTGTATAAAAAGAACGTTATAACCTTGACTTTGGACGCAAGAACACCATTAATAAAGGGAGTGATTATCGGGGAATGTGGTTGTTTATTCAAGGTGACTTAATTACATTAAGAGAAAAAATTACCGCATTGTACCCCACTTCAAAAAATAATATTAAGAAGAAATTCGCGCGTATATACACGTACGTGATGCAGAAATTTAAAATCATAATTTTGAAAAATAACGAAGTAATTGGAAAATTAATAAAAGACAAACCAGTAAAAAGACCCGTTTAATGTAAGCGATGATATATCAGATTTTAATCCGGTTAAATCTACCTTCGGTATAATAATTTTCAAACTAACACATCGATCGTCTTTACACAATACGATTTACTTCGGTGTTATTCGTCTTTCATATGTAAAGATATATCAAAATTTACTTGCTAAAAGTAAACATTTCCTTATAATAATTTTATTTTAAAAAAATGATAAGTTACAAAATTATTTCATTTATATACGTGACGTCAGATAATCAGTCGAGCAATGGGTATGACCAGAAGACACTTTACACGATAATCGAAACGAGTATGATACGATGATATGCCTAATAGCAAGCCACTTCGAGTCGAACTACTTACGCCTTCAAAAAAAAAAAAAAAAATCAGAAAGAAGACAATTACATAAAAGAATTTACAGATAGAGGAATTATAAATACACAAATTACCTGATCAATGAACAACAAAAATTTAGAACTTTTAAAAGGTGTAATGTTATTTACACGCTCAATATATATTTTCTATTATATTATATACATATGATATTTTATTTATATATACATATATACCACCGAACATCGTGACTCTAGCCATTGACGTTTATTTTTACGTACAAAATGAGCTAGCATTCAAGGCACTGTTTATATGCGACGCAGATGCACGCGCATATGATGTTATACGGAGTGGGCTGCCACTGCCTTCTCCGTGATAATTGAGAATTATATAATGATGAAAAACTTTCTATGTCGCGTATTGGTTTCAAACCCTCGACCGACAAGTTAACAGTCAGCACCCTAGCAACTACGCCACCGCGACATTTTTTATATATATATACATATACATACATATATATATAATAACTGTTTATCATGTTACAGGCAGTCTTATGATGCTTTTACAACCAGTAGGATGCGTCATATCGGGGTTTTTGCAAAAATTTATCGGACGAAAAACGGGGATGTTACTAATGAATATACCGGAACTGATCGCTTGGGTACTGATGTATACAGCGAATTCGCCTAAAATGTTATTCATGTCGGTCATAATGATGGGATTAAGCGCCGGATTTATGGAAGCTCCCTGTTTATCTTACATCGGGGAGATCAGTCAGCCTCGTATAAGGGGAATACTCACGTCCTACGCTAATATCAACATCAGCGTCGGCATGCTATTCGCATTCTTTCTAGGGTCGATATTCGATTGGAGAACTACGGTAGCGATTTCCGCGCTTGTTCCGATTATTACTATAGTGACGATCGCTTTCGTAAGTCATTTAAAATGATACGTAAATAAGAATAGGAATAAAAGCGACTAAAATTCGTATTTTGACGTCCTGTAAAAATATATATTAGTAGTTATCGGCAAAATAGCCATCGTAAAAAAATTGACGAAATATTTACTCTTGGATAATCGTCCGATCATTACAAATTATTAAGAGTACACCAATTACTTTTTTTCACCTTACACCGTTCAGAAATTTAGATTATTAGTTAATTTATTTTTATTTCCAAGGTTAGCATTTTTATCTTTTTCTTTTTCATTAAAAACAAAAAAAAAATGTAAAATAGCGTAATTGAGAAATTTAAAAAATAAGAGAAATGATGACAAAATACGATTATTTCGACGCGGCGAAATTCTAATTAAACAGATAACGAAAAAATTTAAAAAATTTGTTGAGTGATTTTTAAAAAATAAACAATGAAAGTATTTAAAAAACACAACAAAATTTATATAAAAAGACCACGAAACTTTTTAAGCAAGCGGACATAAAAACAAAAAAAAATGACATATAAAAATATACGCAATTTATAAGAAATATATAACATATAAAAATGGGAAAAAATTATTTTATATATATATTTTTTTTATAAATTATATATATTTTTAATTTTATTTTTTATCTCCACTTGAGAATTAGCGATCTATCTTTATGTATTATACGTAAATGTTAAATTACCCTGAAACGAGAGTAATATGAAATCCATAAGAAGAGAGTCTGATTTTTCTTGTTTATCAAACCTGAATAAAAAATTTCGAAGCGGAATACATGAAACGAATCTAAATTTATAGCGGTTTCTCGCATCGAAAAGATCTAATTATCATCCGCACAAATAAAACGAAACCGGTAATTGAATATTAAATAACGTAATTAATGGGACGACGAGATCACATAATCTTTTAACATTGCGTTCGAATTCGTAAAAACTTAGTTAAAACCAGTGCCATAAACATAAATAACAATAATTAAAATTATCAAGTATAGTCGTACTAGTAAATCAAGAACAAGATATATATATATATATGTATATTCGGGCACGGTCTGGGTTCGGTGTTCGAATCCCGTTAGTGTCGTATATAAAAAATTATATTATTTAGTCTAGTTCGATATATATGTTATATATATTTAACAACTGACTGATATAATTTTCAATAATACCTATAGTATTCAGCGTAATATTTCACACATTATACCTGTCTCGCGGCAATTACTATGCGTGTCGATGACTGTGCGTACGTATGTATAACGATTCGTAACAATTTTCCGAGAAAAATAATATTTTCACGACGACAAACTAATGTTATTACTTATTTATTTATCGACCGGACTGAATTACATACCCCAGAGGCTAGTAAAATTGGTTTACTATTAACAATTGTTACAGGCATCTATTAATAATGTCCGTTTTTATCGTGTCTTAATAATAAATTAAGTCGACTAATTCGAACATAAATTGTATATGCAAAGTTTTAAAATTAATTTTTACTCAAAATCATAATAAAGTCACGATTCGTTTAAATAATTTCCTCATAATAATAATTCGGTTACGCAAAATGAATTTCATCGTTAACAGATTCCAGATTCCCCGATTTGGTTGCTAAATAAAGGTCGAAAAGAAGAAGCGTTACAAGCGCTTTGCTGGTTACGTGGTTGGGTGCCGGAAGATAAAGTAAAAGTTGAATATGAACAATTATGTCGGTATATCGAAGCTTCTAAATTGGCGAAAATTAAATTAACCGAAGACAACGCATGTATTCAAGTTTCGTCCGGTCAAGACAACGGCGGTAAGTGCTACGTAATAGTATTTTTCTTTTTAAATCTTCGTAATTTTGTCACGCAATATTCGCAGATATATTCTTTTTTCCGACCATTATGTCTATCATCGGAGGTTGACAAACCACTTTTTCCGACTACTATATCTACAATCGGAGACTGACAAACGACGACTTTCGAACAGACATTATTTCTTACTGAATACATTAAACTTTAAAAACGAATGATGCGAAATAAGTAACAAAAAAAGAAAAATTAAGCCATATTATACGGGACGGCCATATTAATGTTATCAATAAATTATCATTGGCGTTTCCACGATAAAATAATTTCTTAATATAGAACCAAATAGTTTCAGAGAGCATCATTTATGTTAAACTGCACGTTAACTCATTTTAAATCATTTCGCTCCCTAGCAGAATATGTACCATTAGTATAAAAACAATTTATCAATTGACAGTCACAAGTCTGAAAGTAATAAATAAGATTTATTACAAAATTGATCTCTATGATATTAGTTCGGCTAATTAAGATAATAACACGTCTTTAATTTCAATAACTTCTGAAATATCAAGAAAAAAAATAGTACTCAATTATGATAATGATGATCATTAAAGTTGAATGTTTCCGTCTTTTCTTAAAAAAAATAAATAAATAAAATTATTCAAAAAATTAATCGAATCGTGAATTAAACTGATGTAAAATAGAAAAAATAGTTTTTTATATAAATATATATCAAATATAATCCACAATAATACCTAAAACTGTGAAAATACCTTTAAGGCTTGATTCACACTATAGGTACGGTCGCGTTCTGGTAAAATATTTACAAATGAGAAACAATAGAAGCACTCACACTATCGGTAACTCAAATTCTTCAGTCTCGCTATAGTCACGATCAATCCAAAAGAAATTATTTTCCAATTAATAATTATCATTAATAATAAATATATTTTTAAATTTTTAATTAATTTTAAATGAAAACAAATAGAAATACTTTTTATTAAAAGAAGAATGCAACTGAATTTGATACGATTCAAGACTAAATGAAGCTTGTGTAAACTGAACGTGACCAGACCGTGACCAAACTTATAGTATGAATCAGGCCTTAGAAGTAAATAGGGTTGAAATCAACAAACGCCTTAATAGGAGAAAAGGGAAAAAAACACAGTAACCTAAAATATAACATCATATACAAAAAAAAAATGAAAAATGTTTCTGCTGAATTAAATAGCTACATTTTATAATACATATTTTTCAAACTTGATTATCATTCTCGATTTGTATTAGTTTACTAATTATTATACAGTATCGATTTACAATTTTACATTTTATTTTATTTTATTCAAATTATGTTTGACCACTTCAGATACCTTACAAAGGAGAACATCGGCGATAAAGTTAAAATTAAACGATTTATTCAGGCCAGCTCTGCTCAGGCCATACTGTTTGATATTAGGTTACCAATTTTTTTTCCACGCGGCAGGTTTAAGCGGTGTCAGATCATATATGATCGAAACGTTCGCAAGTTTAGGAATGCCAGTAGAACCGAAATGGATGGTGGTAAGCGTAATATATTTATTATTATTTAATTTAATTAATATGCCATATACAGCAACTACGTAAAATAAGTATTAAATTAAATGGTACAATCCAGTATCATGTAGGAAGAAGATGAGTCTGGATAGCGTAGAAACGACGTCATCGATGAGTAGCTGCAATGAAGATGAAAGACCGTAGTATGATCTCTGTAGGCTGTATTGAGTCTGTCATTATATGTTGGACAGACAGTACAATGTTGCAGGCCGTACACAATGGAGCTTCTGATCTATTTAGAAGATAAGCATGTGTTAGTTTAGTGTGACCCAATCGGAGTCTACTGACAACTACATTATCTCTCCGATGTTCTAAGTGTGTCTCCCAAGGTGTTATTTTTTTTTGCTTCATAGATCACAGCTTGTTTGATGTTGATACGCTATTCTTCTTGCCATAACTGAAATAATGATAATCTCATGAACCTAGGTCTGCGAATGGAATTGGTAAATTAGACATAGGTAATGCAGTTGCTGCTTCCTTTGCTGCCCCCTATCAGCTAGTTCATTTTCAGCAATTCTAGTATGTGCTGAGATCCGGAGGAATGTAATGGATCATTCAGTATTTTTAGTAATTAATTCTTATCTAAATATAAAACCTATATTAAAAGGAAACACAGTTCCTAAATTATTTCCTCGGCTTCTCGCTCTCGTCGGAATTATAACGACCGGCGCAATACAAGATCAATTTTAATTATTTTTTTTTCATCCCATCGATAAAAACACATAGAAAAATGCGTAAATAATTAGATCGCTTTTATCACAGATTTACAACTAATAAGTATAAAAAGTTACGTTATGCAAGAAACGTCGAAAAAATCATCTAATTTGCACTCTTTTTATTAATTAAATTAAAGTATTAAGATTAACGGAAGTAAGAAGAAATGATATCAACATGATAACGACAAAAGAGAATAATTTATCGTTTATAGTGGTGATGATCAAGAACAAAAATATGCAGAGTTTATTATAAAGAGAGACTGGAAGAACAATTTAACAGAGTTTAAGGGAATTTCGGATAATATAGCAGTGGTGAAATTCGGTACGAATGAGAGAAGTAAAGATCAGTTTCTAAATTTAATACAAGTATATTCTCACTAAACAACCAGAAAAATGCGATGAAATTTATAACGAAGCCGTAAATATTATATATAACTTCAAAATTAACCGAAAACATTCCCCGATAATTACGGTAAATTTTTTAGTCAAAGAAGGAATGAGGAACATAATATATAAGAAAGGAAAGACGTTGGAAATTCGTGAATTTCTGCTAACAACACGAGTTAAAAAAACAGTAAATACCTTGTTCAAAAAGAGGATGGGAAGGATGGACGTGGATTTCACATAACCAAGATGATAAAAACCGAATCGACGAAAAATGAGAACAGGATAGATTTTAATGTAATGCAAAATTTTAGATTTTATTCTGATCATTAAAAAATGGCGTGTAAAATCATTCTTACAAACAGGCGTTTCCCGGTGACGAGAAAGAAGATGGGTAAAAAATGCGAAGATTTATCAGTTAAAAATTCCTCGAGGATCGTAACGTTCAAAATATAGTCAGCACAAAAGCGTTATATAGTGAGATAATAACTGGCATAAGGAAACCAAAAAGGAAAAATATATAATAAAGATGTCACCCCGAGAATATCGCGGCAGACATAAAGCAATTAATAAATAAAAAGGAAGCTTTAAGAAAACAGAAAACTAGAACAATGAAATAAAAAGTAAAATTGAATTGGTAAAGACTAAGAATATTAAATGAATCGAACGAAAAAAATCTCGTTCAATCGATAATAGAAAATACAAAAAGTACAAAATCAATAAAGAAAAATTTATATTTAGAGAATAAATGGGTGAATTTCCTTGTAGATGAACGAGGTTATACGATCGCAAAAAGATAATCAAATATATCACGGCTTATTATGCAGAACTGATATAATGAAGAGATTCTTGAATGGCTTGAGTGAGAAAATTTAGAAACGAAAAAAGGAACTTGTTAATGGATTCTAAAGTAATGTTATCGAAGTTAAGAGCAAATATAACTCCATGCTCTGAATAAATAAGAAATGAACAAATAAAATTTGGCGATTCGAATCTAATAAAAAGTTTGATTACATTATTGATCTCGAAAAGACAAAAAGAAAAACCGACATTAATGGAAAAACCAACATGATCCTACTTCATAATAAAAAGATGATAGAGAACTATATATTATAAATGAGTTCAAATGAACAGACAGATTTTAGGAAACGTTTCTCTATTACGGATAACTTATTTGTTATAAATAAAGTTCTAGAAAAATCGAAGGAATACCAGAAAATAGTATGTTCAGCTTTTGTAGACTACTCTAAGGCGTTCGATTCTATAAAACATAAATTTATATTAAACGCACTTCGAAATTAAAGGGTAGGTACACAAACGTAGAAGCGCGAATATTCATAGAAAGAACAAGGGAGTACTTTTATAAAAAAAAAAAGAGACAAAGCAAGGTGATCCGCTATCACTATTATTATTTATGTGTGCTTTGGAAGAAGTATTCAGGAAACTGGGTTTTAAGAACAAAGGGGCGTTAAAGTGAATGGGTAATTTCTTAACAATCTACGTTTTGGGGATAATATAGTATTCTGAGGGAAAAAGTTAGTCGAGCTAAAAGAAATTATGACGGAACTAAATGCAGCGGGGGAAAAAGTTGGTCCACGTATGAATAGAAAAAAAAAATCATTACGAACATAAGCGAAAAAATAAAACAAGAAATAGACCCCGAAAAATTAAATACGTACATGAAATAATTTATCTGGAGTAAAGAGAAAAATATGACTACAGGAGAGAAGTACATAGAAGGATAAAATTAGTTTGAAAAAAGTATCTAAAACATATATTTAAAGATTCATTTGGAATTGCAGCGGAAAGTGAAGTATTCATTAGTTGTGTGGTTCCAACGTTAACGTATGTCTCTCAAACGTGATCCACAACTAAAATGGGGAAAAAATAGAGTAGTCGCAATGGGATGTAATGTTCGACGTAAAAATAGGATCAGGAATACATTTATTAGAGAAAATTTAAAAATACGATAAACTTTATTAATGAATGTAAGAGAAAAAATTGCAGTTCGGCTGGACATGTTATGAAATTGAAAATTAGGATAAACAATTTGTATATTAGGGATTAATTTTTAACTGCAAGGGACGTGCAAAGTTGAGAGGGAGGTCCTTGCTCAGAATATGGGGTTCTGATTATTGTTAAATTTGTTATATACTAAATATTTAAAATGACTTATATTATTATTATTATTATTGTTATACCAAAAATAGACGAATCAACGAAATATTCATACATGGCTAAAAGCAGCGAAAAGAATATATTATCGAAAACAAAAGACGAAGTTCCTCCGAATCACCGGTTTCACGCCAAATCATAATCATAAACAAAAAACAAGATAAAAATTATCTCGCACTCCATTTTTCAAATACCAAAAAATTTACAAACAAAATGAGACGTACACTTCATAGTAAAAGAAAAACGCATTTCATATAACTATAACACTAAATAAAGAAAGAAAGAAAACTTATCAACACTACGGTCAAACAAGCCAAATTTTTAATAAAAAAAATTAACTCCGTTCCATATAAACATTATTATTACATAAATATCCGAACCAAAATAATGAAACCGGTACTTTTCAAATGTTATAGAACTTCATTCTTTAAAACGCCGAACACGGTATACGTACTCAAAATGATTGTCATTCAATTTTCATCAAAATTTTATACTCATGTTTTTTGGCTATTTATAACAATATATTAAATATTGTTTTGTTTTTTTTCTAACAGTTCACAACAGCCGGCGTGATGTTAATTGGAGGTGTATTATGTATAATATCAGTTCCGTGGATTGGAAAAAGGAAACTGTCATTAATATCCATGACCGGATGCTCTCTATGTTGTATACTTATTGCAATTTATGCCAGATATCAAGCGGAAATTGACATGTCCTGGATTCCAATGGGCCTCTTTTGCTTTCTCTATTTTATGACCATGATAGGCATCGCACCGATACCGTGGATGCTCGTCAGTGAAGTGTTTCCATGCAGGTAAGACGATAGCGTTATCGTTGTAATATAAATATGGATCACTATTAAAATATACTATAAAACAAAATGTGAAAAATATCACATGAACATTCGAAGTCTATTGCAAATAATTTAAGTATCTCGAAATCAATATATATTCATATTAGCGAAAAAAAAAAGTTAATGCATTATTTACACTAGAATGACCTGTTCAAATATAAACAAACATCCACTTAACTATCATAGTAAATAATAAAATTCCCCATTTATTACACAATAATCGTAACCAATTTTATGTTGTTGTTTTTTTTCAGGGACAGATCGTTTGGAGCCAGCATATCGGCTGCTAGTTTTTACATTACTGCATTTATATTTGGTAAAACATACTTAAATATATTTCACTTAGTGGGCCTAGATGGCTGTTTATTTCTATACGGAGCCCTCGGTGTTATAGGGATTATATTCTTATACTTCTATTTACCAGAAACAGAAGGAAAAACTTTAGCAGAAGTCGAGGCTTATTTTTCACATAAAAATATGAAAAACAAAAACGTGATACAAGCGTAATAAACAATAATTTTTAAATTACAAAATAATCACAAAAAATCTGCACGATTTTTAGTTTTGGATATTTTGTTGTTTGAGAAGCTAATTTTCTCTCTCGCTCTCTTTATATATATATAAAAAATATATATGCATAAATTTATTTTAAAAAATCTCTTTAAAGTTACGAATTTCCTTCGTAACATCATTTGAATCAAATACATAATTTTTAATGTGTAAAATATAATCATAAGTTACTTCAAATATTCGAAATCCAATTTTAAATAAATATAATAATTCTTCCGAAAAATGTAAATACCATATATTTCTACGACGAACTTATTAATTTATAAACATATTTGATAATCAATTTTCAAATAATAAGTATATATACTAGAAAGATTGCAGGACAGTGTACAAAAAAAAAATATTTGGCTAGCATGAAAAATATACACCTCGGATTAAAATATATTACTTCGTTTTTTTTATTTTTTTGTACATTTTATTTTCTCATTGTTAGTAAACATTTGTATTAAGTTAATAAATAAACAAAGTTTTGTTCCTGTATATTTCTTTCTTTATTCAATAGCAATCTTCAATAAAAAACACACACACACAGAACAGATGTTGGGAATTCAATATTTATATGGATCTAGCCAGAATATTTAGATTAACCTGTACTTTAATCTTCTTTTACAAAAACATTATAAACTTTAAGAATGTAGAAAAATTAACTAATTTTTTGTACGGTGTTGCAAAATCGTTGTCAAAAGTAACTTTTTGGAAATTTAATATTTATATGAATCTAGCTCGTAATATAGAATATTAAAATTGACCTACAATCTTCATTTATAAAAAAATTATAAAACTTTGATCAACGTAAAAATATTCATTATTTTTATAGAGGCGCGTTCAAATTTAGTTTTGTAACTACAGGGAACATTTCAAATACATATTAACAAGATTCTAAATAAATAGTCGAAAGTAATCTAGAAACACATAAAAATTTACAAATATTTTAACACAAACGAATTAATTAAACCTTCATAATAAATAATTTGGGACACTATTTTTCAATGCCTAAAGGAAATAAATATAGATTTCAGAGATAAAAGAATACTTTTTCAATTGTATGAAAATTAACAAATCATGATAAATGAAAAAATCAGCGCAAAAGTTAAAAAAAGAGTTCGACAGGGCTGCTGCCTGTCACCTGTGCTGTTTAACATTTATGTGAAAAAGGCAATGAACTGCTTTTCAGAAATTGATGACGGAGGAATACAAATAAACGGAGTTAGATATAAAACTATTATATATGCGGATGGTATAGCACTAATTGAGGATAGCGAAGCAAAATTGCAGAAGTCCATTAATGTTTTAAACAAGCTTTTAAACAATAAATGTAGAATGAATCTTAATGAAACTAAAACCAAAGTTTTAAGGTGCGATAAAAAGGTATATGGACAGACGAAAATATTAGTAAATGATAAAAGGTTGCAGCAAGTGAAGCAATTTGAATATCTGGGCAGCCTAATAACAAATGATGGTAGAACGGAACAGGAAATAAGGAGAAAAATAGTCCAAAACAAAGAATGCTTTCATCAAAAAAACTAGACCTCCTCTCGTCCAGAAATATATCTTTGGATATTAGAAAACATTTTATCAAGAGTTTAATTTGGAGTATCGCTTTTTATGGATGCGAAACACGGCATGTTAAAAATAAAATGGACCGATAAAATATCCAACTGCGAGGTATTGCGCAGAGTAAATGAAAAACGTGAAAATTTAACAACGATACAAAGAAGAAGGGATACGGTAATAAGACATGTTATACGTCACTCGATATGGATTGCTAACCTGATAGAAGGAAAAACAATCGGGAAAATTCAAAGAGGAAGACCGCGAGGGAAGTTTATGGATGACATTAAAGGAAGGAGGCCGTATGCAGAAATTAAAGCACTAGCCACAGCACGTTAGCATCTCACTCATCATGCTATCCACCAATCTCCGGATTGAGGAGAATAAGAAGAAAAAATAATTAAACATTGAATTAAATACTAGATACTGAAAAACTCGATTAAACTTACTAAAATCAAACATATAGAAACAGTAGCGCTACCTTATTAATTGTCTAAATACTCAATATTCTAAAGTTAAAAACACTACCAACAGTCTAAAATAAAATATGCATACACAAAATTGTATTTTTTTTTTCAAGGTAAAAAATCAGTTTTTCAAGTCACCGCACCCAATAAATTTTCAGAGAGAATAAAAAAAAAAGAAGTAAATTTAATTATATTAAAAATAATGTTTACTTTCGTATATATATGTTTTATATACGTGATATTTATTGCATATTTACATATATGAGACAAGCAGACAGATAACGGCAACAAAAGAACCTGTGGTGTAAATAATGTTAATTTAATGATAACAAATTACGCCTATGAACTTGTTCGGATAGAAGTAATAGTAAAAGATGAAAACTAATATTAATGGAATTTTAACTGTTTATTAATTGACTAAATTCAATAAAACATTTTATCTCGAAAGTTCTATTAACATTATAAGATGAATTGGGAATACACATTTCTTACATTAACTGATATCATCGATATTCTATAAACTACTAGTTTTCTTCACATTGAGTAAATTTACTGAAATAAAATTAAATAGAAATATTCAATAATTGCCGCAAAGTGGCATTGGACAAATAAAAATTTAAAATGATTATTAAAATTACAATTATCGATATCGTGCTAATTTAAAACTAATTCGAAAGACAAAACAAAGCTAAAAGTTCATACAAGTAAAAAAACCTTCGAAAAACCGGCTTGATGTGTAATAAAACGTGAGAAATGATCGATATACATAATTGCAATTATAAAAATGATCAATGAAAAGATACATTGAAAATACATATATGTAATAAAAAATATTCTTGTTTTTTTTATATATTTCAAATATAACTATAAAAATAAGAAATATTACCTGGTTAATGCCCAGAAAAGTATATTAAAGAAACACGAATTGCGAAAACGTTAATACGACCTTAATAAAAAACCTGTTGTTATAAATATCAATTAATAATACCATGTTTAAAATAAAATTAAATGATAGGCAATTTATGTACTTTATAAAGAAAAACACCGCCAAATATACATTTACACAACAAGCGGAGTATACCATTAATGAACATAAATATCACAATGATTCAATGTACATAAACAAAAAAAAAATGTTTAATCTCCCGAATTAATGCTTCACATTTCTTGAAAAAAAAAATGTTTTTAGATTTAAAAAATAATAATAATATGGGAGTATTACTAATGCATTATAATGAAAGCGCCTATGATATTTTTGTTATACCAATACTTAACATTTGCTATATAAATAATTGAAAATTAAGTTTAAAATTGAAATGAAATATTAAACTCGTTTAAAATACAAAACAAAGAAATAAATTCATTTAATTCTAACGGATAATTACGATTCGACGACAGCCAACAAAAAAAGTGGTGAATGATATGTGTGTGTTTTACAGTGATGCTTCAAATATTTGTAAAATATTTTATCAAAAGTATTTTCTAAGTAAAAGCGTCATTACATATTCTAAATCAAAAATAAATTATCCGAAGTTCCAATGACTTTTCCTGCATTATGAAATTCATTTAAATAATTTTTCGGTTTAATATTTTACACATCATAAACAAGTAAAAACAATATTTGGACAGAAATAAAAAGAATATCAATTTCATATCAGCAATTTTTGATAAGTTAAATACAGTAAAAATTACTAAATTAACGCTAAAACATATAACATCAGAACAATCTGTTGTATATTACTGAACAAATATAAGCGGAAGTTACAATCTGGAACGTTAAACCTAAACTAAAACGGTATAACAGAAAACAATATTACAGACTATAAGACTGTTTATATTTAAAAAATAAGAAATAAAAATTGTAATTTAAGAGTTTTAGAAGAAAAACTATATCGCATTTATTTTTAAACTGTTAAAATAGGTATTATCGCAAGAATTTACGACAAGGCAAAATCGAACATGAATACACTTATTATAGATGAATAATTGAAAAAAAATTACAATAAGAAAAAACTTAGAAAAACATTGTGAAAGAGCACTCTAAAGATAAAATAATGAGTCTAAAAATAAACAAATTTCCGTCAACATCATAATTGTACTATACAAGTACGGGTTTTTTGTGATGTATAAGTTATGAAATATTTCAATACAGATCAGACACAACACTAAAACGATAGTGTTATTTAGCTTATTCGAAGACTGATAGAACGTAAATTATCACGTACTTCTTAACAATTATTACCAGAAAATAACATAAAATGGATATTTTAATCAATATACTACGTACAAAGTGCATGATAAAAATCATATATTTCATGAAACACTAGTGATCCCAATAAAATCTTTGTCATTAATATTATCAATTATATAATGAATGATTTGGTCAAAGTATAAGTGTAAACACAACTTTTCAATATAATATAAAAATTAGTATTTCAAAATAAATTTATAAATATACGATAACAATTATTAGCGCAATATAATCTGTTAATATTATCAAACGTTTAAAATAGAGTAACTAAAATCAGTAACGTTACTCACAGTGAATATTACAACAAAAAGCTCGTACATTCAAGACAGTGACTGGTTTAATAATCAATCCAGTATACGAATATGGTAAAATCACGACAGCGTTAGATATTAAGTTACAAAAAATAAAGAAAAGGATAACAAAACTCAGAAATTATCGATTTTTCAACAAATTCTATAATGAGTGAAAGTACATCTATATATGTAGGTATACTCAAACAGTAAAAATGTAAGAAGCCAAAAATATTTCCATTGAACATATAAATGTAAAATGTTAGAACAATCGAATCGTGTATCTCATTAAATTACACAGAATTCAAAAATGTTTACTGAGTTAAAAGTTCTAAAACTAGAATATATTTTATTTATTACGGCGCATCCTTAATATCTTAATATTATATTTAACGCTGCATTTACGTAGCAAGAAGCATCATACACTACACAAAAGTAAACGTAAACAATCCCCATTATTAAAACGAATGATTATTACAAGCTAAAAGCAACTGATTAATCTAGAATTATTTATAATTACCAGCAATGTCTGTCAACAAGGGTGAACAACTATTTATCAAATCACTATCCAACTGACATTCAATTGCTGAACAACTGAATAATAATTATTAATGTAAGAGTGAAGAATATACAAAAAATGGCGAATAGATGCAAGTCAATCAAACAACTTTATAAACTTTTCCTTATTTCAAACATAAGTAATGATTACATGGATATGAAATTTTGATAAAATATTTTAATTATATTTTTAACTGAAAATAATTTAAAATACGGAACATAAACCATTTTTTTTTACATATTTATTCTCAGACATTTAAATATGAAAATGTGGAAAAATTGTATCCTAAAAATTATTAAAAGTATATAAATACAAAGAAGTTAAATTCAAAACAACATTCGAAATCTAATTTACACGATAAAAAATAAAAAAAATGTGGGAAAGTTGTATCTTACAAATTATTAAATTTATATTAATTAGAAAGAAGTTAAATTCAAAACTACATTCGAAATCTAATTTACAAGTTAAAAAATAAAACTTTGACACATAAACAATATATAGATTACCAAATTTAATATACTTCAACATAATTAGATGACAATAATGACCTATTTATTTCACGATGCTAATCATAAAGTTATAAATAAAAAATTCTAGTATGATCAGTAGATGTCTGTATGCATACTATTTACAAGAAAAAAGCAATAAAGTTAGCTTTACCACTAAATTGAAAAGTCATTGAAATACAATTTTTATTGTAAATTAAAAAATAAATTCAATCTGTAATACCGTTTAAATATAACGAAAAAAATATATTATATCTAAATCACAAAACCGACTGAACATAATTGAATAGTACTTTCAAAAAGAAGTAAAGTTAAATCAACATTAATGTATTAATATACAGAAGCTTACCTTTATAATTAAAATCACAATATAAATAAACGGATACTTGATGTATAAACCAAAATTAAAACTTGATTCGGGAATAACGAAATAACTTCAAATATTGAACACGGAATACATTTTATAACACAGAGAAAAAGACTATTTGGCGGGCGGGATCATATCACCGCAAAATTTATTAGGTTAAACACATATTCATACTTTGTGTTTTGTAACAAATAAAATTTTTCTAATGCGATTTCGAATTTACTAATTAATTGTAATAATTATATAAATTTATCCCGTATAAACAAATTTAAGAAACATTTAGTATGTTTCTCTCCAAACTGATGAAGCAACATGTTTTTACATCTGATAATGAAATATCAAATAACTCTTGTAGTCAATGTAGTCATGCATATAAATAGCCGGATTGATAAACATGCTACGATTCCAAATCCATTAAGTAAAAAAAAAATAAGTTCATTGAAATGTGAGAGAAACTCTTGTTATTGGTCGTTTATGGTTATAATTTAAATATTTATACCTGGTATTTTAGCTTTATATAAATTAATAATTAAACGTCTACAGCTTATCATGCGACTAACTAATCTATATTAAGCAGAATATTAACTATCATCAATCAATAAGATAAATATTTGCACAAAATATGTAAGGTAACACGAATTAAATCAGTGTTTTTCGCTTGCGTCTTCCCAAAACTAATAATTGATGATTTTATTGCAGTTATATTTTAATTAATCAGCTTACCCTCACGTTTAATGAAACTTAAAAAATATGCATGATGTAAATAGTAAGTAAAATTACTTCTAATATATTAATAATTATATTACTAGCGCTTGTGAATTGTTTGTCATCTTACATTCTTGTTTGTAGGTCATATTGATATATGTTCTGCTCGATCAAACAAACAAGGAAATTGTCTGAAAACGTCGATTATTCTAGGATTCAGCCTAAATATTTAATTTTGGTAAGTTAATTCTGAATAATGTAATAACTTTTATAATTCCATCATCAGTTTTTAATTGCTTATATTTCAATCTTCACAGACTTAACTTCATATAAGGATTTTCAACATTTTTCGCACCTCACTTGCAGGACCATAAATATCTTATATTCATTTCACTTTTCAATTACCTATTCTAATTAATTGCACATTTCGTTCTGTAGCTACTGGACAGTTTCCAATTTAAAAGATAGGCCTGAAACTACTGGATTACTATTATTGCACTAATTTTCATTTACAATATTTAAATTGCATTCATTTGTGGTGTATTTGCTTATTTTTATACTAAGTGGTTAGTACTATTATTGTTATGGTGTTAACGTTGCTCATTGATACAAATTGTATTCTACAAACTGAATAATCTTTGCACAAAATTTATCGATTACAATTGTAGTGAAACTAGTAAATATTTATAATTTTCTATGAATACAATTCCCCTTTTTAATTTATGAAAATATATAAACTGCTCATTATCACAGCCTATAAATAATTCGTTGATGTTTATTGAAATTTATCGTTCTAATTTTTCTTAATTATAGGTTTACATAATAACTTGGGGATGTGCATAACTATTTCAGTAATACGTTGAATTTTATTATTTTCTGTGCGCCAACATGCTTTTTGGTATTTTATCACGTTTGATCGCTTTTTGTTTACGTTTTTTGCCCCACCTGTAGTTTTAATGATCAGCTAATCACAAGATGTTAACTTTAACTTCAATTCTCGTGTAATAATTTTTTTTTTACATTCACTGTGGTTTTAATAATATAAATAAAGATCTTATTTCGTAATATTTGATCTATTGATGTCTCATATTTTGTATCTCGTTGTGTTAACGAAGTGATATTAAAAATGTTTGTTCGCACTATGTTGATTAAAAAAAGTGAACAATCGTACGAAATTGCATTTAACACGTCTTTCATATTGTTGATAATCATTCCAGACATTTACTTGTAGTAGTTATTTTGGTCATGTGTTACAGTGTAAGCCGTTTATTAACCCGTTCGCGTGTATCTCGAAAATAATCCGTGAACAGATAGCCGTCTTATGTTTATAAATAGCGTCCATACACATATGTGACTAGCATGTCTGTATCGGCTGGTGTGCATATACTCATTACACCATTAAAAAATTGGCGTTTACGTGTATATAACTTGACAACATGTGTACATTTTATATAATACGTCAACAATCGTGTTATATTTACACTTTGATTCTTTATTATTTTGAACCGTATAATTTAATGTTCAATATTACGATAATTTCTAATTTTTTTCTTTAATACTTTAATATTTAAACTGATAAACGAAGTACCATAATACTCTTAGTGACCGTATTCATTAAATTGTTAATATAATGTGAATAAATTTCGTATACGTGTCTCGGTTATTTTTAGTTATTTTAATATGTACTGGCTTTCTACCAACTTTTAACAGTGAAGAAATTTACGTCACCGAGTTCCGTATGTGATTTTTGATATTAGCGTTCGTTATATTAATATCCGGTGATTTTAGTAATTAATTTTTTTTGTTTTAATTGACTTAGAAAAAATAAAATGCGTGAAATAAATAATGTGATTTTTCTCATATAATATGTTTTGCATGGTTAAATAAAATTATTAAATTAGTTGTATTTGTTTATTAAACTTAAAACGAGTTTTAATTATATATATGTATACGTATGTAGTTACTTGTGCAATTGGAAAATCATTATTTTCAAGTACGTGGAATACTCGTGAATAGTTGAAAGTAGTTATTGTATATTATAAAACTACCTATGTATAAAGTAACATTTCTGGTAATTCATATGTAATATTTATTTGTGTGCGCTTGAAAATGACGTAATTGTCGAAAAGCTTCGCAATAAAAAACTTTTAGTGATTAAACGGTATTATATTTTGTTTGGTTTATAATTAATAAAATCACTACTATCCAATATATTCAACATATATATGATGTATATATTGTGTATCTGTCTGTTCCTTTATATATGTATTTATAATAAAAGTAAAATGTTGGAGTATAATACGTACTGCTTTAGCTTGGTAAAAACTACTAGTAATCTCCAGAAATATATAATTTTATTCATATAGAGCTAAAATAAAGAATTTCACTTACATTTTGATGTTAAAATAATAAAATATTTCATTAGATCTTAGTTTTTATTTACGTGTATGTAAGAGGAATAAATTATTTTTCTAACTTTATCGTTTTTATCTTATGAATAAACTGAATACAATTTTTAATTTATATTCATCAGCTGGTGCTCAAAAATATATTAAAGGCGATTAACGGAAACCGTTAAGTCATAATAAAGTAGTATAAAATTTTGTAAATATTGTACACCATTAATGAAAATAAATATCTCGAAATTAGTTAATTGTTTTTTACTTTTGTTAGGTTTCATTTTTGCTGTTTGATGATGTGCGCAATCCGAACGTCAAATCTCATTGCTGTTACGTGGTATTTACTTGCAGCTTGAAATTAATATTAAATTACGCAAACCTATAATCGGCCAAGAGGTATATTCTTAATTTTTATTGACATAACAGAAACGTAAATTTTTTTATTTAATAATAACAATAAAATAAAGTCGAGATATTTGTTTTCAAATATCATGTATATTTTTATGATACATACTTTTAATTAATTACTCGCTAAAAGTAGAATCTAAATATCTAATCAGTTTTTTTTATTAAAATCACAAGTTTAATGTAAATACTAACATGTGTTTTGACACAAGAACATTCAAGCGAAAAATAATGTTTAATAATACTATGTTACTAGGATTTTATATTACATTTTAAAGATAAAATATGATAAAGTAAACGTTAACCAATATTTTTAAATGTATAGAAATATAATAGTCTTGTAATTGAGAAAATTTGTGTCTATAATTATTTAAAATTAATTCATACTACCCTATTTCAATTTTTTAAAAGCTGATCTAGTTTTTTAATTTTCTAGATTCGTTTGTAAAGAATGAGTAATTGTTTGGATTATTAATCTCGGATATCATTATAAAATTCAATCTGTACATGTTCATTTTCTAATTTAATAATGCACTGAAAAATTGTGTAAAAATATGGTTATATGAAAAAGTTAAGAAACAACAATCTTTTAACTTTATTATAATATCCCACAGGCAATGTTGTAATTTTTCAGATTATACGATCGTTATACATTTGTTACATACTTTTTTTATCGTGAGATGTTTTTATAATTGTGTAAATTAAGTGCTTTCATTAGTATTTCATTCAAGTGTAATTTTAGTTGCTCTTTCACTCCCTTATGTAGCTGGGGATCTTCAGATAGCTTGCTGCGCACTTTCATGCTAGTATTAGCTTTCTGCGCAGCTGAGTATTACTCATCGGTGTGGATTAATAGTTCTCACGCAAACAAAATTGATGTAATAAATGAATTCCTGCGGATAAATTTAGTACTTTAAAATCCACTATCTATGGCTGTCAGTGCTAGCTAATTCGCCCTTGACAACATACGTCGAGAAGCAGTGTTGATCAGAAACAAGAAATATTTCGTAACATGCGATTAATTACCTATTACTGATGAAGTCAAAAATGCGCCTCAACAACGGTCAAAATGAAGAAATTCACCCTGGACTCAAAATTTACTAATTATAAATGAAAATAATCACAGGTTAATAAATGGTGCCACATCTGGACAGACCATAATACAAACGTCAAAAACGCATACGATAAATCATGACCTGGTGCCAGGTTCTCTTGAAGACTGTGCGAGTTAGTTTCAGCTGCGGTATCTATAATCGCTCTCCTATAGATCCTGGTTGTTTCATCGAGGTTGTATTCCGGAATCTCTTCCTGGATTTTAGTAGAATTCTTAGAATAGTGTGACCATAAAGCGAATTTCTGTTGTACGGAATTTATTTGCTGCTATTTCTCTTCTTATTTCAGGAAATGCTATTCCTGCGAGTATATATATCTTTTATATTTTCGTCGGCTTCATACAGCCTGCTACTATTATTATTGTGCCATTCAGCGCGGTATCCACCTGTTTCATATGACATGAATTTTCTGCATATTCAGTTACTGAAACAGACAGGGCCATTGCTGATACCCACAACGTGTCCAGATCCGGTTAGCTTCCTGATTATATTATTCCTCGCTTTTTTCCCGCGTATCCGGTCGACCCAAAAACTGTAATTACTATAAAAACTATAAATTGAGTAACTCATATCCCAAATGATGGCAAATATTCAAGAAAAACTATTAATTTGTCGTCAATTATGTCATATAGGCTTTCCGGCTTATATTTATCACTGAAGAAACAATTGAATATGTGATCCACTTCTTAGTCGGTTCTACTTTTTCCTAAAACTGTATTTTAATTGATTGCTGCTAGGCAGCGATTCGCTCATTGTTCTTCCCGGCTCTCTTCTATTTCATGCTTGATGTTTTGCTAAGTCCAGAATGATTCCCAGTTGCTCGACAGTTCTTAGAAAACTATGTCTGGACGAGATATAATTACAAGAAAAGAACACAATGCGGTTTGAATGTTAATGCACGATCCAAGAACACGCTTAGTTATTTTGGTGTCTCTCAGTACTCAAGCCGAATTCCTTTCCAGTTTACATCCAGTTTCCTTTTTGAATTTCTGTTACGGAGATGGTAACGAGCAAACTTACATTTTATCTTGATTAGGTCTAGGCTGGTTATCTTGATAGTATTTCCCCGTAACTTTTAGCGTAGTTTGCAATCGCCTTTCTACTTCTTCAAAGCTATTTTCTTTAACTGCGATAGCAATATCATTAGCATGAATAAATTCCCTTGTGTGTAGGCTGATGATCGTTGGTATATATATATTGTAGAGAACAGGTGCCATTATATTCTTCTGAATCCTCCATCTGCTCTTTTCCCTTGTAACGTTACAAAAATCGCCGGTTGTGTATCATCATTTCTACTATTCTTGGCACCTCATAATCTTTGGTCAGTTTATGTACCTTTACTAAAAATCAGTGGTTTCTGCCGTTAGTCGACGAAAGAAATTAAATATTTAGCTCCAGCAAGATTTCCTTGTTCTTTAATGAGCTTATCGTAGACAAATTACAGTATTTTAAAATTCTGCAGGAATTGTACATTTTAATAACTGAAGATGGTCGTTTCGGACGCTATACATAATATAATGGGTGGAATTGAAAATGCTGGTGATGTTCGTTTGCATAATCATAGACGGAAATTGAAGCAAAGGTATGTGTATGCTAAATTCTTGTGTACGGATTTTAACTTTTTTAGAAAACAATAAGTTTTAGTAACAACGTGTTTTTTATATTTAGACAGATTTTAAAAGCGGATACAGTTTATAATGAATACGAATTCTGCTAAGTAAATTTTTCAATTAATTTCTAATATTGAATTAGCATTTACTTCGTTTCAGGTTTGATATCGTTAAGAAATTAGGACAAGGAACGTATGGAAAAGTACAGTTAGGTATTAATAAGGAAACCGGTCAAGAGGTACGTTACATTAGTAATTGATTTTCATTTTTGACTTTGTAAATTATCGTTATATTAACTATTTTAAGTATATTTAATAATTAAAATGTTGCATCCATCATGTGAATTGAACTCACACCGATAAGTTATATTTTGTGTTCAACTAGATACATTTTTTTTTAATACACTGTATGTTTGTATTCACTAAAAGTATAGAACATTATAATTTTGCAATTTACTCACTGTTACATAATGTAATATAACTGAATTTCCTTATACCGTGTTGTATTTAATAATAACTTTTGTTTTTTCTGATTATGTTTACAAACATGTAACTATACTACTTTTTTTGGGGGGGGTAGGGGAAGTACTCATGTGTTTTATTGTCCTCGATATAAAAATTTTCAAGCATTTGTGAATAAAGAAAATCTTATATATGTATATATTGTTTTATAATTTTTTTACATTTCCTTGATTTATAATTAATTTTTCGTAATATTTTTTCTATAATACTAATTTTCTTCATTAATTATTGCAAAAGTACGAAATAAACGACCCCGATATTGATGGATTTTTTATTTTAATACAATTATTTATCTACAGGTAGCTATTAAAACGATTCGGAAATGTAAAATTGAAACGGAGGCAGACTTAATCAGGATCAGAAGAGAAATACAAATTATGTCCTCCGTAAGGCATCCTAATATTATACATATATACGAAGGTGTTGTATTACTTTAATCCTGTTTTGTTTTTCTTCTCAAATAAATATTTTATGATGTTAAAAATAATTGTTTGAATTTTGACGGTATTTAATATTTGCAGTACAGTAAAAATTAAGTAGGGATACATCAATAAACATTTTTTTATTAATATCAAGATACTATGCTAATCTCCCTAAAATTATCATATAAAGAAATCACATTACGAATCATTACATACAATAAACTAAAAGTGATTGGTGCAATAATCACTACCGATAAACAGCGATCGAAATTGTACCCTCTGTTGAAGTTTTGTATAAATTTTATTCTCTCCTATCCATCAATGTAAGTTCATAACGTAAAAATGAAAATAAAATTAATTTCCCTTAAACATTTGTTTCGAAAAATTAAATTATACGTGTGTTTTGTTTAGTATTAATAAATTAAGTAAAACTTACTAACACAATATTATTTTTTATGTTAATGCGTCGCTTAACGTAGTAACTAATATAATATGTATATGTCGAAAACCTTTTTTGAAACTTTACGTCTGTGATATATTTAATTTGAAATTATTTTACCTTCTATTTCTAAATAATTCGCGTTGTATATTATTTCAAATATAGTAATATGTGAAATAAAATAATTTAACGTAGTTGTAAATAATTAAATTTTTTTTCTATGATTCGTTTCGTTCCTAGTAGGGACATCCCAATACTGAGCATATTTGTGTCTATTAACACACATCCACTAAAACTTTTCCCAGTAAAGTGCATCTCAGAGATATGTGACCATGTTCTCCTTCCAGTTTCACTTCGATGACTGGATGACCGGCTGTTTTAGTAAACACTTCTGTTATAACTAACGTGTTTCTCCATCAGGACTGATTCATTCGTTCTCTTGACCGTCCATCAAATACGTGACATTCTTCTCTGACACCATAATTTCAGGACTTAAATGAGTCTGCGTTTCGCACGATGTATAATCGACGTTTCTGTACTGTGTAAAAAAAGATCTACAATATTAATGCTCTATCAGACTGATTTTTACTTTTTTATTTTAGTTATTTGCGTTCGATGTCGAATTTCCATTTACATCTTTCCTCATTTTCAACAATTAATCCTAGATATATGAAGTTATTAACTACTTCATTACTAACTATTTATTTTATTAATTATAAACCAATATTTCTTTTATGCTACGTTGATTGTTTTTTAGACTGTTGACTACAATTATTTTAATTTTTTCCCTGTATATAAGCAATCCGTATCTTTGCTAACTTATTCTAGTCTTCGATCTAGTCGTATAACATTTTCCTTCCCAAATGGAGAATCCATCATTCCATTATTTTATTCCTGTTCCATCATCATATTCCAGTACTTTTCTCATAATATACCTCGCATATAAATAAAAATGCAATGGATCATCATCTAACCATTCTCATACTGTGAAATAACTTGAGCCGTTCTTTTTTCTTGTTTTAACCCTGGCTTCGTTATTGTCATATAATTTCTTTATTATTATTATTATTATTATTATTATTATTAGCCATAGTGAACGAAAATAATTCTAATTATTTGTATAACTTACTCTAAATATACATTAATATATACATATACACATATATACATAATATACGTACCTACATATATATATATCATTTAATGCATAATTATTATCTAGCCCTGATACTGGGCAAAGGCCTCCCTCAAACGGTCCCATTCGAGCCGGTCTCCAGCTACTCTATGGTATTGTTTATTTTAAAGCATTTTAGTTATATCATCCTGCCATCTTAATTTTTGTCTTCTTTTATTATTATTATTTTTCATTCTAGCTACATGTCCCGCCCAATCCCATTTAAGTGCTTTTATAACTGCTAAAATTATAGCTAAATTTCAATCTATTCCTAATTATTTTTAAATTTACTCTATCTTTTAGCTTAATATGTAGCATCGATCTCTCTAATGCGTTTTGCATTTTATTTATTTTATCTTTTGTGTTACTTGACAAAGTCCAGGTTTGGCATCCATATATAAGAGTTGGCAAGACGGTATTCATTATTTCGCTTTTTACCCTGTTGCTATATTTCCCCTTGAAAATATACTTCAAAGACCAATATTTCTTCCAAGTAATATTAATTCTTCGCTCCACCTCTTTCCTTGTACTATTTTTCGACGATATTAACTGACCTAAATAAATAATATTGTCTACTTTTTCTATTAGCTTATTATTTAATTTCAATTCTTTTGTTTCACATCCGAAGGTTAACATTTTCGTTTTATCCCGATTTATGCTTATAAACTCGCTTCCCTATCTCATTTAGTTCGTTTAACATAATTTGTAATTCTTCCACCTTTCCCGATATCAATACTATATCGTCGGCAAATCTAAGATTGTTTAAAAAAATGTTCCATTTATTTTAATACCCTTATTTTCCCAGTCTAATTTCCTAAACACTTCCTCTAACGCTGCATTGAACAATATTGGTGAAAGCGGGTCCCCTTGTTTTACTCCTCTCTCTCTACCACAAAATATCTTCCAGTTTTATCAGTTATTATTCTTGCTCTCATTCCTGTATACATACCCTTTATTATTGCTCTATAGTTTTCTGGGACCCCTTGTTTTTTTAGTGCTGTTAGTAGGAAATTGTGATCAAGCGAATCGAAAGCCTTTGTGTAGTCTATGAAAACAAGATTTACATCTATTTGAAATTCGTTACACTTTTCTATCAATTGATTTATTACCTGTAGATGATCTATCGTTGAATATCCATTACGAAAACCTGCTTGTTCCGGAGGTTGTTCAGCATTTATTATATTTTTGATTCTATTTGTCAGTACTTTGGAAAAAACTTTAGATAAGGTAGAACCCAAACAAATTGGTCTATAATTATCTATTTTTTCTCTTTCCCCTTTTTTATAAATTAGAATAATATTCGAGTCTTTCCAAAGCCCTAGGAATTTTCCAGTGGTGTAATTTTAGGTTAAATAAATTCAGTAGCAGGTCAATCATTTCTTTTCCAGCATATTTTATTTGTTCATTTGTAATTTGATCTGCTCCTGAAGCTTTATCTTTTTTTAGATTCTCAGTCACCTTTTCTATTTCAGATTTTAGGAATTTTTGCTCGTCGACTAAAGTCTCCTCTTCCCAGTAAATTTCCTTATTGATGATCATAAAGCCAATTTATCCCGAACATTATATTGCTTATATGTAATATCAGTGATATATATTGTGCGATAATTCTCGCAATTCAGTCGTTTTGTCCTTCATTATGCATCACCAGCCTATTGGCCATTCTCTCGTTTGCCATTTAATATTACATATCATATGAATGGCTTATACTGTTTTATCGACAGTCTTTTTTAATAATGTAACCGGTATAATCTTAAGATATTTTATTACATTTTTTTACTTCACTGAAATTCCGTTTCTTATACATCTAATAAGTCCTTTATCTTTCCGCTATTTACACTATAGTATATTTTCCAACGCGGTAATTTGACACAGTATGTTCTCCACACTTCAACAATTTGTTTTAATTTCGCCAACGCGCGGGCTAAAATACGTACCTTCTGTATTTGTGTTTTCGTTATTTTTAGTGTGTCTTCCTATTTCATCACGTATAGAAGATATATAGTTTTTTATATTTTTTAATATAGTTTTTTATTTTTAATTCCAAGATTTATTGTCTTCTTCGCGGTCTAGGTTTCTTCGCATATTTATTAAAAAATATAAAGTGTAAAAATACTACTTTAGATATACAATTTATCAAAGTTAACAAAATGAAAAACAGAATAGTGAATCAGTTAAATAACACGATCTACAATGAGCGATGGACCATACCAAACCATAGAACACAAAAAATAAATAAGAATGTTAAACTATATTATTTTATATTTAATAAGTCAGTTTTTGTACTTACGCTATTACACAATGGGCGTATAAAACGGAAATATATCACGCTGTTTTATATATATTATATATCTAATATATTGCTTTATAGTTTTTGAAAATAGAGAAAAAATAGTATTGGTAATGGAGTATGCTGCTGGTGGTGAATTGTATGATTATCTCAGCGAGAGAAAAGTTCTACATGAAAATGAAGCTCGAAGGATATTTCGGCAAATAACAACTGCTGTTTATTATTGTCATAAGGTAAAGATTTGTTTATTATTTTCTTTAATTTCAGTATAATTTATTTTTATTAATCATTACAAAGGTACTGATATATATATATATACACATGTGTGTATATTTTTATTAATGTAATTAATTGAATTGTGACAATCATTATAAAGGTGATTAAAAGATAAAATATTTTACACTTTTATTTCTTTTGATTTCTTTCAGAATTATTTCATCCAAAAATAATATAAATTTGTTAGCGTGATTATTATTATTATTGTGGCTGGTGCGGAAATTGTTCTAAATTTTGGATCTATGTGAATTATCTTTCTATTAGGTAACTTTAATACGACTTTCTTAAATTGACGTGCATTATAACGTGTGCAACGGTAACCGTTGGAATGAGAACAACGCCCAATAAAGCACCTCTTCTGATGATTCATGCTGCGAATATTTCAACTGCAATCGCATTTGTAAACAGATAAGCTTTTAGAGAGTCATCATGGTAATGAATACAAGCTCGCTCGAAAGAGCGATCAATGTGTTGCTTTAAAATTTAAGTACAATTTTAATTACCGACAAGCTCTTGAAATAAATGTCGAAATACTTAAAATATTAAAATAAGGCTATAAAAAATTCAAAAGATGGACAAAGATCGTTGTTATCTATACCTGTTCGAGGAAACAACATAAAGCAATAACGTTATCTTATATTGCTCAATACTGCCGAGTAGTGGCTAGTCTATCTTTTGTTGTTAGAAATACTCGAATTCGTGCATCCCATCAGTACGTACTATTAATTACCTCGGTCAGTCCACATCGCACATTCAAACGATATTTAACGTTCATTTTACCGTGCATAGAATCAGCATATTTCTTACGGAAACACGGTAGGTCTTCGATATGTCCGATTCACCAATAAATTGCTAAACAGTTTGTTCTTAAACGGTATACGCGAAAATGAAATTACTTTAGGTGATTTAAAGCCGAAATATTAAAAAAAAATGTATAATTATAAAATTCGCAATAGCTAACGAACACCTTATACATTTGAAATCTGTGAAGGATATAGTTGAAGAATGGCTATCGTCCCAAAAATAATTCATATTTCTCTCGCATTCAATTTATTTTTACTGAATTATGCATCTTCATCCTGTTCTTTCCGTAACATCATTCAATGCACTGTTCGTCACACTTTAGTTGATTACTGGCATTTACGTAAATAAATCTCGAATCATTTATTAAGGTACAGTTGTAATATAAATAACGTTTCTTTTCGTTTCGTAAACAATATTACTTATTGTATGATAATTTCGCTGAAATTGCGTGTGCAGATTAAAGTTATTATTTTCAAATTATGTTGAAACAAAAAAAGAAAATCTCGATGAATGATGTTCATGATAATGTATTGTCAATTAAAAATTTTATTTACAGAAGTAACTTTAAACAGATTTAAATACAGAATTATTTTCTTTTTTTTTTTATAGCATAATATTTGCCACAGAGATTTAAAACTAGAAAATATATTGCTCGACGAAAATGGAAGTGCAAAGGTAAAAACATCAAAACTTTATAAAAAAAATAAATAAATTTAGTTGATATTTGAAAATTTTTAATATTATAGGATCATATTCATGCTGATATCTTTGGTTTCAGATTGCTGATTTCGGCTTATCTAATGTGTTCTCGTTTAATGCTCTATTATCAACATTTTGTGGTAGTCCGTTATACGCTTCACCCGAAATTGTGAAAGGTACACCGTATCACGGACCGGAAGTTGATTGTTGGTAATGAATTAATATTTTTTAATCAGCTGTTACCTTATTTAATAGAAAGCAAGAGCAAACGTAAGTCGTAGAAGGTTTAACTTCTGTCAAAATTAGCCTCAAAACGATAAATTTTAAGAACATCTGACTAATAAGTTTATGAAGTAATCATTTGATGAAAATCTTAGCATGAAGATATTTCTAAATATGATACTAAATATTGACGCATATTCGTAATATTTTGTAGAATAATAATTCAAAGACTAATTTCTTAAAATTTAAACACTAAAACTTGTTTTAAGTTCCTTAAAAAAAAAAGGTAACTAAAGTTTATGAAAAATGTGAATTTTGACTAATTATTCTAAAACTTCGAATATTTTTTATTTTTGTTAATCAAAATATTTTCATGGTATTTTTCTATAAATTCTGTCGAATAATCTCTATACCTTTGATTTAAAAATACGTTACTACATTTATTTTATACGCAGTAATCCAAAACAAAAAAATTACGTTTTGATTGTAAACAGCCGTTATTAAGGGTTGAGAATGACAATTTTTCCTAGTATTTTCGATTAATAAATTTTGTGTTAAGTATTTTTCGAAAGTTTTAAATGTTTAATTTTAAATTCACTGATTTTAACTTTTGAGTTGTTCATCGAGTATTTTCTAATAATACCGCGAATGATGGTTTCGATATTAGTCGTTCGTAAAAATAAATTTTATATGAGGCATATTTATGAGTTATTTAATCTGATGGTCCATGAATAATTCCATGATAACATCGTACAATTTGACTATCTCGTGTAAAATAAGGAAACTTGTAGAGAAATCATTATTTTAGTATCCTTTATTTTTCTTCTTGTTGTCCATTTGACTGTAGTCGTTGGTAGCAGCTATAGCTACTATTTCTTGATATAATGTTATAATGTTCGGTCTCTTACCTTGTGGAACAAAACTTCTACCTTCATAGAAGACCATTTTTGAATATTATCGAGCCACGCAATCGTTCTTCCGCCAACTCTTCTTTTTTTACTTTTATTTATCCTTTATAGGTAATGGTAATTACAAATTCGGATAGAGAAATTGCGTAAGAAATAATTTTAACTTTCTAATTTTAAAGGTCATTAGGAGTTTTATTATATACGCTGGTATATGGAGCTATGCCTTTCGACGGATCTAATTTTAAAAGATTAGTTCGACAGATCTCTCATGGTGATTATTTTGAACCGAAAAATCCATCGCGTAAGTCACTATTATTTATCGTATGTGATCTGTATTTCAAATTTGAAAAAAAAAAAAAACTTCACATAACATGGTTTTTATTTAGTTGTTTAAAATGCCGTTTCTAGCTGTCAGAACTATCGCAGCACTGGATTAAATTCGATGAAACTAAAACTAAAAAAATACTAATAAAAATATCCCCTCTCAGTAAAAGTAATTCAATGATTTGTAATGTGTGTTGTAGAGAATTATTTCAATGTGTGCCAGTTACGGTATGAATTATATTTGAAAAATAGGCGATGTTTTTAAAATAAAAGATTCTTGATTTGCTATTTTCTTTTTTGAACGTTTAATATAATCATTTATATTCGTTTAAAATATAATTACTAATAACGATATGATCCTACACAAAATTTTGATTTATAATGTAATTTCCTAAATATTAAACCCTCGAGTGCTAGAAGAAGGATAAGTATGCTGAGGTTCCTGCATGATCTTTATAACGCTCGCGTAGACGGCAATTATTTATTATCTACTATCTTACTTACGGTCCCCAGTGTTAGTAGTAGGTGATATCGTGTTTTCTATGATGGGAATATGTGCATAGGATACGTATTTAGTTCTGTTTTTTCGATTTGTGAATCAGTATGTGCTTATGTGCGGGTGTCTCTAGAGAGGGTTTATTTACATGGGAATACCGGTTATATACTCTGGTATTTCTGTTTTTTGTTCTGTTCGGACGTGAGCTTGTATATAGATATTGTACTTTATTAATTATTTTTTTATTGGTGTAATTTATTTGTTCAATTTTTAGTATTATTTATATTAATTAGCGTGTTGTGTGTGAGTGATTTAGTTTTATTTTTGTTCATACTTTTATTTCACAATTATTCTGTAAGTGCACACACTGTAATTGTCATTTTGCTTATTGTGTACGCTGTAATATTTTATAAATAAATAATTTACAAGCGATATTTTGAATAAATTTTATTCTCGTAGCCGCTTCGCCGTTAATTGGGGAAATGTTATGTGTTAACCCTGCTCGTAGAGCCGATATATCGGCTATATGCAATCATTGGTGGATTAACGAAACTTACCCTGATCAATGCTTAGATATAGCTGAAGAATTAGCTAGTCAAACTCCAGTCCGTTTAGATTTATTATTATGTTTAACTGCGTCTGTGAAAAATGAACAAATTGTAATTGACAATAATCAGGTAATTTTATATATATATATGAATTTTGTATTTCCTATCGTAATTTAACATCAGTGTAATAAATGTTACGCTACTTCAACAAATACGCGCGTGTTTGAACAGGTTGCTGGCATGGAAGATATAAATGTAACTTGCAATCGTCCCCTCAGATCTCAAAGTTTAGGAAGTATAGCCCCTCAGAGTAATACTCAAAACGTAGTATCACGTCCAATACCAGAAATGAAAGAGCCGAGTATGTATCATTCGTATTTCGTTATTTTTATACTTTTATTTCGTGGTCTGAGATTGTACTACGTATATTTTTTCACATTTCGAAAATTAATCCTTTCACTTACTAATAAGTTATGAAAAAATAAGTTATATTGTATTGGTTTTTTTTTTTTAAAATGAAGATTAAGTTATGTTGATATGAATTACGTTATTATTTAATCGCATTTTCGAAACAGTTATATAAGTTTAAATGAGGAAGTTAAGACTTATACTTTGACCATATCCTCATGAGCAATTAAGAGAGCGAAATGTATTAAACGTAACGATTTTGCTAAGATTTATACTATTAAAAATGTTAAATATAATCCCATTAAGTTTAATGTAAACTCCATTTACAATCAAACACAATTATAATGACAACAATAATACAATTGTGTTAAACTTAATATATAGTAATAAAACACGTTAGCCCAACATTTAATAATTCATTGGACCATTAATTCTATCCTAAATTGTAATATTTTCAAAATAAATTTTTAAATAAACGTTATTATTATCTTACTAATATAAAAAATTATAATTTTTTCTGTTGTTTATTTTTCTTCTATAGTTAAATTATTGAAATCATTAAATTTAAATTCTTCCATACTATAATCTAATACTATCTCGTTAACATTGCACCATTGTAATACGTGGTGACAGGTGTCCGCAAAATTACATGTAATACAATTTTCTGTTTATATTTTTAAATATCTTACCATGGCCAGCGATAAATTGTGCGTTATAACAATTGGAGGTGAAATGTTTGTTTTTCAGTTTTTCACTTAAACCTGGAAAATATGTGTATGCTAATCCATTATACTGATTCCACATTTTTTGATATTGTAAAAAATATAATGTTGATTTAGTATGGTTTTAATCTGTTTAACGTTGATTTGTTTACCTTATTGTCTAGACATTTCATTCGAACACGCCTATTTAACGTATTCAAAGGTGTGAGACATCGCCTAACGACATTACGATTTTTCCATCTAGACGCTTCGTTTCTTATATGAGTTTCTATTTTATAAATTTTTACCGTCATTTATTGAAAATACGTAACAAAAATATGTTAATTGTATTTTAATTTCGTAGAATTTTTTTGTTTAATATACATAATAGTATTTAATAGGTTGTCGGGTATAGAAAGATTTACTCGACACAAACTGGAAATAAATTCAGCCGTCTGTTTATAATATCGTTATCTACGTGTTCTTGTATCAATTATTTATAGTTTATATTTTTTTTATATTATTTTTTAGACGTTGATGATCGAAAATCAAGAATTCGTCGAAAAGAACGTTCACGAAGCAAAAGTAGAAAAGACAGGTCACAAAGTAAATCGAAACGAAGATCGTCGGAAGAAGAGGAGATAATAAAAAGTAAAATCGATACGGCGTCTGGTAACCAAACGAATTTAAATAGAACTTTTACCAAGATGCCGGAAATAGACGATAGTAAGAGTGAGATTATTTGCTCCGCGTCTACAGAGTCGAACATGCAGCAAGACGTAGTAACCGGAGAAGTTAAAGAGGTTTCGAAAGTGGAAACGGACGTAAAAAGTCCTGCAGACGCTAACAAACAAATATCGGAACCGCCTCCTCTAAAGACAGAAAGAAGAAATTCGAAAGTATTCGAAATTGCGGAAAAGTTTAATAACGCGTTAGATAATAAAAAAGACAAACCGAAAAAAACTTTGGATATCGAAAAAGCTAAAAAGGAATTCGAACGGCAACGATCCACTAGTCAGTCTATATCACCGGTCGGCGACGATACGTCTGTAAGGAAAAGCGTTTCGCCTAAATCACCGATAGAATACCCGCTAGCTTCTACCATAGCTTTAAATAAATTAGTCGAAAGTGCCTTACGAGATGAACCTTTAGAAATACCGACACCGGAAACGAGGAGACCGATTTTAAATACTCAACGATCGCGGGAAGAAGTACAAAACGCTGTTAAAGTGAGCTTAATTTCTTTCGTTTCGAATCGTTGCGTTTAATTAAATAATAATAATAATTTGAGCGGTTTATTTAAAATTTGCCAATTATTATTAAATTAACGTGCCGTGGCTGAGGTTAGTGGCGCGTTAGGAAAAGGGGACTAGATTGAGGAATAGAGACCGAACAGGAGGAGGTAATTAAAATGGTCATTTTTAAAGAGGAAATGAGGCGAAGAGGAAGATTAATCTCTAAGCCATGGGTATGAGAGAAGACAGTCAACTAGAATATGGGAAATAGAGAGGATAACGCTACAGCCGGAACACGGTGGAGCCAAAGTTTTATTAGTCATACGCATGAATGAGACACGTATGACCCAGACGCAATCTGGTGATGACCACATCGTCTCTCGGAAGCGAAGTTAATCAAGGATCGGTCGAATGTTTGATTTGTCGTAGTTTGTTGTTTTGTGAAGTCAGCTGCTACTTATCTGCCATAATACAAGAAGACCATTTATGATGCATTTCTTAAGGTCAGATGCTGGAACTGGAACATCCGGAACCGGCAATAGCAGCTTTCCGGGCCACTTTGTCAGCTAGTTCAATGAAGCCCAGCATGAGCTAGGATCCACAAGAATGTCACTTTCCGACTTAACTCCGCCAGTATCAGCATCGTCACTTTTTTGGCTATGTGGTACTGATCATGGTTGAAAACGTCGCAGAGAGCGCGGAATGCTGGAAGAGAGTCAGAAAATGTAGTTGAAGATTAATCTACATCGGAGCTCATTAAGGATTACATAGAGAGATAAATCGCCTATAATTCAGCTGAAATGACGGAGAATGTGTGTGACAGAGAATTTTGAATGATGATTGCTCTCTCTTTGACAACTCTGTATTAGGTTGTGTACGCGAGGAATTCTGATCAAATATTGTTGTTGTTTTGAGTATTTCAGTTTTAATTATTGAAATTTAGAATTATGCAAGTTGCATACTTGAAATCAGACATAAATAAACGTTATCGCCGTGTATTTTCTCGACAGCGAGATAAATCGCATATAATTCAGCTGAAATGACGGAGAATGTCTGCGACAGCGAATATTGAATGATGATTGCTCTATCTTTGACAACTGTATTACGCTCGCTACTGGCGGTGTACGCGAGGAATTCTGATCAAATAGAGCTTGTTGTTGTTTTGAGTATTTTATCGTACAGTTTTAATTATTGAAATTTAGAATTATGCAAGCTGCATACTTGAAATCAGACATAAATAAACGTTATTACCGTGTATTTTCTTGTTTTCTTTAACGAAGGTTATCGGCAATGCCATCGGTGAAGGCAATACAAAGACGTCCACTTTGCCACGTCGTAAAACCTCGCACGCCGAAATACAGTTAACTACTCCCCAGTAAGTTATTTTTATTATTAATAATAATTTACAGAGGTATTATGAAACTTTCATCAATTATCTAATATAAGAAAATGTTTTTAAACCGACGACTAGCCCGTTCATGTTAATCAATATTGGGAGTTGAATTTGTATAAATATGTAATTTCAGTTTGTGGCACAAAAATAATAAAATGTAACGCGTTGTTATATGTTGCGAACACGATTGTAAAATAGACCTACACTAAATTTACATCGACCATGGTTTCACATGTCTGTAACAAAAATACGACGAAGAAATTGTAAAAGTGTACATTTTTAAAGTTAAAAAAATTATCGAATGTACGTAGTAAGGTTGTCTATCCGTATATGATAACGAAATTTTATATATTGAATAGTGGACGTTGCAGGATGTAAACGCGAAATAGCGATATATATTTAAACTCAGGCAATCAATATAATATTTCAAGACAATAACTTTTTTACTATTACATCTATTTTGTTTAAAGATGTAGTATAATAGTACAATTTTATACTAGAAATGACATTTAAGACGTGTCTTGGAAAATGACAATGGATGGAATTATTTAACGGGTGTATTGTATTATTTCGAACAAACTAAACAATTATTCGAGAAAGAATACTGTACGTATGTGACTCGTTTTTAATCGATCATTTTAAACAGGTATGTTGCTGACAATTTCAAAACAGAAGTAGAACACTATGTTAATAAGCCAACAATTAATCATAGAACAGAAGTTGTCTTTCCGGTTTCCGCTCCTCTTCCTCCGAGGTAATGAATCGCCTGTTCACTTTTACATTTATCCTATTGTAATCAACTTAATTACTACTTTTTTTTAAAAAAACATAAAACGGAATACACGAAATCTTTATATTATTAATGAAAACGACACTGTCGTTTTAAAACCCCCTGTATACTAAACTGTCCTAAGATTTTTCATGTGCACTAAAATCCGAACCTGATTTTTCTTTCTCTGTTCTGTATTCGCGTTGAAAAGATATTAAAAAACGTTTATTTCCGGAAAAATTATGTGGATTATTAGCCTTAGACTTTAACGTATGTGAATGAATTATTAACGTTAATTTATAGAAAAATTATGAAAATATTTAATAGAAAACATCTAAAGATAGATAAATATTAGTTGTTATAGTATAACTTGAATATTTTAAAATTATAATGTTTTAAAAAGTTTCACTTGATAATGGCGTAAATGCCGAAAAGCTTTGTGTTTTCTTTAAGAAAATAAATATTAGTGATTTAACTAATTTTCAATTGATTTTTTTGAATATAAACTACTTCAGCTAATCGTAGATGAAATTATAGTCTGAAAACAAAAATTAACAGAAAGCGTTCAAGACTGAAATGTTTCATTATATTAGAAGGATCGAACAGGTGCGATTTTAATTATGTCAAAATACTGATGAAATTTACAAAAGCATTTCTGATCAGTAGTATAAAATAACATCGAAATGTATGAATTATCAGTAATTTATGTGTTAATAATGTGATTTATTTGTTTAACACGGGCTCTTTACTCTTAGCAGGCCACTGACAAAACAAAGTAACCAGTCAAAAGAGCATATAATACCTATTCAGTTCGAATCGGAAACTTCATCTGCATCAAAACTGTCAAATACGTCATCATTTACACAATCACGTGGGACAATACCAAGAACTAGTTCATCGAGGTAAACACTTCGAACGTTCATATTAAAAATATAATTTATTCGTTGTTCTTTTTCTAAACAACGTCAGTACAACCAAATCTAAATGTTAATACGTGTGTGTTATTTTCGATAACAAAATATATATATATATAATATAAAACAATTGTTAGGAAAATATTATATTTTATTTAACTCAGTTTATTTATTTTTTTTTTAAATTGTTTTATTCGTGTATTTTTTACTACATTCCAAATACCCAACTTTTTGTATAAATTCGTGTTATTTTAGTTTTAATTCTAAATGTTTATTAATTCGTATATTTAAAATTAAAATACTTCATTTTAGCTATTCGCTTAAATAAAAACCAAAACGAATTTAATGACTTTATAACAATTTAAAATAAAATCAAAATTAGAAAAAAAATAAAATAATAAATAAATTGATGCACGGATTAATTACTTCGTCGATAATTAATTTTCTTTTTCGGCGTCAGAGCAGTTTATTGAAAAAGTTTATTTTTTACCAAAAATAATCAGTTTAATGTAAAATCGCATAAATGCAATTGCGGTCGTGGAAAAAATAAAAAGCCGATTTAAGTTTTACGATATGTTTTATATCTGTCTATTGAATTTCTGCATACTTTACGTAATTTAAGAATTCAAATCAATATGTATGTACATAGTTAAATTATTTTATTTTTCGTACATAGTTTATCACGACAGAGTACAGCCGATTCTGATAGTGGAAGTAACATTAGTTTTACCGGAGAACCTATCAGAAAATCACCGCGCGAAGTCATCATACCTATTGCTGTAGAAGGAGGTGGATTTGTTACACCGAGCAGTAATGCGATAAACAAAATCGGGTATGCGTTTTAATCTATCGTTATTCGTAGCTTATCAAAACGATAATAATGATTGAGAAATCGACGAAACTAAATATGTTTAACGCCATTTAATGATCTGACCGAGTACCGCTTAGCCCGCTTGTATATAAATATATGCGGTTTTTTTTTCAAGACGGACACGATAGATATTCTATAAATGTGCGATTACTTAATTTAAAATCGTAGAAAAAAATATCCGTCAACAAACGTAAGATAAAATCGCTATGTAACATTTTTTTTTCAAACAAACTCCCGTTAGTAACCGAGTGAATTATTGTTAAAAAAAAATCATATGTAATATCTTTTGGAATTAATCTCGATATATTTCAGTTCTCTATATTTTTATTGTGGAAAGTAAACATGATTTTTATGAATGCTAAATAGTTAACATAATGATTATGATTCGCGTATCTGGTCGATCGTGTGATAAATTGATAAAAGTTATAGTCTGATTGAAGTCCAAATTTATAGATATCTAAGTAGTCCTTCATCAACGGTGCCATATAAACTATCATATTCACATTTACCACCGAGAGGGCGGTTAAATAAGTGAGCATGATCCTGTAGTTCTCCGCAGATACATTGGTCACAATCTGTTATGCCCCGTTTCTTCGAGTTTTGTTTAGTGCAAGCCGTCCTACTTCTTAATCTGTTCAGTGTTTTCCAGAGGCTGTATTTTAAAAGATTCCCGCTTGGGAGTGACTCATTCTTCGTTCTTCCTTCCTCCCTTCTATTCCACATCTGGTGTATTCGGCAGTGCCTTCCAGTTCTGTAACAGTTCTTAAGAAACTGGGTCTGGACTTTAATCGTGAATCTATTAATACGTTATAGTTATGTAGAAGATGTCGACTATCATTTAGTACTTTGCTTTTTTCTTTCTTGGCAGCCACTTCTCTCCTTATATCCGGAGGAGCTTTGTCGCTGAGCTCATATAACTTTCCTAAGAGTGTTGGTCGTAAACAGCCCGTAATTAGTGTACATGCTTGATTTAGAGCTATAACTATTTTTTTCGCATGAGCTGAGCGGCACCATACCGGGCACGCATATTCCGCAACAGAGTAACAAAGTTGAAGATGATGACAATAATTCGCATAGGCGCGTCGAATGTTTGTAGATATTCTACGGATAATTTCTCTCGTATAAAGTTATGCGTATAAAGCGCTAATTATCGAATAATGTTTACCGAAATGTAACAGTAATAAAATAATATCTAAATTTCAAATTAGACGTGGCATAGTTTAGTTGTTTCCAGTTAGAAATTTTTACTATATTTCTTAAAAATCATTTAGTTATTATTAGTTTAATATCGTAAGTCGTACTCTTTTTATTTTATAACGTGAAGAAACGTAACTACTGAAAATTTTCGATAAAGCCTATGCAATAATTTATTATTTCTGCTTACAACTTCATTTTTTTAAAGGAAATATATTTAGACAATATAATCGATAAATTTAAAAAAAAAAAAAAATTATTTAGAACATATCCTTCGATTTTCAAGTTTCCGCCGGTTTTATTCGTCGGCAGATACTCTTTACATTTTAATGTTAAATATATAACAATTTTCATGTAGCTTTCATGTTTAATATGACTGCGTGTGTGTATGTATGTGTGGTAGTACATTATTCCTAGTATTCATTCTGTGTGTGGTTACATATTATTGTTACATGTGATGTGTATAATCCATGAGTCCTACTGCCCCCATACAGGCTATATGAGTTTATAAACTTAAGTATATAATAATACAACTAATAAAAGTTAAAGGACAACTTAATCTAGCTCAATCCTTGATCATAAAAAACAAAGAAGGTAATTTACTACTACGTAACAAAACGTTTATGAGTAAATAATCAATTTAACCAAACCATTTTTTTATATATATTTGTAATTGTTTACCTGTAATATAGCTTAAAAGTTAAAAAGGAGCATTGTTAAAATAAGTTAGATTCAAAGCCTATAACAAAGTTACAAAATTCTTTGAGATATGGGAAAACTGATTTATTTACTAATATATTTCTTAACAAACATAAATAATGTTGTAATTATGGTTACATGTGCGCTACCTGAAACCTCTTTGAAACAAAATGGAAAGTATTAACGCTCTTTATTTTAAATTTGTATAAGTAATTATTAAATTTTCCGCGCTCTGTTAAAATCTGTATGACTGAAAAATCCGGAACAAAAAATTTACATTTAAATCCAATATAAATTTATAGGTTAATTTATAATTAAACGATTCTTAAAGAACTGCGAATTCTATTAACGAAAAGTATACAATCGCGTTTGTATTGAATATGATAATCCCATCCAAAAAAAAAGTAAAAAAAAATGTATCCATCGAGATTACAGATATTTATGTGTGTTATTACTTTTCCAACTTGTGAACATTTTTTCACAGTTTCCACTGTGTATTGGAACTATATTAGTTCTCCAACAACCGTATGTTTTATTCTGCTTACATATAGCATATTCGCATTTAAATGTTGAATATATTGGAGAGTAGTGATTTTATAAATTATAAACCAAACAAAATCATAACACAGTTTAATCACTAAAAGTTTTTTATTGCAAAGCTTTTCGACAGTTACGTCATTTTAAAGCATACGCAATAAATATTACATATGAATTGTCAGAGAATTTTTTACGTCTAGGGTAATTAGGTTAAAATCGGTTATTTTACTAAACTTTAATATCATTATCCTTAATTAAACGAAATAAATTTCAGCGCGTTATTTTTGAACGCACAAATTTTAATTGTCATTATTTCAAATAATAATCGATCACTTAATACGTCACAAAATTAATTCCGAAACATCGTCGATTAAAGTGTTCCGTACATTTTTACAGTTCTGTAACGGAAAGTGAGGATGAATCTCGCGATCGATGTTTTACACTCCGTAGCACCAAACGACGTCAACCGCAGCAATCTGCTGCTACGATATCTCGAACCGATACAGTGGATAGTTTAAGCTCTGACGAAGATGATAATTTCCAATTGCTTACGGCCGAAAACTTATTTTCGACATTACTATCCAGAGTATGTATTGTGAAGTTTTACAATAGTAATCTTTTTTTATTTTATAATCTATTTCTGTCTTGTAATTTACGCTGAACGATAAAAAACGATTCGTACGTGAAATATTTAAACGGATTGAGTAATATTTATTTATAGATTTTTACTTAAATATTGTAGGTTCGGAATTTAACGCAACGATTAAATAATGAAGATATTAGAAGAACTTCTTTTCCTCGTTCCTTATTTGCTCACCACGGTTCCATCTTTGATAATCCTCCCGGGTAATGTAAATTTTATGTTAATTTATATTTATGTATGTATGTGTATGTATATATATATATATATATATATATATATATATATATATATATAATAGAAAACTGCAGTAATATAAATTACATTAGTATTCAACCCGCGAAAATATATTTTTAAATTATTGATGTATTGTGTACACGTTAAGATTAAAAATAGATGTTCATGTAGTGGTTATCTCTATTTCTATAAATTCTTCCTCATGTAACACCCAAATTTTAGGATTGTGATTCATGTGTATAACGCAAGCAATAAACAAGGATAAATTTATATATATATATATGTTCTTCTTCTTTGTCCTAGTCAGTATGACTGTTATGTGACAAAACATCTCCATTGTGTCCTGTGCCACCGATATAGCTCTTTTTTTTGTATCCAGTCGATTTTTTATGTTGTCTATCCATCGTATGGTCGTCCGTTTCTTCTCTTAACAATGCAGTCTTTTCTATTCTGTTATCACCATCTCTTGCTGTGTGTATATATATCGAGTATTACGAATTTTTAATAATTTATGAAACGAAAGACAAAAACACACGCTTTAGCTCATTCGCACAAATACAAGCATACGTAAAATATTAGTTAATGTAAAAAAAATAGCAAAATTGATATGCGAGTGTGTGCATAGTTTCTGGTCCGGTGGTGCAGCGCTAACTTAAGCGTTCTACCTACACAACCTGAGTTCGAACGCCACCACGGATGAGAACTTTTCATTGTGAAAAAAAAAAACTCTAACCAGCTCAGGTCTTCATCCAAATTAGTCGGTAAATAATTACCACTTTCCTGGGAAAGTAAAGAAACCGAGGAAAAACAATGGCAAACGTCCTATATATTTGCTTGTGTAGGAACGTCGTTTTGTTCTATTAATCTTCAGATTGATGAGATTAGACGACGTACTCCACGACCATTCGAGTTGATAAAATGAATTATGTAAATTTAGACGAAAATGTTTAATTTAAAGAAAATAATCATTTCGCACGAACATACGTAACTTATATAAACAAGTAACGAGGATTCGTATAAATTTCGTATCCATTTATTATATTAACGGATTTTAAATATGTTTTTTATATTTTAAACAAAAGTTACTACTGTAAAAAACTAAAGCTAAATGATTGAGTAATTTTTTAACATAAACTAGATATATTTTTGAAAGTTAAATACGATTAATACATTATTATAAGCTGAACCGGTTACGTAATACACAGATATATTAAAATAATCAAAAACAGTTTTAATAAATCGTGGTTATTAAATATCGGACATATTTATTAAAACACATTTTTATCGTAGGAACTCATATTTTCCGCGTGTGAATTTCATTATTTTTAAGCAACTCTCAAAACGTATCGATTTTAATCCATATTTAAACCTATATACGCACTTATTTATTTAATTAAACAAACTTCTGTCTATTATTACTACTATGAAGAAAAAAAGCAGGTATCGAATTAACGTTAAGGCATTTCGATGTATTTAATTTTTATATTTATTTAGCTAAAAAAAATTTTGAGGACGAATACGTATTTTTCTAAATAGGGATATTTCGGTAAATATTAATTTTTACTTTACTATAATCAATATTTTTAATTTTAAATTTGTTCTATAATTATTCGACGATGGTATTTTATTTTTTTCGTATAATTAAAAAATTTGCAATATTTTGTTTTAAAAAAAAATATATATGATCGCAGACGCCGATTGACAGAAACTAAATCTTTTAGTCGACCTGAAACAGCTCCGTGGAGACGTAATATTTCGGAAAATAATCCGCGACGAGGTAAACTATCGATAAATATTTAACAGTTGATTTATTGTTGATTTTAATCATTTAATGATATATATGTATGTATATATATATCATTTTTTTGTTGTTGCTATATTAAATTCACCGATGGCTATGATATTTTTGTTTGACACATTTTTAATAGAAAATGATTAATTAAAAAATATATATTTATGCATCGAATTAAAAATTTCTATACGAATAAGAAGAGTATTTTCGTAAAAGTAATCATTAATAAATAATAGACGATATTGCTGGCTACAAACATCGAAAATAATATCATACGCTTATTGCGGAGATTGTAGCAAACTAGCAAAGAGAACGGATTACTAATTAATCGAAAGAAGACCAAAATGATGATAATCAATCGGGATAAAAATAACTGGCCAAATAAAAAGCACATAGACGGAATAGAAGTGGTCGATAAGTTCACATATCTAGGTTCAATTATAGAGAATACTGGCGGATGCAGAACTGCAGCACCGCATACAAATAGCCGAAAGCGCGATGGGTCGCTTAGTAAAAATCTGGCGTGATCAAGCAGTAAATAGAAAAGTTAAAGTTAGGCTGGTCAAAGCATTAATATTTCCGATATTTTTATATAACTTGGACATTACACCCAACTGAACACAGACGCATAGAATCTTTTGAATTGTGGTGCTGGAGACGAATGTTACACGTTCCGTGGACGGCCAAGAGAACCAACGAATCTATACTAGAAGATTACTAATCGAAGTACTTATCAGAATGGGACGATTTTTCGGCCATATAGTTCGAGCAAACGGATTGGAAAAGGTTGTCATAGAAGGGAAATTGGACGGAACAAGATGTCGTGGCCGTGTGTGCTTTTAAGAAGGTCGGATGGATTAACAAAATTCGTGGAGAAGAGCTTCAGTGAATGCATACACGCAGCCTATAATAGAGTTCAAACTAATTCATAAAGACTGCATTTCTAGGGACGATACGATTCACAGAGAGAGAGAAAGAGACGATGCAAGCATACTAATAAATGAAAATTAAAGAATAAAATAAAAATCATTTAACAAATCTGTTCGACAATTACATTTCAGATTATAAAATAAATTGAGCAATAATGAGATAAAATTAAAAAAAAAAAAAAAAACAATGTATATTCGAAATATAATGAAAAATTTCTAACTATAATTAACCATATCATATTCACCTTTAAACTGAGATGTTTGTCATCTGTATGAAATGTTGAACAGTCACAATCATCTTAAAATCTAAATGTCTATAATAATGAAATGTTGTTAGTATGTTTAACAAGTTATTATTATTTCTAATTTTTCTCGTAATTTTATTTTATATGTCGTTTTTTTTATTGTTGTTATTATGTAATCTGTTTTATGAAAATGACGTAATTTCCGAAAATCTACGTCAACATTTTTTCAAATATAATTAGAAATTTATACTTGTAACTTCGTTGTTTTAAAAACAAATCATTACATCTTGTATCGTTGGTTTTAGTCGCATTGTCGCGCGTGTGATCTGTTGCGCGCACTAGTACTAATTATGTTGTTGAAAAGAATCTTCTAAATGAAATAGCTTTAATTTTAAAAACAACTATTAATAGTTTTATATGATTTTATAATCGTGTTTTTACTATAATTATGTAGTTACATAATTAAGCAAGGTTTGAAAACTTCGCTATGTCCTAAGTAATCCGTGTTTTATTTATTAATATACAGTTTAAAAAAAGATAAATATACACTTCAAATTTAATGTTTCGAATATTCCGTACACGTTTAAATACCGCGTTTGATTTCGTGTTGAATAATATAAATATCTTTGAAATAAGAAAAACAAAAAAGCAATTAAATAAATTTTTCTTCTTTATGAAAAATCGCAAAGCTTTTCGGCTGTTAGGCGCTATTATCGAGTGAATATTTAAAAAAGACAATAATATAAAATGAAAAAATATTAATTTAAAAAATCAGCAAAATCATTATTAATATTTTTTTTTCTTATATTTTTATCTTTTTTTTAATATTCGCTCGATAATGGCGCCTAACAGTCGAAAAGCTTTGCGATTTTTCAGATTTTAATTTCTTTTTGTGGTTTTTTATTTTAATAAAAAATAGCTACATTCCACATTCTTCAAAATTAAATATTTTTGGCCTAATAAATCGTCTGTTCTAATGAATAGTCGCGGTACTTCGGTAAATTGCGAATATATCGAACAACTGTATTACGAAGGAAAAATGTAACTAAATTATCATTCTACATTAATGACAATGCCATTTTTGAAATTAATTTTTCGTATATATATATCAATATCATCGAATTTTAAGGGGAAATGACTAGTAGTATTATTCGTGCCCGAGCCAATTATTACTTGCGTTAAATTAAACTAAGTTCATTTTATAAAACCCTTCTTTAATTTAACAGTGAATCAATCTATATTCGGGTAGACACGTTGCACACACTTCGTCCTCTTTTCGAAAATCGGTTCAGGGTCTATTTGCCAGGTAAATTTTGCGCCTAGTTTTTCCTTCATCTCTAAATCTGAGTGATATATATATTATCATCGAATAAAAATACGCATTTCTAGGTTACACTTATTTTAGTGTATTTAATTGATTTTTTTTGCATGGGAGCGTGTACCTTTTTTTTTTTTTTTTTTTTTATCTTTTGTTTGTTTAATAATTTTGTTTGTTTTTGTTTTACGTTTTGTTTGAATACATCGTTAACAATCACAATAGTGACGTGTTGTGTTTGAATTGTTGCAGAAAACGTTGTAACGGTGCATGTTCCCACTGTACTAGAAGACAGACGAGTAGAATAACAAATGTAGTAATTTGCCCGCACACTTTCCCATTATCCTTTCTAACCGATGACGTTCTTCATTAATAAAAAAAAATAGGTAATAATTCGTCTTCGTTCTAACACGAGCAGTTCGTTTCGATGCATTTATCGTTTTTAAATTTTCGGTTTTTCTTAATATCTTTTTTTAATTATTATTAAATTTTATCGTTATATCGCCGTCGTGTTATATGAGAAATATCTAATATCGAGTTGATAAGGGACAAGTAATGCCATTATTTAGCGAAAAATGTACAGTTATCATAACCGGACATTTAATTCTAATTATTATATTACCAGTGGCGTAGCCATGACGATCTGAACCCCCTGGAATCAATCTGATAATAAGAAAATATATACTCGTTAAATGCAGTTTTGTACTTGTTAAACTTAATTTTTTTTTCCATTTATTTTATTTAAATTTCATTGTTTTTGAAATAACAAAAAAATAGTTTTGTAATATAGGAGATACTAGAAGAATTTTATAACGCGAAGAATTGATTTTAAATTTTAAATTTAGTTAAGTACTACTACGTATTATTCCTTCAAAAAATATAAAATCATTATTTATCGTTTATTTTTTCTCGGAATTTATTGTAACCATCTCTGTCCTCAATAACATACTATTAGTGTGTGTTCCAGTGACGTTAAATATTTCTGCCGTCTAATAAAATTACATATTCGACGTCTAATAAGTATCAAAATAACTCTGGTGAGTTGAATTGTTTAGGACTTTTACATGAGTTTTGGTTATTTATTTAAAGTTCAATTTAATTCGGGTTTACTGTTATAATTTAGTTTTGTTTGAACCCCCCCACTTCAACCAAGTCTGGCTACGCCACTGCATATTACGGAATATAAATTCGAAATAATAATAAAAAGTTGGTTAAATGTTATCGAAGAAAATAAACAATATTACGTTACGTAGTTAATGAAATTTCGATAGTTTTGCAAGGTTAATAGTTTATTTGCTTTATGAATCAATAATTTCTACATGTGACTGAGAAGACTGACTAAAATTAAATATATATATTATTTATTTGTACGTCGTGTATTTTATATTCGAAATGGCTGGTTGCAACAAATACGAAGATTTGAAGAGAATTGCCGTAGAAAGAAATGAATGGAAGTTAAAATTCGCACCGACAAATTAGAACAAACAAGGAGATATTTTATATAAATTAAAGTTCATATATAATATTTATATAGGCGTATCTTTGTTTTAACAAAATAAAATTGAAGTTAATCGCTAAAAAAAAAAAAATGTTATTATATACGCAAAGTTTTTCGACTATAAAGTCATTTTCAAGCTATTAGCGATTAGCGAATGTTATTTTCTTTTACTGTTCGTAGATTTAACTAACTTCTTCGTAATTTATTGATGGAAATTTATTTGAAGATAAACAACGTATAATACAAATTTACGTTTGATTGTAATTAAAAGTAAAGAATAAGAAAACATTTCAGTATCGCTATTATGCTTCGGTGCGGCATCGTTATCTCGTTCAAATGTTATTTAAATATATTAATCAAAATTAGAAGAAAAGGCTATATATAAATACATTTCGGAGTAGTGTAACTTGGTTAATTTTAAACGAAAGTTTCGATTTATTTAGTATTATACGAAAAGTAAAATTATAACATAATAAATGTAAATAAAATCATTTGAAAATAAGTAACGTAATCGTTTAATCGTAAAAATTTACAATTACCAATAAAAATAATTATCAACGCAATTGCGTAGAATAAAAAATGCACGACTACTCCGGAAACAATGGAAACCCTCGGTTAAATAGAGGATACGAGTGTACAGACGTACCGAGCAGCGAGTTAAAATGATACGCTTTCCCGGTTGACTATCAATCGAAAGATTAAGGAGTACAAGAATGAGAAGAATCTTTTAATTTTTTCATTTTATAGGAATAAGTAACTTTTTTTTTTTTTTTTTTTTTTTTGTAAGCTACCTCCTTATAATTATCCCGAGTAACGTCATTTCTTAAAACATGTTAATGTTAGTTAAGAATTATTTATAAAAAAGAATAATATAGGGGTAGGGGGGAAATTAATTCGCTTCTACCTTTTAAATATAAAAATGAATACGATTTTTTAAAAAAAACATTTTTAACATTTTACTCTGTCGAAATTTAAATATAAGTATCATTCTTTTTCGAAGTATTTTAAAACATATATATATTTATTTTTTTTTTTAGACTGGCGTTCTACCCATTCAGATTACATTAATCCGTTGGCCGGTAATGAACGTAATCCGTTCAATGTCAATGCCGAGAAACATCTTCTATCCGACCGAATAAGAAGAACTTCTTCTTTATGTAGGTACGATAACGATAAGTCGTCTTATCCGAATATTGAAATTAAGCTGCCAACTACGATCGAAATAGGATCCTCTACTGCTGCTCCACCGGTGGCCGGCGAATCGAGTAAAATATCCGACGAAACAATGACCGATAATAAAGTAACTGACACTAGCCGTTCGAACGATTTTCTTAGATTACGTAAAAAAAACAATATCGATCGAGAATTCGACGCGTTCTTCGCGAAATATAAGACACCGTCTAACGAATCCGATCATCATTATCGTCGTTTATCGGTTTGTCAACGACAATCTTCTAGTCCAAGCTCTACATCTAGTTCGCATAGTAATCGAACGATCGACTACATCGCAAAACTGCCATCGTTTTCGGACGACAAAGACGACGATCGTGCTAAAGTAGTAGTCGATAAAAAAGAAAGCTCTTGTCTAGATGCGAAACCGCCCATAATTAAGAAACGTATCTCGCGATTTTTACGGCCGGATTTTTACGATACGCCTAGAGAAAACAGTAAGTACGTTAATAATAATAATAATAATATCTGCAAAGTACATTCTTGCGATTCGGTTAAAGATACAACGAACTGTCGTCACATCGCTGACGATGCGGATAAATATAAGAAGTTCGACCTAGTATTGGAAAGAATCAATAAAATTCGTCAAAGACAAATCAATTCAAATTACAATTTAATTAACGATCATCAGAACGGTAATAATGACGATCCGATTTCAACCGGTCTTTATACTAGGCTAAGATCCGGAAGCGTCGATTCGAATTTTCCTGCGCCTTATTCGTATTTACGTTCGAATAAAGATAAACGAAACGATAGTGAAATAAAACGTCCAAATAATAATAATAATAATATGAATACGAATACGAAGGAATATTTCGAGAAGAATTCGATTTCTTTACCGGTAAAAGCTGAATCGTCGAATCAAGAGAAGTTACCCATCGAGTCAAACTCATCGCTTAAAACTGACGACCGAAATTCCGTTATCACTCTTACGACTAGTCGTTTTGAAGAAAAATCGGTGGTATGTAAACTTGATGACTCTAATAACGAAGACGTTACAGAGAAACCGTCTAATTGCTGCGCTAGTTATACAGTCACTCTTCGTAGAAATAAAGTTCCTAAAGTAAAGGAAATTCGTAATGAAAATGAGATTGAACTGAAAAAACGTTTATATTTTCGGAAATTAAAAAATATTGAAAGCGAAAATCCCGGCGATACCGACATTAACGAATCCGATACTAGTACTAATTCGGAGAAGCTAGTAGTCCGAGTAAATTTAAACGAAAAATCCGCTACTACTAGTAATCGTAATAATAATAATAATAATAATAATAATAATAGCAGCAAAATTGCCGATAATATAAAATCGATTAACGTAACGAATTTAGAATGTAAACCAAAACGAGATGCCAATAAACAGCGAATCGAGATTGATGATATAGTTAGAAATTCGCCTTATTGTTTCGATGATGATAGTAATAACGAAGACAGCAGCGTGATGGAGAGAATTAGAAGACGTAGTTTTTATACCCGATTCAACGTAACCAGACAACGATCGTCCGTCGATAACAGACACAGAAGATTACCGACTTATTCTAGATCGTTATCGGCCGATTATCGTTATAGGTCTCCTAGCGTTCCGCGCGATTTCTAATCTACTATCCAATATATATCTAAAAAAAAAATAATGATAAAAAAAACGGCCCAAAATGAATAAGAAATATATATACTATTGTTTCGATGTATGTATATATATATATACATATATATATATATATATATATATATATATATATATACATATTTTGTCCAAAATAGTGTCCGATGTGTAGTGGCTAGGAATTGGTCAATCTGTTAGATTTTCCAAGCATCCAGGCCCGGATTAATGCTTTCAGAGATCCGGGGCTAATTACTTATCAGGAGCAAGGGAAATCTGTAAAAACAAGACGTTAAACCCGCCTAACTCGACTAATCGTTAATTCAAAAACCGTAAACCCCAAGACGTTAAACCCACAGAACCCAACTCATCATTAATTCAAACGCCATGAATTAAAACCGTAAAAACTTTTCTTTTTAATTATTCAAAACACTCAAAATTAAAAAAAGTAAATCGTAATTTCCTTTTTGACATCTCTTTTGATATAAAATAAATAAAGTACTCGAGATATTTATAAGCCGAAGTTAAATTTTCTTTTGTAAGTTGGACTCTGTGAGTATGTTCGAGTTCACAGTTTCGGCTTAACAACTAGTTGGACTACGGAGAATTAACGTCTTGAGGTTTGCGTTTTTATGGTTTTTGGATTAATGACGAGTTGGCTTATGTGGGTTAAACGATTTTGGGATTATTACGAGTTGAACTATTTAACATTTTTAGGGCATATAGCTTTGGGATTTCTTTGGATTTTGTTTAAATTTCGCGGCTATGCGAAAAACAATTTCAACGGGATGTAGCCCCCCGTTTACATGGGGCTGCGTCTCCCCTATTAAACCGGTCCTGCGCGCATCTGTGAACCAACTACACGCCACGACATTCGATTATATACCAGCCTGATTGCTTGTTCTAAATTCAACCCAGTGATTTTGGCAACTGCGTCTATCCACCCTGTCGCTGTTCGTCCGTTGTTCTGTTTGCATAGCGATTTCCCTTGGAATATAACTTTTGTCATATTTTCTGCGCGCATAGTGTGCACAAAAAACTTCACTGTTAGTAATCGATGTTTCCGTGTAATTCACATAGAACCGAATCATTCGTTCTTTTAGCTGTCCAAGGTATTCGCAACGGTCTCCTCCAACACCACATTTCAAAGGCTTGTATTCGACGCATATTTATCGTGTATATTATATATATATATATATATATATATATATATATATATATATATATATATATATATATATATTCAATGTTATTGTACGTGTTCGAAAGTCGTGTTCAAAATCATCATAAAACAATGGCTTGAAACACAGTCTATCTCCATTTGTAATGGTTGTAAATATTTTTCATTAATTTCGATAAAATGAGTTTTATATCGGGTTGTTATGAATATATATACATATATGTATATATTTCCCGAAATTCGTCGTTAATAATCGTTTACTTAACAGTGGTTAAAATCACCAGTAACCAGTGGCATGATACTTTACAATGATCAAAATCATTACGAATCAACGGGGTTTTTTCCATTCATCATTGTTGTCAATAATTATTAATCGCAACAAAGGGAGTTTTGTGTCTGTTTATCATATTTTCGAAGTGGAAAAATGTTTGACTTATTCGTTCGAACATTTATATAACGAAATTCGCAACATCAATTATCAACATTCAATCGAACTAACCTAATTTACTACATAATCGATAATCATGCTCGCTGGTATCTTCTGCTCTACACACACCCTATGTATTCGAATTTTCTACCTCAGTATTGTTGTTGTATATCGCGGTGGCGTAGTTGCTAGAGGAGTATTCGACTGTCAACTGGGTGGTCGAGGGTCGCGAAACCAACACGCGACATAGAAAATTTTTCATCATTATGTAATTCTTAATTATCACGGAGAAGACAGTGGCACCCCAACTCGGTAATATAAATGGTGCCTTGAATGCTGCTAGCTCATTCTGTACGTAGAAAAAAAAAACGTACAATGGCTAATAACGACGTTCAATTTGAAATTTACAACAAACTGTCGATATTCGTTTAGATTATTCCTACTTTTGGCCAAAATAAAACTATGTGAAATTTTTAATAACAAGCTTCTCTTGAAATGATTTTATCGCTCGTATCTTTTATATTGAATCGTAAACGACTGAAATTCCCATTAATCGAAAGTCATATTTTTACAGAATCTCATTACCTTTAAATTCTTAAAATGACGATCACTCGTTTGAAATTATTTTGACATTTATCACTTTCTAATTAAGGAATGACCAATGTAAGAGATGCTATTTTTTATGTTTTTCTTAGTTAACAATTGTATATATACGGGAACTATACTAGTCAAAGAGTGCATTAGTTTATTAGTTATAGAATTTTTTTACAACTAGCCCGTATTTAATATATTTGTTGACGGCTGATAAAATGTGAAATACGGATGAAAATCATTCGGATAAGTAACCACTCGTTGGGAATGAAATTAGATAACCATTACGTCTTTAAAATTAGGGTCGAAAATGAGAAATCGTATATTCACTAGGCTGATTTGGTAGACGAATTTCTATACCAAAAAAAAAAAAAAAATAAAATAAACTAAACTAATCGAAATTAAGTTTTTCGTGCATTTGGCTGACTAGAATCGATCACGCCTTTCAAGAGTATGTTCAAACTGTGCATACCCACTTTAATTATTTTTCGTCATATTTATTTTATTTTATTCTACTCTTGTTCCGTTTAAAATCACGTAATTCGGTTGCTATAATATATTGAAATAAACAGATAACGAATTTTCAATTGATGCATTATTGGAAGTGACAAGTAGTAAATTATTTTTTTTTACAACCATATATATGTATATCGCAGTCCGATTCCAGACGTTGAGATCTGATTTTTAATTGTCACTGCCGTCAATCTGCTATTTTCCGTATCAGTTATAATGTATATAAGCCAGTTAATTTTTAAAATAATCTATATTTTATATATATATATATATATATATATATATATATATATATATATATATATATAATTCATATGCAGAAAATGAATAAGAAATATTAACGTCAATAAGTAAGATTCTTTTACGCGTTAGTCATTACGTTATGGGATGATATAGCCGTAACCTTAAAATTTAATCATAATGTAGTCTGAATGGGTTCTTTTTTCTTACTTAAATTACCCGTTCTTAAATAAACGTTTTATGCCCATAACGCGTTTAACATGTTACACGCATATTTAAGTATAAATATGCATATATATATATGTGTGTGTGTTTTTCTGTGTCTGTCACTAATTTTTGTTCGTTTGACAAATAACTTCTGTATTATTAGTTGTTGTGTACGATTTTTAATATTTGTAACTTTAATATTCTAGTCTTTAATTGGAAGACGTATATATTTTTCTTGAATTATTTCGTGTTATTAATATTATCGATATTCTCGAATAATAAATGCGAATATATTTTGTATGGTTATTCTGAAAAACGTACTTTTCTCTATAATACGCGCGTATATAGGTTTGTTAGATAATAACGTGTGTTCGAAATCGAATTGTTCATAATAAATAATTCGCGCTTAAAATGATATACTTCCATTTTTCTTAATCGTTGTCGAATTTTTCACCATTTTTATTTATTAATTAAAGTTGTTATCGTAACTACGATATTATTTATAAGCTTTTTTTAAATAATTATCTTTACCCACTAATAAACATGAAACACTAGCCCATAAACTCGTATCAAAGTAGTACTAGATTGCCGTTAGTGCGCACGTTTATAAAATTATCGTTACTAAAAATTTTCGTGTCTAATATTTGTTATTTTGATTCGACCGAATATAAAATATATTTTTTTTAACGTTATCCTTCTTTAATACTATGTTTAAACCGAAGAATTATATAAATTAATCGTAAAACGTTACATCGTTGCAGCGCGTTTTTTATTTTATTTTATTTTTTTTTTTGTTTTTTTGCGTGTAATTATAATTTATAATATATAACACGGGCAGAGGAGAAATAAGAATTGGAGTTCGCGAAGGAGAAAAATGATAAATATTTGAAATTTATTAAAAAAAAAAATTGCGCCAAAAATAGTATCATTAAACTATTTTGCAAGTAAACATTTAGATTTCAGCGGACCTTTTGAATAATTTCGGGGTATTTTAAATAATCTCCAATTTTTTGAAAGCATTATGTTATGCTTTTTATATTTTGAATATTCGGTATGAAATGTGGTCGTTTTATGTATTTATTTTGTTTTAAAACATTAAAAAGTAATAAATAATGTAATCTAATTGTAAATATCGGTCTATCGTGGGAAGCAACATTCTAATTGATTATAGATGAGGTTGAGCAAACTAAATTATTTTAAAGAAAATCAAATACTTTTATACCGTAAATACATTTAATAAATGCAGCCGACTAATTTTGCAAGCTACAGTAAATATATTGTAACATGGAATAAAAGTATTTTATTGTATTTGTTTTTAATCGAATGTATATATATCACCACTGAAACACTTTTTAATATACTAAATGAAATGGGGTTTTTTCCAAACCACATCTATATAGATTATATATAGCTGTATAACAATCAGTTGCATAGTACAGAATTATTTCTTGTGGTGCAGATATTAAAACCTAGTTTATTTTACAAAAAAAAGATTTTCAAGTTCGCAGAATTATATGTATTTTTACGGGAAGAAACTTAATTTACTTAAATTTACAAAAAATATTTTTCCTCATTTGAACACGAGTTCCATTCGACGGGTCTTTGGTGTAAAGTGCTTAATTATACTGTCATAAAATTCTGGTTCCAATTTCATTAATAAATTTTTTTTGTTGATAAGATTGAGCGCGAGGAATATTTTTTTTTACCTTGAGTAGATCGTACGTGTGTATTCTTTTTAATGTTAAAAATGTACGATACACCGACGATGTTGTTGATTTAATTGCAACAAGTAGTTAATTTTAAAAATCTCCAGCATTGCAAGATATACCATTTTTCCTTCTGATGAATACGATACTATTAAGTAACGTGCCCCATTTAGGAACACTATGACCGAAACGGTTAACTCAGTTTTGAATCTGATCAATTCAATAAATGATCCGTGTATAAGTAATGATTTAAATTTTATATTAGAGAATAATTTGCAACACTAATCAAAATTTTATTACTATTCAGAAGAGAAAAATGAAAATTTTTCAACCAATTAAAATCGAACTTTAATTTGAACCACAATATCTAAAATCTCATTACATAACTGTCTACTATTATAATATTTGATAGATCTTCCATTGAACGCATAAATAACCTATACCTTACCTACACACCGATGCCTTGATGCTCCTCAAATAAGCGCATCGGTTCTTGTTCAAATTAGTATAATAGCAATAAAACACTGTATGTGTGTTATATACAATAACGATACTTGAACTTGTGCGTCGTAGAACCGGTAACGACCCGTAAACAGCACATTCCCTTACAAGATTGTAACGTTATAATAAACCTGTTCACAACTACCACCACTGAAGGATTTAAACGCATCAAAGCTGCTGAGATTATAGGTCGACCTTTAATTTGAAAAGTATATAAGGTGCATTTAATGATAATTGTACTAATATGGCATTTATTGAACTATATGGATCTTACCAGTGCAATCAATCTGATTAGAATGCGCACCAGCAGTGATCGAAGATACTTCACGTAATTTTACATCCTCGCAATTCTACATCCTTAACCCTGCATAATGATTTGAATGTATCGTTTGTCTATAATATTTACATTGTATTGGAAATTACGAAAACAATAAAAATTCGAAAATTAAATTATTTTGCCAACATATTAAGACATCCAAAAAAAAAAAGACATCCAAAGCAATACAGTTTTCCGATATTAATGTAGGAAAAATAAACGGCAAATGAACATCAGGAAGGAAATGAAAATCCTGGATGCAGGATTTAACTGACTGGTTTAACATCAGTTCCGTTGATTTATATCAAAAGATCGCTAACAAACGTTTTATTACCAACATGTTGATGATGATGAGTACGAAAAACTATTTAATAAATTAAAACATAACAGCAATATCCGAATGCACTCATTAGGACTTCCAGGTGATCCAATTAGAAGCCTCTCGGAATGCTCTTCCGATTACCTAGCAACCGAAACTATTTCGCCCAATATAATTATTTCATCATCTTTACCTACCTTTTATGTATAGATTTTCATTTTTTTTTTCATCGCATTCATTTATAACCACTTATATATATATTATTTTATTATTTCGTATTGTAACATTTAAAGTGTTATCTATATTTTCTCATTATTTTCATCATATCGCACTTTAATGTCCTGTTATAGACATTAAATTAATGTATTTAATTTATCACTATCGCCGTTATTTATCATGTACTTCTTACCAGGACAATACAAAAATAAAAAATAAAACTTTTAGGAATCTATTAAATTCAGACAATAGCCTGCAATCCGAAGACAAATGCAAAGGTTGGAAAGATACACCGTGTACTTAAAACTGCACTACGCCGCCACAATAACAAAACGTGGTGTCTTACCAATAAGGAATTTGGACATCTATCAATGATTTAGTTTATTAACCAGCTGAATGCACTCGTGATACACGGATAGTAGATTAGATTTATGACTGAATCCACGGTTAAATCTAATTAACAATGGTGGTTCAAGTTCAGCAAACCCTTACATTCATTCAATCTGGAAAAAACCCTCATTCCCAACGACAGTCAACATTCCAATCTACCAAGATATGGGTTCTATTAATAATTTATAAACTGAAAAACACATTCATAATAAATTTATTATATGAACGTAAATTTTCACGCGCAGTCGTTATGTTTGTCTTCGATAAAAAATAGTGTGTGTATGTTTCGCAATAATATATAAAATATACGTTAACAGTTGTAAAAATTTTTAAAACAAACTATTATGTTTCATTACTTTTTATTTATTAAGAAATTATACAAGTTGAATCGTCGAACGAACTTTTATATTATAATACTTTACAACACGTTAATGAAAATAAAACAAAATTGACCAAGAGTAAATAAACTGCAGTGCAGCCTATATGTAAAAACTTACAATAAACACTATCGATAATTTTAATTCTTAACACTTTCCCTTGTTTATGTAAGTTCATATATATGTGAGAGAAAAAAAAAAGAAAAACTGATAAAAGTACCATTTTATCGCAAAGAACTGTTAAACGCTTATAATGCCTTTGTCATAATATCTGTAAATTTTTTCAACATTCAGTCTACCATCATCAATGTGTTCTCTAATGAAAAAAAATCTTTATTTGAATGTGTTTGGTTCTTCTATGATTTTCAGCATTCACAGCTAAAGGTACAACTGCGTCATTGTCAAATTTTAGAATTTAAGTGAGTGATTTCACTAACTAGTCGACTAAGCCGAATTATTTTCTTTGTCGCTTCACTTGCCGCAACTAATTCTGCTTCAGTTGTGGTTTCTGTAACTGATCCTTGTCGTTGACTCATCCAGGAAACAGCCTTGTGCATAACTGATGAAAACACCTGAAGTTGAACGACCCGTTTTAAAAAGTAGTAATAGTAGTAATTATGCTCCTAAAGGAAATAGACAAGAAGTTAGAAAAGCCAGTTCCTTTAAAAGACGGTGCGTCAAAAGAAGAAGAAAAGCATTATAAAGTTATAATGGATACAGCCCATGATGTTTAGAAAGTATTAAAATTGCAGTTCGAAGCTACATCAAGTGACCAATTATTTAAGGTCGGTGCAGATTTTGGAATTCCGAAACACAAAATATATTAAGGAAATGCAGTAATGGTACCAATCTAATACGTGCAATATCAGGAATATGGTGGGGAAGCCATCCCAAAACAAATCTTATACTGTACAAAAACATTAATACTATCTCATTTTAACTACTCATGTATATTCCAAAATTTAAACTCCAGTAATACCAAAAAAATCCAGACAACATATAATAATGTACTACATCTTTGCATAGGAGCAATGAATTCAAGCCCAGTTAATAATATTAGAGCAGAATGTGCTGAACCAAGTATTTTAATACAACAACAATATATTACAAATAAATATATGTTAAAAATTAAAGGAAATAGACAACATATATAAACAAATAAAACAATTAGAACTTTTGATCAGAAAACCCTACTGGCAATGTAAAACTTTACCACCTCTAGTAGTGAGTGCTAGAAAGCTATACAATATACAACCAATTCAAAACTATAAATTACCAATATATACAATTAAATATGAAGACTATATACAACCACTCCGATATTACAATACAATAAATCTATATTCTCTAAACAAACTGATATTAATATGCAAAATAAAATATTACAATATATATTAATCACTAACTTCCTTAATCATGAACGGATATATACTGACGGATCTATAGACATTAATAGAAACCGATATCAAGCAGCAATATATCATGAAGATATAGATCTGATACGAACATACAGAATAAAATACGCTGGATCATCTACAAGTACTGAAATATATGCTATATACAAAGCACTTGAGTATGTTAAAAATAAAAAACAAAGAAAATTTTTAGTAATGACAGACTCCATAGCTGCAATACAGTCACTGATTACTATTAAAACAAAACAAGACAATATTATCGCTAAAATAAAAACCTTACATGGAAAGATACAGAAAAACGATTCAACAATTATATTGATGTGGATACACTGCGGTATATATGGGAATGAAATAGTAGATAACGCAGCAAAATCGGAAACGAATGTTAAAAACGATAATATTAATAGACACTATACAAAATATATCCCACAAATAAAAATAATGAAATATCAACAAATGCAAGAAGAATATAATAAACAAAAAGAAATAGGGAAACAATTACATAAAATTCAGATAAAAATAAAACCCAGTGGTTTTGGAATAACTCATTACAATATAGTAAACACTTTTTAACAACAATTATCCGATTAAGAATAGGACATAATAAAACACCGGCACATCTAACCCGAATACACATAATCCAAAATAGTTTATGCGATAAATGTCAAGAGGATATCAACCATATCATATGGAAATGCGAGAAATACAAACAAAATCGAAATAATATGATACGGGAATTATTAAAATACAAATACACATTTCCTCTAAATGTAGAATCAATAGTAAGTGACCTAAACAATGCAGAACCAGTCAAAATCATATATAAGTTCATAGCCCAGAATAGTATAGAAATATAAATATAATAACCCAACTTTAATAGTTTAAAACAAGAAAATCATCCTATAAATGGCCAAAGCGACCTATGGTACAGGACAAAAAAAAAAAAAAAAATTTAACTAGACATCGGGCGACGACGTTTCTACTCATGTAGCCAAGCTGAAAAGTCTGCGGAACAAGTTAAATAACGGACGTGTTGTTTTATCGAGAAATGTCAAGTTTTATCAGATACTTCAAGACTGCGCAGATAAAATAAAAGTACCTTTTTCGAGTACCTCATCTGAAGAAGAAGTGATGAACCACAGATTGTTGTAGATGACATAGAAGTTAATCATAGAAAAGATTCGATAATATTGCAGCTTTTTTATCCATTTTGTGTGTTCGTTGTACTATCAAACACTCGAGTATTATCAGTTCATTATGCTATGTTCATATTCCAGTACAACTAAGACACAAAATGGACAAGAAAGCTACAAAGGGTTATCTTATCGGATATGATGGAAACGAGTGATATCGTATTTATATATTCCTGGAAAATATTACGTTTTATTAGTTTTTATTTATTAAGAAATGATACAATCACCTTTTTTCTATTAAATTACATTACTACACGTTAAAAAAAAAATTAACCAAACGTAAACTAAAGCGCAACCTATATGTAAAACCTTACAATAAACACTATCGATAATTTAAATTATTAACACAAACAATTACAAAAGAAATAAACGGATGATTTAAATTAAATAATGATACGTGATCTAAATAATTGCGAGTTATTTATACGCCTGTAATAATCAAGCCCGCTAATAAAACTGTATTTGAATATTCTAGTTTAATTTTATACACAATCGTCGCTACTATTTAATTTAAAGTAAAAAAAGTTATTTGGATACGATATTTTCTTTTTAATATAAATAATTGGTTTGACCGTATGTATAGAAGTTGGTACATATGTAAATCGTAAAGATAAAATCGCAAACTATTTATTCGTTCAAGGATTACTCTTTTGATTGTAACATTTATCCATGAAATTTGTTCCACCGATAATGAATATATCTCTCATCTTATAGAAAGGAAAATACGAGTAATCTTCGTTAGTGATGAAGCTCTCGCAAACATAGATTCCGTCGTTCGGAAGTAAAAGCGGATGTTTCAATACTAATTCAGATACAGTTCGGCCGCTACGTCTGATGAAATGTACTGCGTATGAACTCGGATTGGTTACTAACGCATCCGACGCTATTAATTGACCGGGTTCATTCGAATTTATTTGATTCGGACAGTCGTATTTTGTCCAAGTAACACGCTGTCAATATAAAAATATTTTATAAATTTTAGATATTACTCATTTTCGAACGTTAATTATTTACAAATTATACTTTAAACGGTCAATTACGTTCTAAAATCAAGATTAAAGTCAACACCCATTGTTAAATAAAAATATAGCATTATTTATTCCGGAAAATATTAAAAATCAATATTTAAAACCGTTTCTAAAATATAAAGTGGAATTTTTGTCACGACATTGTACAAAAAAGATAATTTACTTCGTGATAAAACTACTCGTTTTAGAATTCCTCCAATATAGTTAATATTAAAATCATACGTGTGCATGTGAGCATGTATCCATATACATATATATATATGTATATATATGTATATATGTACATGTATATAAATTATATAGTTACGTAATTGACGCCGTGAAAAAATAAAAAAAAAAAACATATATTTCACATAAATTACAAAAATAAGAAAACAGAAAAAATGTTAACTAATAATACAGACTTGATTATCGAAAGCCTGATCACCTTGGCAGGGTCCCCCATGCATTGGAACCAAGCCGCACTGCGAGCTGTGCGGACGCATACTACGTCACCGGTTACACAGTAAGTAAATATAGAAGAAAAATTAATGCAGTCATAGCAGAGCTAACGCGTTAAATTTAGTACATGATCCTGAATGTAAGGCATGTTTTAGTATGCATATCGACGATCATTTAGTACACATCTAACTTTTTTGGTAATAATAGTAATTCGTTAAAATTGATATTCGAAACAAAACTCCAAGCTGGACAACGATACCTGATTACGGGACGAATAAATGTTTTATATGTCATTATTTTATTATTAATATTAAGAATTTCTTTTCCGTTAAATAATGGTTATAATATGAGTTTGTCAGCTTTATTAACATGTTTAGGAAAATTTAGTCTATTATCCGAGATTACTCCAAGATAACGAACATAGTTAACTACAGCGGAATTAACTCTTTTCAACCGGTAGTGTGATACATCTGCGGGTAACAAATATAGTCTCAATTTTAACGCCTTTTAAATAAATTTTTCATCTCTTACGATAACCCAAGTTGCAATTTATTCATGTCTGTAACTTACTAATAATTACTTTTGGTACATAAGAAGTACAGAAAAGAACTGTGTCGTCAGCATTAAAATCAATGTGAATATCAGATAAATTATCAGTAAGCAGAAAGGAACCTAAAGTCCTACTCTGAGGAGATCACGTTTTCATAGTGGACCCGGGACTCATTGATGGTAACGTAAAATAATATATTTGCTAAATAGCTGTGAATAACATTAATTACATAACGCGGAAAATGACATTGTATCACTGTGTAGACCATACCTTTATGTCAAGTTCCATCGAAAGCTTTACCATCCAGCAGAACCCCATTACGCGTAGTAAACTCGGTGATGAAATATGTTGAACGAAAATTAAACTGTATGTTAGGTATAATTTTTAGGTTATCTACACGACGAAGTCTTAGGCGGGATTGTATAATTTTTTCGCTATTTTATTGTGATTACTCAATAAACTAGTAGCACGTATGTTAATTACGAGGCATCCTTTCCCGGTTTCGAGATGAACGATAATTTTGACTATCTTCCATTTGTTTTCATAATACCTGAATGTAAAAGTCGTATTCATTATAAGAACACTTCGTTTAACTTGAAATTATATCATCATCATTCATCATTAATTGTCGTCTCCTTATCGGAGATAGGCGATTACTTACCTATACATATTTCGTTGTATAGTGTAAGTAGCGTGTACAAAGTAATTATAATATGGCGCAATTAAACACACATACACACACACCTGGCAGAACTGACTCTAATCGCTTTGTTGTCACGACGCAATGCATCCCCGCGTGTTATTGTACTTATTACTAGCGTGTACATTATGGTGTTGAACGTGGTGGTTTGTCATTTCCACGCCATAATATTCGGATTACTTATATTTTTATTTTCTAAATGATGATATTTTTGCGTCATCGATCGTATTCGAACCCGGTACCTTCCATATAGAAGTCCGTGCTCTTATCGGATATTCGGACGAGACTTTTTTCGAAATTATATGCCAACCTTTTGGTTTGATTCTGACGATATTAAAAAAAATATACAGATATCTTAACTTAGTTAAATAGGCTGGAATTTAAAATGTACTATGTTTTTGAAATATCAAAAACACTTTTCTATCAAAGCACGCTTCAACATCAAAGTTTCTACACTTTTCAATTATATTCGGAATTCGCTCTTGTTTCTTTCCTGCAACAAGAGACTTCCATCTTCTTTAGAATGATATGCACGATTTCAAATTTTCATGTGTTATATCTATATACGTCACTAACTTGGTGGTATATGACGCTCTTAACGCTATTGTTCTATAGTTTGTCGCGTACTATAAACTAGTTAATTGCTTCTATCATCTATATATTAAAACTTTAACGTTTTTACGATTAAATCTATAATGAAATTTAAAATGCTTAATGAGGGGAAAAAATGGTAGTCAAATTAATGAAACTTGTACAACAGGGATGCAGATGTATTTATTAATAAAATTTTAAATATTTTCCCTCATTTCTCGGTTGCCTACCTGTTGGCCTTAAATAACAACAACATCCTCAGAACACTTGTGCACATTAGCGGATTTTTTTTCTCTTTTTCCTTTTCCGGTATCTTTTTTTATTATCTTATGTACGATGTATTTGTACGAAAACAGCGTTGACAGCGGGAAAATTTGATATTCATACCTAAACCAAATCAGTAAAAAATAAAAAAAAAAATAAAAAGAGTAATAACTTATTTCATAATAATTTTCTTACTTCAGAATTATGTGGAGCAATACATAAAACGGAAAGTGCGTTTTGATTCATATGTATCTGAAGAATTTCGTTCGGCAAGTCGGATATTCCCATTTCTGACTGGTGAAAGTAAGTCGGCATGTAATGTATTTCGGGAGAATCGGGAGTTATATCGCGGCTGAATCTTCTAATACGAGCGCTAAAAATAATTGTTCATGCAAACTAAATACAACAAATAAGTATATATACACACGCATGTATATATGTATACATATATACATGCGTGTGTGTGCATGTATCGACAGAAAAAATCTAAATTGTTGCGTTTCATTTTTTATTCGTGAGTGACCCCCCCTAAATCACTTTTTCATTTACTATGGAATGAAACGTATTACTTTAAAATATACGGATTTAAAAAATTATTACAGATTACTCAATATGAATTAATTTATCCTCGACAACGTGTATTTTTCCCAGTCAGATTCATAGAGATTGCAAATTTGCACATAACTAACGGAACAGGGTTATCACTGATTAATTTTCCAATAGCGTTAGTACCACTTGTATTATGTTCCAACGCTTCAGCAAATATATAATTCTAATATAAATTAAATAACACGGTGATAAAATGCATTCCTACACCCTCTTTATTTGGAATTTTATTTGATCGTTCGTTGTCTATATTAAATATTGCATTTTGTTTTCAGCAGAAGTTTTGTATTATTTGCAATTTCATCGATAAGTTCATTATGTTTAACCCTATCAAAGGCCTTCTCGTAATCGTGAAAACGGATAAATAAGTATTTTCTTCGATTATAATACTTCTGAAATAACGCATTAATTAGCGCCGCCTCCCTTTAGTCCGTCTGAAACTAAATTGGCACTCCTCAATATCATCATCGCAGATTCCTCTTATTCCTCCTGTAGTATTTTAATGAACATTTTCAAAACACGGCCCGTTAGACTAGTTCATCTGTGAATTGGTCATACAGCGTTCATTTTCCCGGGTGTTACGACGAACCGGAAGTTTTCTCCTGTTGTCTGCATGCATTAATTTGATGCAATCCCCACAAATTCCATCTGTATCCATCGCTTTCCTCGGCTGTATCATAGCGATAGTTGGTTGCATCTTTGATTGTGCAATCTTAAAGTATTCGTCTTGTTCCATTTTATCAGACTCTCGTGATACTGCCGTCCAGGTGTTTCCTCTGTTTCCATCAAATTTTTCCATCCGGGGATGTTATTTTTTTATAGCTTGCACGTTATTTTTACGCGAATTTATCGACGACAATTTTATATTATACTCGAAATTACAAAAAGTAAATAATACGTCGAGATCCGTCGTAATACTTCACCAAAAAAACGAATAATTCTTAATAAATACGTTATTAATATAAATGAAAATTAAACATAAATAAATATATATATATATATATATATATATATATATATAATAAGAACCATGTAGTTACACGTTAATGATTAAATAAATAAATAAAATAAATAAATAAATAAAATGAGTTTGAGAATTAAAAAATCAGTAAAACTAAACATATTATATAAGAGTGAGTAAATGTGTATATATATATTATGTATATATTGTTAGTAAAAGGGTCAATAATAAGTTAGATGACACCCAAGGTTTATTCGTATTAATTACACAATAAGTATACGTGTATGTGTGTGTATATATATGTATGTATGTATGAGTATGTGTATGCCTAATTTTCTAATGAGAAAATGAGGAGAAATTTAAAACATTTTGATTGGTTATTGAAAATCGTCTGATCGACGTATTAATAATAGAAATACAGACACAAATATTATAATATATTAAATAACGAGATAATTACTACACATGAGATGCTCCATGTGGAGCCGGTAAAATCACGTTTACGATTGGATATTAAAAATTATGTTAAACCAATCAAAAAATACACTCACACATATGTAAATGTACAAAGATTTTTCTAGATCGAGTTAATTTTTAAATTAATTCATTCTAGTTTAAAGTTAGTACAGTTTTATTAGTTCAGTTTAAGTTAGTTTCAGTTTTAGTTTTAATAAACGTATTTTAAAATCGTACGCGTTCGAACATCCGTAATCTATTAGGTTTTTTTTTATTTTAAAATTCTAATAAAAATAGAAACTGCGTTTTATTTTGTTTTGTTTTGTTCATTTTAATTAACGGTCGTGGCCCAATCCACGTGGCATCCCATCTGGAGAGTTCATAAATGTCAGTAACATATATATACAAAGTTTTAATTTCAACAATTTAATAATAAATCATAATAATACCAATTGTATGTGACGTCACACTAATCTGGATATGTATTATTAGACGGTGTGTTAGTATATATATTAATCCTAAAATCAATCTTATTATTCAAATCGAATGTAGTATATATACGTTAATTTCACCTTGATTATATTTACCTGGAATTCGAATTATTAGTCGGATGAATAATTTCACGGTTTACTATTAACGAATAGCACATTATCGAAAAAATATCGAACCATAATGACAACGATAATAATAACGATATTTCTATACGAGGCATTTCAATTATTTGTTACTTTTGTAACTTTTCAATAATAACAATTAAAGCGTTCTCACTTCGACCATGGCACAATGAATATTATGTCCGTCCGCAGTTTTATACTTATTTTATTACCTCGCAGAAAAGACTTTCACCATTTTTCTCTGTGCCATTTATCACGTTCGCTTTCCCGAAGTGGTTTACCCGTATGAAAAATGAACCGTTAACGATAAGGTCTTAAATTAAATGTGATAAATGCTAGTACACACTTATTATTATTAACGTTTCCCTTTCTCATTCTCTTTCATTTTTAATTATATATATATTAATTTATATATATATATATATATATATATATATATATAATATATATATATATAATATATATATATAAACAACAAATAAACTTGAATTCCATGTATCAATTAAAGACACGTGCATTGATGAAACACTTTTTCCCATCGTACATTTTACATTACTAATCTTAAAAATGATCATATGTTGATAAATTATTATTATTATAAATAAATATCACATGTTATAAATACAACTATTTTACAAAATGCTCATTGTGAACCGAGAATCGTTAAACATATTTTATCTATGGTATTGAAAAAATATTTCATTAACGGTTATTTTCGCTGGAATATTTATTTGTTATTTTTATTATTTCTTCGCGTCATATTAGTCGTTACATAAAAGTAAATAGTCTTGAATTTCTATAAAATATACCGTCTACGCAATTTCAGCTCTGGCTACACTTGATGTAAATACGTATATATATATATTTTTATTAATTGCGTTAGAATTATAGAAATTCAAAACAAGAAACGAATACATTTTTTAGAAATCTAATACTTCATAAATTTCCGTATTGGCGAAATATTGAGCCTTTATTTACTTTCCAACTAAATATAGTGTGTTTTTTTAAAAAATAAATAAATAATGATAGAAGTACTAAATTTTTTCTATATAAAAAGCTTCGTTGTCTTTATATATATATATAAATATAATGATTTTAACTATATATTTATTGTTTATTTAATTTTATTTCGATGTATAGTGGTCGTTGATATTATATTTAATTTTGGATTTTTTCCCTCTACTTTAAAAACTGTTAAAAATATTTATTTTTGATCAAATATCTTTATTGATAAATGTTAATAAAACGGAATTAAGTTACGGATAAATACACAGGAGAGAAAACGAAATTCACTCGGAAATAATTAATGTTTAAAAAATGAAATTAAAGCGTGTAAATTTAATTAATTAACATCTTATTTATACTGAAAAATTAATGTACGAAAAATTAAATCACTTTTGGTCGACTACCCAACAATTTCCCTCTTGTGTCACCCCTACTGAAGTTTTTTACAATATTAAATCTATTAAGGTAAAAGGTTCATTAAGGGATGACAATATTTCTAGTACTATTATTAAGAAACTGCCGCTAAAAACTGTAATAAAAATTTAAATACAAATAATTTTTTTATAGACTTTATATGCTCCTAAATAGGTAAATTATATATATATATACCTTCTTCTTCTTCTTCTTCATTAGCCATTATCAGTCCACTGCTGGACGAAGGCCTCACCCAACTTTTCCCAGACGCCGCGATATTGAGCTTTATCCCGCCAATTTGACCTGAACTTTTGGATTTCATCTGTGTCCTAAGGCTCGTTTGCTCTCAGGTTTCCACGATGTTGACGCACTTATCCAGCGATTTTCGGCTCTAGCCACATGTCCGCACCATCTCCATTTACTATGTTTAATAATACCTATTGAATCTTTAACTTTTTTTTGTTTTTCGTATGCGCTTTGTCATCCATTTGTCCGATTCCCAGCATAGACCTTTCCATTTTTCGCTGATTAACTTTTATTTTTTGTTCCATTTTTTTTTTGTCATGTTTCACTAGCATGTGTTAAAACTGGCATTACACACTGATCGAACACACGCCTTTTCAGGCTTATCGGTATTTTAACTTCCTTAAGTATGCTTCTAAGCTTTTTTTATTTTTTTATTTATTTTTTTTATCGGCTTTAACACAGCTATGAGGTTACAAGCCGAAAGTATAAAGTTATTTATATGGCATTATATAGATTACATTGTTTGAGGAATAGGAAGAGATCGTCTAATTGAGGGCTATTATTACACAGTAGTTGGGATAGATTAGCGGATAGGTTAAACTTTTGACGGAATTTGGATAAATGGTTGCAGCTTGTTAAGATATGCCGAAGAATGAATTGAGGAATGTTACAGAAAGGACAGGAAGGGGGTGGTACATTATTGAATAGGTGTGAGTGGGTTATGTATGACCAAGTTTTAATCTAGTTGAAACTATTTCTTCTTTTCGAGATTTTCGATCGGATGACTTCCATTCTTCTATCTTTCCTTTTATATTTCTGAGGTGGTTTTGTAGATGAGGAGTCTTTCGATCATCTGCTGTTAATATAATTTCGCCATGTGGATCTGAAAGTAGCGAGATTGAGCTTTTTGCTAACTTATCAGCAATTTCGTTGCCTTTTATTCCTTTATTGCTCGGGATCCATATGAACTGGATATCTATTCCGGCGGATTGTAATTGTGATAAGGTTTGATGGATTCTTTATACAATTGGGTTGCTGTTGAATACGCTTCGAATGTTTGTGAACGCATTAATCGGAGAATGCCATCCATACTAATTGTATTCTTCTCGATATTTCACTTTCTAAGTCGTTGTTCACTTTAATTAATTGTTCTAAATAGATGAATTTATCAACCATTTCCACTTTTTGTCTGTTTATATTTATATCTTTGTATTTATCTCTGACAAGTTCATTGCACATATATTTAGTTTTATTTATATTGATTTTAAGCCCTATTGGTTTGCATTTATCATTGACTGCCTGTATCATTTCTTGTAATTTTTCCAGGCTATTTGCAAATAATACAATGTCATCCGCGTATAGAAGGTGTGTTAAATTTTTGGAAAAAATAAAATTGATTTTATAATTGGAAAAAAGAAAGAAATTTTTGAGAATGTAACTACATTGAATAAATTCGATCTCGGAAGCGATCACAGAATGGTGCAAGCACAGATACAAATAAACAGAAAACTAAATAGTTCAAGAATAAATAGAGAAAAACTTCGTGTTGTTTTCCAAAAACAAATAAAAGATAAAATAATAAATAATTTGCGACCTAACGCAGAAGAGCAAAATATAGATGCACTAAATGAACACATAACTCAGTCGCTAACGAAAAATTTATGTAACTGTCACAGGACACGATAGACCTTATGGCAAAAAGACGCAACTTTACAGTCTTCACAAGATCAAATGGAATATATAGAAATATGTAAAACAGTGAGGGAAAAGATTAGACAAGATGTCGGAAAGTATAATGCAAAGAAAATAAATGAAACAGGTCGGAAACAACAAAAAAAAACAAATATATATATATCATCATCATCATTTATCCACTCGTTAACCGAGTATGGAGTACCATCCACTATTTATGAGTCCTGAGGTGGCTAATCAAACCGATTTTCGCGACGTATTCTTTTCCGCATGCATCGCACGTAAAAGTGTTTTCTACTCGAATCGTCGCAATCAAGCATTTACGTCGATTCCTTTTCCTTGCTTCCGCAGCTCGGCGGTTTTGATCGGCTTTCCGTAGGCCATCTCGTATTGTTTGTCCCCAGATTCGCTAATTTTTCCCAATTCTTGCGATCAATTTTGAATTCCTTCCGTATTTTACACAAATAGTCTTTATATCGTCAACGAGGACGTCCAATGCGACGTTCGCCAACAAGAAGCTGACCATAAAGGAATTTCTTCGGAAGTCTGTCACCGTTCATTCTGATTACATGTCCGGACCATCTCAGACTATTATTATAAAGCAGCATCCGAATAGACGTGCATTTAGCCCGCATTAAAATTTCGCGATTCATCCCTCGGTCCTGCCAACGAACACGTAGCAATCTGCGCGCAGTGTTCTCTGGTGGAAAGCTTCCAGCGACCGTATGTTCTTCCTATATGTGGCCCATGTTTCTGAGCTATAGAGAAGCGTCGGCAAAACAATGGACTTGAACAGTATCAGTTTTGTTGACAATAAGATATGCGTATTATTAAAGATCTTTCTATCAAGCTTATTCATTGCAGCTGAAATTCTACTACAAATCTCGGTGTCCAAGCTGAACTTGTTGTTAAGCATATCGTCAAGATATTTAAAACTTTCCACCTGTTCTATTACACTATTGCTTAGTTCTAACACGTGTTCTTTTTGCCGTTTATTCGTAGGGGCTACTTGTACAAGTAATTTGGTTTTTTTCTTAGTTATAGCTAGGGCAAAACTGTTGTATACTGTATCAATTATTTTGATAGCAGTCTGAAGTTCCCATCGGTATACGCGACCACAGCACAATCATCTGCGTATTGGAAATCGAATACTCCTACTCTGGAACATTTACAAGCTGCTTTAAATCGATGTACATTAAATAATCCGCCATCAAACCTGCTAATCATTACTATTTTTTCAGGTCCCAGCTTTGTAACTGCGATCATATGTAAACCATATACACTGAAAGCAGCGCAGAAGCCACCACACAGCCATGCTTGACTCCTGTACTAACTTTAAATGGCCCAGAATTTCATTGTTGTAGCATTACCATGCTTGTATTATTGTCATGTAGAAGCGAAAGCAATCGAATAAATTTCGGCGGACAGCCAATTTTCTCCATGCATTTCATCAACAGCTGCCTATGCACCGAGTCAAAGGCTTTACTAACGTCAATAAATGCAATGAAAAGATCCCGATTTTGTTCTAAGCACTTTTCTTGTAGCTGCCTAAGCGAGAATATTGTGTCGATGATACCACGACCAGTTCGAAATCCATTCTGTGTTTCTGGAAAGGTTTGTTCCAATATTGGTAAAATACGATTAAGCTTAATTCTGGCAAATAATTTCCCACAGTTGAAAGCAATGAAATTCCTCTGTAGTTGTTGCAGTCACTTCTGTCCCCCCCTTCAAAATCATATAGGTAAATAAATATGTTCAAAATTATATACATATATAAAAACTTTAAAATTATATACACGTAATACGTTCAAAATTATATACACAGATAAATAAGTTCGAAATTATTTATATACATACATAAGTAAGTTTGAAATTATATAGATTTATAAACAACTTCAAAATTATATACATATATAAATAAATTCAAAAATTATATATATATATATTTTTTTTTATTATAATTGCTAATTTACACCTAGCTAATGCTATTTAGTAAGTTTTATGATTATTTATGCATAGAGTGACATGAGAAGCATCCCATCCAGTGATGGGTGCTTAAGTGTAATTTTACATATTAATAGTATTTATATTAGATCCAGTGGATTCGTTCTGTTGAGTCTGCGGATATATAAATAAGTTCAAATCTATATATGTATATAAGTAAGTTCGAAATTACATATATATGTATATAAGTAAGTTCGAAATTACATATAATAATAAGTAAGTTCGAAATTATATATAATACATTTCCATGTTTGAAGTCAAGTTTAAACATTTAGCTACGTACAAGCACTGAGTAAGTTATTTCAGCACTAACGGATATTGATTTTGTTTTGTATACGAGTCGAAAAGCCATTTTCTAATTTCTGTTTTTATTCTTTTTTTAATCATGTCTCTCTCCTAAGTATTTAAATTCTTCTACTCTTCTTATTAAATCGTTACGAGTTTTTATAAAGTTGGAATCATAAATTTCAATTCATTGTTCAAGCGAGCTTAGCCACATTAGACAGCCTTGTAGAAGGATTAATCAAAGACTAAAAGAACACAAGGCAGATTGTAAGCATAAGATGAACGATTCGTCTTCAGTGTCAGGAAATCACAAAATACAATTTGGCAATTTTGGAATTTTATCAAAAATAGATAAATATGGGTCCAGAATTGTTCGTGAAGCAATTTTGAAACATCCAAATTTCAGTAAAGAAGATGGACACCAGCTTAATTCGACCTGGTTGCCGGTCATTGCCCCAATGGTAAAAAAACAAGTTAGTATAAAAACAGCTGTCTGTGGCGTAAAGAACTCCGTTCTCAGGCATGATACTACAAACACTGATAAATGGATGTGCGCACAGCAGGGCGCTGGTCGAAAAATTTGGAAAACATTAAGTCAAGATTGCGCTGTTCTAATCACAATCATATAAATATACCTTTTCAAGTAAGTAACGGTATTAACTAATTCGGTAATACAAATGTTATCCCAATACAAGCTAAGTTAATGATTGAAAAATTTATTTACTTTGAATTCCTTACTAGTAAGAATTACATTGTGTATTCGATAATTTGCAACTAATGTTCGACTAGTAGTTACGATATAAATAGTAGTGTTATTTTTTTAATATTTATGTTAATAATGTAAATATGTGTTTTGTTTCATTATTATGTTTAAATGGCAATGGTGATTACTTTATATTGTAACCAATTTAAATATGTAATTTCTGTGTTATTCTATAAGTTTAGAATTCAATCTACTCACATTAAATATTCGTTAGTTAATAATTTAATAAGCGCACGTATTATTCAATGTATACAGAAAAGATCAATAAACTTGCCCCACTGGTTATCCCAAATGGGGTCAAAAAATAAAAAAATAAAACACCACATAACACCATGTACGTGTGTATGTATGTTCCGTATAATTATTTTCTTGAATGCTGGTCCATAATGTAAAATGGACTAGTAAGGATGTTCGACAGCAGACAATACGACGATGACGATGATTATGTATGTGTGTGTATCAATGTTGAATGAGCTAAATCGGTACAATAAAAAGTGTTGACCATATATTCGTGTACTCGACATCGCAAACGATGATACAATTTATTAAAGTCGTTAATGGTTATCGCGTAATTTATTTTTTTTTTAAATCAACCATTTCAATATGATAAAATTTTTTAAAAAACGCGGCTAAGAAAAGAAACAACGGTGCCTTTTTTATAATAACGTTGGTAGTTAAGTGTAGGGCCAACGTTACGTTGAATAAAATCGTTATTCGAGATGAAATCAGTGAGTAAAAAGTCTAACTAGATCATTCGACTTTTAATATTATTATAAATTATTAATATTGTTATAAATTATATTGATTATTATTAAACAAAAAAAAACGTGTTAAAATCACTAAAATATTTTATGAAAAATCATCTCAAAGCTTTTCGGCTGTTAAACCATTATAAAATAAACATAAAATATAAAATATAAAATTATACACTATTTATAAAAAGTGTAGTAAAATATAAAAAATACTAATCAGATTATTTTATAAATACTGTTTTTAATTATCTAATTACACGCCGTATTTTTATTAATTGCATATATTTTTATATTTAATTTTTTCTGTCCACATTATAATGGCTTAACAGCCGAAAAGCTTTGGGATTAAAATATTTTAGTGATTTTAACTCCTTTTTTGTTGAAAAAACACTGAATTTCATAATTTTCAAATTATTAATTAGCGAGCATTACAAACTTCCTTCATCTTGATGGTTAAAGAAGGTTCTTGTTTTTTCCTTTACATACATTTTGTATTCTACACTTTTCTATATCAAATTTCATTTTAATGTCTCTCGGAAATTATGAATACCGTTTTTTATACCCGAGTATAACTTAATATCATCCATATAACGTAAATGTGTTAAATTGCAATTTATTATCGCTTCTTATATTAAAACCATACTTCGTAGAGTTAAGTATGCTAGTTAAAGAATTTAACGCTAAACAAAACCACATTGAACTTAGACTATCGCCCTCGATATACGCCTCTTGTAATTTTAACTTTTATCTCAGTATAATTATTCTCTTTAGTTTTAGCAATTAAGGTCATTTTCCATTTCGCCACGATACTCGGTAGCATTTTAATTATTCTGCTGTCAACCTTGTGTAACTGTAGCACTTGAATTAACCAACTATGAGGAACTGAATTATACGGTTTTTTTTATACACAATGTGTAAGCTGTATAGATATTACGGTTGTTCCTTAGAGCTTGCATCATGACGTTTTCATCTATTACGAGAGTTACATCCGTATGTTTTTGTTCTGCAACCTTTTTTTTGTTCCTCTGCTAATATTTTATTTTGCATGCAATGCTTATATATATTTTTTACTACACGCGTTGTTAATATTTCATATAATGTACACAAGCACGTGATAGGTCTGTATTTGTCAGGCTCTTTCAATCGTTCGCTTTTAGGTATCATATACGTTATCCCTTTTTAGTAAAAATTCAGGGTATTTCTATGGGGGTTTTCGATAAATTCGTTGAATATTCTTGCGTAGCTGTTACGTAACTGGTGAAATTAATCAGTAGTTATGTATCCCATCCGGCCCAGGAGCCTTCCAGTTATTTGTTCTACCCATGTCATTTGTTCAACTTCTCTAATATGTAACCAGTTCGTCTCCATTATTTTTTCCAGTTTTGTTTTTTATTTTTTAATCCACGAGGCATTCGTTTTATGTGTTTTTTTTCCTTTTCCCCGTATTCCTTTCCAATATTTTTCAATTTCGCTCTTAGTCGGAAGAGTTCCTTCATTGTTTGGATTTTCATTTAATTGTTTATAAAAAAACTGTTTTCGGTTCCTTTTAAACGACATATTTTGATTTATTCTTTCCGCACTTTTTTCATATCGTCTTAGTCTTTCACTGTAAACCTTTAGTTTTTACAGTATCGATATAATGCTCGATATCTGAGTTTTTGTTCTCAAATCTGGAATGGTATTTGAATTTTATTTTCGCAGCTTCAGCTGTTTTTTTAAAATTCAAATTACCTTTTTTATATTCTATTAAGTGCGCAATATTTCTACTTTTCTTTCTTTTCTTTTTTGCCAGTTTGGGATAACACATGTCGTTTTGTGTTCAGCATCAGCTTTATCGTAGATTTTAGATCCGTTTATGTATGCTGTTGTTATTGCTACTGTATAGAGAAGGCCGTGAATTTCAAAAAAGCTCATATTCCGTAGATCATACTGTAGCAATACGTGTTCATTTATGATATTTACAGTTTCTTTTAACTTTGGTATGAAAGATCTCTTGAATGGTTCTAATTCAGCGTATTTTATCAACAGAATGTTAAATTCTTTTTGTACTTCTGTTTTTTCTGCTTATATTCAATATTTTTAATCTCAGTTTTGTTACCGTTTTCTGGCTTTAATACGTTGTACCCCTTTACATATACATTTAATTCATCAAGTTTCTTGGCTTCGATTGCTATTTTAGTTTCTTTAGTTTCTGATTTCAGTGTACAATTAGGATAATTGTGATAGCTTTCATTTGGTCAATTATTTCACTCGCTATTAAATTATTTCTATTTATTACTCTTATTTGGTCTGCTAGTCGTTGTTCATTAATTTTGAGTTCCTTTGGCGCTTTTAATTTGAATTCATCAAATAGTTTCTTTCTGTAACCTATTTGACGTGTTTCACCTTTAGTAACACTCATATAGCAACGTATTAATAATTCATTTATATTTGTTGTTCATTTAGTTCGGCTTTGATGGTTTCATGCTGAAGCTTTTGAGAAATACGTTCAGCCTTTTCTAGCTTGTTATTTCTCGCTCTTAGTTTCCGTTTCTGTTTGGCTGTCGCTCTTTCCGGATGCTTCTTCAGACATTTGCTCCTGTTGTTGTATCTGGCTTCCAGTAGGGTCCCGCCTAATCAGATGCCTACTGTTGGTGGATCGTATGCTGTCACACTCAGCACCAACTACAGATGTGCCCTGCCGATCTCCAGGCAGCGACAGTTTACATTTATTTCTAGTAGACATATTTCTTCATATAATGGGGGGGTGAATTTTATCCCTACTGCCAGGTTAGTTTTTGATTGGTATTTAATGGTGGGTTTCCATATTAATCCTGCCTGTTTAATTTATGTTTACAAGTATTTTACTTATTACGTAGTTATTGCTTTAGATGAATATATTTCTCTTGGGCTATGGATATACGGCGAAGGTTTTCCATTTTCTTCCACCGGATTTTCTGTCGGGGTTTACTCCAACGGATCAAAATGTTCAGTGAATTGAAGGATAACACAATTGGAAACAAAAACAGCAAGTAGTAGCAGATGGAGTTCCGTAGAAGACGTAAACAGATGATGAACAAATATGCCCGATTCTCGAATGGTTAATTATCGTAAAATCGCAATGAAACAAACATTCCGATTTTAATTTCTAGACTTGTCCCGAATTAGTCTATTGAGTCGGCCAGTCAAACTAATATTTAAACCTAATAAACTCTGTGCATCGAATATCGTGGAAAAACCGAGCCTGCTAAGATAAAAGTATTTCGGTCAGAAAATACACCAAGAATACCACCTACTTAAGTTGGGGAGAAAAAAAACACGAGGAAAGAGACGCGTGGACGGGTTAACAATAACGAAATCATTATAAGAAATGATATATAATGCCAGACACACACAATTGTAAGAATCCGAGCTCGTGAATAGGAGATGAATGATGATGAATGAACTATCTGCTATTTTAACGCACATTTTTTATGTTTTATATATTTTATTAATTTCCAGGTAACGATGCGTTACTTTAATAAAACCAATTTACGAAAGACTCGACACGGAGATTTTTGTAGTATATCATCTCGTAATAATAAATAAATCATGTCCCGAACGAATATCGGATCGATCTATTTAACGACGTTGATAATTATTTATACGTTAACAACCGTCCATCCGTACGACGATAATAATAATAATTCGTCGAAAGTTGTCGCCGCCGTCCGAAGTCGTCGAACTTATCATCCGGATCCGAATATATACGGTGTGAATCCGTTTTTCCCGGACGATTTTTATTCGCGCGTCGTTCACGACGATTATATATTCGTCGATAAGACCGAATTAATCCGAACGTATTTACGACATAATTCGTCGTCCGTTATATTAATTAGGCGACCGTCCGGATGGGGTAAAACGGTTAATTTAGATATGATCAGACGTTTTTTAGAAATCGAATTAGATCCGATAACCGGCGAACCGTTACCGGACGATAAACGGACAAACAAGAAATTATTCACGGGCGGTCGTATTCGGTTGGAAGAAACGAATAAAACCGTATACGTTAAATCGTCGTATATAGCGAAATTTCCGGATACGATCGCGTCGCAAGGTACTTATCCGGTAATATATTTAGATTTCGATCGTATTAGCGGTTTTATGGAAGTTTACTCGGAGATCAAATATCACCTACGTAATAAAATCGAAGATTTATATATGGATCATCATTATTTGAAACGATATTTAAACGATAATCATAATAATAATAATAATAATAATCACGATAATATTTTAAACGAATCGGATCGTAAAAGATTAAACGTGTACATTAACAAAGATTACGGCCTGTTAGAATTGAAAGAAAGTTTACGATTTCTATCTAAGATGCTTTTTCTACACTATAGACGTAAAGTACACGTATTAATCGATAATTACGACGCGCCGATATGTCGACTATTTTTTAAAATGGTCGAAGAGTATCGAAAATATCAAGTCGATAATAAATTATCCGAATCGGCGATATTTCGTAAAGTCTTCAAATCGTATTATTTCCAACGAACCGTCGGTTTATTAAGAGAAATATTAGAAAATTGCCTACAACGTAACGAAGCCGTCGGTAAAGCCTTGATAACCGGCGTACTAAGATTCGCCGACAAAGCGGATCCGTTCGCTAATTACACCGACCTAAAAGACTATACGATATTCGATAAGGAATTTTCCGAATTTTACGGATTATCGCCGGACGAAACGAACAAACTATTACGACAAAAATCAGACGGTAAAGAAGTAACGTCCGAAGAAGCGTGTAATTTCGAACAATCGTACGGCGGTTATCGATACGGAAATTCTTCTCTATATAATCCTCGGCTATCGATCGGACGTTTAGAAGACGAAGATAATTTTTCCGATAATCCGACGGTCGGCCGGAATCACTTAGCCGCTGTTGAATTCGTTGCGGCTAAAAACGAAACGAAAAAACAATTACGAACTTTAATCGAAGGCGAACAGATTCGAGCGACCGTTCGGAAATATTTAACTTTGAACGACAGTCTATCGTCGGACGATGTATTCGGTACGTTATTATTCGCCGGATATCTGACGCCCGATAATGTTGCAACCGGATTAGAGGACGGTAAGTACGCGTGTCGTTTGTCCGTACCTAATCGAGAAATACTTAACGAGCTGAAGAATATATGCGATAACACTTTTTCTTCGTAAAAGAACAATTAAAATTGCACAACTTTTTTTTATATACAATTATACGCGATAAATTTTAAAAGTATTCAAAAAACAGATCGATTATAATTATAAAACGAACTCAACGTGAAAAGAAGGAAATTAAAAATTTCCACTCGCTAGTAATAAATTCGAAATTATGTACATTTATAGATTAGTTCAAAATTGCATATATATATGTGTGTGTATATATATATATAAGGTCGAAATTATATACGTATATAAATAAGTTCAAAATTATATACGTATAAAAATAAAGTTCAAAATTTTTTCCCCTTTAGTTAAATTGCACCTAGATGATGGTAGCTACTTTGCAAATATTTTATGCAGATGTCATGATTAACAGCCTGCTCATCAGTAAGTGCTAAAAACAGTCATTAAAATTTATCTTTAGGCTAGCTCCATCGGCTTGACAATCCAGCAAACCGTTGGTGATGTACCACGGTGCATTGACGACCAACCGGAGGATTTTATTTTAGAACCGCTGTATAATCGATATGTTGCTGTTTTTAGAACAGTCCAATAATGGGCAGCAATAACGCCAAATTGGTTTCAAAATTTGATTGTAAATCAATCATTCATTTTCAGCGGACATTTCCGTTTTCTTGTTTAATAACCAGTACATCTGTCACAGTTTTAGATTTAGCTCAGTGCCCTTTGCTGTTATGTGCTTCCTCCACGTTAGACGCTGATCAAGGTGCATACCGAGATATTTTACATCCGATTTCTGAGAAATAATTAATATATATATATATATATAAAAGTTCAAAATTATATATAATATATATGTAAATAAGTTCAAAATTATATACCTATGTAATTGTATACATATAACTTGAAAATTATTAAATAACTTCAAAGTTGTATACATATATAAATAGGTTCAAAATTATATACATACATAAATAATTTCAAAATTATAAACATGAATAAATAATTTGGAAATTATATACATATATAAATAACTTAAAAATTATGTACATATATAAATAAATTCAAAATTATATGCATACATAAATAACATCAAAATTTTATATATATATATATATATATATATATATATATATATATATACATATATATATATACATGTAAATAAGTTCAATATTATGTACATAAAATCAAAATTATATACATATATAAGTAAATTCAAAATTATATACATGTATAAATAACTATAGGTACATAAATATGTTCAAAATTATATACATATATAAATAAGTTCAAAAAGATACATAGATAAATAAGTTCAAAATTATATATACAAATAAATAGGTTCAAAGTTATATACATATATAAGTAAGTTTGAAATTATATACAGATATAAATAATTTCAAAATTATGTACATATATAAACAACTTCAAAATTATATACATATATAAATAAATTCAAAATTATATACATATATAAAAAGTTCAAATTTATATATGTATATAAAAGTAGTTTGAAGTTACATACATATGTAATAAATAAGTTCAAAATTATATAAAATATATTTGCTTGTTTGAAGTCAAGTTTAAACATTTAGCTACGTACAAGCAATGAGTGACTTATTTTAACACTAATGGTCATTGATTTTGTCTTGTATACGAGTCGAAAAGCTATTTTCTAATTTCTGTTTTTATTCTTTTTTTAATCATGTCTCTCTCCTAAGTATTTAAATTATTCTACTCTTCTTATTAAATCGTTACAGGTTTTTATAATGTTAAAATCTTCCCAAAAAAATATTTTCACTTCGACTTTTGGCGTCGTAACAAAGAGCTGATGAGCAGAATAGCCGAATAATCGTTTATGAGCAAACGAGTTTAACACCGAAGCTGAAAAATTAATCAGCTGATGATTCTTAAGAGCTGAAGGTTCTTTAGAGCTGACGAGCCGTTGAGCCGACGAGCTCAGTCGATTTCAAGGGCTTTCCACACTTCATTATTACAAACTGAAGTTAATGAGCAGACGCTCTTTTTTACCGAATCGGCCCGAGATCACTGATTATGATGAATCGATTCAATTGTTCGACTCTCGGCTCAGTAGCCCATCTCTCCTCGGGGTAATCTTCGATAACAGACTAAATTTTTCCGAACATATCGTGCTACCGTGAAAGCTAACAAAACCATATGTACCATATATCCGCTAATTGACAGAAAATCATTTCTTAATGTTAATAATTAGTTAATTCTGTATAAACCACTTATTCGTCTCGTAATTACGTACTTTTTTTCCAGCTTGGAGTTTCATTTCAAATACCAATTTTAATAAATTACAATTATCACAAAACAGGTGTCTCAGATGTGTACTAGATGAATTAGATACTACAGAATCGTTGATGTGCATATAACATGTCTTATATTAAGGATCATATACTAAATTTAAGTTGTGCGATGACTGCTTAGTCCACGATAATCATTTAATTTCTGATTCTAGGCAACTCCGATTTATGTATAGTAAATATAAACATATGAAGCTCGAGCATAACCTTTTTGTAACATGGCACTTATTTTACGATTTATTATTTCTTCTATATTTACTCAGTATATAATGCTTTTGTTTTTATTAATAATAACTTTTTCTTTTTCGCTGTTCAGTTTTTTCGTAATTTTTACTGTCATTACGTTATGTAAATTTTTCTTTTCTATATTATGCGTAGTAGAGAGCCACCTCGGGCGTTGAGTAATTATTTTTTTGAAATTTTTGTTATTTTCTGTAAATTATGTCGAAATATATATTGTTATTGTTAAATCCGTATCGAATGAATATAATTATACATATTGTGAATTTTCGGTATAAGTAAATTAGTGAAAGAGAAAAATTTTAGAACTATATTATATACAACTAGGTAACACGCGTGAAGTAGTGGGTGTTTTAGCCGTCTATTCCCAAAATTTTTTGTACCTATGCCATAGCGACTGATAGTCGTAATCCGCTATTTTTCACAATTTCACCTATACATGGAAATTGCAGAATGTGCATAGTGGATATTTCGAAGTTATTTGGCTCGGAAACAATGATTCCGTCTTTTCTGTAAATTGTCTATATTACTTTCGTTTAACGAACATCGAACTGAGACAGTGTAAAGTATTTATGAATTAAGAGCTTATTTCGAACAGATAATTTCGAGTTACGATTGAAGATATGGTAGCTCGCTGTAGTGTTCTATAAATAGCGTAATTTAGTTTAGTCTCCCATTGAATAACGTGCCGAGGTATTTAATTTGGTCACTTCACTCTATTATATTATTATCATTTGTAGTAGTAACCATTAATAATCGATCTACAGTAAAGAGAATGGATTCTGTTTTATTTGTCGCTTATTTTTAATTTCCATTTAAAAAAAGGCAGAATTAATTTCGGTTGGAAGCCTATTACATAAGATATCAACTATGATTCCGTATGCAGAACTGTATCATCGGCATAGATAGTGCGTGTGTAATTTTTTTATCATTGGAATGTCATGTGTATATCGATAAGGAATAGGGCCAGAGAATACTATACTTTGTCGAATCTCTGCATTGCGATAATATTTATTTTCCTATCGCTTATTAAAAATCGAGTCCGTAACAAAATAATTCGCTTTATATTTCTACTATGCTATTTTCTTGTCTAATAACTACTCTATATACAGTATACACTTTATGTAATAGTATTGTATAATTTACATAAATATAAAAAATATAAAATTATTTTAAAATAACGTTTATTTACTTTACGAGTGCATAAATGTTAATTAGGAACGTTAATGAACAAACATTATATTTAAAATATAATTTTAGTGAAAAATTTTTCCTAAAAATAATTTCTAATAATTTTTATCTGAATAAACTTATAGGCTATAGTAGGTACATATATTTACGACAACGTAATTTTTTTTTTTGCCGCGATGCTTACGATAGAATCGTATAAAATTAAATTTGATCGATATTATTTACAATATTATTATTTCGAATGCCTTTACGTCAACTTTTGCACGATACGAGTTTCATCGATTTCAGCGAGCTTATTAATTCCCCATTTATCGGACATAACGATATTCTAAAAATTAAAGAACAACATTTTAATTTAATTACAAAAATTAGTTAAAATCACCAAACGTTTATTTTGTTGAAAAAATCACAAAGCTTTTCAGCAATTACGCCATTATCAAGTGATATTTAAATTAAAATAAAAATAACGATTTAAAAGATAAAAACACAAAATATAGATCTTAAATTTATATTTTGTGTTTTTTATTTTTTAAATCTTTATTTTTATTTAAATATCACTTGATAATGGCGTAATTGCTGAAAAGCTTTGTGATTTTTTCAAGAAAATAAACGTTTAGTGAATTTAACTAATTTCTGTAATTAAATTGATAAAAAATCAGTATTCCACAATCTAAAAATTAAAATTTTAGGTTTTGCTAATGCTAATAAACTTTAGTCTTTAAATGCGCAGAATTTTTCTAAGATCGTGAAAATAATTTAGTTTTTATTTTCAACGTCGTCGTTAAATACAATGAGTATACGCGTGTATTTAAGCTCGATCTAACAAAAAAAGGGGAAAATTTCCGCAATATTTCTCGCTAATTAACTAAATGTGTACAAAATTAATAATATAATCAGTGCTCTTTAGAAAGCGCAATTATTTTTTCATAGCATTTATAAAATAATAATTTTAAAAACTGATTGGTCGAATTTTTAAAATTAAATAAAAATCAGGAAAAAAACGAAAATCATTGAAATTACGTGAACTGTTAAACCGTATTACGACACAATTTTGCGAAGAATTATTTTTTACTTTATTTTATTTTAAATATTATGTAAATCTCCATATGCCGTTTGTAACTACCAGGGTTATTACAGCATAAGAAGACGTGTGTCTAGTTTATATGTATGCTAGGAGTCCGCTTTCTCTTACAAAAACCAGAATGCTACCTATTGATTGCGGGTTGTTTGAAAGTATTTTGTCTATTGGGCCCTGTATTTTGTGTTTTAACCTGTGTGATGTTAATGTTTGGCAGTTGTAGATTATGTGTGTGACTGTTGGTTCTGTTAAATGTCCGCATAGGGGACAGTTTGTTGGTGGAGGGCTTTTGGTATAAATGTGTGATATAGCTGTATGACCCACACGTAGACGGTTTAAGGTACCATATTATTTTCTGCTTGTGCCCTCTGGAGACCACCAAGGTTCTTTGATTTTATGCTCGTAAGGAAGGTTGTTTGTGAGGTCCAGTCGGTAGTCCATTCCTGTTCGCTGTTGTTCATAAGTACGTGTACTAATGTTGATGGAGGTGGTGAGTATTCTGGTACTGGTGAAAGTACTATAGACCGAGCTTGAAGGTCTACTTTATCACTACCGTGCATCCCAACGTGACTTGAGGTCCACAGAAAGCAGATTTCCCATCCTTCCTTATGTAGTGTGTATAGATTGTGTTGGATTTCTAATATTATGGTATTTTTATTGTCTTGACGGCATATTAGTTGTAGAGAGGAGAGGGAGTCTGTTATAACCAATGCTTTACGATGTGGAAGTAGAGCTGATCTGATGTACTGAATACAGTACATAATTCCATACAACTCTGCATCCAAGGAAGTGCAGCCACGCCGCCTACTGTAGATTTTGCTCCGTCTGTGTATGCGTGTGTGTAGTCATTGTATTTTTGAACAGTGCTTAATACCATTTCTTTTATATGTGTAGGCTGTGTAGATTTATTGTGCTGTGTGAGAGATAAATATATTTTTGTTTCGGAAGTGTCCCACGGAGGTATCATTATATTGTAATTCAATGTTGATTTTGGAATGAAGATTATGTGATATGTTGATAGTATGGTAGCTTTGGAATAGGGTCATTTGGAAAATGGGGGTTAGGGGATGTACATTTTTTGGTGTATGCAAATGTTTTATTGTAGCTAAGCAGACGGCTTAAATAGAGGTGTAGTATTTTCTGTAGTATGTAAGTGGAAAGGATCCTGCTAATGCACACAAGCTCTTTTTGATGGTCAAGCTCTTTTTGATGGTGATGAGAGATGTACTTCAAGAATGGATCGAAATCCAGCATGTTGTACTGTATCTAATGTTCTTAATACAGATTTAGTGGCTGTCGAGTATACCTGGCACCCATAGTTGATTCGTGATAGGATTATAGATTTATAGATATTTAAGAGGGTTTTGGTATTTATATTATATTTCGGGTTGAATAAATATTTCAGAATTGGGAGCAGTTTTAAGCACCTACTCTTGTCTTCAGTTATATGGTAACGCCAGGTTAATTTCGAGTCGAACAATAAACTCAGGAATTTTACTCTTGTTTTGGTTGTTAAGGGAGTTATTTATACTTCAAGAAAACCTGGAAGATGATAGACGCCTCTTATGGAAAATAATGTACGATGATTTGGATGTAGAAAAATATAAACCTTTCGTATCAGACCATCGCTGCAAACGATCTATGGTATTTTGTAGAATTTTTTATGCATTAGAAGGAATACAGGATGACAATGATATATTAAGATCGTCAATGTAAAGGGCCGAGCGATAACAGGCTGCGAGATATAATTTGCTACGTCATCGATATATAACATGAACAAGGTTGCACTAAGTGCAGAGCCTTGTGGAACACTGTTTTCAGTCTGAACTGGTGTTGATACGAACCGATCTTAACTTGAAAAGTTCGGTTGTTTAGAAAACTGTATAAGTAGCTGCCTAAATCGCCGGTTTTACCGGCGGACTTTATTTTTATTTGTCGCCACAAGCGATCAAACGCTTTTTCTAAATCAAAGAATACAAACATATAAGTGCTGTTTACAGTGTTGTGATATTATTACGCCCACCAGCTTACAAAGGAGAAAGGAAATTGTTATTTTCAAGGAAAAATAAGAGACGCCTATTAACCATCTTCTCCGGCGTTTTTGAAAGAACACTCAGAAGAGATTCTGTAATTATTTGGGGAAAAGGGATTTTTGTTGGGTTTTAGTATTGGAATAATATTTTTTATCGATCGCTACGTAATGTTAATTCAATATATCGAATGTTAAATAGAGAATATTAATAAAAAAAAATTTACACGTATTTTTATACGTACTTTTGATTATCGATAAATGTTTCTATCGTAATGGAGCCGACATATATAGACGGATCAAATCTCCACGTTAAAACATTCAGCGTCGCTTGATGATCCCAGTATAAGGATGCTGACACTATTTGACCAACATTGTGCCCTCCGATTACCGTTTTATGAGATGATCCGGGTTCAAAATACTGATCCCTTAAAATATCGAAGATTACACGTTAAAATTAGAACAAGAAATATATATTGCGCCGTTTTCAAAACCAACATCATATATAGATTATTCTGTAAACTTACTTGAAAATTTTAGTTATATTTGTTTTACTATTCGTTCCGGTAATCGATACGGAAAACTGACCAACTTCTCCTTTGTGTTTTATACTATCCTTCGAATTGGATATCGTTAATGTAATACGATACAAGCTTACTATCAAAAAAAAAAAATAAACGCCCTAATTTAATTTTAGCGTTCAAAAATAACATTTAACGGTGTTTATTGTACATTCGCGAATTTTTTTTTTTTTATAAACCACGTCAATTTTTTAATTAGGTAAATTACAGTTTTCATTTTCAAACTGAGAGCGGTTGCGAATCCGTACGAGTTCCATGCTCTGGGTACGTCTGATGGATGTTTTTGTCATCATTATTCTGTGGGGGCGATCGAAGTTGATTACTGAACTAACAATTGTTTTTATTTTAGCCTGGTTTTTTTCCTCTCGGGGCAATTAACCGAGTTGAATTTAGCTGGTTTTGTTGAAATTCGGATGCTTATAAAAATTTCAATCACTTCTCGAACAATTCGGGAGTTATATTTATCCATTTCGAACAAGATATAGTTATGTTTTTAACCGTACCTATAGTGTAGTATGTATTATAAATTAACTTTATTTCTGCCTCGTAAATATACCGATTTAATTAATTAGCTTTTATTTTTGACTACTGTTTTTTTTTTCATTCTATCAAACATCGATTTACTTTAAATAAAAATATAAAAGTGAAAATACAAACAAAAATCTCGAAAGGAATTAAAATGGAGATAAAAAAACAAATCTAACAATTCAGTGAAAACTTTAAGTTTGCTCTTAGAATAAAACAATTAATGGCGCCAGAAAGAAAAAAAAAACAATATAAGAAATATTTTCTTTAAACGTATTAACTTTGACCATTGGTGCTGTAATAGGAACTTTCTTCGGGTGATCAAAAGTGGTGTCCAAACACCCCTGCTCTTTTATTCTACTTCTTTTCTCCTGTTAGTTCTACTTCGTTAGTGCCGCGTTGTATGCTGATGATCTTGCTTTAAATACATCCTCTTATAGGACAGATACAATATATAACCGATTGCAAAAGGCTGCAATTAAAATATTTAAATATTACAACAGATGGAACTTAAAATTAAATGAAGAAAAATCAGAAGCAATTCTATTTACTCGGAGACGACCACTACCGCTAACTGAAATTACAATAAATTCTAAAAGAATTCCTTGGGTCAAACAGGTTCGGTATCTAGGAGTTATCTTAGATAGCAGATTAACTTTCAATAACCATATTACTTTCGCTATAGATAAACCGCATAAATCTATGCATACACTTTTTCCATTATTTAACAGAAAATCGGGTCTTAGTTACGTAAACAAAAAATTACATCTATACGGCTGTTATACGCCCTAGATTAACCTATGCTTGCCCTGTATGGTCATCAGTGTCTGATAGTACATACAGGAAACTACAAGTAGTTCAAAATCATTGCTGCAGAATTTCGTTGAATGCAACGCGATATACTAAAATTTCTAATCTACACGATCATTTAAATATCCCTTACATACATTCGTTTATTAGTAAAATCTCAAAAAAATTTAACGAAACTGTAAAACTCATCAAAATAAACTAATACGTGTAATAGGAAATTACAATATGGAACATCTACACGCATACGTTATACTAAGTATAAGCATCGTAGATTAAAACATAGATTTTTGTAATTATTAACCTATTGTTAAGTACAGATATTTTAAGCTAAATTATGTCTAAAAACACTGCTTTTCGTTTTGTTGATTTATTGACTTTTTAATTTTTTTTACCTTCAGGGTGTGTCTTTTTTGTAGGTTTTTTTTTTCATTTTTTCCTGCACTATTTCTAAAGTAATTTCAAAGTCTACTATAAGTTTTGTAATTATACATATTTAGAATTGCTAAGGTTTATGTATAGGTACTTAGCTTTAAGTTATGAAAGAAAATTGTTTTCGGTTTATGTTTAAAAATATAATAAAGATTTTTCATTTTCATTTTTCACTTAGGAAGTTTATCGTACACATTCCTCTATATAAGCAGGGGCGTATTACCCCCAATGCCAAGAATACCATGGCATAGGGCGGCAAATTTTGGGAGAGCGGCATGTAGGACCAAAAATAAATTTTGTTAACAAAAAAAATTAATTTTTTTAGTTTTAAATCAGATATATTTATCACAAAAAATACAAGTAATTATTTTATAGTACGATTTTTCTTGACTTTCTTAAGGCGAATTCTTCGATCAAATTTTCAAAATTTATTCGTCGATTCAAATCATTTTCGATGCATAACAACCAACATATTTGAGTAACAAAATTTTGGAAAATCGATGGCCTTACATGGGGCGGCACCACTTGTGTGGCGTAGGGGCAACAAAAGTTGAAATACGCCCCTGTATATAAGCTTACTAAAAACTTAAGTTGTATTTTCCGGAAGAAATTTTTGTATTGCTGCATATAAAAACTCTTTAGATCAGAATCTTCAAGTTCGTAAAGCGAAGGATATTAATACCCTAGAGTATGACTATTTTATTTTGATGTTATATGTATATCTATTCCGTATCTATAATTAAGGCGCGAGCGATAGATTTCTCTTAATAACCATATTTGGGTGTGACTTTGTTTCTGGCAACGACTAAAGTCACGATCGTAATAAATTATCGGCGATATTGTTGGATTTTGCAGCACATCGCTATTTGTTTCGAATAATCAAAATTAGTTTTTCTAGAAAATGTGTTATAAAGAACTTCAGATCGAGCTGATTTCTTACAGAACACTTTAAATAAAAGCCTAATGGTTTTCAGATCGCATTAAAAGATGTTTAGTGAAGACATTCGCGTTTCATTTGTTTGTTTTCACTATGACATTATTTACCCTGTGCGATTTTAATAGTATATATATTTTTTTGTCAGTCTCTACAAAGACTTTTGTAATTACGATTGCAATTCTTGAATCTATTTTTTTTTTAAATGAATAACTATTACAATCGATTCCCGGCTGCTCTAATTTCCTTTATTAATTTTCTTATATTTACGTATTATATGCAGTAATATTATGATCATACCACAGAATGGAGGATCTGGATTTGTGATAGTATAAAACTTAACCAGACTTCTATTTTCAATATCCTTTCGTTTGTTCCACACTTGCATTGAATCCATTCCAAGGTTAGCACAAAAAACTCCGTGTTTATTCTAGTAATTAAACAAAAAATTGAAATACCGTTAAAACAACACATTTTTTGTTTAAATAAACGCTTCATTAATTCTAAACATTAATATTTCACGCTGACGGTATTACGATCAGACCATTATTATGCAAATTACTTAAAGTGATGTAAGGATGTTTTATTAATCATTCCATCCCCTGTTTCTAATAAAGATGAAATCGTTTAAATGACGACTTATATTTTTTTCGAAATATGTTTTAAAAATCCCGTAACAAGTTTTTATTTCGAATAGCGAAATATTTTTGGGATCGTTTTTCCTTCACATCGTCCTGCTGACATTTTTTTAAAATAATTGACGTTTTTTTTTTTAATGTCCATCATCTTGTATGGATATCGGCTTAGATGTTAACGAAACATTATATTCGATTAATTTAAGTTCTTGCGTACAAACGTGCAGAACGACTCGAACTTGAGTACGCAGCTTCCAAGATTTATAACAAACTCGGCGACTTTTTTACACATACAGCCAATCTCGTAGATTTTTTTATTTATAAGCGCAGAGTTTTTCAATGAATTTTTTTATTCGTGTCATAACTTATAACTAGCCAGTTGAGAGACTATCTAATAAATCCATTTATAACCACATGTGGAAGGTGCATCCAGCGAGTTAACAAACCATGATATAAAACTAAATCCTTTTTATTTTTAGTCACATATTCACGTCCGTATGTACAAGTGACGCAATCGGCTGAAGCGCTTCTGAACTTACTTTCTTCGACCGTATCTACGTTTAAATCCTGATGTATAGCTTTATTGAACACATACCACGGCACTCGGTACATTAAGCGTAATGACTTGTTCTGGAAGCGCTGTATTATGGATTTATCTGATTTCGTTGAACATACCCCCAAATAATTTGTACACCGTAACTACAGATTGGTTCGAATAAAACTTTGTACATAAATTTTTTAAGGATAATTCAGAATTGTATCCTGCGAGCCGGTATAACTTTTTTAATTTTAAGTCTATTTTCTTTTGTATATGTTTTATCTAGATGTATCCTTAGGTACTTTATTTCATTTTTTCTTTTGTATCGCTTTGTTTTCTTTCGATATTTCTTTATCGTGATCTCTTCTATTAGTAAATAACACGTGTATAAACTTCTTCCTGATTTATATTCAGTGTCCACTTTTGAGTCCACTGATATAGTCTGTCTAGGCTGTTTTATAGCGATAGCAACTTCAGCATTTGAATGCGATGCAACCACTAAAGTAACTTCTCCAAACATTGCTACGTGCACTGTACCATCTGTTGGCAGATCTTCCGTGTACAATGTGTATAGGAGAGGTCCTAAAGCGCTTCCTTGTGGAACACCAACCATTGTCATAATTGATCTGAAGTTGTCTATTACTTAGATATGATAATAGTAAGTCGTATTCTATAGGTAACACTGGTTTTTGTGTAGTAGATCGTCGTGCCAAATTTTGTTAAATGACACGAATACCGCTTTATTGTATTTTTTACCCTCGATGCCGTCTTCAATAATTTTTACTACTCCGTGTGCTTGTTGCTCGGTAGAGTGCCTGTTTTTCAAACCGAATTGTTTTAAACGAGAATGCAAAACATGTTCAGAATTCGATACTGTAGCTCCATACGGTTCACTATTTCAGAAAAATACCAACTGTCGGTGATCAAACGTCCAGTCACGCATATTATTTCATAACTATACTAAATATACTTTTCTCTTTTCAACGCAGAACTGTGATAATTTTCGTGATACGATACGTAATATAAATTGTAGAACACTGGAAATTAAAAAAAAAAAAACAGATTAAAAGTGATACCTTTTCTGTCTGACATGGAAAACATTCGCCGGACATGAATTTTTCCCATGATTCGCATTCGACGCTTAAAAAATCGCATTCGGTTGTATTTATCGATTCTGTAAAATATTCGTTGCTTCTGACGTGATCGCAAGCCAGGAATCTCTTAACGCCTGTCAAATATGATGTAATATCGAAATTTAAAAATAAATGAGAAACAATACACTGTTACCCCGAAAACAGCAATAAACGAGATTGTATTGTCGTTTTACTGCGACATTCGCAATTTAACGTTTATTAGCACTGAGCACCTATTTGTAATGTGCCAGACGCCATAATTTTAATTCGGTAATTAATTGAAAATTTTAAAAATAAGAAAAGACTATAAATGTATAGAAAAAAGCTACATAAAATAGAACGTTTTGATTTATTTATCGTCAATCAGTTAATAACGGAAATTAAGTTTAGAAATCAATCACCTTCCGCCAAATAATTTTACGCGTTAATCCTTCTGATTATTAATTAATAAAAGTGAATAAATCGAATACCTATTTTAAATATTAAGTTCGAGTACTTTTCGGTGCTGGTGAGATAGTTAAATTTAAATATTCTTGATCGAAAAGAGAATGATACGTGAAATATTTATACCTTGAAATGCGCTTTGATTTTCGTTTTTAATAAAGCCCATCATCCCTTTGTTACAACCTGGTTGATTATTACCTCCATTTGGATAGAAATCATAATAGGCTACCGGCTCTTCATAACCAAGACCTGTAGAATAGGTATAAGAATAGTCAACTTATTTGTATCGAACGAACTAATAATATGAGTTTCATTTTCACGTAAACGAATTAGAGAATTAACGAAAATTAAAAATACATTTTCGTATTTCGATTAGCAATAATGTGAATTCAGAAATAAGTTCTTATCATTAAGAACTCGTTTTTTAATGATTGTATCGTGTAGTTTTGAAAATAAAAGCAGATTTAAATACATTAAAATCATTTTAACCACCGGTAAACTTTATACGTTTACTATATATATATATATATATATATATATATATATATATATATATATATATATATATATATATATATATATGTATGTATATACGAATATGAAGTTCCAAAATAAATTTTCTCGTATCCTTGATAAACCAACTTAATGCATTTCAACGGGAAAAAACCTTTTAAACAATTGCAACTCGATATTTTTGACAAACTACACCGTGTACTGTGGTGTGTGTTTTTTTATTAACACTTTAATTTTATATCCCTCTCGGAACTTTCGAAATAAATAATTCAATCATTAAAATTACGCTTATTTTACCTCCGGCCATGAAAGGTCTAGCGTCGGTATGTATAGCGTCTACAAACAACGCATCGCTAATATCTAAACGAACCACCGGATTTGTTGCAGAAAAATGTGGTTGGGCTGGATCCAACCCTGTTAAAAAACGGCCGTAATGTGTTAAAAAAATTAATAATATAATAAATTTATCGAGGAAGAAAATATCCTGATAAACACGTTTCGTTGTTTGAAAAAATATATCTATTTCATTTGTGTTTTGTTTTAAAGATGAAAAAATTGAAAATCTCCTCTGAAAGTTTTTAAAGCTATGCGGAAAACACTCGATCGGACATAACTCCGACCATTGGGAAGCATGTTAAACAATAATAATAATGGAGACAGTTAATAAGAAAGCTAAAGGAAATGTTTTACCGTTCTTTTCAATCATATTTCGAATGTAAAAGCTTGTTAAAAGGTAAAAATATGCTACTTTTCAAAACATAAATACAAAAAAAAACGTCTTGAATATGGAGATTTCTTTCAAAAAATATGTTGTTTCTGTATTTGTAAATTTAGAAGTGATCATAACTGTACACCTATTTATCTTGTCAAGTTAGGGATCGTCGATTTGTGAGGCATGTAAAATTGAAGATAATATCGAGCATTTTTTTTTGTCCTGCCCCAAATACAAAAATAGATATAGCTTTCTGTCTGAACTTTTATTGACAAGGAATACGCTACTACTAATACAACTTGAAGAACTTACTGTGGATCCTAACTCTTTGGATGCGCGTAAATTATATAATTTCATAAGGCCAATAATATAAATTTACAATCCGCGAGCAGGGCACTTAAACTGGTAAAACAGGTGTGAAAACTGTACAAAAAAAAAGGTATATTTTTTTAAAGTCGAAAATCTTTAGGAAAAATTTCTGTTCCTACGATTGCACTAATCTAAAAATTAAAACAAGTTAGAACCTTCAAAATAATTCTTTTCTAAAGACGAGGAGCTGAAATTTAAAAAAATGATTCGAGAATTTTAAAAAGCTATATTCAAATATTTCTTTTTTGAAATAAAAAATTAAGCCAAAAAGGGCATTTAAATTAATCTTCAATTAATCGGACCGTGAACAAACTCCGATTACGTAATCAAATTACGAAAAAAAAAATTAAATAAGCGATTTACATAAATTGCTACTTATTCTTACGAAACGATTTAAAATAATACGATTAAATTATATCATACCCGTAATTCGGCCAATTTTATATCCGAATCTTTCTTGTAATGTGTTTCCTATGTAACCCGCTACATGCGATCCTAAACTATGACCAATGATATGAACATTTTCTGTATTTATCCACGCTATCGTCTAAAACGAAATAGATGCAAATGTAGAAATTATTAATCATTTAGTGGAGAACTATACAGTATATTACCCTTTTCAACAATTGATTGCAAAATCCAGAAGTGCAAAAACTTGAATAATAGACTACCTGAGCGTTGTATTTTAATCCTTTAGAACATAAAAAATATTATTAATTAACTAATTAACATTCGATTTAATCTGAGTATCCTTTTAATAGGCCATTAGTAATCCGCGAGATCACAGGGACTGAAGTACAACAAAGCTGATAATGCCTTGTATTCTCTGTACAAATCATGGTCTCAGCAGTTACAACCGGCGCTTTAATCTATTTTTAAAAAATCCGAAGACATCTATTACTAATAAAACTCTAACATCTGCGTTATATTAAATATGTAAAAAAATAATTTCAATTTCTCAATACAATATCTCAATATTTTGTTACGTTAAAAAAAGGGGCAAAAACCTTACAAATCATATCTGAATTTGTTTAATGACGTGTTTGTTCGAGATACAGAGATTTTTTTTTTAATATTTATATTACAATCTTAATAAACATAAAATCTTAAATAAGTAATAATTATAGATACATTATATATACATGATAATGTAGAATGGCCCAATGGTATGCACTACTAAACATAGGATATATATACTATAAATTCGATAAATCACGCGGTTTAAGGCGATGCAGCCTACGCATTCCTGTATTCAGCAATTTCATTGCTTCTATATTTACATGAGCCGCAAGCCGGCGTTCGTGCGCAAATGCAAAATCGCGAATTGTTTCATCCACTTTCTTCAGCTGCAGGTCCCTTTTTTTTTAAATATTCAAGTGATCGGTATGCTACGTATGGCAAGTCAAAAATTTGCACGCACCGCGCGTTAAGAAATTTGGCAAATTGAATTGAATTAAATATAATATCGTGACTTGTAAAAATAAATAATTCATACCCTTAATGCGTAAATTAACATAGCCGCTATACGACCAACAGGTCTGATGTTGGCTACAGCCTGTGTATACGGAGGCATCGATCCTTTTCCCCAATCAATATGTATAACGTTTGCGTCTTCTTTCTTCAGTAAAGCGTGACCCATTTTCTATCGAGAAATATTGAGTAAGTGTAAAAGTAAACGACATAGTTCATAAGACGATTCGTTGTATTTTAAACGTAACGGAAATTTTGAACGTGACTATGGAACAAAAATACAATATTAACGACGAACATTTTTGGTTAACGATGCCGCGTTATGCCGCTAGGCTGGTGGCACGGGTGAGAAGATTTAGATCGTGTTGAGAAGACCGGTGTCTGAAATTGTCCTTCATCAATGTCGACGATGTCAATTGTGAAGGTTGATCACTTATTTTATTAGTGCGCTCCAATAAGAAGAGTTGAACAGTAATTTTCGAATGACCTCGTGAACAAACTAGAATAGGTTTAAGCCGTAATGGATGATCGTATATTATAATGTACAACTAAGTCGAAGCCGCATCAATGTTAGTTCCAACTTCCGTGGTCAATCAGGTGGCGTTGTTCAGCGGATTGTATCGGATTTAACGGATGTTAATATCCACGTAGACCCGCATTTATTTTATTTATTTTTTATTGTTCAGAGGAGATAATATTTTAAACATCGTCTACAGAGATGGATAGATTAGGACAAGGATACAAAGCGATGCCTCTTTTGCTATTTGATTAGCTACCTCGTTTTTGGTGAATCGTTAAATTATTCTTATTACATTTCAGAATTAAAACTAATGATAAATGAATCATATATAATATATATATATTACAATTGTTCGTTTAATAAGTATATTATAATTGTTCGTTTAATAAGTATATTATAATTGTTCGTTTAATAAGTATATTATAATTGTTCGTTTAATAAGTATATTATAATTGTTCGTTTAATAAGTATATTATAATTGTTCGTTTAATAAGTATATTATAATTGTTCGTTTAATAAGTATATTATAATTGTTCATTTAATAAGTATATTATAATTGTTCGTTTAATAAGTATATTATAATTGTTCGTTTAATAAGTATATTATAATTGTTCGTTTAATAAGTATATCGTTCAGATTATCGCCATTTGCAAAAATACATTCGTTCGGAAAATTATCGAAAACTTGTTCGAGCATAGGTCGCTGAATTTTTGAAATTTCTTCAGAAATCCGAGTTTTCAGGTCTCCCAGATCTCGTAGACGTGTTTCGTAAACGTAGCTTTTAAGGTATCCCCGCAAAAAAGTCGCTTAACTTTGAATTCTTTTCGAAACTCTTTTTACACTGTCGTGATCGATTCACGCCGAAAATAACGTTTCACGCAAAATGCCCGCTTCTTCTCGTTATAATTCAAATGACACACGAAAAGATTATTCTTAATATCAGACTGAAGCATCGGGAGGACGATTTCATGGATAAGACAACAAACGAAATTACTGCGGTGAAACGAATTTGTGAAGATAAAATGAAGTTCGGCAGAATATATCGCAAGATAAGACGACGGACCAAACGTATGATGTAATGGTGGCCGACTGATAGTCGTCGCACACGAGGAAGGCTTATGACTAAGTGGAGGGATGATCAGGAATTAATTAGATTCGAGCCGCATAATATAGAAAACGTTGAAAATGTTTGGGAAATGCCTAGACCCAGCAGTAGGTTGATTAGGCGTGCCGTGATATCGTGATAATAATCTTGACGCGAGTTCGCTGAAATCAATGATTTGCGAGACTCTATTTAATTTGTATTTTTACGATACGAAACGCGATGACATTTTGGAAATAAAGTCAATAGACTTTCTATTTAATTAATGTCGATGGGGGTTTTAAACATTTAAAAATTACAAAAAAAACAAAAAGATTAAATATGTTTAAAAAAGTTAATTTTTGAGAAAAATTAACAATTACAAAAATTGAAATAATTTAACCGTAATCGTACGACAAAAAGAAAAATTTATGAATGTATATACAAATAAAGATGACGTGTATTCGTGCTATAATTATTTCCGTTACTTAAGGTCAAAATTATATATATATATATATATATATATATATATATATATATATATATATATACACATAACGGTAGGGATATTTTTCACAATTATTGAAATGTACTAAATATACATCCTGGGTATCTCGATTACTATTAAATATTAAGATAATATTAAAATCATCGAACTTTATAACGACAAAGTTTTTTTTTTAACATTATCGAACGAGCACCTTACCTTCATCCAAGGTCTGTCACCGGTCTCCAGAAAACCGTGTATTATGAAATACGTTTTATGAAATGGTATAAGAAACGATCGGTAAATTGAACTTTTATTCGCATAATTTAACATTTGACAACTGGTTGGATTATAACGGGTGTAAAGACAGAACGTCGGATCTATTTTGTCCGGTGGTTCTGGAAAATTATTCACCGGTCGACCACTATCTGTCCACGGTGCAGCAATTGAATAGCATCCGTAAATTCCGTAGCATATCATAGTTTCGTCTATCGACACCGCGGACAAAAATTATTAATATATCGAATTTTCGATTACGTATTCTAATATTTGAAAATTAAAGATACGAAAGTACACAAATTGTGAATTAAATATGAATAAAATTAATCCAATATCTTCCACGAAGAAATCATACGCAGTGACGGTATTCGTTCTTTTAGTTTATATTAACTAGGGGCTACCGATTAAATAAAATAGCTTATCTAACGGACTACGCAAGTGGGAAGTCTGTATACTTAAAAAAAAATATTTTACAGTATACGCGGTAACAGCATATGCGTGGGCTTATATATATATATATATATATATGTCGCTAATAAATTTTACAAATTTTGATGTACTTTCCTATCCAATGAACCTATTTTCTTATAGATTTTTTATAGGATCAAACTACCATTTTAAAAATGACGCCATATAAATTGTGATATACACGTTGTAATGGACAAAATCGCAGTGCCCCATATATATATATATATATATATATATATTATATATAATGTTAATATTATATATATATAATTTTTTGATTATAGAATGATTTTTTAGATGGAAGAAAAATCGCGAAAATGACGTCATACCCGTGAGATTGCTCCGCTCCATATACAAATATATCTAACGTTTTTAATCAAATTCGAAAATTGCTACTCACTTCATTCATATGTATGTATAAATTTTTGGATGTTCGAACCGTGTTAAATTTTAAACGATTTAACAGAGATATCGCTATCTCCTACTTTTTAAAACTTTGAATTATTGTAATTTCTGTCCTATTTGTGATATCAAAGCAAAACAAAGCTAAGAACGAATCCGATAATATAGGATACAATCTGTGCGAATTTCATCATTATTGCTTTAACAGTTTTTAAGTTAATGCAGAACAAGCAGAGAGCCAAACAAAAATTTAAAAAAAGAGATTTTGTTTACGGATGATAAAACTTACAACACACTTCTTCCGACGAGACTAACCTTCCTCTAATCTAGTTTTTAACTCCTATCCTTCCGTACCTCTGGCCTAAGTAGCAGGATATGGTATGGTCACAAACCAAATAAGAAGAAGAAAAATAAATATGTATACTTTTTTTAAAAAAATTCGAGCTATACATCGCAAAATGAAATGAAGTTTTCGATTTTTCTGTTTATAAAAATAGCTAATATTATACTTATTTCACGATGTATATTCAACATCGCGAGTTCATTCATCAGACATTTAGGTCCTTACCGATATGTAATTCTTAACGCTTTACGATAGAAAATTAATTTCGGATTAAAATTTGTGATATTTTTTTTTGTGTAGTAATAACTTATTGAATGCGGGTGTGATGATGTAAAACTGTTGTTTAAATTATATCTCCTGATTTACACGGTATTTCGTAATTACGAGGTCATCCCGGTGACGGGACATATTGCAAGAGTTCCGAGCTAAAAAAGGCGAAATTGGTCAGGAGCGGATATATAGATACGCGTGTATATATTCACTTAAATATTATTAATTAATTATTTTCATTACGAAAGAACTCCCTTCTCGCCATAATACTACTTCTGTCTTTTTCTATATACGGTCAGCTTAGGACTTCCCCAAATTTTGACGACCATCATTATGGAAGAAGTAAGGTCATTTTAGATTATTTATCCGTCACTTTTTCATTTTATAATTCAACCTAGATCTAGATTTAATTTATATTCTATTGATAAAACAGAGAAAAACTACTCGGAATATAATTTTTTTTTCAAAATACGTACTTCGAAAAAACGGATCCACTTCATTATCGATTAGAGTGATATTAGCGACGCTGGTCGCATTAGGCGGAGTTTTGTTTATCTGCGCTATATATAACATAGCTTGTACCAGAAGAGTACTGGTGTTATTTAATACTTTCTCCTTCCTGAAATATTTCATTCAAGATTAATAGTTTAATTTAAAAACTAAAATAAAAATTACACATACGCGTGTGTATATATATATATATATATATATATATATATATATATATATATATATATATAATGACGAGATCGTCGTATGCTCACTTCCAAATAAAAATAAGGATAAATTTGGGAAATAAAAAACTATATATTTTAATAAATTTACTCGTATTTAAATAACTATGTGTATGACTCAGAAAATCAATCCATACAAACGCGGTATAAATTAATTTAACAATTTCCAGAAATCGGTAATAATATTTAATATTAATGTCGATATAATAACAGAAAAAATATTTTATGTATTTATTTAGAATTAAAGTTTAATTCGACGCTCGCTATCGCAATAGTTACAAATGCTACAGACGTATAGTTACAATTATTATTATGATTATGGTTGTCAAAATCTGGTTTGAGATGAGCTAAGCTATTGTCACACGATACTAATAATAATAATAATAGTTCAAGCGGAAACGCCTCTATGATTACAAGGCGAGTATAAATAGAAAATTGCGCCCACTCAAGTCACCCTGTCAGTTTAAATTCGGTTCGGTAAATAGAAACGAAATAGTCAATTATAGAAAAGCTGCACGCGCAAACTTCGTCACACGAGATGAAAGCGCCGTACGTAAATAAAAAGTTTAGTCCAACGCAATTAACAACACAGACTGAGGAAGGTAGAAAGCGACACGTGATAAAATAAAGATAAAGCTGTCTGAGGATAAATTCAACTATTACATAAAGGAAGAAAATAATGAAGGTGGATCGTCAACGTCGAGAGCAGAGGTAAATCAAGAAGGTTGGAGAGTAAGAATCACTTTTTGACGATTAAAATCTGCGTATAAATAGAGATACAAATACCATAGAAAGTCAGTAGTAGTTTCAGTCGTAGTTGCAGTAAGTGATAGTAATTGTAATTCCTAAATCAAGGGGAAAAGCAGTTACAGTTACAGCCGTTGTACCAGCCTGTCGCAGCATATCAGCGGAAAGTAAATGACGCGGTAATAAATTTCTAGCAATTTTTTCTATTCCCGCTTTAAACGTCGAAGCCTCTACCTTGAACACGACGATGAAGTTCTTCATAAAAAATCGGAGGTAGAACGGAGTGGAATACGAGAAAATCTGGAATTTAGACTTGCCGGCACTCTGTCTTGAACTACCCACGAGGGAGACGTGTCAAGTAACGCAAATTTTCGGGAGGACAGAATTCGGACCTACGCCCGACCTTGAACTACCCACGAGGAAGGTGCGTAGAAGAAATATTATTCCGAATTTTAAATCTGAAATACAGGTTCACTCACGATCTACGTTGAACTAACCACGAGGGATGAATCGATAAAATCAGAGAAACAAGAAATGTGGACTTCTTCAATTCAATTAGGAAATAGAATAATCTACTAGAAAGAGTTACGAGAATTGTGAATGTTCTATCAGTAAAATCAGCGATATATTTCCAGGTAGAACACACACACAGATCTCAAACCGGGTTAGTTTAATTTATACATATTATTTGTCGATAGATTTTCAAAAAAATGTATTAAGGAAAAAGTAAAATTATATTTTTGCAATTAAATTATTCTTTCGTCTTTTTCAAAATTTTCAGTTAAAACTAATCGACTAAAAGTAGAATTCTTACACGCAGTTGCACGGTATTATCATACGTAAATTAAATTTTATGCACTTATGCAAACGACCTAATAGTTTCTTTCCGTGACTGGTAAAAGATTATTAGAAGAGAAAAAAGTATAACAAAGAAGTATAGTTAATTAGAGAGAAACAGAACGAGAAGATATTCGGAGAAAATAAAAAGATAAGAAATTAGATTTAAAGAAGAGAGATTACTTTCGGCAAGATAGAACATATAAAATATTAATACATCAGGACCTTAAGCAAATAAAAACAAAGTCCATATATCCGTTAGATGCGCATTTAATGTAAACCTCATCAAACAAATCAATAATTATTACACGTCTATTAACGTCAGTTTTCGGTTATTTGTGTTTCTTATCGTAATTGATATAATTAGACGATGTCTCGCTATAATTCGTACAGGACATTAGACGATTTTTCTCCGTAATCGAGGTTAAAAATCGAAAATTAAAATCACTTCTAATATTAGTAACGCCTCTGCAAATTATCTGATCTTTATTCCGTCATTCACCGCTGAGTGTGTAACGGTGTCACAAGCTTTATCGCCCGGAAGTTGCCTCATTATCACTTACTCACAAAACATTTATGAGGCTATAGAAAACGAATGGAACACATCCGATATATTGATTTCATTCATCGCGTTAAAATTTATTCATCCGAAATACTTAGGGTATACTCGTATTCCTTTCTATCCTCGATGATGAAATATTCAGATTCATTATCTAAACCGGCCTCTTCTAATGGAGCGCGGTGTTCTCTTTGGTTTCCGTAAATGGATAGCGTATGTTTTAATCGGAACATAGGAAACGTTTTGAACAGACATATGTGAAGAATATACAACAGTCACCCCTCACTCGTACAATCGTCTCTTCCTAAGTCTCTACGGTTGTACTTAAAAACATTAAGCCCGTAAAGGAAGTGTACTTATCTGAAAATTGCGATTCGAGCATTGCGCTTCGATTGTCCTTCTTTAATAACGTTACGTTCTGATCTATACGTTAAATTACTACGCTCATCGTGTAATTGTTCTCCGTAGAATATATCGTCCCTTCTACATCTTGATAATTTATAACTGTTCTAAGATATAGTGATATTTCCAAAGAAGTTATCCATGTTCATATAAATATGAGTTAGTTCGTATGTACAGCATCATATTGGTTAAGCTGTAAAGGCATCCCGGTTAATATATATTAATATATATATATATATATATATATATATATATATATATATTATTTAGTATATCTTTAGCCTATAAGTTTAACGTTAAAAAAAACTTGCTTATTATTTTCTAATACTATCGAAATAATGATTAAAAAATGTTTCAACATTTATACCTGTGCATGGTGTTCGATAAAGTATATTTCAGTTAGCAGTTAAAGAGCGAACTCGTTAATATTAACACCGAATTAGCAATAAATTTGTACTAATTTAATTTTGTATATATATATATATATATATATATATGTAATGTTATCGTAAAAAAAAATTTAATTAATTAAACGTATTCATCCCGAATATACATAGTACACGTTTAACAGACGTACATAAAGATCGATATGAAACGAAAAATTAAATAATTAGCTACATATGGTTATAATAGTCATCATATCGATATAAAATAACCTTTGTCATCTGATGACTGCTGATTCTATGGAGAACAAAAAATCTTAATCATCAGATTATTTGCGTACTTTCGTTAGGTAAAAGTGCAATTTTATCGATAATTAATAAAGAGGAAAAATATTACTGCAAATAACATCAGCTGTTGGATTCCATCACTTTCAAAAACCCATATATATATATATATATATATATATATATATATATATATATATATATATATATATATATATATGTGTGTGTGTGTACATATATATATGTACATATAATACTTTAATTTATTTTTTTATCTCTTTGAAAACACGTGATAAAACATTTGCGCTAATTCGCCAAGTCATTATTATTATTATTATCATTATTATTATTTCATTATGTTATTATTATTATTAGAATTTTATTATTGATTATTATTAATATTTTATTTTTATTGTCATTATTATTATTATCATTATCATTATCATTATATTATTATTATTATTATTATTATTATTATTATTATTATTATTATTATTATTATCATTATTATAAAAATTACAAACGTCGTCGCAAGCCTTTAATAAAGTATATAACACGCGGGAACAATTTAAATCGATTCAATTCAATTCAATTCAATAAAGTATATTTATGTTTTTATACATCAGCAAATAATAAGTAAATAAAAAATGCGCATACCGAGCAGCGTTAACGCTCTTACTACGCGTCTTAGGAAATAGTGTACAAAGAAATCTTAAAATTTATTTTATAATTATACAATAATTATACAGGGAAAAACATACAACTAAAAACCCTGCGTAGCTGTGACTATATGTTTAATAGGGAATATTTAAGAAATTAATAATCAATTTGTTTAATACCTTTCTATTGTCGTATTTAATTTTTTATGTTTTCTATCTAGTTATTTATTATGGAATATTTATTTTGTAATGCACACACGATAGCGACGTGTGTGTATATGTTTAGGTATGTTTGTAAATATATATTTTTTTTTTGTATAATGTATTAAAATAAGTATTCGTTCGTACGAGGATGTGTGTACGTGAATGTGTATTTGGGTATATGTACGTGTAAATGTACTTATGTATGTATATATATATGTGTGTGTATGTATGTATGAATACGTTATATATCATTGTATAAAGGTGTGTATTCCCATATATTAGTATGTAATTGTTATACGTATTTATCTGCGTGTATATTAACTTTCTATGTTCGTATACGTACGTATATACCCAAATGTAAGTGTATGTGTTTTTATTCTGAACATTTTATTTCAATTTGTACTACCCGTGAAACTTTATTGATTTGTTATTTCAATCGAAATGTTAACATCACGTTAGTGTGTAATCTAAATATACCGATACACATAATTTCCTCGGCCGATCTTATTTATTCTTATCTCGTTATTATTCGCATTATGGTCAGTTGACACGTTTAAGTTATATTTATTTTTTATTATTTATTTTTCATTTATTTTTTTTATTTTTTATTGTTATTTAAAATAAATGTACCTTTATAATTTTAAGTTTTCTCATTTTTTTATATTATTGGTGATTGTTTTATTTTATTTTTATTTTTTCTTTATTATTAATTCTAAACAATGATTATAAATTTCAATAATGTGCATGGAATGTATATATGGGTGAATGTGTACGTGTGTATATATGTTTATTTATTTGAATATGTTTGCTTATATATATATATATGTATATATGTGTGTATATATGTCTTTTATTCACAATTTTATTTCCATTATTGTTATTATTATATATAGTGTCTTTTTTTCTTAAACTGCCTCTTCTTTTATTTTATTTGTTTCTGTAAGCTACAGATCGGGCAAATTCTGCGCACATGTAGGAATTCATATATATGAATACTTTCTTGATACTATAATTGCTTTTTTATTGTAATTATTTCTACTACAATTATTATTTGGTTGTATTTTGTATATTTATATCATGCGATGGTTTTAAATAAATTTGAATTGATTTTATTTGATTATTATTAATATTAATTATTATAATTATTTTGTACACTTTTAAAGTTAATTTTATCACGAAATTAATGTAGAACATATTTTTTGTATATAATTTTATTATTATTGGTAGTCGTCATTTTGTTGTGTTTTTCAAGAGTTGAATCGAATCATATTTTTTTGAAATGTGTGTTTTTTCCTTTTTTAGTTTATTCCGCTAATCAGGACGGCTTTCAATTACGTTTACACAATGTACCGTGTAATAGGAATTTCGTAATTTTTCGATTATTATTACAATTATCATCGTTACGTCTTCACCGTCCGTTTTTTTTCAGCCAATCTTGTCAATTATTAGTGTGAAACTTCTATTGGCGCGTTGTATATGGAAAGTTCAGTCAAAGGCTTATACTCCACTCTTTCCCGCATACCGTACTCATATGCATGTATATTCAGTTCACATACATACGCACAAACGTGTACGGAAATTATGAAATAACATTATTCACTCGTATTCTTCTTCTTGCGCATACGCGCCATCTGCTATTTCGTTCAAGTCTTCGCAGCGCAATGGATGTGTGTGTGTGTGGACGTAGATTTCCGAACGAAAACATTCGCGTCATCGCCACACCAAGTTAGGGAACATTCCTTTTCTTTATGAAATTTGTACGAAATCGCGAGTTTATGAAATAAGTTTCTTTTTGTTTAAAAGTTTAACTTATTCCCCGTGCCCCGAGGCATAGAGTTTATTTTTATATTATAGATAGAGGATAATAATACGAATAAAATTTTATAGCAAATTGTTGACATTATACTACAATACATTTTTAATTCTGGTTTTTTAAATATTCGTTAATATTTATAGTTGTAAAATTTCTAACAAATAATTATGGAAGAAATAGAGCAAAAAAAAACGCGAATACTATATAAACATTTAGACCGTTTAATCGTTATCGAAAACTTGTTTATTTTCATATTTTGAATAGACGTCGAGAAGGCTATTCTGAGTCATAGGTAACAATGAATTAGATAACCTATGGTCCTCGGAAATATAAATACGCAATCGTTTCTCGTAGTATAATAAACATTATTTCCTAAGTTATTATTCGTGAAAATCTGAATTATATGCAAATAAAATTATTCCGTAACGCAAAAATATTTTAAAACATATCTTCCGCTATCTATTTATATACACGTGTATATATATATATATATGTGTGTGTGTGTGTACATAATCAAACGTATGTAAAAAGAATACCTAGTAATGCGTGAATGTAGAAATATACAAGAATGTTCTTGAGTTTGAACTTGCACCGGTATTTAAACAGATTAAAAGTCCAATTAGTGTAAAACGAATTAAAATTATCGATAAGTTCTCGTAACATCGTGAAGATTTACGGACATTCTTGTTTAACTTCAATTTAGCACGTTTATTAATCCGCTAACGATAAATTATTTTTATTCCTTTATTTTTCTTCTTCGGTAGATTATTTAGATCGAATATGATATAATTTTTGTATATATATATATATATATATATATATATATATATATATATATATATATATATATATATATATATATATGAATTCAACAATTTGAATTATATGCTGCTTCAGTATAATTGTTTAAATTAGTATTAAGTTTAATCGAACACTTACACTTTCGTATATGAATAAATTATCCGGAAACATTTTTGCACCAAAATAATTTACTTATTTTTCTAATTTTAGTTGTTTAAAATTCTAGACTATCGCAGCACCATAAAGTAGGCGAAGTATACATGTTAAATGAAATTTAATGTAGGAGTTAAATTTTTTCTTTTGGGGGGGGGATTTTTCTATCGTTATTTTACGTTTCCTTATTATTTCTCTGGTTTCGGAAAATCGTTTCTTTATATTTAGTTGCGAAGGTAACTTTAAGGATACTTATGTTTATATACACACAGAAATTATTCCTGATTTATAAAATTTTATATAGAAATAAAGTTTCTTCTGTCTTTAGTTATTTCGTTGAATTTTTTTTTATTAGTTTCTGTATAACCTAATATTAATAAAAGTTGATTTATTATGATTTGTTTTTAATTCGAGACTAGTTGTAATTGTTACCTTATCCGGGTACTTAATATTAAAAATCTTCTGTTGTACGCGTATATGACTGCATCGTGCTGTTATACAGTTCTTTCATCTTCTCCCTTATCGATGTTTTATCATCGACCGCTAGCTGATGTAAATTTGAACGAAGTTATAAAATTAATTTTTATTAATACTATACCTAATCTTCGTTATCGTTAAAATCTCCTAGATTTCATTAACGATTGTCGAACGGTGTTTTTTAAAACACTTTTAATTTAAATCGTTTTTTGAAACATTTCCAATTTAAATGTTGAAGAAATTTTTAAAAATTATTTTACTACTAATTATATATATATATATATACATATATATAATTAATAAACAAATACCGATTAATCTGAAACGTAAACTATGTAACCAATGTGTATTTATATATGGTTCGGAAACCACGTACGAACATAAATTTAAAAAAGATAAGAAAAGCTCAGACGGCACATAAGAGAATGATGCTGGATATAAGATTATCAGACAAACAATGCACGTATACGTGAACAAACGCGGTTGGATGATGCAGTGGAACGGATGACTATAAAAAAATGGAGTTGGGCCGGTTACGTGGCTCGAAGAGAAGATAATAGATGGTCAAACCGGATCTTACAGTGATGGCCGACGAACAGAAAAAGGAAACAGGGGAGGCTTCTTTTTCATCGAGATAAAAATTCATAGCAAGTGAGCTCGACGTTAAAGTTAAAGAGCACTAATATAATTAGATACACTTTAAAACAATAAAACAATAGATATATAGACCTTAAAAAAAAACCATACAACTGTAGGAAAAAGTGCCAACACGACTTGGTCCGCTGCTTTCAGCGTAGACCATTCAAACTTCAACTTGTCGAAGGCTAAAAGCCAAAAGAAAAAATAATAGTTATATTTTCGTATCGATTACGAACTTTAAATGTTTATTCGACTTTTCTAATTATTATATAAAAGAAAAATTATGTTTGCTTTAAGAAAAGGCGACCGTAAAAATATATTTCTAACAGATCGAAATAACATTCAAATAAAACACAGTATTAATAATTACCTACGACATTATCTTTTTAAAACTGAATATCTGTAATATATCGAGTATTTTGTCGTAAATTTGAAAGTGGTGCGACAAGTCATTAAAATTAAAACAATAGGAGCGAATCAAGAAATATGGACCACTCCAATGATTTCATAATATTATATATATATATATATATATATATATATGATTATGATATTTGGCATTTATTACTAATAATTTGTTGAAAAATCGAAAAAAACTATTGTATGAATCACTTGTACATGTCAAAAATCCGTACAAGTACAAGTGTTTCATACAATAGTTTTTTTCGATTTTTCAACAAATTATTAGTAATAAATGCCAAATAGATACTATTTAAACGAAGTATAATGTTGAGCATCAAAAGTAACCAGCCAATTGTTAAGCAATTAAACACACATTAGCGAAACTCTCAGAATAGAAGTTTTTCAGACGTATAATATGAGAACTCGCAGGATTCTTGTGTATCGTAATAATTACGTCATTCATATATATATATAATATATATATATATCGATAGAGCGAAAGGTTGACAGACTAGGAAACGGGAAGAGATCGATAAATATATTTATCTTAGTAACTTGGATCACGAGCTGTTTTTTTACAGCGTATCGGCATTAATTTCTGCAAACAACAGTGATCGCATAAATAGAACAATTAGTGTTAGTCTAGTGACTCCAGTTAGACAACAGACTATGAGAAAAGGAAAGGCATAACTTAATAATAATAATGATGGATCACGAGCTACAGAAGATGTGTTTATCGATTATTTAAACGATTTCATGGATGAAAATTAAATATAAAATCTATCTTACTCTTTTCCAGGATTTTGATCGTAACAAAAATAACGGTTAGTGATGCTAACCAGCATATTTCGTAGCTACCTTTTATATACTTTTTAATAATAAGCAAGTGATCGAAAATGTTCACTACTTTTTAATTACCATTTACTTTGATAAGGTTCGTTTTAATATAAACGCAAAAATTAGAATAACGTTTAAGATCAAATATTTTTTTTTTGTTTGCATATTATTATTATAAGAATATAAAGTACGAAGAACGCTTTTTTATTATTATTTAATAAACGTAACGGTGACGAGAGAAATCCGAACTTGGCAGAAAAAATTAACTACTACTGTAGATGAAATTTACTTTGGAAAATGAACTTTAGTACGAAGATTTCAAAGATTTTTAGTCCATCGAATTTTTTATAATACGTTCGAATAATTAAAGTGTATTAAAAAAAAGTTTATAAAAGTTCGTCTTCCGTTAAAGATCAATTTTTTTTTTGGTTTCACCAATACCAACGGACCGAACGGTTAATACGTGACGATTGAATTACCGTCATTATAAGGCCTGAAATATTTCAGCAATACCCTGAAAGCGAATCTCGGCTTTTAGTAGTCGATGTTGTGTAAATAATATACGCCTCCTATCCGAAGCCAAAAGTACAGGCGTGAGGAAGTGGCTTTAACTAGCGTCTCGACATCTATTGAACGGAGATCCTCCCCCTGTCTGCTGTAAAGACCAACTAAGCTTACACCACGTACAGTGTAAAAAGAAAGGTTAACCTACAAACTAGATTATATAATAGACACTCTACTAGTGGATAATATATCGAATACTTAAGTTTACTACAACCAACGGAATAATTAACGCAATATAAACTCAACAATAAATGATCTTAGCGATCGAGCGTTTATAAATAAAAGAAGGGACAAAAAAGTAGGGATTGATTTTTTTCAAATTATATTTTGATCTCCAGACACAAGGATAATAATAATTAACTTACCACGGTTCCATTTTTGTTCCGGCGATGGTAAATATCCAACGAACGAATATACAGTTTTTGATAAAAATTAAAAACGAAATCAATTTATACAAAAAGACACGTCGTCTTACATCGTCGTCGTTATCTGGAATTTCGGTTAAACGTAATTCGTTATCTAGAATTTCGGTTAAACGTAATAATTGGGGTCGATATTAGACGTTGAAATGCATCCGATAGCCGGAGAAGTTATCACATCCGTTTCTACTCCAACGTAATATTTTGTTTACTGACGTCATCGTGATAATTCGGTGCGCTCCGTGAAATTATCATCTCGGCCTCGTTTATCCAGACGTCATCGTGATGCATGTTGTAATACACGATCGGAAGAAACGTACGTCATTTTTGTTGTTATTCATAGATATTACATCACGCGTCACGTCCTAAATAAGAAAATATGTAAACAAATAAATAAACACTAGCCAGACCCGCTTTGGTAACCCTTTCAATCACGATGTCCTCTAGACGGTACAAAAACTGTTAATACATATTTTCATAATAAGGGACGTTCGGTTGACATTGAAAGTTTGAATTCTAGAAATTTTTAGTATATAACCTATAGGTAATATTATCTAGTAAACTAAAAAAAAATCATATTATACACGAAATATTATCTTATATTTTCACCGCTTCCCGGTGGGTTTTTTTAAAAATTATTTCAGAAAATAAAACATTGTAAAAAATTAAAAGCGTTATACTTTTCGAATCGAAAGAAAATAATATGTTTTTGTTTGTGCGAGAAGCATGGAAGGATCGACTGATCGTAATATGCTCTAGATTCAGTCCCGAGCATAGTACGATCATGGAATCGATCCTTCCATAGGCAATTTAAGTATTTTGGGATGCATAAAAAAAAAGATCTGACAATATGGCCAGAACTCATTGGCAAAATCCGTCTACCTAGATTAGAAACAGCGCTAAATGTATCTTGGGCATACTACTTACTCATTAAATCGTATCGTATGACGTTGATTTATAGATCGAGCTCTAAACGAGAAAGCCAGTCATGTACATCTTCAACCGTAATCCCATTTTCCGAGTATACTTCGCATTCTTCAACGATGTGTTTTATTGTTTGCATGGGATGTCCGCAACAGCAACTAGCCGAATCAGAAATACACCACTTCTGCAGGTGGTGACCGCATCTACCAATTAAATGTCCATCGTATACTCGAAACTTACCGAAAACACGCTCAATATCCCGGACGTCTACAACTTGAAAATTCTTACAGACTTTCTCATCAACACTAACATTATTAATGGTATCTAATATGTATCATAATTAATCAATTAACGATTACGTATATATCGAGTAATAGACACGAGACATTAATGCTCGTTTAAAAAAAAATGACCTCTTGGTTAATTACGAGAGAGGTACTAATAATGGATTCAATTTTTAATTACATCATTATTTAGCCATCAATCTCCTAAGAATAATTCGCTAATTTCATCCATAGTCGACGATTTCATTAATTCGCATATCTTCCACTATTCGTTTTATATACACCTGAATCGTGCTGTAGAATATGCGCCCGATCGTATTGATCGTAGGTTAATTACTTTTTTCCATAATAATCCTTTTTCTCTCCAATTTCCTTTAATACCCCTTCGTTTGTTATTTTTTCAGTTTACGTTATTTTCATAATTTTCCTGTAACACCATAATTCGAATGCTTCTCTAGGGGTTCCTGCTCTGCCTTGTCACTTCTAAGTTCTGTGATTGTAAAGCTGAGTAGATCTAGAGTAAAGTTTAAGTGGGTCCCTTCTCATTGTGGTATTACTGGAAATAAGGTGGTCGATGAACTGACACGTTATAATTTATCAAGTGTCCCTTACGAGAATATTAAATGGAATTGCACTGATATTTTACCAAAAAGATTAAACAATCTGTATTAATTGATTTCCAACAGTACTACATCGCCGAAAGTCAAAATAAAGGGAAAAAATACTTCGCCTTGATGCATACAGTTTCCAGTAAACCATGGTTTCAATTATATAAAAACATTTCGAGGGATTATATATCAACTTTATTTAGATTGCGTACTAGGCATAATTTCTCCCCCTCACACCTTGCTAAATTGTGCATAATTTCTGACGGTACATGTGATATGTGCCATGTTGACAACTGTATCGAGCATCAAATTTGGATTTGTCCGCAGTTTCGAAAACATAGAGATGAGATGTTGTCTAGTGCTTTACAAAAATGGCACACATTACCCGTGAGTATTGAATTGATTGTTTCCGACCCACTATCTTCTGTTTCTATCAGTTTATATAATTATTGAGATTTAAAATAGATTAACTGGATAAAGATTTAAACTGGCCAAATGGCGCAAGCTGGGCCAGAAAAAAAAAAAAAAGTTCCGTGATAAATGTATATTGCACGAAACGAGTATATTATCTCAGTGATGAGAAATTATGATTGCAGACAATTAGAATTTATATGCACGAAGTATAAGCATAGACGTCTGAAACATAATATACTGTAAATCAATAACATTTGATAAAATGTTGTCTGTTAACATCTTTTTTATAAATGTGTATATATATATATATATATATATATATATATATATATATATATATATATATATATATATATATATATATGTATCATATTATCTATCTTTATCGCCATTATTATTTTCTATCGAATAATACGCTGATTTTTGCACGATTAATGTGGTACAAAGATTTTTATGGAGTGGATTTTTTTTTACATTTTATCGTGTATTATATCCGTTAGGCTAGTAAATATATTAATTTTTATTTGTAAGAAATGTTACATAAAGAATTTGTTATCAGCGGTAAAGATATAATTTCGGTGCGCGTAATTTTTAATTTTTATTATTCGTGTAAGTCAATAAATAATTTGTTCATTGTTTTCTCCTATACCAAAAGGTTACACATTTTTTTTAGATTATTATTTATTGGCTGTTTTATAATGTATATATATATATATATATATATGTGCGGTTATGTATATAGCAGTAGCGGCTCGCACATAAAGATTTCACGGTTGCATAACCACCTGAAATATCCAGGACAGGATAAAAATTGACGATATAATATAACAGTTAAAAATACGAATTATTTTATAAAAGTTAGACAAAATAAGTTAATTTTAACTATATATTTTTCATAGAATATATTATAAAAAGTACACAATCTTTTAAAAATCGCTTTGAAACGACCAGTTACAACAGTTTGATGCAATTGATGCAACCTGAAGAAGGCATCGGAAAGCCGTATACAGTGTTATAAGGAGATTTTGCGTATGATGCTACTATTTGTGTAGAGTTTACATAGGACTATATTGGAGCCTAATCGTTTTGCAACCAGAGTCCTTCAAGTTCGCATACTTGATGCGGCAGAATAGATTTTTCACATTGTGTTGTTCATATCATGTGGATGCGGTTGCGAGCGCATACTACCGGCTAAGAAACGAACGAGTATAAGACTTATATTTAATCTCTTTCCAAGATTAGTTTTTCTTCTTCGAATTTCTATCGGTGTTTTTTCTTTTACAGTGTACATTTCCACGTGTGAATTGTTTCATTGCCTCTCTTCAGATTATGTTGTTCGTATTATTACTGACTTAATATACGTAGAATTTTTTCCTTACTAAAGCTTTATTATTTACACGGTAATTGATCATTTCATTTTCAAAGAATTGTTTTGTGTAAATTGTGAAAAACTAAGAATACTTGCAGGTAATTTATGACACTTTCATAGAGGCAGACTGTTGTATATTAAATTACGGCAGCCCAACTCATTATGTAGCTAATGCATTGGATTTAATGTTCTAGTCACCTTCATTAGACTTACCAGCACATTGAAAAACATGGTTCCATTCTCACCAAAATAAATAACCATTCCGATATTTAGGAATTGTTTTAGATTCATGGTTAACATAACGTCCACATTGATTTAATCTATAACATCTACTCAATTGCATGCAAACTAGCGCTAGCAATTTGTAATATGTAAAGGGTTACTATCATCTCCCCACTCAGTCTGCACTATATATATATATATATATATATATATATATATATATATTATTTTTCTACTGGATCTACTCAAATTATAAAGATTTGGAACCTTTTATAAATAAGAATGTATGATTTAAACAAACTTTATTTTTAAAAAATTAATAATTATAATTTTTATGTTGTGTTGGTTTCCCAATAGAGGTTAATTACAAAGTGCATAAATATATTTAAATATTTTTTAAATCATTTCAACCAGCCTTTATTGAAGTATTAGGGACAGCTAATACATCAAGGGAATGTTGTCCTATATTTGTATTAGCGGTTTTCAATCGGAAATAAGTGAAAATTTACCAGCCACCGCCAATAAATTCAGATCGCGCCCTATACATTGTTTTTACTTCACAACGAGACAAGAACTGATAACTGATTTAGTATTCTCGCTACCAATGACGAATCCTTCATATTGCCAGTGTTTTCGTCGGAAACATTCGGAAAAGTGGAGGTATGGAGCACGTTATTTTTTTGAAAGAAATTTATAAAACAAATCAAAGATAATAATTTTTATATCAGATAATATCTTTTGACAGAGATTTTTTCTCCATTTATTTGAATTAAGGAAGATAGCACTGTCATACTTCGTGATGAATGATTTGTAGCTGTGAGCAGTGGCGGCTCGTATGTGTAATCGCTGTACTCGCCGAGTACAGTAGAGAAATGGAAGAATACAGCTTATGAAATTTTATTATAGTTTTCTTTTTCTTCAAAATGAAACTAAATTACATTTGCGAATGCAAAAAGTTTACCAGTGCGGATACATAATAATCTTTAAGAGTAATGGCGCATATACAGTATACACGTTTACCTTACATTTTAAATGATGCACTGTACTCGTACTGGCTGGCGATTATAACAGAACGCAGTTCGCTAGGTTGAAACGCCTTCAATTTGTGCTGTAGATTATAGGATCGATCAAATCATACGATGTATTAACCTGTACTCGTTTTGAAACGCGAGTACCGTATAATAACGCATGACCTTGTCAATACACCAGCCAGAGGAAGCGGAATGTACATCGGCAGTAATAGTTCTCCCTCTTTCTAACTACTTGGAGCATATTTCAGTTATTTTGTAGGAGTTATAATCGCTCTCCTTTAGCGAGTATACACTATAGACGTACATTGTTTGGATTTAGAGACGCGCGCCTGTACATAGTTTGTTTGATTTTTCGTCGTCTTGTAGTGCCGTTTGTAAAAATTTCGCGGTATTCGAATACGATTGTGATTTTTTAAAATTATTAACTATATAAAAAAGACATAATTATGGAACCTTTATTTGAAAAACCATTTAGTTCTCGACCATTTCATGAGAAACTTGCAATAATAAAAACTGGTAAGCCTGAACCACATTTAAGTTTAAAAACCGAAGTAAATGATGGTAAAAAGAAATATTTTCGGAATTTTCGAGTGCAGTGGTACAAAGATTACAGTTGGTTATGCGGATGTTTAAACCCTGAGAAGTTATATTGTTGGCCTTGTTTATTATTTAATACAAAAGAAGAAGATGCATTTGGAAATCTGAATCAAGGTGTTGTCGATATGAGTAACTTTAATAATTTAAGAATCAGACATGAAAAGTTGGTTTCCCATGTTAATGCTATGATTTCTCTAGTTACGTTCGGTAAGAATACAATAGAATCTTGCTTTAATAAAACTCATCAAGAAGAAATTACTAAATTTAATGAAAAAGTTATGCAGAATCGGTATATTCTCAAGTGTTTAATAGATGTAACGTGTTATTTGGCACAACAGGAAATAGCATTTAGGGGCCACAATGAAAAAGTGGATTCGAATAATAAAGGAAATTACGTCGAATTATTGAATCTTTTAGCATTACGAGATGAAAAATTGGCGCATCATTTAAAATTCTCTACTGTTTTTAGCGGCACGTCAAAAACTATTCAAAACGAATTGATCCAGTGCATTAGTACAGTTGTTAAAAATGAAATAAAAACCGAAATTAACAAGTCTACCTTCGTATCTATTATGCTGGATGAAACTGTTGATATTTCTAAAAAATCTCAGCTATCTACAACGGTAAGGTATATTTCGGATGAACATCAAGCTGTTGAAAGATTTATAGATTTTTCAGACGTTAGCAACGCTCGTACTGCTGTTGCATTGTATAATCATATCACCAAGTTTATAAGTGAATACGAATGTGGATGGAAATTAATTGCGCAGACTTACGATGGAGCTGCTGTGATGGCTGGACAACATAATGGATTGCAGAAACTGATGACGGGTAAATATGAACAAGCTCAATTTGTACATTGCTATGCACATCAACTAAATTTGGTGTTAAAACAGAGCGTCAATTCTATTCGTGAATGTAGAGTTTTTTTTGAAACTTTAAATGGATTCTCAGCGTTTTTTTCAAATTCATCGAAACGTTGTCATTTTTTAAATGAACAAATAAAACGAAGATTACCTTCTACATCTGCTGTTAGATGGAACTCTAATAGCAAGTTGGTTGAAGTAGTTTCCGCAGTAAAACAAGACTTAGTAAAATTGTTCGAAAATATGATGGATGAGCCTGATGTGTGGGATAGCGAAACTAGAGCATGCGCTCGAGGATTTCACCATAATCTTCAAGATTTTGAATTCAATTTTGTACTAAAAATTTTTGAAAAGATATTTCCACATGCCACAAAACTTTTTGATATCCTACAGAAAAAAATATTCGATCTTCAGTTAGCTTCTAAAGAAGTACAGATACTGAAAACTTTTTTGAACAAACTACGAGATGAATTTCAGATAATTTATGATCAAACTTCGAATGAATGCATCTCCACTATTGGTGTAAAAAGACGACGAACTGGAAATTTTTCAAATGACGAAGATCCGGCTGTAGGATACCGACGACTTTTTTATGAAATCATGGACAATATTACAATGCAAATTGTGGAAAGATTTTCAGAGATTAAAAAACTGGAATATTTAGCGTTATTAGATAAAGACATGTTCATTCAATATGAAAGAAAGTTTCCTGATAATTTATTCAAAGCATTAATGAGACATCCTCATGGCAAGAATTTTGACATGACCAAGTTAAAATCCGAACTGATTGTGGTATACAGCACTCCGGAGTTCCGCCATTATTCAGTTCACGAACTGTATAAACATTTAGAAATTTCTGGTCTTTCTGTTGCTTTGCCAGAAGTTAAAAGATTATGTGCTCTGATTATCACTATACCAGTTACAACTGCAACGACTGAGCGCTCTTTTTCAGCTTTAAAAAGAATAAATACGTATACACGATGCACTCAGAGAGAAGAAAGACTTTCCGAATTAACTGTCCTTTCCATTGAAAAGGATGTCCTGAGCAAGTTGCGTCGCGACGTTACATTTCACGATCGTGTTATAAACGAATTTGTTAAAAATGGTAGAAGAGTGGATTTCATTTATCGATAATTTTTTAGATTAAAACCTGCCTACTTAATTGTTAGCATACTTATTATTTTTTAAATTATTTATTTGTAATTAATTTTGTAATGTCCAAATTTATTTATGTGTAAATTTTTGTATTGAAAAAAATGTTTAGAGTAAATACTTTTATTTCTTTTATGTTCGTGAGGGGGTTGCAGAATTTAAGCGAGTACATGTGAAAAAATTCACGAGCCGCCACTGGCTGTGAGTCAACTTTGGCTAGTTTTGTATCGGTTTTATTTTCGGAAACAATCCATTTTGTATGTGTTTGAGTAGACGTATACATCATTACATATATACGGCTATCATGTTCACTATATATATATACGGAAATCTACGCCGACTATTAGAAAGGATTGTTCCTGTTGATCGTAAACAGATACAGCGCTTGCGAACTACCCATGAACTAAAGAGCCCCGTAATTCAGTAATAAGGCAAGCGGTTTTTTCCGCCTGTAGTGTTATTATTTTGTTTTGCGTTTATTAATTGTTCTTTCAGTTTGGGAATCGTGTTTCCTTTTTTCAATATTCAGTGTACTGTATGTATCCCTTGCCCACCTTTCACGTCAAATTACGAGTATAACTGTGTAACAGAAGATATTTTGAAACGATTTTAAACGATGTCCACTACAGAATTTACAAGAAAAATTTAAATTTTATGATTCCATCATAGATTTGTTTTTAGAGAAAACCCGTAGAAATGTACTACGATACAAATAAATACCAGCAATGTATTTTGTTATTACTAATTTAAGTTATTTAACAGACAATTTTTGTATATAATTTCTTTAATTTAATCGACATACAACATTGACAATTTTATTTGTTAGACCAATATGTGTTGCTCCATTATAATAAGTGAATACGAATGTAAATTATTTGTTTTTGATTTAATAATATATTTGTCTGAAAATGTGTGTGCATAAGGGAAATGTTTACCTGAAACAAATTGTAATGAACCACTCTTCGCCATTGCTTGCTACTCAAGAACGAAGTGATCCAGATGCGTTGTCTTTTATCTTCCTTTTTTATTACGGAATTTCTATGGAACATTTTTTCCATATTAAACTTATATCTTCTGTCATGTGTGTTCCTCTAAAATTTTATTTATTGTCAACAGCTGTTAATTCTTCCTTTGAAGTTTTATATAAAAATATTATCTTCGAAATTATAAATGTGTATATATATATCCACTATTTCGGCCACGCTCCTAACGCAACAAAACATGGTTTTGCGTGTATGTAGTGAAGTACATTCGAACCGGAAAACGTGTTAAATTTTAAACGATTTCACAGAGATTTCGCTGTTTACTACGTTTTAAACCTTTAAATTATTTTAATTTCTGTCCTATTTGCGATATCAATGTGAAACAAGGCTTAAAACGATAGTCTATAAGCTGTTCATTATTGCTTTAATATCTTTTTTAGTTAAATCGAATAGACAGACAGACAAAAATTTTAAAAAATATATTTTCTGTGTTATGTGTGATAAAAATAGTCCATCTAATATATATGGACGAAACGAATGCTGGAATGGTGGCTAATTCATAAAAGAAGAAACATTGGCAGACCGATAATAATTCAAGTAGCGGGCAAGAACTGGATCCAAAAAGCTCAGAACCGAAATGAATGGAAAAGATTGGAGAAAACCTACGTCCAGCAGTGGACCGATATAGGATAAATATATATATATATATATATATATATATATATATATATATATATATATATATATATATATATTGTCCAATGCAGTGATTATAATGAAAATACTCACAAATGACAGATACTACAGTTTTGTATATTAGCGTAGATATATAATGTACATATTTTGTTTCACTTCGTTTTTCAACAACTATTAGTATTTTAAAATAAATACTTCTTGGTATATAATTTGTCATTTTACTATATTATCACAAGTTCATTCAAATATTTATGGAACACTTTTAACAATTTTACTCGAGGACGTAATATGTTTTTTTCATTTTACACTGTACAAATATAAATAGATATGTTTTAAGTGCGGTAATTCCTAGTTATAACATTTTTTTTATTGTTGTAATCTTTTTTAGTGTAATTTAGATTTTAAATTTAAATTTATTTCAGTGTACCTTTTATTTAATGTCCGAAATTTCAGCTTTATAAAGTATTCTTATCAGTTTCGGCTCATATTAACTATCAAGAATCCAACATAATTTTTTTTTAGAATAAAACAAGAAAATTTTTGAATACAATAGAAAATGTAAAAACTGAAAACATAAAAAAATACTGCAATTCACAAAGAAACAATTTTTAACGTGTAGATTGTATGATACTCATCATCAAAGTAAATATAAATTTAAAAAAATGTCAATATCGATATATTTATCGTAAACCTCTCATAGAAAATCGTAGTATCGTTAGTATCGCCATTGAAAAGTCAAATCCCTTCTGGACGCTAAAATTTCGGGTTTTTTTGTGCGTCTTTTTGTTGTGTTAGTATTGTGTAAGAGGATAAATTTATAATTTACATTATGTCGGTTGGGACATTTAAAAATTTAGAAGAAGCTATATTATGTTTTTATCAATCCAATAATCCTAACCGCAGTGAAGCTCAAAAATTATTAAATGAACTACAAAATTCACCAGAAATATGGAGGATTATCTGGGAAGAAATGCTTCTTAGCAAGGTATCAATAATAACGTAAAACATATTTTATTCTTTTAAGAATATTTTATATGCTTGTTTTCATTTCAATAACAAAATATTTTTTTTAGTGCACAGAAGTACAGTTTTATGGAGCAACAGTCTTGAATTTAAAATTACTTAAAGATTGGGAACAAATCCCAATGGATGAGTATGACAACTTAAAGACAAAATTATTTGAAGCCATAGTATATTTTAAAAATGGGCCCAAAATCGTTGGAAACAAGTTGTGTATATCAGTAAGTATAATACATTGCGCGCAATCAATAAAAGGTCATTAACGATACTTGTTATATATTTCTCTCTAACTAAAAATATTAAATATTGCATTTATTATATTTTTCGTTGATAAATATTCGTAAACTTCCTTTAACGTGGCTATTTTTGTTCAAACAATGAGACATTTACAGTATTAATGAACTATTTAGAAATGTTATAAATTTAATTATAAAAAATTCGTATACGTTTTTATACGTAACGAAATTCTTTATAATTTGTTTCGTGTTTTGTCTTGTAGTGTATATTCCATGATTTTTTTTTTCATGCAGATTAACAGCAGCATAAATATTTAAAAAAAAAATCATATCAAGGAACTCCTTAGAATCGATAAAGCTACAAAATACGTTTTCGATTAATTTTTATACAATCGTGAAACATTTGACAAATGCGTTTAAATGTTAAAATTAAAGTGTTACCTTTTTGAAATGAAACTAAGATTTTGTTCAATGGTTGGAATCCGAGGGATTGTTTATAAAATAACTGATAATTTTGAAAGCATCCAGTAAACTAGTAATAAAAATAAGGTTACTGAAAACATTTCGTTACTTTGTTTTTGTAAATTTTTCTTAATTTTATTCAGAATTATATATCTTTTAAAACGTTCATACAACCGATATTTATTCAATAAAAAGTAGTAATTAATTTTATCAAACGCTATAATATTCGAATACATGTTCGTCATTTTTAGCTTTTACCCAATTAAAAAAATATGTTTCGCTTTCAGTTAGCTACATTTGTATTCCGTATGATGCCCGCAAAATGGCCAAATGCAATATCAGATATTATATCGTCATTTCAGCCTCAAAATTTACCAACTGTTCCTGAAAATGAGTTAGCTGTTATCGTATTGGATATTCTAAGTGTGATCCCGGAACAAGTTAGTTGATTTATGTCGTAAACAATAAATTACTATACACGTTTTAAAAAATTATTAAATCATGCTACTTTTGATTTTTAACGAGTACAATGTAATAAATATGCAAGTTTTTTAATTTCGGTTCGTATTAATTTTTCTTCCTTGTAAAATACTTACGACCTATTCGATCAAACAATAAGCAGCAAAGAGTCACAATAGAATACTTCCTAATATTTGATATTCTCCATTTTAGATAATTATTATATATAAAATTATATGAGGAGGAAAATGATTTAATATCCACGGTCGATGTTCCGTGAAACATTAGATAATGTGGTTTTTTCCAGAAGTCGACTTCTTTAATTATGCAGAACACATTGGACTGTTCTATATTTTATTATTATGAATATATTTACTTATTTGGAAATTACATGAACATAAATTACATTGATGAATTTTTGTTAGTGATGTTCACGTAGTTCTTACCCATTATGAAAATTGAAAAAGCTTTATTGAACGTATTTTATTTATCGCTTTAAAAGTTGTCGATATTTTTAAATTTTCTATTTTTATTTACTTTTGAAAGCAGCATTAAAATGTTTTAATTTATTCGTGTTTTATTTTTCCTTTTATGTACTTTCTTAAATGTAACACGTAATAAACTCATCCTAGATGTAGGGTGACCCAGGGAAGACAGTTTTGTTTTTTGAATAACTCAAAAACTACTCGACGAAAATTTTTGAATGAAAACAAATAGGCAAACGAGGGATTAACTTATAATTATTTGTGGAACACGATATCATTAAGTTGACCGCCATTTGCAATAATACATTCATTCAGTCTTTACAAACATTTCGAGCAGAGGTCGCTAAATTTTTGAAATTTCTTCAGAAATCTGAGTTTTTAGGTCTTGCAGATCTTGTGAACGTGTTTTTTAAACGCGGCTCTTAAGGTATCCTCACAAAAAAAATCTGGCAAGCGCAGCGGCAACATCCGTGCTACGCGACAATATGCGGGTACCAAACACTTTTTTCAGTACTACGAACGTTTCTACCCAACAATGATACGTCGCACCACCTTTTACAAACTTAGAAACCATGCACGGCCCAGACGACGACAAGGACGAAGTGATAGGAGCAAAAACGAGTTTATCATCTCAATTAAGCACGTTCCGTTGACAATACCAACGAACAAATAAGGTAGATTCCAATGTTTAAACCAGGCCTCTTTTGGAATTGTCTTTTGAATAGTGGCATATTTTTTATCTTTCAACAAGCTTTAAAATTAGAAATATAACTGAAAAGAACGGTACATTTCCTTAAGGTGTAGTTTAACGTGCTTTAGATCCGATCGAGTAATCGCATCAGCTATCTCTGAGGTATTACCAATTTATAAGGATAAAATTTCAAGTCTTCCAGCAATATACGGCGAACAGATTCTCTACAGGTTTAAAGAAACAGCATGACGACGAGTGGAGCCGTCCGGGACTCCGAATGATCGCCGCCCGAACTCGATCGATGTTTGTGGGGGTACAAACCGTTTTTTTTTTTGTCAATGACGTTTTTTATTCGGTTGCAGAAGCTGTCTCTCAAAAGTTTTCAATCCACCTTACAATTGAATTGCTAAATAGTGCGGGTTTACACCGCGTAACTTTGAATTCTTTTCGAAACTCTCTTTGCACTGCGTGATCGACTCACGCCGAAAATAACTTTCTACGCAAATCGCGCGGTCTGTAGGATGCCATGATAACTGAAACTGATCAAAAACGAATCTCTCGCGTGTACACTAAATACGGAGCACACGGTTTGCGTTTGTAGCAGTGTTACCAACCACTCTATTCAAAAAATAAAACCGTCCGTCTTCTCTGAGTCTCCCTATATTTAAAATAGTTTTGTTTTTTTACCATTATTTTATATAAATCATATTTTATGTTGATAATATTGCGATTGGCTACCATTATTCGATTTATATATAAACGATTGCAGAAAATCCAGCTACGATATATTTGATGTTTCTTTAACTTAGTTTATAGATACTACAATCGTGCATTAATTCTTTTTGTCTTGTATGTGAAAGTTTAAAAAATAATTCAGTTCTGAGTTTAAATTTTTATTCGGAGTTGGAACTGAAGTACATATATGCTAGTCGTTGTAAAACCATCGAATTTAGAAGTAGAACTGAATTAGAAAAATGATTTCTTAATAAAAATAGATTGTAAACCTAATTAGTTAAAATATTTTTTAAAAACCTCCTTTTTGGCTAATTCAAAATTAAGTAGTTTGAAATAATTTATAATAGATTTAATTATTCAACGAAAACTATCTTCAGTTTATTCAAATGTTATAAGAATATCGTTTTACATACAAATAGAACGAAGTGCTAAATTGTAAAGTTTACCAATCAGCCTAATTAGCATCATAGAAACATAAAAATCATACCGAATTTAATGGAGCATCAATATACTCATGCGTATGAGCTGCATGATTTAATTTAGTACATATTATCGAACTCTTTGGTTAAAGTCATAAAATGCACTTATTATAGCAAAATTTATATAAATATTAATTTATATTTTTTGTTTTAATTTCTTAGTATCAAACAATGTGTTTATCAAAAAATGAGAAGATTTTCTTGAAGGGAGCGATGGGTGTGGAATCATCAGCAGGTATGTAAAAACTTATTTACTTTAAAGGAATGAAGTTCTCCGTATAATTATTTACACATATTAATAAATTATTCTTTTTTTTTTTTAGTGTTAGCATTGTTAGAAAAAACATTTTGTAGTGTTAATTTGGACGTGATAGATCAATCTTTGAAATGTGCGAAATCATGGTTAGAATTTGGACTTCCAATAGAACATTGCCGTAATATATTAGATTTTTGTATAAATATCATCATGGCTACTTATAATGACGAGGAAATTTCCAAGTATGTTTTTTTTTTTAACTTAAATTTGTTAAATCATATTACGTAATTATGTTTTATAGGGAGACTTCATCTGAAGAAGACGTTGTGCTTTATACACTACAAATGTATTTCATTAAGTGGTAACTGATACATGGAATTTAGTGATTGTATCACATTAATTATTAACATGATTATCTTTTATATTTATATAACATGGTTTGTTCATCTTAAAGTATTATGTTAGTTATAAGCATTCTAATTAATAATGTAACTCATTAATTCGTCATTGTTGATTATTCACTCAGAATTTAATTTTTAGTTATCGCCAAACGATGCGAAATATTTTTATATGAACTGTATTAGCTTTACACGATTTTCAAATATTCGATCCATCACTAAGGATAGTTATCTAGGAGTTCTTAAAACATTCTTTATGTATCTGTTCTACTAAAAACACGTCTGAATATGCATATTAGGCCACCCTATAGTTTTAGTTTCATACGTTAATGGAATTCTTTAATTTTTATTTTACAGCTTTGACGTATCGTGATATAAATTTCATCATTTTTTCTTTTTCGCTTTGATTGTATTGATTTTTCAATTCAATCGCAATTAAATTGCTAAAAAATTTGACAAATCGTTTATTGATTGTTTTAAAGAAAACTTCCTAGCTACATCGATTTATACGAAATTAGGTATTAACAAAATTATTCATTTTAATTCCCATTCAATTTTCAAGGAGAACGATACATAAAGTCATAGTCATTGCAATATATATTGATATATATATATATATTTAATTTTCCTTATCAGCAAAATTGTCTAACCGAACGAATATAATACCTTCTAACGTTTAAAATTAACTTTATACCCACAATTAAAAATGATCTAAAATTATTCAATATTATATGATTAAACAGTATATTTTAAAAAAGTCGTTTTACATGAATGCATTTTTCGTTCGGGTGGTATTTAAATCATATACTTGAGTGGAATTAATTTTTATGCAAGTTCGTTTTGTTTTATGTAAAATATGTAATTTGGAGTACGTACAATAAGGGTAAATATTGTTGTAGAAGATAATTAAATTTTTCATTCCTATTTATTAGGAGGGATATTTTTTAACCCATATTTGTTAGGTTCAGCATTTCCGCTTTAGAAGCAATCAGTATAATATTCACGCATCCAAGTAATGACAAATATGAAAACACTTTAATCTCATTTATCAGGGAAGTACTTAAACTAAGCGTGCTTTTGAGGGAAAATCCCGTTACAATGGACTCGGTATGTATTCTGTATACATTATTTATTACAAACGTATATTACAAACACAACAATTAAATATTTACTGTTCTCTTCTCGGCAAAACAGTTCTTTACGGTGTAATGTTAAATTAATGAATTTAATTTCTTAATATTATTAACCATTTCAGTCACATATTATCGATTTTTTTATACAAAATGATACATTTTGGTGTACGAAATAATTACAGAAAATGCCTAGCGTAGGTGAAAAATGTAAAGTAATATTTTGTGTATAATGCCATTTTTTAAAGGTAACTCTCTAGATAATTTTTAATGTGTTACATAAATATTTTTAGAATTAAATCACTTTATGTTAAATTACCTAAATTACCTTTTAGACAACTTTTTTTTAGCGTTAAAAGTTTATGTACCATATAGAGGACACTGAAAGAGTTAAAAGTTGTAGAGTTATAGTTTGCTCTATACATTTACCATTTAAAAATTACATTAACGATTAATGCGTGGTTAATTATGAAGTACCATTCCTATACTATTTGTAATTTTGAATGTATATTTCAACCATTATTATTTAGTAAGGTCGATATCTGAAGTTACTTGTACTTCATCATCGATGTTACTGAAATTTTATAAATTCTACCTGTAAATACATATGAAGTCTCATTACTTTATAAAAATGAACATTGTGAATTCGGAGTCTTTGAATAATGTGGAATAATAATTTTAAAAAATTATTTCCAGGAGTTCATACCCAGTTTATGTTCGTTATATGTTGAAATTGGTGATTCTCAAATGAGATTGTTGATCAAATTACTGCAGACTGAACACAGAAATCTTACTTTAGAAATATTAAAAATTATATTATATTGTACTGACGCTCCAGGTGATTACCCGGTGGATGAAGTTTATAGTTCACATACGTTCACATTCTGGCATCAACTACAGGTATGATTAACAATATGCGTATATATACTCGTGTAAGTTCGTGTTATAAACTGTAATTTTGGATCTCCCAAAACTTAAAACTAGTAATGGAATTTAATAATTAGATCGTTACGACTCATTAGAAATATTTTAATCCGAATATTTTTACGTATATTGTTTTGAATTAAATGTAATTGAGATTTTAAAAGTGAATTATGTATTATTTAATAAGCTTCGTCAATCGATTTTACTGGCTCATTGTAATTATAAGCTGTCTGCAGTTTTAGGACTTTAATTTTACATAATTTATTTATTTGTGTATAAAATTATATTTAATTTTCCCGATATGATAATTTAATTGTAAAATACGTGTATACAGAAACTGTTTAATTAGTTTGAAAATATTTTATAAACCTTAATGTTATAATTTGAACCCAAAACCATCATATATTTTCAATTAAAACGATACATTATGAAAATAACAAAATAAGTTCTAAGGAGCAAAATGTCAAAGCGTTGTTCTACACGCATACACATTATATATAAATATGTAACAAATATTAATATCCTGACATATAAACCGAATGCATTATCTTAGAACCACATATAATTATGAGAATACAGGGTACGCATTTGAGTTTAAAGAAAGAAAGTATATTTGACATTAATTTTACAATTTACAGATATGTGCGCCAGTAACCGTATAATAAATGTGCCGGAAATGATGTTCCTCTCCATTTATGAAATAAAATTCTTACATTATACAATTGAAATAATAATAGTACGTCATATAACATTGTATGGTGGAAAAATTAATTAATACTAAAAACCACCGTAAAGAAAAAAAAATAATTAATTATAATATAGATAAATAATTAACCATACGTTGATAAAAGGAAATAATATATATAACGGGAAAATAATGAAACAAAATAAATTAATAACAGAGAAATTATGTTTTAAAGTAAATTATGTTTAATTCGCCGGTGCTTATATTTAGTGTACCTAACATGTTAATGTGTATATATATCACCTGTTATCCATTACAAGCAGACTCGTCTCACTCCCGAATCTTAGAAGAATATCGAGTACTCCTTCAAAAGCAATATAAATACATATATATATAACATACGGGTTATTATTTGTAGATAATAATTGTTTTTTTTCTTATTTTAATTTTTTCAGGAAGAAACAGTTAATTATTTGGGTGATACTTCAGTGGTACAAGTAATTAAACCGTTTTTTAAATTGCTGATACCTATTTTATTAAAGAAATCCACTTATCCGGAAAAGATAGATGAGTGGTCCAAACAAAATCAAGATAATTTTCGATGCTATCGTCAAGACATCGCGGATACTTGCGTATGTACATGTATTAAATTGGCTTATATGTATTTTTAAGTGCATTTCTTTATAAGTAATTAAAGGTCAATCGACTGAAAATTTTGTAGGGGCACCTGAACGATTCTTGTCTACATTGCAAACTCGAAAATTAATAGAGAAAATACGACATCGTTTTCCGTTGTAAATTTTTACAATTATAATATCGAGATATAATCATGGTCTGTTCTTGTCACAATTTCAAATAACAGTGCCATGAGGGGGGGTTGAATGAAAATAACGTGAACATTATATTCAAATTTGTGTCTTTCTGATAACTGGTTCGCAAGAAATAAAATAACAAAATATCTTATCGAATAACCTCTTATACTCGGTATCGCTGACATACGGAATCTTGAGATCGTTATGCAGTGTCAAATTAAAAACATAGTATGGAGCAGACGTAATAGTACGGAGTATCTTGGACTGTTGTTGCTGTATTCTTCGAAGATTACTCTTGCAACTCTCCAGAGCGCCAAATGGGAACGATTGCCGCAAGATAGATAGTCCGTTTGGTCATTAGATTTAGAACCGATTTCTGTCCCAATAACGGACGTAGTGATTTCACACGAGTAATAATGGCTCTTCTAATGTGTGCCACCTGTAATCGCCATCTGAGCCTTTTGTCCATGTACAAGCCAAGATAACGTACTGAATTATTTTTAGGAATTTGTATGTTGTTTATTCTTACCGCCCTAATGTTCGCGGAATGTACTCAGACAGTCTTCCAGACAATCCTCCAAGGCATCTGCGAAGGAAGTGGTGGTGCCGAGATGTAATTCCAATCACTTAATAAACCTGGTCAGATAGCATATTGTTTTTTCTTTCTAATTATTGTATTTGATCATTCATATACTACTGCCTACACATATTTCATTCTCATCAAGTTATTCCTTTCTCTTCCTCATAGTCTAGTGTCTCACTGGAATCACTAGACGAATACCAATTTTCTACTTATGTGATCACCGTTGTTTGCAGCAATTAATGCTGGTATGATGTAAAAAAAAATCTTCCAATCTGTAATTTGAACATGCTTTTAATTTTGACAGCTTTAAAAAATAAATGATTTGCGTATATCTACAAACATATTTGTTTCTTAATTATGATACGAGTGTTTAAGTAAGCACGCTAATAATTTACGATATTGGTTATTTTTTAGTAGAATTGTATATAATACGATGTTTTCTGTTTTATGCTACTAAAAAATATCGTATTTGCAACTATGTTGTATTCCATATTAAAACTGACACTTTTTTTTTGTTCCTAGATGTATTGTTATACGTTCCTGGAACACGATTTAATTAGTACATTGTTAAATGAATTAACATACGCTGTGTACGACAAAGACACTGTGAATACTCGTTGGCGTCAAATTGAAGCGGATATGCACGCATTTATTTCCATCAGCGATAAATTGGCATCGTCAACTAATGACGAGGTGGCCAAATTTTTATCTATCGTGTATAATTTGCCATTTTCAACCATGAATCGTCGTGTGTCATTATCGGCGATCGAATTAATCGGTAATGTGACTATATATATATATATATATATATATATATATATATATATATATATATATATATATATATATATATATATATATATATATATATGTGTGTGTGTGTGTGTGTGTGTGTGTGTATGTAGTGTGTATATATGTAATTATATATATAGAGACAGATTTGTAAGTATTCGTCTGCGCGCAAAGGGATTTTTTATTTTTATTCATTAATTACAAATTTTATCGAAAAAAGTAGGCATTCTGAATGTTTTTTTTTTTTAAATCTATAACTAGCACTTAAGGGTTGCCAATGTAGAACAATGGTATATGACGTGAGGTCATATATCTTTCAATGAAGAGGTACATAAAAAGAAATGCAATTAGTCGATTAGATCTAAAGGTTTCCGTCGATGTAGACGACATACTTCTGTAGAATTATCAAGTATGATTATTGCGGCTCAATTCGGATAATTAGATAATCTAGCTACGTGTTTATTGGCTTCTTGTTTAATTACCTCTGTTACATATGGTATTTTTAGGTTTTGATATAATGTTTTATTACTTGCATACCACGGTGCATCGACCAGTGATCTCAATGTATTGTTCTGAAAATGTTGTATCAAATTGAGATTTATTTTTGAACTACAACCAGTGGCCGCTCGTGAATTTTTTCACATGTGCTTGCTGGAATTTTTTTGTCTCTCGCACACATAAAATAAATAAAAGTATTCGTGATAACAAGTAAGTATCTAAATTTTTCAGTTTAAAAATTTACAAACAAATAAATTCGGACATTATAAAATTAATTAAAAATGGAAATTTTAGAAATAATAAGTAGGAGGCACCACATTAACGTTTAGATATATACGTTTTAATCTAAAAACTTATTCGATAAATAGAATCTATTCTAGTCTTTTCAACAAACTCGTTTATAACACGATCGGGAAATGTAACGTCGCGATACAACTTACTCGGGACATTTTTTTCAATGAAAAGAGCAGCTAATCTGGAAAGTCTTTCTTCTCTCTGAGTGCATCGTGTATACCTATTTATTCTTTTTGTAACATCTTGATCTAACAACGATCGATATTGTAGTTTTTGAACCTCTGAGAACTTTTCTACAATTTGCATTTTAATATTGTCGATGATTTCATTAAAAAAGTCGTCGGTATCCTATAACCGGATCTTCATCATTTGAATAATTTTCAGGTCGACGTTTCTTCAACTGGTAGTTGAGATGCAGTCATTCGAAGTTTGATCATAAATAATTCATCTCGCAGCTTGTTCAAAAAAAAAGTGTTTATGTACTTCTTTAAAAGCTAAATGAATATTGAATATATATATATATTTTTTTTGCAAATTTATTATTAATATGTGCTTTCTGACAAGTTTTGTGCTTTGTCCAATGATATAGATCATATAAACAAAGTAATTGAAAATATTCAATCGTTGGTTTCTAAACGTAATGTAAAAGTAATGAACCAACTATTTAACTGGAACCCGAAATGTACAGAACATTTCTAAAATATAGTTAACCTTAAAAAATAGTTTATTGCTGAAACCGTAAAAATTCTATCAAAATTAATTCATTCGCTAATTCTACCCTCGGTTCTAGTTAATTAATATGTTCGTATCGTTATACATATAACAATGCTTTTTATCGCAGTTAATTAAATATTAAACAATAAAACACATGTGGCTGACCATTGTGTTATAGCTGCGCATAATTTAAAATACTTATAAAGTATTCTTTTATGTTTTAACTCGATGTATGAAGGACTAAGAATTGAATGTAGATAAACCGAAAATTCGGTCATCGTCTCTACTACAAATAATCAAAGTGACTAAATTCCAGACTCGTATGACTTATTCAACTCTTTCCACATTTTGGAAATTATATTTCGTCTACATCAAAATTAGACGTATTAATGAACTATAAATGTAACCGTGTCAACAGCAATTTCTACAAACGCTCGTTTAATAATAAGTATTTAAAAGTAATGACTTATGATTTTGGTGTATACTTTCAAATCTTTGTGGAAGCGAAACCTGAGTTTCACAAAGAAGACCAATAAAAAATCTAGAACACTTTCAACAACGATTTCTGCGACGGCTTATAAAAATGAAGGGGGGCATATCAAACCTTCGACGTAGCAGATGTATAGAACAATTATTAGTCACGACCCAATTACGTTCATAATTACATCGAGGTAAACGCATGCAAGCCGAACCACGCAAAGGATATAAAGATCGGGTTCGAACTAATATAATTACTAAATAACTGGCAACAAATGACAAAGAACACACCACAGTAACGAACCAACTGCTTCAAAAAACATCCAAAATATAGAAGATCGAAAAAGTGGCACGATTAATAGTCTCGAAAATGTTCGCACCTTTATCATTTGAAGTAACTTTATCAAGCACGTATTGGGCTTATCTCGCATACTCCCGATTGATTTTCTTTCTTATTTTCCTGATTCTTTTTCATGCAGAAGACTATACTCGGTAACGAGTGTCGATATTAAAACCGTGTGGTTTTGCTTAACACAAAATTTATAGATTATTGTTTTATATTTTACAATTTATATCTAATTTTAATTTATTCATAAAATTTTCGATTTTTATAAATTTTTATAACGTTTGTTGGTTTTTCTATAGTCATATATATATATATATATATATGTGTGTGTGTGTGTATACACAGGTGTTTATGCTGAGTGGTATCGGGAGAATCCAGATCATTTAGGGTTAGCTCTGAATTTAGTATTAAACGGTATTTCCAATAAATCGGTTGCTTCTACAGCTACTATCGCCTTAAAAGAAATTACACGCGAATGTCAACCGGTAATAATGCCTTATGTTGCAGAAACTCTATCCGTTTGCATGGTAAGATATTATTTTATTGAATAATATGTTATATACGCTTTACGATCTTGTCAACAAATGTTGCACACTTTCAGGTTTGCATATTAACTATTAATTTTACGTGATTTATTACTTCTTTTTTTTATATATAAATTTCTGGTATTACCTTTTATTTATATATAATACTGATATATTTTTATTATTCTGTTAGAATATCTATTTATTCGTATAGATCCTTTTAGGCAAACTACTGAATTAACATCAATATCTTAATATGTTTATAATTCAGAGACGTCGAGTAAAATTTAGGGAGACATAGGCTGTAAGTCATATGGTATTATTTAATTTTATTACACGAAGGCAACGTATATTTTGTGTAACGTGAAAAAAAAACTTAGAGTAAAATGTACAAACGCCGTTATCAAAATAAAAATTGAAATAGGAAAAAAGAAATCTGATTTTCGTGACGGTTCGTTATTGGATAGTAAAGAAGGACACTATTACAAATGAAACGGATTAATGTGTTGTTGTTTTTTTTAAATTCTAGCCAATGGGCTATCAGACTGTATAGCAAAATATCGTGACGTAAAGGGTACATAGTCCAATGACTAGTCCTTATATTAGTACCTCTTTCGTTCCTATGCCAGTTAGTTCTCCTCAGCCTGCGAATTTGAATCTGTGGCGAGTTATCTAATAGTAATAAGCTAACTGCAAATAAATTAGTACGACTATATAATCGGCTCCTGATGTTCGATTGCAATCTTTTTAATTACGTCAGCTATATACTTCATGCCGAGGTCTTCATGTATAGTTGTGTTCCTTACATACTATACTGGCGAAAAAAAAGATTACCTAGGCTTATACTTAGATCAAAAGTTAACATGGAATTAATGGTTAGTTATGAATTTTAACGCAAGCTGATACCAAGAGTATGGATTTCGGATTAGCAAAAAGACAAAAATAAAAAGGATACGTTTCATAATAGTTCCCCGTCGTTAATGTAGATAGTGATGTAATTCCGGGCGATACATGATTATAAATACTATCGTTATACAACAATCTACCGAGTATATTTAAATGTTACCGCAGACTGATAATATTAAAGTTAAAGAATTAATTAATAAATAAATGTTTTAAAAATCGTGTCAATCATATTTCCTCTTTTAATGGACATTTCTCTATTGTTTCTGTGAACTTGATGTGAATTTTGTATATATCTTCAACTATTTTCCGTTTTACCGCTTAGTGGCCTTCTGTTACGTTAGCTATTTACGCGCACACATTCTTTATATGTTCTTGTTTCTGCATTGCGGTAGACATACGAATTTTGAAAAAATAAATAAAATTGAAATAACTACGTGACTACTGCAATATATGCATATTGTTTGAAGTAAATATCGTATGAATGATGAATATATAAAGTGTGTTTGAAATATTAGTATTTTTTTATTATACTCAGAGCGATGCGTTTGTATTTAATTAAAACTGCGCGGTATTTATAAAATTTCTCCCTCTGATAATACCACCAATCAATATAAATGAAAAAGTTTATTGTTATATATTTGTTTTAATTAAAATATTTATTGGAATGTTTTTAACCGATTTGTAAGTTTACATAATTTTTTTCATTTTAGAAAATTTTGGAAACTAAACATTTAGATCACAGCGAAGAAGCTAGAATATTATTTGCTATTGGGAAAATGTTATCCATAATGCCGTGTGAAGCTGTGTTTCAGCATTTAAAAATCTTAGTTCCTCATTACATTAATAAGATAAACTCTCTTTTAACTAATCGGGTAATTTACTATTAAGAAAACTTTTCTTATTTTTCTTTTAAATTTAATTTCGTAAATTACGTATTTTATTATATATTATTCTGGTAATATATTATTATTATTATATACAAATATAAAATATATAAAAAAATTGTTCCGCGAATAATAATTATATTCAGTTAATCAACTTTCATTATAAAGTTTATTGGTATTTTATTTTAAACCTCTTAGATTTTTTTAATTATTCTAACGTTATCTTTTTTTTTTTTTTATTGCTGTTGGTGTTTAGGAAGGTGTATCGAAAACTAAACTCGTTCATTGTGTTAATGTATTTACGCAGTTATTTCTATCTTTGGAAACAAAAACCGAACCTAATCCAACGTACTATTTGCTAGAGTTGCTGTTACCGATTTATAAAGAAATATTAAATCACGATGAGCCTAAGTTACAATCGGTATGTATCAGATGTGAAAATTTATTATTTTCTCTTCGTATAATGTATACGTTATCGAAAAAAAAGGCGAATCTGAAAATCGTACTCGATGACGGTACTATCTATCGGCTGATCACTGCGCTATAATAAAAATATGGGTTCATTTTGGATCGATAGATGATGTAGCCAGCTCATTATGGCAATATGTATGAACAATAGTTTTAAAAAGGTAGTTACGTAAAACCTTGCACGTTTTTACACAATGTTCATATTCGACAGAGGGGAAAAAATACAAACGGTTACTTTTATTCGGAATCATCGGATAAGAACTATACAGACTGCCCGGAATGAAATCCTTCGACTGCTAACAAACGCGCCTTGTATGTAGCAAACCAGATCATTCACCATGATTTGAACATTCCTTATGTGTGCGAAATCATTAAGCAATATGCACATAGTCATGCTGTAAAGCTGGAAAATCACCTTGCATTAGGACTGTTGGATACAGCCGGCGGAATCAGACGCTTAAGACGTAGAACAGCCTTGGACCTAATCTGAAATCGTGGTTGCCGGGTGTGTAACAGTGGGTACTATACCCTTCCTGTTATGCTCTTCTTCAAAATACTGCTAAATGATCCTGTTGGTCAGCTTGCAGTAATAAATAAGAGAGGAAAAAATATTTTTTAAAATAGACTCCATTCGCAGCTAGTCATATGTTTAACTCTGACCGATCATATCGAAGAATGATGGCTGTATTCACTAATTCTTTAATCAGCACCAATTTCTGTCCAAGATGCGGGAGCAAAGCAGAAATTCGTGCCATCCGAGTACAATCGCACTGCTCGGCATCTCTTCAACCGAATACGCTTTATTCGAACAAAGAACAACACGAAAAATCTAAAGAGGTTCACACGATTCCGTTACCGTTCAGAACGACAACGTGTACATAGCTATAGAGTTCTTCCCCACACGCGTTGCAGCCATTGTATAATATTAAAATAAAATTTTGAAATTAACTTATATCGGAATATACATTTCGATTCGGCAGTTATTTTTGAAACAGTATTTTTGCATTAGTGAGTACGACATAATCGGAAAATTATATTAAATTTTTTAAATATTCAAAAATCTAAGTTATGAATTATCGTGGGTGACATCAATTTTGCATCGTTATCAAACGAATTACAGAAAACGTATTTAACGAGATCATTTTTCCGTTCATCTTAAATATAAAATTATATTTACGATATTTACGGTTCGCCGAAAATTTTCAACACGCGCTTTTTTAAAATGTGCATCTGTCAATTAAAACCTATGATCGTGTAAGAAAATACAATTTTCTATACAATAAAATTATAATCAATTGCTAATTATATATTTAAAAGATATATATATATATATATATATATATATATATATATATATATATTTGTACTGAAATGCGACTATCTTTCGGTTAAAAACGCACAAGACAAATTTATTAAATTTCTATATTTCTCGTACTGAAGTTTATTGAATGAAAACTCTCGAATATCCAAAATCTGATAACTTATTATTGATTTTTTGCAGGCAGTTTGCGTTTCGCTCAGATGCGCTGTAAACAATCTAGGAGAATTGTGTGCTTTGTTAATTCCTGCTGTAATCGATATCGTCATAACTGGGTATCGGAAAAATACGGAAACTCATTTCCTTGATGTAGCCAAGCAAGTGAGTTAATTTATAGTAATGGGTACTGATTTCGCGGAATTATCATCATTAAGTGCCGTCTTCGTATCGGAGGTAGACGACTACTTACCTATACATATTTTTGTTGTACAGTGTAAATAACGTACAAGGCAATCATAATATAACCTTAGCGCAGATAGATCCACACAACCGAGAGAATTAATTGTAGTCCGCTTTGCTGTCACGACACAATGCAGCCCCGCGTGTTTTTGCAGCGTACTATAAATAACTATATTTTATATATATATATATATATATTAGTTATGGGCATAAAACACGGTTTCTAAAAAACGACTGATTATTCGGGTTTTTGTTTAGTCAGATTTGCTTCAATTCTTTATTAGTACACAATGTAAACACGGCATTGTCAAATAAAAATATACCTAATTGATAATAAGTTACAAACGAATAACATGTATAAAATAAAATAAATGTATTTAAAATAAAATTTAAAAATTTATTTCGGTTGAAGAGTAACTAGTAGAGATAATCTACAAATGTATGGACGTTGTGAGATAGATAACGTAATCATACAAATTTTAGAACTCCATCAATAAATTGTATATATTTCAACACAACATGAGTATATATAACGGATGTTTTACAAAATCAATAATTTATTCTAGTAAAAAAATATAACTTAGAATCACTGTATTCAATATCCGACTAATTTTCAATCGGTTTTAGTGGAACTACTGATATACATCCAGACTTTCCAGTCCGTTTAATAAAATCTACTATATAAGATAATCTAGAATTTTTTGAAATTTTATTTAATGAACCATGTAATTACACCCCCAAAAAAATAATAATTTTTGCGTTTAAGTTTCGTTTATAAATAATTTATACCAGAACTGTTACTTTATTCTTAGTGCTGTTTTGTATGATATAAAATTTTTATTAAAATACTTTTCATCAATTATGACCGAGAAATTTGTTTATTATGAAACGAATGGTTTATATTTAATTTCCTATTTCTATTATGTAATTTGTCTCCATCAATAAGGAGTTTTTTTTTTTTTGTTTTTTTTTTGTAGTCCATTGCATTTATTGTATTTGCCAAAAGTATATGTCTCTTCAAACGTATACGTTTCGTTTTTTTAAATAACAGTTTTAATTTGATTATTTTACAACTATTGTCTTTGTATGCTAATAATATTTGTTTTTATTTTAGTTTTAAAATTTTGTTTTGATACGCATTATTAATTTATTATAGTTTGATTACTAATGATTATAAATTACTATTTTCGCTAGATACTAATATTTTTCGGCAACGATTCGTCATTTTTTAATTTAATGAGTCAGATGATTAGAGAATTATGCGCAATTGGTTTGGAAAAATTGTCTATGTGCCCGGACGCTGATATTTCGGAACATACGGTTCATATCGAACATTTTTATTTATTTTCTACCAATTTGGTCAAGAAAAATTCGCATCTATTCATGAACACACCCGGAATCGATGTGATATCCATGTTCAGATTCGGTTAGCTGTTTATTTTTAATATTTCGTTAGACATTTATTTGAACAATATTAAAAATACGTAGGAGAAGAGTGAATAATGTGATTGTTTTCGAAACAAAAATATTTTATATTTGTTACATTTATATAAATCCGCGTCGTTCCAACGTTATAAAAAAGCATTTGCTACCGAAATACGAAAAGGATTTAATTTAGGCGTTCGCTAATTTACACGCCAAATATTATTGATAAAAGTTAATTATAAATGAATTAAATGGCTAGATTATGCATCGAAAATATATTTTTATAAAAATTCAAATTAAAATCATATATGTGTATACATTATACTAACAATTTTATGTATATACTTATCGACAAATTGATTTTTAGTTAAAAGAATCAAAACTCTTTTTAAAATATACTTTCTTTTTAGACATGATTATTTTTAAAATGTATTTTTAACGAGATATACTTTATCATACCTTTCCTCTTCATATATATATATATATATATATATATATAATATGTTTAACGTGAGACGAAATATTAGTTAACACGAAATAAAACTGTCCCGACAAACTACCATGTGTCTACGTACATTTTTTTTTCTCTGAACAGGCAAAGATTTCACTTCTCAGAACCGGTTCTACAACCGTACGACCAAGGTATTATACAAAATTTAAAATTTTAGAAAGCAATTGCTTCGAAATATTTACTCGCAATCGAAGCAAAAGAAGATTCCCCTATCAATTGATACACGCACTTCATATGTTGCACTTCGCACGGAATTCAATGACTCCAAAACGATTGAATTTTACTTTCGTTATTCAGGATTTTGATACCAAAAGAGATTGTGAAGGAAGATGTTGAAACTGATCCGACATTTAATGAAATGTTTGAGAAAGTTTCTATATTATCGAATTGTTCGACGGTATCATCGGTAGAATTTGTTGCAGTAGGTGATGATAATGTGTGTACAGCTCCAATTATGGCAAAGAGATTTTGACGATCGTTCAAAGCTAAAAAAATATCGCTGATACAGATTCCGACGACAAATTAGACAATGATATGAACGATGCCGTTCTGTTCCACAACATCCGAAATGCGCAACATCGTGAAAAGTGTACGCAGTTCTATAGATAAGCATTGCGCAATGGTGACATGAATAATAGATATTATCGAATTGTTGAAAATTATACATTACAATAATAGAATATCAGATTATTTTCTGAAAATTATGTTTGTATTAAATTTCATTAAGTTCTTGCTAATAATATTTTTGTTTTATCGATTTTTATTAAATGCGTGTATGTTACAGGATCTAAGGCGTTGTGCTTACAAGAGGCACCTGCAGTGAAATCGGTCGCAAATTTCCTATCAAATATTATTACGATTAGTCGCGAAATAAGTTCCTTTTCTAACGTAGTGCAATCTCACGGAGCAGAATTAGTACACCAGATAATCATAGCAATCGGTAAAATTATTCACATTCTTAAAATCGTTTAAACATTTAATAACTGCGATTCGAAAAAATCTGAATTATGGTGGTGACTCGTAAACTAACCTGGCCAGAACCTTCTCTAAATTTTGGTTAGGACCGTTTCGAGATTTTTAATACCTCGTATGTTTCATATCGAAAATATATATTTTTGTTAAAATTATGAATCAGACTGTAGCATTTATTTTTCATTTTTTGAAAAGCGTGAAATGTAATGATTAAAAAATGATTAAAATCACTAAACGTTTTATAAAAATCACAAAGCTTTTCGATTATTAAGCCATTATCAAGTGAATATAAAATAAAAAAAATATACATTATATAAGAAATAAAACATGTAAAAATACTAATTTATATATATTCCAGAGGACACGGATGGTTGTATTTTTTGAATAGCGCAGTTTAGTAAGATGCTAGAAATTTCGAGAGATTCGTTTTTGTGCAGTTTCAGCTATCATGGGGCATCGTTTAACGAGAAGGAGCGCGCGTTTTGCGTGGAACGTTATTTTCGGCGTGAATCCATCACGACAATGCAGAGTTTCGAAAAGAATTCAAAGTTAAGCGATTTTTTTTGTGTGAGGATACCTTAAGAGTCGCGTTTACGAAACACGTCCCCGAGATCTGGAAGACTTGAAAACTCGGATTTCTGAAGAAATTTCGAAAATTTAGCGACCTACGCTCGAAAAAGTCTTCGAAAATTTAGTAAAGACTGAATGAATGTATTGTTGCAAACGGCGGTCATCTGAACGATACTGTGTTCCACAAATAATTGTGAGGTAATCTCTCGTTTTCATATTTTAAAATAAAATTTCATTCAGAAATTTTGGTCGAGTAGTTTTTGAGTTATTCAAAAAAACGACAAAACCGTCCGTCTTCCCCGGGTCATCCTATACAAGTTATAAAAATTAACAAAATGAAAAATAGTCAATAGTGAATGCGGTAAACAATCTTTTATAGGTAGATTGCGTTGTGTACCACATTCGCTATTGACTATTTTTCATTTTGTTAATTTTTATAACTTGTAAATCTAAATTCTTTTTTCGACATTTTGTATTTGTATATATTTTTAAATTTTATGTTCACTAGATTACGACGTAATAGCCGAAAAGCTTTGTGATTTTTATAAAACGTTTAACGATTTTTAATCCTTTCCTGTTGTTTATTTTTCATTTTAACTATTTCCTTACTAATTTGATTTTTAACGATTGATTTTAATCATTTCGGGAAAATGTATTCCATTAACGATTCTAATTTTACGAATAAATATAATTTTAGACACTTCCTGAGATCCAATGTTACGCAAATTTGAAATTAGAAAAAAAAAATATTCTTTTTTTTGGTTTATTTCATTTAATCGTAATAATTTTACAACCGGTTTTATTTTTCGTCTACATGTTCAACAGCGAAATCTTCGCCTCGTCCTTGCTTGGAGATGATAACAGACGTTATGATTGCATTGAATAAAAAATATTGCGACTGGTTAAGTCGTTGGTTAAACGAAATACTCGCGCCGGACAATTTCCCATCGCCTAAAGCGACAGCGGCTGTGAAAAAACGATTCATAAAAATCGTATTGAAGTAACGTATTGTTTATTTTTTATTTTATAACAGAACTCCTGTAAAACGTCGATACAAACATCGCGTCATGATGAAGACTCCGCATCGATGACTCTTCCTGTAACTGTTGTCCAAATTCTGTCTTTCGATCTTATTACACAAACTCGTTTGCTTTATTTTTATCCGTTATCTTTGAAAGTACCGACACGATCGATTGAACATTCCATAAACATCTATATCGGAATCATGCACCAACTCACATCATACCACGTATAAATGTAATCATTTCTTTTAATTTTTATCAGGACGTAATAATTGAAACGAATTTTAAACAATATCCTCGCTAAAAATATGCTGTAATGATTTATTGTCAAATTTATTCAAATATGCTAAAAATTTCGTCTGCACACTGTAGCTATTCTATTCTCGTAACTAGACATTAGAAGACTACAAATATGGTTTATACCCTTTAGTCTTTCATCATAAAGGTTGATTTATAATTGATCGATTTACCGTTAAGTTACGTAATTGTGTACTTGTACACAATTACACAGTGTTCAGTAACTCTGCCAATAAGGATAATCCAACCAAATCTCTTAAATATTTTCGATCCATGGTTCGATGATTGTTCCTGTTAGTTATTGGATTTCATCGAACCATCGTGCTGATGGTCTAATTCTGGTCCTTATGTTTTCCATTGTAGCCTGCAACAACCGACGCTCCATCTGATTTTCTTTTCGCAAAAGATGTCCAAACAAAATTTTATCCTACGAATACGCACTATCCTAGACAATTGTTTTGTGCGTCTCGATTTTTTGCAGTACACTATAAAGTTAGATATGTTTGCCGTCAGCGGTATTCTAAGGACCCTCCTTCAGCAACACGTTTAAAAATTGTCTATTTAGTTCAATATTGTCTTTTTAATTGTTTTCTGCGTAGATATTGAAAAAGGTTGGAGACAAACCACATCCTTGTCGTTTATTCATATTTATATATTCTGTTTAGTCCAACTAGTTTCTTCCAGTATAATGCTGTAATTGCTATCTCAGCAATTGAAATAATACATTACCATTCGCTAGATCATTAATATTCGATTGCAGTTTTCAGTTTTAAATGTTGGTATTTATTATATGATTTATTTCTTTAATATTAAATCCTTTGTAATCACGGTGCTTATGCCGTAATAACTTGTCTTCGTTTAGATAACCCCGAAATACAAATTTATCATTAACAAATTACCGAACATTCTCGTTAATCGTGGGCATAAATTTATTTTCTAGGGAACGCGGCAATAGACGCAAAGTATTAGAAGTCACTCGAGAATTTGCGTTCGTATGCAGAGGCCTTATGAATAAAGATTACATTCAAGAAACTACATCCTCGTCTTTTTAATCCTATATTTCAACGACTGACTATTGGCTTTGATTTGTATCTCTTCTTCTTCTTATAATTAATTATTTGGTTTTTTTTTAGCTTCTAACACGTAACATTTTTATTTGACCGAAATAAATAAAATAAAAGCGCTCTTTATATGACATGAAAATATTTATATTTACATAGTCGACTAGTTCCGCTGGGCTACGGTATCACCAAAACTAAGTAATAAACGATAAAACTAACAATAAATAAAAACTTATCTTCAGTAAACAAAAGAACCGGTCGAGATTAATACAAAACTTCGTGTTACAATTTTATTAATGGTGTGCATTTTGTACAGATTGTAACTGTGTGTAGGTAGGGCTACTAAACGGATCAGACGGTCGCAGAAATAAAATTTTCCGATTAAAACAAAATAATCAATGGCTAAGAAGTAATCAAGAAAAAGCAAACAGTTTTAATTTCCAGGGTTGCGTTTACGTCTAATCACAATGAACGTAGTAATAATAATCTTAAAGTCGAGAGTATAAAAGTAGAAAATATTACTTAAACCAAGTCCAATTTTCAGAGAAATTAAAAATAATATGAATACTTAAAAAGCACCAGGATTCGATATGATTACAGCTAATATGGTAAGAAAATTTTCAAATAAACAATAGGTTTAACATAAATATTTAACTCGATTCTGAGAATTATTTCTACCTCAATTGTGGAAAGTTGCTCAAATTATTGCTAGGGAAGCAACTGACAGATATCAAATAATACAAACCTATCAGCTTGTGTTAGAAATTATTCGAAAAATTCAATGAAAAATATGGTTAAAAAGTTGTTGAGCGATCATCAGTTTAGGTTCAGACAAAAGCATTCGACGATTAACCAACTTTACAGAGATACTGATATAATAGAAAAAGCACTGGAAGAAGAAAAAATTATGTAATCTTTTTGATGTTTCAAAGGCGTTGGATAAAGTCTGGCGCGAAGGACTGATATACAAATTAAATAAAAAACATATGTGCCTCGGGGCGCAGCGAAGAAGTGAAACTTAAAGATATTTTCCCAAAAAGACAACTAAACTCACCATTTCCTACAAATTTCACAAAAACATAATGGGCTGATTAGTCTTATTTAGTGAAGTAACTAGTGCGAACTCGTGTCCGTGATACTTGTTCTCTACACGATACCACGTGTAACTGATTCGGTCAGTCCAAACTAAATTGCTGTAATTTCGAAAAAGTAGTTTCGACTGATTTGGTAGGACAATTCTTTAGAAGATTCAATATGTCACTGAATGGTACTGGGAAGTAATCATGAAAAATCTATGACGGCCTAGTTTACATCGTCCTGCTATTGAATATGTTTCATTCGGATGAGTTTAGTTACTTTTATCGTTTCCTGATGATACCGTACCGGGCAAAACTTGTCGACATTGTTCTTCAATATAGATATTGCGATACGGTATAATGAGTATTTAATTTATTTTTGTTTAGTATGTATCATCCGAGAAGCGTTACATATACACTTTTTGATATTTCATTTTACTAATAATGAGAAATAAATAGAACACGTACGATATTCAATATTTTAATCATTTTAACATTCCAAAAAATGATACTTGTTTTTAGTATTTTAGCATGTGAGTAATTTCATATTTATTAACGCTTATTGCATAATAGGCCAACGTACAATCAAAAATTATTCATACTGCTTATACAAATAAATATTAAATGTAGCTCTATATGTAGTAAATGCTAAGCAATGAATATTGAAATGAACGATTTTCAAATGTTAGTAACAAATGTATCCGCTATTAAAATCATCTTGTAAATTTCGTCTATAAATTTTATATTTACTTATGTGTTTCGCAATGAATAATATTACATTTTTCAGCAACCGAAAGTTATAGTCGCTGACTACCGGTAATTTGTAATTGGATTTAATCAACTTACCAAAACTAAATTTTATGTAAATGTGTCACTTGCTGTATGTATAGTGTAGGTATTTTTTAAAATAAACATATTTTTTTTTACAATATTTATTCTCATAACACTACATAGTTTATTAATTAGTTCAAATTTATTTCAAGGTATTTCATAAAATTTATTCAAAGTTCCAAAAGAAATTAATTACCGAACAATGTTTATCCTTCTCAGCTATGTTAGCAACTTTGGATTTTTGAGAATGAACAATGAACAAATATTTTATTATAAAAGTTGTACACACAACTTATATGTTGTTAACAAGTGGTTAATTGCGTATTCTTTCCGCAATAAACAAAATTATCTTATTATAACTGAAAGTTAATTACGAAATAATTATATATAGACATCGCAGAAAAAATAAAAATAAAAACCTGCCGTATAAAAAGGAAAAAAGCGAAAAGGTTAAAAATTTACAAAATAATTAAGGTTAAGCAATTACCACTCGTAATAAATTACTGTAACCAGTGTGGAAAACTATGAATAGAATAAACACTATGACAGGAAGAGTATGAAAATATGAAAAATTACAGATGACAGATGTAAATACCGTATAAGACTCATAGCACCTGCTAAGCTGCTCATTGTTACCTTCGCGATGCATGATGGAAGATATAACCAGCATAAATAGAATCCCAGAAAGGCAATTCAGCTTCTTAAATATTGGGGAAAAATGAATAAAAGCTGACCAAAGAAGAATTAGCAGTAATTTTTCATTTATTAAATCAATCACTTTTCCTTTAGATTTTCATCTCAATTTACAACTTTAGTTTTTTATATCTATAATGGGATAAAATTTATGAAAACAAGAATATTATAGTTTCTTCAAGCTAAAAGATAATTATAAACCAAACAAAATCGTAACACAGTTTAATCACTAAAAGTTTTTTATTGCAAAGCTTTTCGACAGTTACGTCATTTTCAAGCATACACAATAAATATTACATATGAATTACCAAAAATATTTATATACGACAACTTAAAATTTGATATACATATTTCACTAGCCAGACGTAATTTCACTTTTAGATTTATTTACAATAAATTTTATCTATAAAACAGATTTTGAAAAATAATTCTTCAAAACAAAATTGATATATATCTCAAAATCGGGTTCAGATTCCATTAAATCTTGAATATATTGGAGAGTAGTGATTTTATAAATTATAAACCAAACAAAATCATAACACAGTTTAATCACTAAAAGTTTTTATTGCTCACTACTCTCAAATATATTCAACATTTAAAAGATAATTGAGCATTCTACTCTTACTTATCTGCTTAAGGGCATTTCATGTTATCAATACTAAGTCTATAAAATATAAATGTGTTTACCGATTAATTTTCTCGTTGTGATTTGTTCATTACTACCCTTTTTAGGTTAGTAACCTAATAATCAACTATTATTTGCCCACAACTATCGTAAATATCAGAATCAGCAATCCTGTTCAAAGTACATCGCGACGAACAATCGCTTACCACTAATAAAATGTGAATAAATATACTTTCATCACTAAGAATAAGCAATCATTTATTAATAATGGTACATATCTACAATCTTATTTCCTGCCTAAATTTCAATAGGACACATTTTCAAATACCGTATAATCACTTCCAATTATAATAAATTTCAATGAAATTCTTTTTCACATTTAAATCTTGTTTCGAATCTCAAAGAATTAGAAAAATATATCGAAAATCTACTTATTTGCTCGTCAGATGGTTTTATTTTGTACGTGTACTTCTGACGTGGAATAATTGATAAGGCCTCACAGAATAAGTCATTGTGTGAAATTATCTAGTAGACTAAACGTAGTAACTCCACAACTGAACTATATTTTCATATACAGAAACAAATACAGTAATCCAGTAAACGTCAAAATATTCCTTACTTTCGACAGCCCATTATGCAAAACGCAGCATGGGTATATATATATATATATATATATATATATATATATATATATATATGTAGAGAGAGAGATTATTTTTCAGGATTTATATATATAAAGATTAAAAGGATGATATCCTACTTCATCGATTGTGAGAAGGTATTCGATAAAAGTAATTACTAGAAATTATTAGATTTTGAAAAACTAAAGCATAGGCAATAAGAATCCAAAATTAATTAATACCACACTGAGAACATGTGAAAGTAGATAGTAAATCACCTGGAGAATAATGTAAAATGAAGAATGGATTTCGCTAATATCTATATTATATTGTTTAAATATTTCTACATTTGATTATGTGTACAGGTCAATTATTAACTAAGCATTTAATGAATAGAAATGCTTTCTAGGTGTTTTATTAAATGCTACATACTTTCGACAACGGTTTGGTATAAAGAACTGATTAGTAAATTCGGCTGAAATAATGTATCAGATCATGAAAAAAGATTTGACGTGGGTTAGTAAAAAGAAACATAGAAGCTGACCTTTTTCTCAGTAAAGTGTCGTTAAACTGTTTTTGTATACATCATGATTTACCAAATAATAAACAAACAATATAGACCATATTAGTATTTTATCAGTAGTCTGATATAATACAGTAGGTAATTTACAAAACCTATGAAAACAATTAATCATGAACTACAAAATGAAGGCTAACAAGAGGAAAAAGGTCAGTAATACACGTCTTGTATCGTTAAAATAACACTACCAAAAATGTGTTGGTAATTTCACAAGCCAAATAAAGTATTTTAACAAGTGCCTCCATTAAGAAATCAGAATTACGAAGTGAAAATGATCTAGCTGCTTAAATGCTGAATAAGACATTATAATCCTTCAGTAATCTTAGTTGTGTATTACGTCTATGTACATGTAAGTTTAAATAATACAATGAGTTCTATGTTAAATTATATTATGTACATATTAAAATAGGTTGAAATTATACCTTCCAACATTTTATATATATATATGTATATATATATATATATATATATATATATGTACTACGATTTATCGTCGTCATGTTGTTTCAGGCCTAACAAGTCTTTAACTTCGTGTTCTTCTTTAACCAAAATAGCGCTCGTATATCGTTGTAACAATTCTTGTTTTTTCCTTCTCAACAATGCCATTTCGATTTCCTTCTGTGACGGCACCGGTACGTGAGCAATAAAACGATTTTCACTTAGTTCGTTTTTATCGGTAATAGCAGTAGTAGTAGTAGTATCTGTTTGTTCTGTTTTCACAGTTAATTCTTCGTCTTCGCTTTCCTAGAAATAAATTTTGACGTATAAAATTAAGGCGTTGATTTATAATGCATTTTGTGGATTATTATTTATAGTTTTCACTACGTTACAACATTTCATATGAAAAAATTCACAATTATAGATTATTGCTACAAAATATACAATCGCCTTCACCGTTTAGTTGTTTCTCAAATCGTTTATGTATTTATACATCCATCTATCTGTTATATATATATATATATATATATATATATATATTTAAAAAATTAAATTTGTAACGAAATTATATGTAATATTCGCATCATTTCTTATATTCACAGTTGCGTTTTAAAATCTTTTTTTAACAATGTATTTTTTTATTTAAAAAATGTAATTTTTGAATGAAGACAAAAAAAATGTAAATAAGTAGCCGAATGTATGAAAACTAAACAACACTTTATATTACGAGTCGAGGACTGATAAGTTCTTATCTGCTTTTTCGATGTTTTAGAGAAAACCTGAATAATTGAAAAGTAAAAACTAAAAACCAATACCGACATTTTATTTATACTCAATAATTAACATTAGCTAGATTTTGAATGAAAGTCAATTTAAAAATCGGCGCTTATTCTATGTTTCAGTCAGTACCTAATAAGCAAGCATTCTATTACGAAGTAATATACAAATAAACAATGATTATCTTATTTACACAATCTGCTATTCCTCCAAAAGATCATTTTGTGTTTTATTTTTAATACTTTTTACAAAAATAAATCGCAAAAAATAAAGCTTTATTTTTAACTTATTCTCCAATCATTACGAAATATTTATTTTACTTTGAATCATTAATATTTACGTTTAAAGGCATACAGCATTAAACTGTACAACATTAATCATACAATCATATGTGCGCAAACTTATAACACAAAAACATATTATATTTCAATGTTAGTATCTCGTTTTAATGATTATTAACTACAATTATATTGTAAATATACTTACTTCATTATCACGCGATACGGTATAAATATCATCTTCGTCAGAATCTTGTTCCATCTGAATTATACCGCTTTCGACATTCTGTGTCCACGTTTCTATAACTTTTTGGATAGCTATCAAAACATATGTTCATTTTATCGGAATTTTAAATACATTCTTAGTTCAATATTTAATTTATGCGCATCGATTTTTCGAACATATATTCAACGCGATATGTTTCCATCGTGGAAGTAATTTAATCGTGTCCTGGGGATTTTTTTTAATTCGCGTGTTTTTGTATAAAAATAGGTGACATAGATCTTATTGGAAGAGACATTTGATACGAAGTTTACAGATAATTCTCTATTTCTTTGTTGCAGCACGTGCTGTATTATCTTTGAATGGATTGAACATCTGTGATAAGTACTTATCAAAAGTTTCTGCTTTTTCCTCGTCAATTCTCATCTCCATTTATTATCAATTTTTAGAGTTACAAGTCGTGGCTGGTGACTATTTTTAATCATTCTTACCGCTTTCCACAAGATATACACGTAATACCATCATCATTATCGTCGTCGTATTGTTCGTTTCCGAACATAGTAATTAACCTATTGTACCGTTACCTATGCGTACAAAATGCGTTAACAGTCAAGGATCTAATTATGAATAACAAATGTGGGCACATACATGTTATACGAGATAAAGTGCACTGCCTGCTTAATTAAATTGCATGATGATGGAAAACTCCCTTTAATGTATACAAGAGAAACATTCTCGCTGTTATTTTTAATTCATGTATATACAATATGTCAATTCGTTATTATCGAAAACATCTAGACAACGTACGTTATTACATTGGTTACTAGACATTTCATATTTTACGTTGTTATAAAATGAAATAACATAAAGTACGTGCTTTAGTTTTAATTTCCTTAAGGACAATGTGTTGACAATTGGTACGGGTGATTTTTTCCAGTTATAGGCAATTACGTGAATATTAGTTTGACCCGGTTTATTAATAACATTTAACTCGCGCATTATTGATTAACAATATGCGCTATTTGAATATCGACCACGTTTTAAATTTAGCGTTGGCATTGAAACAATTCTGGATTCATGTTTAAATTCGGACGTCAATCTTAAATTTAATACAAAATATTACGCAATACATTTCAACAGTTATTTATATACGGTATTACAGTGAGATTCATTTAATTACTTTCAAAATTAGGATTAAACAAAGAAGTACGTGTAATTTTTTCAGTTAGTAGTTCCGATACTGACGCGTATTCCGTGTTGCTCTATTCGTTTAAGAAGGCATTTAAAACGAAGATCAGTTTGTAGTAGTAAGTGTTACATGATATATGATATTATTAGTATTTAACATATCTTGTTACTCGTCATAATCGCGCGATATGTCTAACTTGTGTAATGAATGCGACGGTGAATTACCCACTAACGGACAGTACATCAAATGTAGATGCAAACAGTGTTATCATTTCGACTGTACAACAATATCGCAGCAAACGTATAACACGCGATCAAAAGCAGATAAAGATGCGTGGCGATGCCAGAATTGTCGTAAAGAAAAAAAAAGCATACAAAAGCAGATTACGTTGTATGAAGATAAAGAAAATGAGTCGATATTAAAAGAAATATTATCTAGGGTCGCGCAGATGCAAATAGACATAAAAAATAATCACGATGCGCTAAAAATTGAAAATGATGAATTAAAAAATAAAATAGATAAATTAATTAAGAATAACCAAGAGAAAGATGCCAAAATAACCGAATTAAATATTAGAGTAAACGAGTTGGAACAGTACAGTAGAAGAGATCAAATAGAAATTAGTGGAATCGAGTAGATGAAAATCTACAAAATATTATTATACAAGTATCAGAAAAAATTGGCGTAGAAGTAAAAGAAGAAGACATACAAATTATACACAGAGTGGGGAAGATAAAAAAAGACGGGAAACCGAGGACAATAATAGCGAAATTACAAAGAAAGTGGAAGAAATAATTAGCAAGAGGAAGCCGATTGGATCACATGAAAACAGAAACAGGATATATATAAACGAAGCGATGTCATCATTTCATAAAGACTTATTGTGGAAGGCAAAAAATCGAGCCAGGGAAATGGGATATCGTTATGTGCGGTTTAAAAGGGGTAAACTACTTATAAGAAAAAATGAAGGAATTCGACCTAAACGTATACAATCGGAAGAAGATATTGAGAAGTATATAAGTTAACATACATCATGAATAAAACAAAAATCCTATATATATTAAGATAAAATTTATACATATATAATACGCGTTAAATACATGTATATAAGAATAAAGTATATGTGTGTGCATGTGAACGTGAGTGTAAAATGTGGAAAGAGAAAAAACATAAATAATATAACAAGTTTTTTAAAATTTAAGATAAAATTTATATATATTAATATAATTGTTAAATATTTGTGTATAAGAATGCGGTATATGTGTGTGTATGTAAGTGTAAAATATGGAAAGAGAATATAAAATAACCAAAAATTACTGATATGGAAACTAAACTTACTATTGTGTATGTGAATGTAAGATCATTGAGGATGAAATGGAATGAGATAATGATACAGTGTAAAATAAAAGGAATAGATATACTAATATTAGGAGAAATTAATGTAAATACGAAATGTCCTTATACAACATCGAGGGCTATGACAAATATCACAATTTAGAGAAGATAGGTACTAAACATGGGCTAGTGATCTATATTAGACGAGATGGAAATATAAAAACAAATGTGATAAATTATAACATGAGGACGGCGGAAAGTATTCTAATGAAATTAAGTGTAAACAAAGTTAAACTATATATATATGGTCTATCTATAGACAATCAACGTACGATACAAAGGAATATATAAATGAAATTGTCGAGTTAGATAAAAAATTTCTACAAAAAAAAACTGTAGTGTAGGTGATATAAATATTGGCACTGCAAAAAATGATTTAAGAGCATTAAATTACCAAACTACACTGGTAGTGAGCGGAATGAAAGGATACACTAGGGAAGAATGGAAGGGCGACTGTTACACACAAACCCAGATAGACCATATTTATACTAAACAGCTAAATAAATCGATTAAAATGAAGCATAAAAATCTCAACACTAAAATAGCTGATCATAATATGATAAAATGTGAGGTGTGTATCAAAGGGTATATAAAACCAACAGATCTAACGTGTAGATACTATTACAACGAAAAACAAATTAAAACTAAATTGAATGGTATAAATATGAATAGTGACACAGACTATCAAAATGCTGACGAAGTATACGAAGAAAAACAACATTCGACCAAATATACTCGGCATGTAAACATAACAGGGGAGTAAAAAAATGTAGGAAAATAACTGCTATAAAAAATTGGATAAACAAAGAGATAATTGATATGATAAACCAACGTGACCGATTATACAAAAAATGTAAAAAAAAATAAAAATAACACATCACTATGGAAAAAGTACAAAGCGCTGAGAAATAACGTAAACAAAATGATTAAGATGAAAAAGGATGAGTTTAACAGAGAAAAATTCAGAATATCTGGAGGTGATATTAGAAAAACTTGGATAAATGTTAGGAAATTAATAGATAAGGAAACCACTCTTGGGGTTGATGAAACAATAGAAAAATACTTCTGTAAAAAGAATGATATACATAATGTAATAAAATTATTTAGTGAGGAATTTGAGCATAATATAGAAAGAATGGAACACAAGTGTAACATACTAAAATTAAAGTCAAATGAATGTTATGCTCGTAGTAATATGTGTATTCCTAAAGCAACGGTAGAAAAAGTAGGAAACATTATTGACAAATTAGTAGCTGAAAAATCTTGTGGTAACCATAATATAAGAATTAAGATATGAAATTTGTGAAGGATAAAATATCGAAGAAAATAACAAACTTAATAAATAAACCGTTAGAAAATGGAATGATACCGCAAGGATTGAAAACATCACTAATAAGACCGATATATAAAAAAGGAAAACATAACGAAGTCACAAACTATAGACCTATTGCAATAAACAATGTTACAACAAAAATAATGAAAAAGTATGTAGGATCATACTTGGTAAAATACTTACAGGAAAATGATGTTATTGATAGAAATCAATATGGGTTTCAGAAAAACAAATCAACATCGCAAGCACTTGGCGATTTTGCTGAAGAGATAAAGTCAAATCTGGAAATGCGAAATAAAGAGTGACATTCATTGACTTAACAAAGGCTTTTGACACAGTGAACCACGATAAATTGTTAATAAAATTGAATAAATCAATATAATAAATGTAATCAAAATGAAAATTTATATTAAGCGTAAATGTATTAAATCATAAGAAATGTAATTACCCGTCGACAAGCGAAAGCTTGACGGGACAAGTAGTATTAAAATAAGTGCATTATGTCATATGAGTGTTGTTGTGTGTATATATGAGACGTGATTATGTTAAAATTGAGCAACACGATTAGTGTACAGGTAAACAAATAATTTGCAACTTACGTTCTACTACACTATCAATACTTACGAAAGTTTAATTGTAAATTATATCATATTATTCTTACATAATAAATAGAACTATAATATAATGATAGATTCAAAAATATTAAAATATTAACACTGTTTCCAAACAGTCTGCAAAAATCGTCAAAACACGTTATATCTACTTCCTCACTGACGTTACATTTATTATACTTATTTTTTATTAGATTTTCCCGTTAATATTTACCAATTTCTGTAGCGTCCTGTTCCAATGGTATTAAAACACCATCATCGTCATCTCTGTAACCATAATAGTCTGCGTCGATATATTTCATTAATTCAGCCTTCGTTTTCCTTGGCGGTGGTGGTGGTTCCTGCTCAAATAATTCCCTTACACCTAACAGCATGGATATAATTAATTTATCGATCATGTTCGACATGTAAATATGTATAACTTATAGCAGAGATATCAATATTTCAAATCATAAAATAATGTAATTAGTAATGTGTCCACATGTATTATATAAAATTAGTTCTTCTGTTCCAAAACTAAATTTTTCGTTGCATTTCATTCAGTTTATATTTTAATTTTGGATTCTTCCAAGTTACGAAAAGTGTTCAGGAAACAAAAGTTTTTTTCACGATAAATATAGTTTTCTAAATAATCTATTAAACTTTAAGTAACCGGACAAAATGTTTCATAACTAAAATGACATATTCCGGTGTTACAATTAAGTTTTATTACCAGGTAAATCTTTAGCAGCTCCGAAATATTTATATCCTCTATTTCCAGGAACCTCTTTGCCTTCATGGTCTAACATTCGCGGTCCAACACGAGAATAATCAGGCCCACCTAAATCACGAATCTGATTTTCCCAGTGACCCTTTTCTCGTATTAGTTTATTAATTTCATCGTTTAAGTCGCGAATACGAAATTCTCCCAATCCAGCTGTATAAAAAACATAAAGTGAAATGAAAATGAAATTAGTTCTAATAAAATGATTTAAACTACGACCTTATCGTTCGAAAATTTTATATTACCATTTTGTATCTGTGATACCTTTCTGGCAATCTCTCGTATAATTTCTGTTCTCCATTTTTCAGCTTTATTTAGATCTGTACACTCTGTTGCCAAATAAGGGCGTCTTTCTTTTTCTTGATAGCCTTGTTCATTTATCTGTGCAGCACGCCACCGTGCTAACGTGGTCCTGTAGACGGAGATAAAACAAGCGGCTTATTTTAAATAAATGATAGTAACGTAATGATATTAAATCTAACTTACTTTATTCATTTATTATCATAAATTTTCAGTTAGATAACATTGAAATATAAAATGGGATGCTACGTATACATAACAGGCTGATATTTAAATAATTAATTTTAAACAGACTGATTATAACTAATACTTACATAGCTTTCTCTGCATTCCGCGCCTGAAACATACAAACAAAAAAAATAATTAACATATAGGGATCAGTTGCTAATTAATTATCAAATATCTACATATTTAAACATCGTGATTAGATGCTATTTTGAATTTCTCTTTAGCCTTCATATCTTCTAATAAAAATACATTTTTTATGGCAATAATTTCTTATAAACAAAACAAAAACAAAACCATAACACAATTTAATCACAAATTATTGTATATACTTGAAAATGACGTAACTGTCGAAAAGCTTCGCAATAATAAACTTTTTTTGTAAACTGTGTTATGATTTTGTTTTGTTTATAATTTATAAAATCCCTACTCTCCAAAATATTCAACAAATAATTTCTTACCTATTTTACAAATTTTAATCATTAGATTATCTTTGATAACACAGAGGTACAAGTACTAGAAGATATATTAGTTCGGCAGTTTTATTTTTATGTAAAAAAATATATCCCTCATTATTTACATCATTTTAGATATTATTTATAGGCAACCAAATTATTTTAAATAATTTTTTATCGTTTTAAAAACAATTTGAGTAACACAAAATTACCCTTTATAAACTTCAATATAATACAATAAAACTAAATTTTGCTGTGTAAAATTATTTGCGTGTTAGCCGAAATTTTAAATAAAAAATTAATTAAGCAAAAGTAACCATAGATGATTATATTATACAAATGTCATCTTATAAGAAATTAGTTTGAAAAATATCTGTGACATATAATTTAACTTACCATTACCCACAGTGATTAGTTTAAATTTTGAGTTTAATAAGCGTAAAAACATTAAATATGTCCAATATATTCAAATAATCCGGGAAAATAATTTTTTGGGAATACAGCATTCGACAGCTAGAGCAGACATAATAATGTAAAAACATTAAAAAATAAATTCAAAGACACGAATTACAAGTTATTTGAAAACTTTTAAATGACATTTACATAATAATATTTTTTAACTCTTTGCAAGTAAATTTAATGTTAACTTATCAAATTTCTATAAATTTTTAACTTTTTTTTGTTATTTAGGTAATTTTTGTATATTCATTATTTACCACTTTAAAACATTACACTATTGTCTCTGTGTACAAATATGCATTTTTTATTTTTTTATATTATTGATAATTTTCTCATTTATCCCAGTTCAATTTCAATCATCCATACTAAATTCGTACAGAAAACCTAGCTGAATACAGCATTAGTACCTTTGATCCGATACTAAAATATATTTATAATTTTATATAAACAATAGATAGTGTTGGTATGATGGGAAAACCGAATATTTTAAAAAACCGAATAACGGATAACTAGATTATACAAAAAACCGGATGATTATTCAGATGATTTTCATCTGATACTAAATACTATCTGTTCTCTTCTGTTTCTTTGTACACTACAGTGTTGTCTGTTTTATGAAACGTGTATTATTTCCAGTTGTGTATATTTTCACTTGTTTTTTTGTTTTTGTTTTTTGTTGCATTTTATTATTAAATTTTTTTCTTAAGGTATTTTTTATGCCAATAATAATTATTTTTGCGGAGTTTAAGAATTATGTAGGGTAAATATATACTAAATATAAAGCGATTTGTTAAGTATTTTTGTACACCTTTTCGCATTATATGTTGATAAAAGTACGAAAGCTTTGTTATTAATTCTCTGTACATTTGTTAAATACTGTAAATTTAATTAGAATGATTTTATTTTTAATTCATAATCTCACTATAAATTTAATAATAAATCATCTGAATCATATTTAAATACACAGGATGTTATATTGTGGTAAAATTGGTTATTTTTCATTCAGATGCTTTTTATATTTCTCTTCTGTTTGCCCTGTGTTGTTAAAATAAGTAGTACGCTTGATGTTTTCTGTTGTATATTTGTTATTTTAGGTTTATTATATTTTATTATACAGCTGTTTAGGAGGTGTAATATAACTATATTTTTAATTTTTTTTATATATAACTGTATAGAACGTGGTTTGGTTGACTTTTTGTTTTTTATAAGATATTTAATTTCTAAAACAACATGATGGGAATTAAACAATCTCCAATGTGGAATTATTTTTAAAAAATTGATAATATTTCAGCAGTGTAAAATTTGCAAAAAAATTTAAAATGGGGAAGAAGTACTACAAATTTAAGACAGCATTTATTACGTATTCATCCTGTAGAACACACCTACGAAAGTAGAAATAATTTAACTTCTGTAAATTTGGTTAATGAAACACCAGGAGGGTCATCATCTGATATTATTGATGAGGAGGAAAATGTATGTAATAGAAAGAATATACCGATATCAAAACAATTAAAATTAGTGAAGGAAAGAAATGAACTTTCAGAAAGAGATATTAATAAAATTGAAAGATCAAAAGTAAAAATGGTAGCCAAAGATATACAACCAATTTCAATAGTAAAAAATGCAAGATTTTGAATATTCAAAAAGTTTACAACCTCCGTATAATTTACCTAACAGAAAAAAACTTAGACATGATATAATACCTAAATTTTATTCAGAAAGTGTAGGAGAACTAAAAAGTAAATTAAATGAAGTTAAACATTTATCTATTACGACTGATATTTGGACTTCAGATAGTAACCAATCATATATTACTGTTCACATTTTATTTATGATAATATATTAATGGCTAGAGTATTATGTACCAAACAAATTCCTATTTCTCATACAAGCGAAAATATTGCTCACGTATTGAGCAATATTTTAAACGAGTGGGATATATAACAAAAAGTAATTACTATTGTATCAGATAATGGCCCTAACATAAAGGGTGCAGTCGTCCAATATTTGAAGAAACATCACCATCCCTGTGTTGCGCATACAATAAATCTTACTGTAACAGAATGCATAAATAACAGCTGGTTTGACATCATTTAAAAAAAAAATGTAGAATATTAATAGGGCATTTTAAACACAGCACAATAGCCACTGAAATGTTGAAGTCAGTTCAGAAATAAATGGGTCTACCGTTACTAAAAGTAAAACAAGACTATCCAACTAGATGGAATTAATGTTTTTTAATGTTAGAAAGATTAATTAAAATAAAGGATCCGTTTTCTTTGACAATTACAAAGTTACCAAATTGTCCGGATTGTATAAATTTAGAAGAATGGGGAATAATAGAAGAATGTATAAGTATTTTACAACCGGCAAATGATATAACAAATATACTATCAGGCGAGAAGTACCCAACAATATCGTTAACAATACCATTAATTCGTGGGTTTCAGACCACTATAAAATTGATTAAAACATCCCCTGAAATGGGGAAGAGCTTAAAAACAATCTGTTAAACACCATTTCAAGAAGACTGAGATCATTTGAAACTAATAAAATAGTAGCAAAAGCTACATATCGTGATCCTAGATTTTAAAAAATTGCATTTGGATTAAACGAAAATGCTAATAATGGAAGAGACCAAGTGTTTATTTACTCCAGGCAATATAAATGTAGAAAACGAACAAAAAAAATCTGAAGATACTAGTAGTTCTACTATTTGGGCTTTTTACTGATGAGTGATGTTAAAAATCTTTTAGTGCCCGCTAGTATCTCAACATTGGCAATTAGACAATATATTGAAATGCCTTATGTAAATAGAACAGAAGATCCGTTACAATTCTGGTCTAAATATAAACAATCATTACCATAATTGTATGAATTGGCTATGAAATATCTCAGTGTACAAGCTACATCGGTTTCATCTGAACAAATTTTTTCTAAAGTTGGACAAATTACTAATTTAAGAAGAAACAGGCTTCAGCCGGATAAGCTAGATGAAATTCTGTTTTTACATAATTAATTGTAAATTATTTTGACTTTTTATAAGTATAATTTTTGTTTTATATAATTGTAGTGTCTAAAGTATATAAATTATGTTTAGTTTTGTAAATATGTATTAAAAAATAAGTATCTATATTATTATATGTTGACTTATGTAAATATATATTTTAAAATGTATATAAACTATTTAATTTTGTAAATGTTTTAAAATAAAAAAATTAAATTTTCATTTGATATTTTTAATGTCTTTAGTAATTGTTAATCGTTATTTATTAAGTTTTTAAAAGCATGCAGGGAAAATACACTAAAAATATCAAACGGATTTCGAAGTATCTTTGTACACCTTTTCGTCATATGTTAATAAAAAAAACACTTTAAAAATTAATTTTCTATATATTGGTTAATACAGCGAAATTAATTTGAATGATTCTATTTTTAATTCGTAAACTAACTTTGCTACTTAAATAATTAATCAACCGAATCAAATCATTCAAATACATCCATATTTAATAATTGCGGCAAAATTGTGTATAGGTATACATTTAACTTCATGAGAATTTTGACACAATTCTAAATCTATTAATCTAAATAAAAAAGTGGCAATAATACCGTAACCTAAAAACTAAAAAAATTAGACAAAGTAGATATAGAAATCAGTAATGTAAAATATGCACGCTCATTTCAGATAATTTCATTCGATACTACGTTGTTCATTCATTATTTATTTATAAATATCAGATACTGATTACAGATACTTTTTTTTATTACTCGGTATTCGATAGTTATTCGTTATTCATTAACTGTTTATAACCATCGGATACTGATTACAGATAGTTTTATTACTCGGCATTGGATAGTTATTCATCGTTATTCGTTATTCATTATCTGTTTATAACCATCGGATACTGGTTACAGATAGTTTTTCAAAAACCGGATACAGATAGTTTTTTCAAAAACCGAATAATCGGTTATTTTTTATTCAGATGATCCCATCACTGATGGTATCAAACTCAGAACACCTGAAATCGTTTTTTTCTTTTCTATTATACCCCGCTTTAACACAAAATAATTCGGGGGATAATAATGTAGTAAATTTTATTTCCAGTAATCTTATCGACGTCCTTAGTTTAGTAAAGGAGGCTATATTTTATTCAACACTTGGGACTTATAATTATATTGCTAGGGTAACATTGATAAACAATAAATGTAGTTGCACAATTCTTTCTTTAAATAATTAAACCATTGGTTAGTTAACCGTTTGGAATTAATTCTAAATAAATTAAAAACATATCAGTCACAACGATATTTTCCAAAATAATGGTAATACAAAAATTTTGCCAGAATTATTCACAAAAATTATATTTGAATTAGCTATTGCCATTTATACACTCGCGACTATTTACTCGTAGCCCGTGGGGCACTAGCAGATGAAAAACGGTGAAATAGCTCATAAAGTTAAAGAGCTACTTGTACAATATTAAGCCTAAAAAATAATCCGTTACAATGAGCGATATTTAACGAGCAAAACCACTTAATTTTAAAGTATCTCATTACACCGACGTAAGAGGTAGATATTTTTCGTAAGATAGCTCTAAATAAATTCTTTATTCTCGTAACAAAATGCATAATTCTCCCACTCATTTATTTATGTACGTATTCCTGTGAAATATGAGTACATATCGTAATGTGCAATTATAAATACTTCAGAGACATATTGTTAATAAGTAAACACTATACAACTGACATCTTTTCATTGAAATATCTATAACTTTTGTTACAACTTTACTGCTTAAAAATTTTGTTCCCATGAATCTTTTCTTAAAATAAGTAAATATTACATATTTAAAGGCTTAATTATAACACTTTTTGTGATCGATAAATTTTATAATAAATCAGTTTTAACAACGATTTATGCGTTTCTCTCTCACTATCTATATATTACATATCACAGCATAATAGGAAGTTTTTATGCGTGAATAATTAATTAAGCCTGAATTTCGGTTTAAATTTAAAATGTTTATTAATAATGAATTTCAAATAACTGGTATCATCCCGTTATAGATGCTTGTTTAAGATTCTTTGTTATTTAGGTCATTAAAATAATATCACGTTCTCCGTTACTTACCCAGCATACAACAAAAATTTTATTTAACTTTGAATATTTATTTTATATCCATATTTGGGACCTGTTTAACATAATTTGTCTACAGGTTTGCCGTTGTTTTCCACTTCTACAATTACTTTATTTGCATAACATTTAATTTACTCATTTTATATTTACATTCAGCACTATTTCTTAGCATTCCGCATCATGTTTATGTAATTTTAGTGAGGTATTTAATAGCAGTTTTTCTTGCAAAATACTTCATTTATCTGAATTTCAAATTTTCTATTTAACAAATTTTAATTAAATAAAAATATGTATATATAGGGCAAAAGTATCAATGAATGAACATTATGCATGTCACACTTTTATCACTTTATCACTAAACTTAATAATGTAATAATGCACTTTTGTTTTTTTTAATTATTTTCCTAAATTTTAGTAGTCGCAACTTACAGAAAAAATTTTAGTTAACGTCAACTAATATAAAATCAAATATAAATAAAGCAATAAATATGAACAAAATAAATATATTTTAAATTTAATACAGTAATATATATTTTTAAATGAAAAAATTACATCTGTCAACTCAAGATCATATATTTTTCAGTAAAAAAATTACCACATCCGCATTATACACAATATACAATATAAACATACATATAACTTAAAAAATAAATAGAACTTATATTCACATACAATACAATATATGTCTGCATTATTGAAAACTAACGTCTCTACTGACGCGTATTTATACATAAAGATAAAATATTGTTTTAGCTTATCAATTTTATATACAAATTTAATTACATTCCACACTTATTTGTATTCAAAAGATCAATGCATAATTAGCACGCCTGTTGACTATTATAGATTTGTTTTGTAATAATTTCAGTATTTAACAAATTTAAGGGAAAATATTAAAAAAAAAATTAAAATAACCGTCAACACCCAACAAAACATTGATTACATTTTAACAAAAATTTATTATAAATAATCATAAAAATAAGTAATAATTAAAATCATGATCCTATACAAAAGCAGGTGGGAAATATGACTAGAAGTATTTTTTAAATAACATAATTCAATAATTTCCGTTATATATATATATATATATATATATATATATATATATATATATATATAAATACGTCGTATTGATCACTTATCATTAGAATGGAATGAAAACAGACAAATTTTGTACCAAACAATCACGATTCATAATTTTCCACATGATTGATTAATAATCCTCACGTTGAGATCAAGTAGAGAAATAAAACTAAAAAACAAGGTATAAGTCTCGTAATAGAAAAGTTAAATGTACATTAATAATAAACGAAACACAAAAACAGAATAATTAAAGTATAACATAAATTTCGTCTTACTAATGTTTTTGTGAATAATAACTTTGAAACAAGATGGATAACATGAGTCACTTTTAATACACACGATGAAGTTGTGAATAAAACAGCGTTGGATTATAAACGTTAGTCGAGGAAAATATACTGGAACGGAACACGTGAAACACATTTATAAAATTATTTAAATAAATATTTGTCTCAGACCACATAAGTGCTAAAAAACATATAAAGAGAACCAAACAAACAGAAATCAATTTAACAATCAATAAACTGTGATTGTATACGCGATAATTTCACAGTGATTCGTATAAATGCAAAGATCAATTACAATATGATTGGGTAGTATCGATTATATATATATATATATATATATAACATGAGGGTGTGGGGGTTATATGCGTGTATATGACGATTAATTATACCGAGTGGTGTGTAGCGCAACCAAGCAGTCTCCTCCATCGGTTGGAATTACTTGGTACTCATTTAATTTCCATGATATACGGAGGTGTTTGTAATTTTGTTGATAAGGTACAAGTATTTATCATTCACAATGGTGATACGATACGGGGGATAATTTTACTAAGGTTCATGACCTGTCGTAAAGTAAACTAATTATACATATCGTCATTAATAATTCTTCATTAGACGGAAAATATAATAATCATTTATTGAAGGAAAATAAAAGCAGTGAGTGAAATGAATGTAAAAAATTGAAACACAGAAAAACTTATAACTGGACTTATTCAAGTGTGAGAGTTGAAACGTAAAGCGAACAAAGTCAGAATATACTTCAAGAAATTACTGCAAGAAAATAATGCATATGAAATGTTTTAACATATAAAAAGAAATCGACACTATTAATCTATCATGAAAAAATAATGTGTCCATTCGTCATGTATAATGATGGCAAAATACTTTACTTGTAAAACAGTCGTTGATTACGATAAAACATGTCGGATATAAATATAATAAGTTGTAATCATACACAGGGATACAATATATATATAAAATGTCCATACATGTAACTAAAAAAAAAATATTATAATATCATAGAATTCAATATTGGAATTTATTCTAATTTTTTAAATTCTTATTATTATTATCTTGAAACGTATCGAAACAGTAAATAATTTAAATAATTGTCGTTTCTTATTTGAAAATGCAATTCTATCATAAATAAAAATATAAATTAAAAATTAATTCAGTAAAAGTATAAGGTTATAATCTAATCCGTACATGCAAAATAAATAATTATTGTTGGGGGCACGCGAAAATAAATGTAAAAGATTTAAACACAGTTTTGTTATCGCAATGCCTAAATCAAAATTTCATTTATGTACGTAATAACCGGAAGCAATTTTACCTAAGTAACATCAGAAAGTACAAAATTTGTAAGATTTTCTACAGTTAAAAAATTATTAACGTGGACATTTCGAATTTTGTCTTTTTTACTTCGTTTTACACCTTTCGAAGATTTAATATTTACAAACGGAAACACCTGTTTCGGCTTTCGTTGTTTCTTCATCGAAGAACTGTGTTCAACGTGTATAAATTCTTTGATTAAGTCATTACTTCCATTAATATCACCACATTCTTCTTCGATTAAGTCGGTGATAACTTTACTAACGTTATTCAACGAAATTTTAGACGCTTTTTTATTATTCGAACCTTTTCTACTTCCTTTACACGGTATTGCTTTTTCATCATATTTAACAACGGAAATTATGCCGTCATTATCGCTAGAACCGGTAATAAATTCTTCATTTCTAACGTTGGCAATATCATTTGCAACAGTGGATACAACGATTATCGAAGTAGGGACAACTGATCCAGTGGTAACAAACAGTTCGTCACATTTTGTATACACCAAATTTCCATCTTGTACGAGTAATTCTTTTTCTTCCTAGAAAAGTATTCATAGAAAGCTTACAAGATACTAGATGTTAAATAAAATTAATACAGCAGAATGAAACTTCCACGAGTAACAAAACAAATGCAAAACATAAAAATGTTCTGCAAACATTTTTCTATGTTTTCGAATTGTTCACGTTTAATTAACAAAGATAAGTGGAGTTAAACAATACACGGATCAAATTTTGTTCCTATTAAATAAATATTCATGTATCTACTTAAAATTCTAACAATTCTTCATGCAAACTTATTATATAAACATTTTTATTTACATAAAATTTTTATACAAAAAAAAAATGAACGAAGGTTAACTAATTTTAACAATAAATTCATAAGATTTACCTATTTTCACAACTACGACTTTCGTGTTACGAAATTTAAATATTTTCATTACAACTCGAAGCTTTTCCAAATATTTTCAATTAATTTAGTGATTATAATAAAAAATAAATTACAAACAAGAAAAAAAAATATATATAGAGAGATATGAAATACTTACACCGTTGTTATCAACACTGTGTTTCCAAACTAAATTGTTTAAATCATTCAAGTCTAATCCTGATTCGCCCTCAAATTCTTCATCAACTAATTCATTATATGAGTTACGTACACTGTATTCTATTTTAAGTTCTCCCCTTTCCAGTAAGTCTAACTGATCTAAAATTAAAAATCAATATTCATGTACATATTTAATATACTAATAATTTAATAATAACGATTAAAGAACCGAAATAAGGTTTTCTTTGTTAGTACATAAAAATTTATTTTAAATTAATTTATATATTACCTGGATACACCATAGATTTCTGAATGCCTTCTCTATGTTTACGTGTCCATTTTTTTAATTCATCGTTCATTTTATCAGCTCTGTCAGGATTTAACGCCCATAAACAGCCTTTTCGCTGTACACAACCAGCGGGTCTTTCGATTTTCTCAAAACATTTATTTAAACTAAGGTTGTGGCGCACAGAGTTTTTCCAACCATTAGGAGCCGTTTTAAAGTAGGGAAAATGATGACTGTAATAAAAATTAATTTAATTAATAAAAAATACATCAACTTTTAATAAATTAATTATTTACTTTTATTATCACAAACATATAAATCTTGCATCAATATATTTCATTTCTTAAATTTAAAAACCAACAAATGACAAATTTATTTTGATCAAGACAACTAAGTTAACATCAGTATAATTTACGTTTTTACGAATTATAATTCAAATAGGAAATAATCTGACACTTGTATTATTTAACCAATTTGGTTACAATGATTAATCAATTATAAAGTATTTTTGCCTCTCCAATGTTAAAATAAAATCTTTATATAACCAACAGTACATACTACTTACAGAATATTGTCACATTTCATCTTCAAAAATAAAATAATTATAATTTGTGTAGATAAATTTTGTAAACATCAATTAACAAAAAACAAATTTAAATGATACATACACTGAAATACAAGGAATATAACATACCACATAAAGTTATATATTTCAGAAACGGGAAGACAGCCATCTTTGGAATTCTTTAATGCCATAGAAATGAGACAAGAATACGAAAATGCTGGTTTTGGATACAAAAATGTATCCTGATAATAATCATCCGTTTGTTCTTTATCATCATTCACTTCTTTTTTTACCTCATGTTTAATACCAGGATCGTCATTAACAATCAATTCTTTTTCATCCAGATGTTTGGACAAATTATCTTCACAATTTATGGTTGATGAAGAATTAGAATTAATATCAAATGGACAACTTAATAAAGTCTTTATGGATGCCTCAATATCAGAACGACCAAGTCTAGGTAATTTTATGGACTTATTTATCGCTAACTCATCACTAGATTTTATATTTGTTGTTGAATTTATATTATCAGTTTGACAAGCAGAATCGGATTTTTTTGGTACATTTGACAATTTATGATCATCAACGTCGTAGAAAAATTTATCTTTTGGGATGACAATATTTGGATTCACCATTGTTGCATATTCTGGGCTGCCACCAATAAATTCTAAATGATAATTAGAATTAGATGTTTCCTGGTGATTAATAGCCCAAGCATGTTTTTCATTCCAAATATCTTTTCCATTCACTACACTGAATTTAATACTATCATTAGAAAATGATTCCACATCCTCAAGCTTATAACTTGAATGTGATCGGTGTTTTATTTCAACGCCGTCGTCAAATGGAGAAAGTAAATCATTTTCTTCTGTTCCTAAATATTCGAATTCTTTTTCTGGTTCGTCGATGTAGAACTCCATAACATTTATATCGCCTACCAAACAAAATCATTTCATAAATTTGTTTAATAAAACAAAATAAAACGCACAAGTCCATAACTGCGTTTTTATTCATTCTAATGTTACAAATAAAAATTGTTAAACAGAAATTACTGTAACCATGGTAACAAGGACAGCTTGAACAGCTTCTAAAATAATGGCGGGATCTTATGCACGCAGCCACATATTAAAGCTTTCAGTTATGTTATATATAATATATAATTTTGATCAATAAAAGTAATTGAAACGAAGTTATTTTACATAAAAATTCTAAACTTACTTGGATTAATGACAAGATACACAAAAATGATTAATATACTAATCCAGCTTACGTAAATTACAAATTATCAGTTCTGTATAAAAAAAGTTATGTGAATTAGAAAAAATTAACACCCATACGTACATTATCACCGAACAGGAGAAAAATTAAAATAAACATGAAACTAACTCTTATTTAATTACTAAAAAAAAATTCCCGCTTGCCGGTTTGATAATAGCTATAACAAAGATGTTGCGCTTGCGTCGTTATTATCCGTTAATTATACCACTAAACGTCAATCGATAATTTTCATACTAAAGTAATAATTTATTTTAACCGATAAATAAAAAAATAGTAAATTTAATTTTACCAGTTATTATTAATGATTACCCGTAAGTTTTTACATTATATCTTTTGAGAAAAAAATAAAATTTTAATTTACTTTGGCAACAACTACTTAAAAAGCGGATGTTTTTCTAGCACTGTTGCCAATGATTTATAAAAATAAACATATGATGATTATTGTTTGTTTTTAATCTTTAATTTTTTCATTGTAACCGGATTATAAGTAATAAAAAATAAAAAGAATGAATAAAATTATAAATTCAAAAACGAAGCAGTTCTTTCTTAATATACTGCATACGTAAGTGTTAATTATATCTCTATTTTATTTAATTATACCTGCGGTAAGTTGTATATAATTTAAATATTTTATTATTACGTATATTGTAAAAAAGGTTGTAATGATTTTTCATTTTTTTTTTATCATTCTTGCCGTGGCTTTTAATTTCCAAACGAAATAATTTCAGTTCTCACGCGTACTAGTTGTGTAATTGTTAAAATATACGCAATTTGATGTGACTTGTATCAAGATAGACACTTTTTCAAACGTAAAAATAAAATTTATTTCAACGCTTTGAATAACACAATATCAATTTATCCGTACATTTTTAATTTTTGAAAGAGAACAGTAACGATGTACCTGTTACGTTTACAATGATCGAAAAGTTTGATAAATTTTTCAAATTTTAAACGGTAACTAAATAGATTCGCTAATTCACCGTGCGAATTAGTGCAACATGTAGGATGTTATAAAAAAAGAAAAATCAAATTAAAATTTCCCAACGATTCTACGCATTTATAAATGAATGTTTTACTTTTAAAGCTTTGTATGCTGTATAATAGTCAAATTGAGCAATCATATGAAACTAGCATCAAATACGTCGTATCAATTCATAATTTATATTCAATTTCCAACTGGGTATTTTTAGATATGTTAATTATTTTAAAATAACTGTTATACCTAAGTATATATACTAATTGAAGAATATGGTTGCAGTGTTGCTTTTGATGATTTTTGGGTTATACAGTGACATTTCCTATAATTGGTGTTTAACTGCTATGTAGGACATGTTAAAATAAATGCATAAATAAAATATCACCGAGATTATTTTGTAGAAGTGTGAAAAACATATTTTACTTATTCTGTGACTAGTAGCGAAATAAAAGAAAAGTGACAAATGTAATGAAGAGGTATTATGTTCTTGAGTGAGTTCAATGAATCTTTAAAATTCCGCATAGGAATCTTTAAAAAACTTAAGAAAATATGACTTGTATACGTCTCATACCAATGTTCTTATTTGTTAATATTATTTTTTTGTCATTAAATGTACATTTGGCTTGTCCTATTCGTTTTTTAATATCTGCTATACTTCTATTATTTTCTGTTATCACACTTCCTATATAACGCGTTTCTGTGACTTGTTTCAATTGAGTATTACCTATTTTTATGTTCATCTTTTTATTTAATGTGTCTTTACTGATCTTCATTACCTTTATTTTATTTTTCTTAATATTTATTTTCCATTTCTTTAATTCTTCTGATAAAACTGTAAGCATTTTATTCCTTTTTTTCTCTCTGATTCTGCCAGTAGAGCAATATTATCCGCGAAACATATGCAATGGATTTATATCCCATTTACTTTTACTACTTTTGATTTATTTTTCATCCTTTTGATTGGTTCTTCTATACATACGTTAAATAGAGGCGAAAGAGGAAATCTTTTTCTTACTTTACGTATTTTAGCTTCTAGTTAGTATCCATTAATATCTATTATTGTTGCTTGTGATTTATATAGGTTTAATATTAGCCTCCCATCTTTCCAGTTTATATTATTTTCCTTTAAAATTTTAAATAATATTTTCCAATCGATGTTATCGAACGCTTTTTCAAAATCTATAAATGTTACATAAGTATTTTTATTTACATCTAGTCGTCTTTCCAGTAGAAGTTTTAACGCCAATATCGCTTCTCTTGTTCCTTTCCTAAATCCAAACTGATCGTCTTCTAGATTTTTTTCAATTTTCCCGTTTAATCGGTTTTTCACAATGTTTGACAGAATTTTTGAAACGTGCGACAATAGCGCAATTGTTCTATAGTTTACACAAACTTTTATATTTCTCATCTTTGGTAAGGTAATCGTTTTATTTTTTTATGAAATCATTCGGTAAGACACCGTTTTCGTAGGAGTCATTTATTATCTGGAATAAAGATTTTTTAATTCTTGGCGTTACGCATTTTAAGATTTCCGCTGATATTCCATCTACTCCTGTTGCTTTTTTTTTTCTTTTAACGATTTTAGGGCAAATTCGAATTCACTCATATATTTTAGGCACTTTTTTATTTTGTTTTACTGTTTCTTCATGTTTAATATATTCTTCCATATTTTTTACTTCCGAACCGCTATATAACTCTTCCATATATTCTTTCAGCGATATGCTATGTTTTCAGTTTCAAAATATCCTTAACTATTTTACTTTTAGTTCCCTGTTTCCGTTGTAAAGCCTTTACTTGTGTGTAGGCTTTGTCCATTTCGGCTTTATTTAATGCCTGTTGAATTTTTTGACACTTTTCATTTATCCAACTCTCTTTTGCTTTCCGACATTTATCTGTTATAATCTACCTCCAATCCTGGGTATGTATGGTTTGATTTGATTTTTATATCGTTGTTGTACTATTATGTGGTCAATTTGATATCTGCGTAGGTCATCAGACGATTTCCAAGCGTATCGTCTACGTTTAGGAACTTGGAAGCCGGTATTTATTAGTACTAATCTATTATGTTCACAGAAATCCAAAAGCATTTTTCCTCTACGATTCATATTTCCTAAACAAAATTAGCCCCAACTTTTGTTGTTATTGTTGCTGTTACATCTTACAACGGCGTTAAGATCACCCACTATCATTACATTATCCTTGTTATCACGCAGCAGAATTAATTCCTCAATTTGTTCATATAATTCTTTTATTTCTTCATTTTTATCCTTTGTGGTTGGAAAGTATACTTGTAAACTAAATTTGCAATTGCATTTTAATCATCAGTAATCTCTCGTTGACGTGGAAACGTTGTCTTTCCATCTTTCCTTTAAAATGATTGCTATTCCATCTTATCCAGATTTTTCATTACCGCTATAAACAATTCTGAAATTTTCTGAATTGAAATCTCCATACCCTTGCCATCTTGTTTCGCATATTCCAAGGATATCAAGTTGTGCTTTCTCCATTGATATTTTAATTTCCTTTAGTCTACTAGCCTTAAGTAAAGTCCTCACATTCCAAATACCAATTCGAACTAGCCTTTGTCTGTTTTCTCTAATATACCACTTATCAAGGGAAGAGCATATGGCGTCTCTAACTCACCTTGCCACAATGCCGTTATAGGGTTTATGTAGATATTTTTTAGAGAGACTTTCCAAGGTCTTTCTTCTACACCCTGATAGCATTGCCACTCCTGGTCCACGAATGTATATGTATTACACAGCTCTCCATATCTGGAGGCCGTTCAACTATCCGCCACTTGTGGATGCGCCCTATCTCCTGGAACTCGGGGTCCATCGGTGGCACATATCTGTGCACCCACAGAGGGGAATATATGTATATATAGAGAAAAAAAACTGATTGTCTGTTTTCTTCGTTAGTGAATATGCAGTACAAGAATATAATTTTTCGTAATGGACTATTTTTACACGAAATATTGCGTAAATAACACATTGACGATCATTATAGCCGTTTTAAAATTCTCGGCACACAATCTTTTATTAATTTGAATGTAATAATCTTTTAAACTTCCTAATGAAAAATGAGAAAATCTTGAACGTACACGATAACTAATTCTGAAACTGACAACATTATACATGATTAAGCGGCTCCAATAATATATATATATATATATATATATATATATATATATATATATATATATATATATATATATATACGAACGTCATTATTATTTATTGTTATGAAGTTGTTTCATTTAGTATTTGCATGAGTGTAATAGTCGATTATGTAAGTATTTTGCTACTACTCATGAATACAAAGATATGTTTCATAATTAATTTCAATTAAATACTCACAGGACGGGCTATTCGAAATACGGTTGTCGCCAAATTAGTAGCTCCACTGCTTCAGTAACAAAAGTTGGTAGAAGCATGTATAAACAAATGTATCCTACATTGTTAGTATTTCCAGATGGTTCTACGATTACCTTTAGATATCACGAACCAAGAAAAATAATAACAGTAAATAATTTTTCTCGTTTTTTTTTTTTTTTTTAAACCGTATTTGTATTTATATAATCGTGTACTAAATTATGCACGAATAATGTTGTTAATTGCTAACTGCTAATTATGAACATTCATTTTGAGAATAAACATACAATCTGAAAAATCGGGAAGTAGAAATCAACGATTTGAAAATCCCCTAGGTTTCTTTTTAAATCGAAAACGAGCCTGAGATTACAAAATTTCAAAAATTTATTAATAAGTATATAAATGGTTGATAGATAAGAAAAAATCCGTTAAAAGGCTATATTGCATTCTTTATGGTTGTGAATTATTTTCTTACTATATTTTCTTTATTGTAAATTATAAAATTTTAATATTAGTAACAGCCGAATTCTAGGATGTACCGATGTAAATTAAAATTCACTCAATGAATCTTAAAATCACAATTATCATGACGGTGGTTTAATAACTTTTTGTTTTAATATAAATTGCACAGGTAAAACTGATGTAACTAGTGTATATAAACCAAAACTATGAAAACTGACTAATTATAAAGTAATTCTGCAGTGTATTAAAACAGGAGTATATGACAAAAATATTTTGCAAGTTATACATTTAGTCCGTGTCTTCGTTGCATCAACACTTCCTTTTTTCTTGTGACAGAATATTTGCTACTTTCAACTTTTAACAAACTGGGTTTTATAATGAATATTTTTTAATCAGTTTTTTTTTTTTTTTTTTTTTTTTTTAAATTTTCCATGCCATGTACTGCTACAAAGGCTAAAAGCACGGAGTCTTATTATTCCGTTATTATAGGTGTAAAGATAATTTAGTGCGAACGAGGAAAGTTATAAGAGTATTTTCATTTTTAGGTAAACGGATTTCATTAGGTGTGTTAGGAAACTGTAATGAAGAGCGAATAGAGTTGTACAGTGAACAGGGGAGTAAGATATGAACTACAGTGATTTGAACATTACAGGATGAACAAGTAGGAGAATCGGTTTTGGATTTAATCAGTTTTTCAACTAAACATACACGGAAATCGGACCGTGTTATATAAGCGTAGGAAATTGATTACTTACAAACTAAACCGCCAAAAATATGCTCTTTGATCAGCTAAATCTATTTATCCTTTGGCTTTATTACAAATTATTAATTTCGATTTTACCTTATTTTTAGAAGTCATTATCATTCTATTCGTGTATTTTATATTATTGATGAAGATATCTCGTTTGTCTTTCTACTCCATTCATCATTACATTCGTGTTGCTTTTTAATTGTTCGCAATGCGCTTGTTAAATAGATAATTCTTTTACTAAGTTGTGTACAGCATCAGTTGCTTATTGTTAAAAATTGCCCAAAATCTAAATAATGTTACTACGTTCCAGTAGCCATATACTTTAACAAGTATATAATGTAGCGGTGTGCGAGGTGTAATTTTATACTACATTTATGATGCTATACTTGACAAATTATGTATCACTGATTTATCTGCAAAGTGTGGTTTCGGAAATCATTCAGTTGACGAATTTATCATTACAAATCGTAAGGGAAGAATTTTTCATACATTGAGAACACACGTAGACAAAAATTACAAACACAAGATCTGTAGCCTAAACCGTCACCTTTGGGAACACGTCAAAGGAGTGGAAGGAAAGATGGAAAAATAAATGGGCAAATATGAAAGCCATCAACGTATAGTACATGATCCTAGTTGGGAATTGACTTATCACGACGGTAATGGTACAGAGTAAATAGATTTCATACGGGACAAGGTAAATGCTTCTACACGTCGAACAAATGGAAAATGACCTCAAATCCAATTTACGAATGTGAGGGGATTCAAACCTTGGATCATTTATATAATTGTAGGATCTTTTCAAATAGCAGTAGAATTAATAAACATGCACAACATTACGAATACATTGAGCATCTGGACTCTTCATAGATATTTAAATTTTTATATTGTTTACTTTAGGTCCATACGAAGTATTGCATTTAAATTGTATTTCCTTTATTAGCTGTCTTATTATTCACATAATGACTGATGATGGCCATAGTTATAATCTGTAAACTCATTACTTTGCCAAAACTTGTAGGAAAGCAGCATCACTGCATTGGCGCATTTGCTCTAAACCAATTCACAATACTAATCAAACGAATTATGTTAAGTGAACTACTTGTAGACACATTAAATTAATTTTTTTTTCCCTTTGTTAATATTGGCATCTCAATTGAAGGCATTCTAACCCCCCCAATCAAAATTAAGTCGAACATCATCGATACATCAGGATCTCGTGTTTTAACAGGTGTTACATTTAATTGTTGATTTTAGATCTTGTGATATTCCTCGAAATAAGAAAAACTAAACAGTTTACCTTAATTTGTAACATAAAAAAAGTTAATGGTTTTTAAAATTGCATAAAATAAATATTTTAATCGCTAATTTAAACTGATAAAAACATTATAAACTAAACCCATACATAAAATTATGTGAAACATTCGTCATTCTACTCTTATTTGGAATAAAATCAACATCATTTCGTAGTTTAAACGATTATTCGATATATCGCCTTGAAATTTCACGAATTTTATCGACAAAACCGAATTATATAAATTAAAGTAACTTCGCAAACTTTTTGTTAGCATTAAAATTTAACGTACCGTATGTGACAGAAAGGGTTGTAAAATTACTGTTTTCCACATTTATTTTATAAACTTTGACGTGAATCTATTAAGTCGATGTTTTCTTATATTTTTTATGAATGGTTAATTTTTTTATTTATTATTATTTTAAATTTCATCACAGGCTCTTGGAGAAGCTTAATTTATTTGAGTAGAAATATGTATCGTAATTTGAATCTACAATTTTGATATATAAAAATTTATTGATGTAGCGCATCCAATCCTAATTATGCGAATAAGCCATATTAATTTACAATATAATTGTTTCGTTTATTTGTTGTAGTTGCCGTTAGATATACATACATTAGACGAAACCGAAAAGAAAATTCGTTTAAATAACAGGAAACCGAAGAGAAAAACAGAAGTTTCGGAAGAGATTAAATATACTTTCAATCCTAATAAGTATATTAATATGTTAAAGAAAAAATAATATTATAATTATATATTAGGAAATGTAAAGTGTAGAAATATGCGTTATTTCATTAAATGAATTTATTTTTCTATTCTATATATTCAAATCAATAATCGTATGTACCTAGTTTTGATCGAAAATTTTTCAAAAAAAATTTATGTTTTTTTTTTTGTACATTAATTGATTCGACATTTAAATTTAAAAAACAATGATAAGCATAGATAATATGAAAAAATCGAAAACTCGATCGCAATAAACATATCGTTAATATAAATCTCAATTTTAAAGAAATTTCGTCAACGAAAAATATAATGTAAAAGAATAGTTCCGCTCCGAGTTTTTATATTTATATCACAAGGAGTAAATTCCCTCGGTCATGAAGAGCTTTCGAAATGTATTAAAAAATTATGTATTTCCGTTAAACTTTATTCTTACTCATTTATAGAAAATTGTCCGGTAAGTCAGTTTCTTGTCGCACATAAATAATTATGTATAGACTATTTGTTTGAAGATTCAAATTTAACGAAGTTCGTTTTAATTTACCTAATCGACGAAACAGTGGTAGTGATTTTTGTTTTTATTATACAGTTCAGATATTAAGAAATTTAATGTCAGGAGCGGGTTTTTTATTTTTTGAATGAAATTACTGAAAAAATTGACAGCACAATTTTTGTTATAATTAAAGGTAGTACTGAGTTTATTGTGTTAAATATCCTAGCTTGTAAAGATAAAGGATAAATTAGGATTATATGAGATTATAAAAAGAAGGGCACGTTGTCAAACACTTCCGAATCCAATTTAAAAAAAAAAAAAAAAAACATTTTAAATTTTAATTGTGATTTATATTAGCTTGAATTATTAAATGCATCTAGAGTCCTTAGTTTCCATTTTGTTTGTTTTTTTTTTCAATTCAAATGCACAACCACAAATTGTGCCATGTTTATATATAATTTTATAAGCCTCTTATGATGAAAAACGGATGATAGGTCTTCACATGTACCTTCGAAATGTTTGTGATAATAGAAAATAGAAAGTTGTAATGAGTGAAAAAATTTAGATATTTGGTAAAGATGCATTATAACATACATTTTAGCAAGAATCGCTAGTATGCATTAATCTATTACAGGTATTAATGACTTACCACTCTTGAGAAAAAATTTATTTGACACATATAGAACTACCAAAGCAAACTACGAGGAAAGATTCAGCACCTTTGTCTAGTAGTACTGTGAAAGCAGTAAACACCATATTTTCAAATCCAATGCGAAACTGACTTATTAAGGAAAAATCAATTTAACGTCTTAAATACAATGACTTTGTTTACATTTGAAGATAAAACCTTAGTGTAGAAAATTAATATGGTGGTATGGAGAGATCAGTAATGAAGTTGTTTTTTTGTTTTTTTTTTTTCTTTTTGGCCCGGTATTTTAGCCAGTTTTCTTTGTACTATAAATATTTTCATTAACTAAGTTTATAAAAATCGATGAACTTTAATTTATATATTAATATTATTAATCTTTATAAATCGATACGCCACTCTCGTAGTCGGTTCGCTAATTATCTGACCAGTATGTACTGGCAATCGTTATGTTCGAACAATTTCATTTTCCAGTTCTTCTCTTCCTATATTTCTTATCCCGCAGCTCCAAATTATGTGTTCAATGGATCCTTCCTCTTTTGCGTATTCACATAAATCTGAATTTATTATTTTAATTTTTTTTTTTTTTTTCTGGAGTTAAATTATGTTCCGTAATCTTGTCATTGTTTTAATGTAATCTCTATCCGTGTTATTCGAAAACCAGGTATCTTTATATACTTCCTTTTGGATACTGTAATAATATTTTTTACAATTTGTACTAAGATTTCTGTACCTACGATCCCAGTCTATTAATGTTATCCTGTTTGTTCTGTTATTAATTTTTCGGGTTGCTGACATTGAATCTGTTAATTTCGATATATTTGTGTTTCTTGATTTGATCTTATACCATATTGTTTTCTGAATAGCTATACCATCTGCCGTGCTAAATTTTCTTTTATTGTTCAGAGTTTTATTATAGAACGCTGCCGAATAATATTCTTCCATAATTATCGAAGCATCCGCATATATACATTCGTGTTCCGGGAATTGTCTATTATTTCTTTCAAAATTGTATTATTTATATTGAGTGTATCATTTATGCTGAAAACATCTGTAGAAACATCTTTCTTCATCTTATTAATAATGTCTTTATATAGTGCATTGTAATACGGCATTCTAATATTTTGTGCAACTTTAAGCTCTTTATAATTTTCATAGCTTGTGATTAAAGATTTATTATACCAATATCGACTACCTGACACATATGTGTATAATTTTGGAATAAGTTTATTTAAAGAGTGGTTTTGATTAGATTTACATTTTAAATAAAATTTATCGGCGATTAGTTTTATAAATATAAATATATTGGTAGTTCTGCCGCTTCAACCTGAATTAAAATACATTTAATCGTCTTAGAGCTTCGTAAGGAAGCCCCACTGTAGTATTTTTTTGTGTGTTCTGAGCTTTTATTTGACTAATTTGTAATTTAATATCAATCTTATTAAACGTTTACGTATAATTATTATTTTGTTGAATGTTTATAGTCTGGAACTGTGCAATAAATTGATTTTTCTATCTATCGCTTATGTTTACATTCGTGATTTTGATATAGTTTTCTGTTGTTTCTCCTGAGCCAAGCTGATTCTTTCTGGGCATTCTTTATCCGATGAAGGGTAATTTCCGTTACAATTTCAATATTTTATCTCTTTATTAGGACGTTTATACTCGTGAGTATCCGCGGTACATAAATTACAATTAATATAATTAGATTTACAATTATTGGCTGTATAATTATATTTTAGACTCTTGTAAAAGGTTCGCACGTAAAACTAAACTTATTAATATATATAACTCGGGATTGGTTGTTCTTCAGAGAATATTTGTACTGTTTGTTTAGATGTATATACTATTTCTTCTTCGACGAATTGTTTACGTGTGAAACGTTTAATTTTTCTTACATGATATTGCCCACTATTCATATCTGGAATCAATTCTTAATCCGTAAAATCGGTATCAACACCTCTAATTACTGCACTTCTCGCAAAAAATAAATGGGGATGAATGCGTTATATCCCAGTTTTTTAATTTCATAATTATCAACTATCTTATTGGCTATTTCAACGTTTTTACAGTATATAATCACCTTTAATTTACCTGTTCTATTAATTTTTATTATGCCGTCTAGAAATTCAAGATTTTTAAGAATTTTTGTAATTTCAAGGTTACTTATAGGGGTGAAATTATTTGTTTTTTATATTTACTTTGAATTCTTTATAAAGATGTTTGATCATTATTTAGTGAGAATTTTCATTTTCCAAGGTATACATTGCCTCTTGATCCTATATTATTATTATTACTGTTCTTAATATTATTGTGTTCATCTTTATTACCCTTTTCAATTTTATCAGAGATAACATCGATCGGTACTATCGTGCTTAAACTGGTTATTTTCATTCCCACTGTAATCATCACTCTTATCATAAACTATGTAATCTACGTCCATATTGCCTGTGTTCTTGGTGTATATGTAGTGGAAGTATTACTATTACTTTGTATTGTACTCGTTTTAATACCTCCATCTTCTCCTGAATTATTATTATCAAAGCGGCCTGATACCGCTGACATCTTTCCTAATCAGTTAATTTTATCTTATATTTTAAAACTATTATATATGTTTGGTACCGATCTGGTGTAGTGTAAAAAGGTGTGTGTGACTATGTGTGTATGTTTATATTTATCGAGGAAATTAATTTGCGTATATCACTCGGACAAACGATAAACGAATTATGTCTGTGACAAACAAAATTAAAACGTTATCGATCCACAAACGCAAAAAAGACTAGTACGTTTTTATATATCCTGAATAATGCAGTTAATATAGTAAAGGAAATATTTTCAATTAATATTCCGACGAGGAATTAAGCACTATTTATTAGGAAAAGTAGAATATGTAAGCAGCAAATATACTTACTATCTCAGCCGCATATTGTCTCCACCAAACTATCCTGCAAATAAAATTTCATTTACAAATTACTTTAGTGAACTCGGAAATCGATTTATCGCAGGAGGAGACTTTAATGATAAAAATGTTATCTGGGGATCTCGACTAACTGCGCCAGGAAGGAGAGAAATTCTGTATGGAGTCACAAAAGGACTTAGACTGCAGTACCTGTTAACATATGCGTCAACCTACTGGCCCCACAGATATGCACAAATCAACCGACTTCTTGGATTTTTTCATCATTAAAAGAAGAAACACAGATTACCCGGATATAAAGTTGAATGATATAGCATCTGATCATACTACCGTCATTGCAACATTGAATACTACAATTCAAAAAAAATCATAAACGATAAAATAAATCTCGAAACCTCTCTAAAAGTCTAGTTGAACTGGAATAGAAAATTTTATTACATTAATCTATTAGGCTGCATGGGAAGCTACACCTACAGCTAAAATAAATGGAAAAACGGTCAATCGTTACTATACATCTGTGAAAAAAGAAAACTGCAAACGATTGTGTCACAAAACAAGACACCCACACGATAAAACAAGGTATAACAGGGCAACAAGGCAACTAAAAGCTGACTCCTTTCATAGCTACTTACAAAATATAACACCAACTATGGACACATATTATACATTGTGGAAGGCGACCAAACGCCTTAAACAACCAAAACAACACATCCCACCAATAAGAAAAATAAATGGCACAAGGGCTAAAACGAACCGCGTAAAAAAAGCTTTTGAAATAATTATAATAAACACATTAATGTATTCCTCAAAGAAAGAATGCCCAATTATAAGTTGAAGATACCTCAAATAACATTAAACGGAGTAAAGCAAACAATTACACATGATCTAAGTACAGACAAAGCTCCTGGATATGACTTAATCACAGGATATGTAATTAAACAGCTCCCTAAAAAGGCGATCCTTATGCTTATACAATTATTTAATGCCGTATTAAGATTGTCATACTTTCCTGTTCAGTGGAAAATATCAGAAGTTATACCAAAGGCTGAAAAACCATTTGATGAACCCACCTCATATCGACCCATTAGTCTTCTACCGGTCATGTCAAAAATACTATAAAAGATATTATTAAAACGATTAATGGATGTAATGGAGGAAAAAAGTCTTATTCCAGACCACCAATTTGGTTTTCGAAGACAACACTCAATGATAGAGCAAGTCCACAGAGTAGTCAATGCCATCAACAAAATGTTTAAAGAAAAAAGTTATTGTGCTGCATTGTTCTTGGACATCAGTCAGACGTTCGATAAGGTGTGGCATACACGATTATTATACAAACTTTTTTTTTTTTTTTTTTTTTTTTTTTTAAACATCGTACCAGCACTTAGTGCTACTAACAACGTAGATCACGGATAAGAGAGGGGTTTAATCAAGTGCCTCCATTAAGGCACAAGACTGCGATGAGGAAGAAGAAATGTACAATATGGGAATGATATTGAGACCAAATAATGATAATAGGAATAAACAGGTACAATAATAGGAGAGAAAGACATACGCTATCGTCTGGAAGGAGAAGGGAGACTGAATTCAATTAGGTGATAGGAATAGCATCGCGACACCACTTTCTTCTCAAACGTCTTGACGGATTATCTGGAAGACACGATGTATGCATTCTGCGGATGATAGGATTGCTGCTAACCTCGAACTTGTCGAATAATTTTTTATATTGTTGTATATGTATGTCACTGACATAAGGAATCCTAAGATCGTTATGTAAAGTCCGATTGGAGACGTGATGGTACGAAGTATCTTCGATTGCTATTCTTCGAAGATTGCTTTTGCAGGTACTTCCATACAGCTCTATTCCGTAACGCCAAATAGGCGCGATCATTGAAAGATAGATGATCCGTTTAGTCGTTAAGTTTAAAATTGACTTCCGACCTAATAATGGATACAGCAATTTTGCACGAGTAATGATTGTTCTTTTTGTCTGTGTCACGTGTAGCCTCCATGTAAGCCTCTTATCCATAATTAAGCCAAGATAACGTACCGAGTTTGCTTGAGTAATTTCTTCATTATTGATTTTCAGTGCTGGACAGCTGACTTTTCTATTTGTAAATACAACGTGTTTGCACTTATTCGGGTTAAATAGCAGACGCCAGCTCTGTGCCCATAGGACTAACCGATCTAAATGGTTTTGAACTGCTGTATTTGCAAACATGACGTCTGAGTTGGACGCAAGGATAGCTATATCATCGGCAAATGATGCTAAGATAGTCTGATTACTGGTTGGTATGTCTGCTGTATATATTGTGTACAACAACGGTCCTAGTAAGCTACCTTGTGGAACAGACGATAGAATTTTATACTCTTCAGAGAAACTATCATTGATTTTAACAACAAATGTTCTATCGGATAAGTACGATTGAAGTAAAGCAAATAAATTGGAAGGGAGAATTTGTCTCAGGTTGTAAAGTAGCCCGGGATGCCACACTTTGTCGAATGCCTGTGCAACATCCAAGAATACAGCTGAGCATACTTCCTTTTTTTCCAACGTTGAGATTGCGTCAACCAGCCGATGGCACTGTTGCACTGTAGAGTGTTCAGTACGAAACCCGAACTGATGGTGTGGAATTATTCCACAACTATTTAAAATAGATTGAATACGATTTGAGATTAAATATTCTAAAATTTTTGATAACGAACAAAGCAAGCTAATAGGCCTATATGAAGAAACGTCCGTTTGCGGCTTGCCTGGTTTGTGTATCATTATTACTGTTGATTTTTTCCATGTTGAAGGAAAATGTCCAATCCGTAATATTGCATTGAAAATATAACACAGCAATGTGGCTGATTTCGGTGGAAGATGAGAGAGAATTTCACCAGTGATATTATCAATACCGGGACATTTCCATAATGGTGCTTTACGTAGAGATAAATATACCTCTTTTGAAGTAAAGATTTTTGTATATCCTTGTGAAAAAGGTTCATTTAGCGTCGACATTATATGTTCAGCGTGTCTTTTACATATTTCGGGATGCGGAGTAAAAACTGCGTGTAGATAAGAAATGGCAGATAAGCCTTAATGAAACAAAATCACATTATATACTGTTTACAAAATGCAAAACCAATTACTGTTTGTATAAAATAACTAGAAATGCGCCTAGATAACGGGCTAACTTGGCAAACACATATTAATATAAAGCGAAAGCAATTGGACATTCGATTTCGTAAATACTACTGGCTTATTGGAAGAAAATCACCATAATCCATACAAAATAAATTACTATTGTACAAAACTATCTTTAAGCCAGTATGGTCGTATGATATTCAATTATGGGGTACGGCATCCAATTCAAATATTTCTAAAATTGAAAGGTTCCAATCAAAATCTATACCTTGGTATATTAGAAATGATGACATATATAAAGACCTAAAAGTAAGAAACTGTTAAAGATCTAATAAGGATATACAGCTAAACATATGCACAACGCCTAAGATCACACCCGAATCCGCTAGAAACAGGCTTAATTAATGATAACCTTCAACAGACAACTAGATTGAAAAAGAAAATACGTTACACATAATGTAACAATTAATTGTTGTCTCATTGTTGAACACCTTACTACTAAATGAATAGATATATACTCTCGTCATACATGATGTTTAATACTAACTGTTTCAAAAAATTGTAAATTTAAAGATTGTTTCTGTTTATTAACATTTTTACTGTTCATTGGCAAAAAAACATTATTATTACTGTCTGTTAGCATCATAATTTGAGTAGAAAAATTACTTATGACGTACCGACGAAAATTTTGGAGATAAATTGTTAGGGATAACACAGTCATTTAATAGCCACAAAAACATCACAATCGATCAATTAAGATTAAATGACTTTATGTATTCAAGGTTTAAATTGTCAAAAAGAAAATTGTAATGAAGCAGTGAGATAACTTATTATAAGCATAATCAACTGTATTAAGTAGTCCCTTAATACCATAAGCTATGAAAATAAATCCACTTATTTACGAAATTATTACTTATTCTTAAAAAATACAAAATTGTCAATAAACAAGATATTTATTAATTTTGACATGTAATCAACTTTTTTTCATTATTACATACATCTAAGATAAAATTTTGAGACATATTTCGGCGTTATACACAACGTAATTAAATAACGGCAGTTCATTTTAAAGATACAAACGCACACTTTACAATAATTATGAAATAAAATAATAAATACAAACATTAATGTATATGGACACATATTTACGTGTCGTTTATATGATTAAACATGTTTGTTAGTTAGTGATTAAAGCTTTCAAGATATTTGAAAAGTAATATTGTCAGTATGATAATTCGAAGTATTGTGAATCTTAGTAATGATAAATTATTTGTTAGTATGATGCGTAGGAACATTAATGAATAGCTTACGACTTCATTATTACAATAAAACTTTTGACAGGTGTTGAAACTGTCCTCCAGATACCTTATAACTATATAACATAGTAAATAATGTTACAAATATAATTGTATTAAGAGGTATAAAATAGTTGTATTGTTGATGAGACAATGTCATACACGAAACCAATAAATGGGATGCAACAACATATTTTACTCCTGTCGTTGAACCGGCTTTTAAGGATTGAAAGAATATAATGCTCCAAAATATATGTAGCAATATAAAACAAGATGTTACAATTGCTGAAGTAATTGAAAATGTTTCGGAGCCTTCGTATAAACCAATAGTTCCAGGTCCTGTTAACTCTGCTAAAATATTTGCGAATGAAAAAATACCGCTAATAATGCCAAAGCCAAAACCGGAAACATAAGCAACTGCATGTTCATGTGGTATAATTTCACCGCTTACCCCGATAACATTACGCATAACATGTTCTGTATAATAAATTAATTTATAAGTAGCAAATCTAAACACTTCCTGAATTAGTACACTAATCACAACTGGTCCAACAATGAGCGATTCATATGGTACTATAAACCACACGACAGATGAACATATTATTGCTAACAACCAACAGAACGCACTAACTACCACAATAATTATTTTTATGGGATCGTCAACGATTGTCAATGAACTTAGTGCAACAGATGGCCCATATGCTGTTAACGCGCAGCCTATAAATTCCAATATCGCCATTACTAATATTTTATCAAAATCCTACCTATTTAATAAAAGAAAAAAAGTATAACTACTAAGTATAACTGAAGAATTATTGTAAATTAAGTGTAAGATATAATTTATAAAAACATTTTAGAACTTACAATAACAGTAAACATAGAACGATCAATGATAAAAACTAACTTTTCCCTTATAAAACCGCTCCATTTAGCATTTACTTTATGTAAATGTATATCTAACGAGTAATTTGTTTCGAAAGTAGTTTGTCGCAGTGTATTAGTTTCATGAACAAAAACTCAACTTCGGTTACCAACGTCAAAAAAAAAATAGTTTACTAATTAAAATAACTAAAGAATGCCTGCTTATTTTGAAATAACAAGTTAATTAGTAATATTTAATAATTTGTATTTGACAGTTCTGTACCAAATTTTGCGTTAGTTTTTGATGAATAACATTGAAATTTTAAAAAATTAATTATTAATGCTGCTTGGCACTCCAGTAAAATAATAAATATATTTTTTCAAAATTAAGTTAGTATAGTATAGGGTCGTTTGTATTAAATATTTTTTTTAAGTAAATTTTTTGTTAATATAGTATAAGGCCGTTTGAAAATATTGAAATGTCTGATGTTGGTAGTAAGTATTCATTTCTAATTTATTAAAGCTTTGTAACTTGTACATTATATAATTTAGTCTATATTACTCGTGCACATAGTTTATTATAAATTTAGAATTTTGTAGGTTATAATTTTATATTAATAAACATATTATTCCACTTATATTTTCATGTATATGAATAAGACCAACTAAATTTATATCCTTTTCCGCGTAAATATATAAAACAGTTTTAAACTTAAAAGTTATGCTATATGAGGTGTTTTATTATAAGAAATTAAACTTGTACGATCAAAATATTTTAGTTATGGTTGTGTGTATACTTCCCATACATATTATGAGACCAATTTTGAACATGTTGAAAAAGTAGCTTGTCAGTAGTACAGTGATATTAAAATATTTCTGCGCGTGCAATATATATATATATATATATATATATATATATATATATATATATATATATATATATATATATACAGTAATTAAATTGATACTCTACATTGTGTTATATCCAGTTAAATATACTATTTCACTCTATATATATGGTATAGTAGTGACGAACCAATTGACTTGCCCGTTATTTGATTAATTTTGTATCAAATATTAATCTTCGGATTGATGAAGATCGCATAGGCGACGTTCTCAGTCAGATTTGTGTTGATGTGACTTGACTATTTTAGAGTCAAGCTAAAGTAGGGACATAGATTCAGATACGAATCAGATAATCGAATTCGAATTAATTAAAGTAATCGAGAAAATTAAACTATTTTCCATCGTGCATAAGTACCGTTTTGAAATTCTGTATTTGAAAACGAAATTTACCTATGAACATAAAAATATAAATTCTTTATAATTGTGAGAATTAAACGGTATTTCTGTGAGGATTGACTAATGTAATCACCTTTTTCTAATTTAAGAAAATTATACAACCGCTGAAACTAAATTGAACACTGCTTCAGTAGATACTCGACTTTATATAAATACATATTGACATATATACTATTTCTTACTGAATATTTGGTTTATAATTCTGTCTTCGAATTGTGATTTTACACATTTAATATGAATGAATATGCTAACGATAAATATATGATTAAATATTGGGTTTAATTTACATATTGAATTCTAAATAAATGACCTTTGAATTTAGTTTCGCATTGTAATGTCAATAAAAACGTCCTATAATAATTCAGTTAATCACATTTTATTTTTAAATTATAATAAATCGAATAAGTACCATAATTATAAAAGTGCGTTCGAATGTTCTGCGAAACACTGAATGTAAAACTAATATAAACTTTTCTATAAGAAAATAAATATTAGTGATTTTACTAATTTTCAATTGATTTTTTATAAAAAATCACTACATTCCACATTATATAAAAAATTATAATATAAACTCGTAACTGATATCATTGTTAAAATGTATTTTTCAAATTATCTTTCCAGATCACAGTAACGAAGAAAGCACGCAAAATATAGATCAAAATGATGAAATAAATAAACCCAATGGTAAATATTACATCTGAATGTACATACATTAACGACAACTTCCGTTGTGAATATTTATCAACATAATTATTTTTTGATAGTAATATTTCTATATTAATGTATAATTTTTATCTATAATGTGGTAATTAAAATTTATTTAACTTATTTAGCGGATGTTCCCCTTTGTATGCAAATTCCATCGCCTGATGATATACAGTGTTCAAAGAAGGCTTCTTCCGAAACAAAAGGTAAATAATTAAAAAGTGTTTGTTTTTAAATTAAATATTGCATTAGAAAAAATTATAATATAATGTAATGGTTTTTAAGGAACAGTTATTTTATCATGCCGTACATATGTACCTAGAAATATACATCCATAGAAACATTTTATTGAGCCTCGTGGGGATCATTAATATAGATTTACGTCACTTATTTGAATGAGTTCAACAATTTTATATTAAAATATTGGACATCAGTAATATTATGTAAAATATAATTATTAATATAAATCCTTGTTATAGATGAGCCGGTTGAAGAATCAAGCAATAATGAAAAATCTGATCATAAATCTGTTAATCAAAAATGCGGTAACTAAATTTAGTTTAATATATATGTAGTGTTTTAGGATGTGTCATTTGATAATCACATTTCAATCAGATGGAGTATTTTGTAAATAATTGCTCATCGTTCATAAATTATAAAATAAAATGACTGGTACTTTAATTATCCTACACCCTCAAAATATTAAGGCGTCACATTATTATACAAAAGTTATGAGATTTTTATTTGATATTATTGTGAATATTAAACTTCTTAAATATAGTTTTTTGTTTCGGTTTCCAGTATTAGGAAAATCACTTATCAGGCCTGTGGAATTTTTCGCGGAACCACGTGATATATCGTGCTCTTTTTCTCGTCCTAATGCTCCAGTTTTTTTGTTCAATTCGCGAATTAGCAATAAAAATACATCAGTACTATGCCCGTCGAAATTACAGAATGCTTTTGTTAAACGTAAGTGAAACGTTTAAGTTTGTTTTAATATATGTGTAAATATACATGTAATGCATTCTTTGTTACTTCGAAACTTTTGTTCCCACCTGGATAAATGTAATGCTTAAAACTTTGCCCAAAAGGGTTTCTGCGATGTTTTAATCTTAATTTATTCGTGTATGGACTTTAATATTTTAATAGAGCTTAAAGGTATGTTTCTTAATTTCTCTCCATTGGAAATATGACCATATAGGTCATTAAGCAATTAATTTAATAACGTGTAACATAAAAGAAGAAGTGCTCAATCCTGATTTGCAAAACAAGATCTCGTATCTAATTTAATATAGGTGTTAATTATAGTTCTTTGTTTTGTGCTAGGAGAACTTAAAGTAGCTGTAGTCTGAATTTAGCGATTAGCTGCTGAACGGCATTCTCGATATTTTCGTGGCTTTGCAATTAGATTTTTAAGTTTGATTTCAATTCTAAACGTTCTCGAAATGATTCCCTGGTATGATATTAACATCATCTACCTCACCTACAGTTCAACAGGTGGTAGACTGAATCACCAGCACGGCGGAACCTATAAAAATGGGACCTAAATTTGCCATGACCGGTCAATACCTATGCACTGTAGAAGTTGATGTCGAATTTTAATAATTTTAATGGAGATGCGATATTTTTCAGAAAGGTATAAGTTTTCCTGACAGTAATTGAAGTGTCCCAATTTCCCACCCTCTTTGCAAGTAATAATGAAAAATATGTTTTTTAAAATTTTGGTTTGTCATTGACTGCACAGAGATATCCTCAAGCCAGGTTAAAATGTTTCATTTTTGAAAAATCCTCGCCCACAAGTCTATACTCTTAAGTGAGAGCCCTACCAACGAGATATAAATCAAAAGGCAACACACCACAGAGCACACATGCAGCAGAGGTAGTAGTAGCCCTATACAATGAACTCATTCGAAGCAAAAACTTCTTTGCTGCTTATTGGATAGATCAAGCATTTTTCTGTTTAAATAAGTGGCTGCACTATAACCATACAGAGCCTGAATGAGGCCTTTATACAATGTGGAACGTTCTTTGAAAGCCAGACCGCGAGCATTTTTAAAGTAGTAGTGATGAAGATCTCTGCTCTAAACACTAAATACAGATCATCGGCTTAGGAAATTAGTTGACACGTAACATTTACATCAGAATAATATTTATCAACATTATAATCTATAGTGTAATACAAAATATTCCACAGAGTAGGGGTTAAGGACAGAACCCTGTGGAACTCCACATGTAGGTGTCCTGATGATCCGAGCTTAAGTGTTGCAGAACAATTATTAAAATAATCTATAATAATATTAATAATAAAAGAATTAATACCATTATTTTTAAGTACATCGACAACTGCAGACCAACAGCCGAGGAACTATCAGAAATGTAATGCTTCGACCATTGAAACTAATGTATGTACTGCATACTCAGCTGATAAACCTGAGCGAAAACCAAACTGATGGTAGTGTAATGCACCTTTAACCGCAATATCCTGCACCAAGATCTCATTGATGGCTTTTTCAGACCTTCCCCATGCAGTTAAGCAAGAAAATAGACCCATTAGCCGACAACTTTGAAGGATCTCTATATCTCTATCCGGCTTAGAAAACAACCTCAGAGAGGCTAACTTCCAACAATCTGGGAAAAGACCAAAGTCTAAAAAATGTTTGAAATAAAATGGGCAATAACAAAGGAAAACAAGAGTGTATTTTTTAAACCAAAATATTGCTAACCCTCATGCGCAAATTTTTAATAATTCGGGAAATGTTATCAGGGCTTACTACAGGAAGTCAGAAACAGGCAGCACAACCAAACGGAATTAACTTTAGAGGAGAAAAAGTGGTCTAATAAAGCACCCACTTTTCCATTCTCGTAGACCATAGTCTGATTACCTATCTTAATATCTGGAAGTGAGAAACCAGACCTCGCTAACAAAGTCTTTTCAATGCTGAAATTTAGCCTTTATTATCTCAGATTTATATAACCTATTTGACTCCTTTAGTATATTATATTCTTATAAAGAAACATACAAAAGGAGTCCTTACATTGGGAAAGTTTTTTTTTCGGATTAAGTTAATTTTAGTTTTAAAAAATTGTAATCTGTCGTTCCACCAATCAATCCGTGTAAAATCAAGAGGTACTAAGCATCTATTAATCAACTCAATCAAATATTTACTGAATTGGTTGATTAAAGAATGTAGCTGCCCTTTTGACATACAGTTTTTTATAACAATAAGCTTATTAATATAAATATAATTAAGACAATTTATAAATTGATCGAGTTCAATTTTATAAAATCACATGGGGCGGCCGACTAAAATTATCTTTAAAGTTAAAGCTAAAGCTGTGATGAAACGCCAGGTCCATCTCAACTAACTTATAAGATATTAAATGTGATGCACTAGTAGTGACCAACAAATAATCTATGATACTCTAACTATTGTAATTAACAAAAGTAGGGTTACTACCATTCACAATCACAATATCCCTAGAGGCAACCAACTCACAAAAAGGGATTAAAAGGTTAGGCAGTATACTAGGTCAGTAGGCCAGTAAGTTGGTTCTTCTGTAGACAGATGAGTTATATTTTGATTATCTAAAATATTTTTTAAGTGTGCTCATTAATCTTGAACACCGCACTGTCTGTTTGAATTCCGCTGTTTACCTGCTATAAATCTATTGCTTAGTAAATACAGATAAGTTACAAAATTAGAGTCTATAATTTTGTGGCGTTGTGGACAATAAACGGCGAATAATATTTTATTGTAGCTATACTAATTAGCCCCTTGAAGATAATATTTGTTGAAGTGATTTAATTCATAATATCCAAAGAGTGATAAATCCTTAGTGTTTTCACTATTTATATTTCCCCTAGATGTCGGATTACTAAAATTAAATTTACTGACTTTTTAAAACACTAGGAGACAGGTTTATTGTTAGTGGTGATTTCAATTCTAAACATACTTTTATCACACCCAAAGACATGCAGTTGTACAGCTGTATTAATGAAATTACATTTTTCTGTCATCTCTACTAGCCGACCAGGGCCTTTTGATCTTGTATTACTAAAGGCATGAGCACATTATATATAAACTTCGAATTGTCACTTGATTCTTCATAAAATCTCATATTATTGCAATTGAGTTCTTTTCTTTAAAAAGGACGAAATTAAAAAACAGACTAGGTTTCATATTTTAACTAGATACACGAAAACTTGATACTTAGCACCCCCTTGAAGACAGCAAATAATATAGATGATGCTGTAAAATACTTTTAATGAACACATTTTCAAATTTATTTATTGATTTTTGTATGTATATACGTTATTAATATATAAAAAAATATTTAGTTGGTTTTAAAACTGTTTTAAAAATTTCAAGTTTTTTTTATAAAGTTTAGTTACATTTACAAATAATCTGCATGAAAAAAAAATCATGGTGCAGCTTAGTTTAGTAATTCAGTTAATTCATGTAGTTAATATTGAATCACTTAGTTGCCAAAAAAAAAAATTGAAACTTTTATAGATTTCATAACGCAATCAGTTAGTTTTAGAATGAATTTATCTGACTTATTTTCATTATTATTCTTCTGTTAATGTTTAAAATATCCCTTTTTTGTTTTTAGTAGACAGTGATAAGGAGAAACAGCTAAACGGAACTGAGGAAACTAAAAACAATTCAAAAACGCCCGAATGTCCGTCAGAGGTAAATTTTTAATTTTTTAAATTTATTATTAATATAAAATCATATTGGTACCGTTTTAAAAATTAAATTATAACCATTATCTCTTATATTGAAACTGTTGTTCCGTATCATTTTCTTATGTATGTATAAAATAGTTGTATGTTTATGTTGTGTTGTTATTTAGTTGATTGGAAGTTCGAATAAAAATGAAGAAAGTTCTGCCTTATGCTTTGTACCGCTAAAGACTTCTGCTTCACTTACATCATCGTCATCAACGTCATCTTTGATAAATACAACACCATCTACGCCATTAAATTTGCCGGTATCCACTGTGTGCACAAAATCTCTGTCATCTGATTTTGTATTTGGTCAAAATCTTCATGAAAGAATTATAGTGAGTAATTAAATGAATCTAAGTCTAAACATACTTGCTTGCGTGAAATATATCTTTATATACTTGTTTGTTTTTTTACACACGTTACAATGTAGGTCCTCATTAGAAGTTGCTGCTTTAAAGTCAGCTAACTTTTAAATATTAACAATTATTTTAATAATAGTTATCTATAATTAATACCTATATTTTTTTTTCAGTTATTTTTAAATTTCGGGCATAAAAATAAAATAACTGTTTACATTGTTCTATGACATTTGAATTTCGTCATGAGTCCTAAATCTGTTGAAGTCCTCATTTTGCTTTAATTAAAACTCCCATTTCGTAAATAGTAAAAGTACGATTGAGTAAAGTACTACCCACTTTGAAAGTCGATATGTGTCATCGTCTAAGTGATAATCATCAACTCGAAGATTGCAAGACGACACTCCCTTTCAAGCTTTCAACAGCAAACCACTCAATGAAGCTAATATAGGTTTTTAAGTATTAAATCATTACTAAATACTATGTTCATAAACATAGTAGTTTCCTTGGTATTAAAGCATACATTTTCAAGGCCAATCACAATTGATTAAATTTAGATTTGTTAGGTGCTAAAGTGGCAGTGAAGATAAACTTGTAATTTTTTTTTTTAATACAGCCCTTTTAGGCTATTACTAAGATACAATCTTAGCCGTTTGACTAAATAATTATCATCTTTAACTTAATGATTACTTAGTAGTTAACTTAACCACTAAGTACAAAACGAGTGTGGAGTACGTATCCCATTGACTACACACTTGTCAATTATGAGTACAATAATATTATCAATAGACATAACTAAATGGTGTGGGATATTTTGTTTTATAATAAGGGAAATTCTGTTGTTATGTAAATACTATAACCATTATCAACAGTTACAGCACCTGAGGGGCAATAGGCATTTGCTATAACGGCTATGTCATACTCAGAGGCAGAGCTTTGAGGAATACAAGTTGACAGTCATATCGACTAGGTTAGGTTAGAATCAGTTAGGTTTGTTTCTGCTAGTGAGAAAGGAATTCTGATGTTCGGTTGCGGCATTTATAGTTTTATTGTTGATAATCCCCTTGTACAGGATAACCCTCTCATAATATTCCATTCCAAAAGTGTTACACTGTAGTCTTCTGAATTTATTGTAGATGACGTCTCATTTTTTTTTTTAATGTAATCAACATAGTGTATAAATAAAAGTTGTTGATCAATGACGAATCCAAGATACTTCAGCTGTTTAGTATTAGAGATAAATTGTCCAAAAACAAGTTTAAATGACTTAACTTTGTATGTTATTCCTTGTTTCCAAACACAATAAACTGACACTTGGGAACTGAGAATGTAAGCCCAGTGTTCTTTATTGTGTGTGTGGAAGGTGTTGGCATACAACTTTTAACTTGAAGTCATAGTGCTTGTGTACACTAAATGAGATACAAAGATCATCAGCATGTGTGACTAATTCAAACTTTTGATTAAAAAACGTTATAAATTTATCCATAAAGTGGTGGATTAAGGAATATAAGATATACTAGAGTGTGGGTCCAAGAACAGAACCCTGAGGAACCTCACACTCTAGTCTCCTACTGGCGATAAAGTCATTAATATCAAGAGTCATGAGTCTATTTTCAAAGTAGCTGATGATGGTATTAATGATAAATGGATTTATTTGTTAAGATTTAAGTATTTCAATAATGGCGGACCATATGCAGCTATCAAAAGCTCCCTTGATGTCAAAGGAGATAACAACAGCAGAGTGGCCAACATTTCTTATAGTCTTGATACAAGAAAGCAGCTGTAGAGGGTGCTGTTGGCAGAAACCCCCTTCTGAAACCAAACTGGTTTTGATTAAATATATTTTGTTTTTCAGCTTCTTTTATTAACATTTTGTTAATTGCTCTTTCATATAACTTACCAATAGGGTTTAATAGAGATATGGGACAATAGCCTGAATGAGAGAAGGGGTATTTTTTTGATTTTGGAAGTAACTTTATTTTAGCCACTTTCCAGTAATTGTAAAAGTTAGAAATGTAGGCACTTATTGATTATGATGTGTAATAATTGAGGGTGGTTGAAGTGTATGAACTTAACAATTTTATTATTAATTTTGTCTTTAGACGGTGCTTTTTTATTATTGAGTTTGAGAACAATGTTTCTGATGTCAGTTTCATCTGTCATGGGTACCTCAGCGTTTAGGGTTGGGCAAATGGAGAGACAGCAATCAGGAACCGTTGAAAAAAATTACTTAGGAATGCATTGCTTTTGTCTTTATTGCTAGTGAGAATGGTGTTATTATTGTTTGTTGTTGTTGAAAATATACTTGTAAGGATGTTCTCATGCGATACTGTTTTGAATCAGTTGGAAGCCAATCATTTGGATTTGAACATTTTTTATTTAGGGATTTACGGGTGGTATCCAGTATATAGTGTTTGGTGCTATTTTGCATTTGTTCTTTCTTTTCTCAACAAAACCTATTTTGTCCCTTTGTGCTGAAGACTGCAACTCCTTCAACCAAATGATGAGACAAAGACCAGAGACATTTTAACTGTCTTAGATAGGTAATTGTTTAACTTAGATATAGTATTGTTTGCTTCAGCGGCTTTAGTGCAGTTAAATGCCCTTACATTGATATTCTTTGAGAATAGGTTAGTGTCTATTTTGCTAATTATATTAGATCCAGTTTTAGGGATGTATATGATGTTGCATTGTGCAGTAAGTTCTGCAAATTTGAAGTAAAGGAAATAAGTTAGCTGTATTTAGGAATGTACAATGAGGTAGTCAATTTTGATCCTGCTCTAACGACAATTTTCTATAAAAAGTTTATGTTGTGCTATACTCAAATTCAAAACAACTTACGATAATGTTTGCATTAAATTTTTACAAGAAAAGAAATGACAAAAATAATTAGTGTAAAACATAATATTCTTTAAATTTTATAGATTATCAGAACAGAATCCATTCAGAAACATGAAACCATGAATTGTTCATATTTGTAACATAAATGTTTCACAATATTCATTAGAAGTTGGAAAAATAAATTTTATTTTAAGCACCCCTTCCCATGAGCTCGGAATTTCTCAATTAGACATTTCTGTGTATCGTCGAAGTAGGGGGAAAAGTCGCAACATTTAATACTTTGGCTGTTATCTCAATTAACGAATATATATATAAGTTTTGCTCTCTAAATGATGAGATTGATACCATTTATAAGTTTAAAACTTAGCTATCCTTTAGTAACTATTGCTAAACTACGTATGTAACTTAGAACTTTATGCATTAAAATATACCTTATTCTATGCAGTTACAAGAGAGCATTACAATCCACACAAACATAAGGCAGAAATAATTTTAAATTACTGTATCATCGCAATTGAAATAGTCGTTTGTTTTCTTATTACTTTATTTTTCTCTACAGAAAGAAGAATCATCCGCTATCAGTAGCCTGGTATCAAATGGAATATCATCGTCAGATTCGTCAATGTTGTTTAAGTGCATGTTAAAAGATGAGGATAAAGAAATTAATAGTGTTAGTACTATTTATAATTCAGTATTACATAATGTATATATGTAATTATTATTAAATGAGAGAGAAAAAAAAACAACGAAAATGATTCTACCGGTGTTGATAAAACAAACTGTACTTATTTGTTAACTTTAAACATAATTTCTTTTTTTTAGTTTTATTTTACATTATTTACAAGGAAACTTTCAAACTTTTAACAAGTAGTGAACTGAAAATAAATCAATTTATAAAATACATTAATATAGTTGCAATTTGAACAATTATACTATGTTGAAACAGATTGCGTTATTGCGTTTTGCAGTACAGTAATACGAATGTATCGCTTATAATTTGATAAATGTACAGAACAAAAATTCGTTTTAGTTTTATTTATACTTTTCAGCAATTTTCATTGATTTACATACACATATATATAAATTATCGTGTACATTTTTTTCTCTCATTTTAATTGACATTAACTATTATGTGAACCGTATATAAATAAATAAATATATTAACTTGTATATTTCTTCTAAAACGTTCTAGAGATTAGTTTGTTTTCAAGGGAAAACGAAGTGGTCTCAAGGAATATTGTACATTGGAGATGCTTGAGAATAAATAAACCCGTCAAAATATGTGTAATATAGACTACAATACCTATGGATATATTATAATCTGTATTGCACCTAATTTTGTCGGAGTTTATATTTGAAATTTATATAGAGAAGTGAAAATTAATAATGTAAATTAAAATATAAAACCCCGACTACGAAAATAATTCAGCTAATCGATTCATTTGTGGTTGTTCTCAGTACATACAAGGAACCTATGAGAAACAGCGTGAAATAATTTTTTTTTGTAACTCAGTTGGAGCGTTAAAAAAAACGTCAAAGCAAATTGTATTAAATTATTGTAAAACAGTACATCACTATATAAGATAGAGTCGAAAAATATCAGCATTATATTATATTAGTGATTATTACATTTCATTATTTTTTTTTGTTATTGTAAATTTTTTGATTTTAAAGTTTCGTGTTTTTAGGATAGTAATTCATCATCGTCATCGAGTGACAAAAAATCTCTTAGCGAATCTGCTAAAGAGTATGAAGAGTCGCGATTATCCAAACGTAAATTTGAAGAAGTTCCTCTAATAACCGGCGAGGAAAATGAAACAAATGTATTACAGGTAAATAACAGTTATTTCTGGAAAAATATATTTTAATTATTGCATTTTTCGATTGTAGACCTTAGCGTTTCAACATATATATGTAGCTTTCATTATCAGAAACCTATCGATATATCGACTGACTGCTTCTATTAAAATTAATCCTTCCCTAAACCTTAATTGACTAACCTACTACCAGATATATTTTCCACGCCACATGGAATATTATTTTTGCATTTATATTCTTCGTTGTTTCATTATTTACCCTATTATTACATATGTCGACACTAATTAAATTTTCTAATTTATTATGCGTTATGTTATATATAATTTTATGTTTAATCTACGAATGTAAAACCATTTTCAAAAGTCAGAAATATTTTCTGCTGAAAGTATTCGGGGTTTCTATTTCTTTAGTATCTACGTCTTTGGACTTTTTTTTTTTTTACTTTTCTCAAATTTTCTAGTGAAGTTCGTTGTATCTAGTGCTTTATTAATGTCAACTGCTCAGATCATTTCTTTCTTAATGCAAAAAATAATCATTGATTCTAGGTTTGACAAATGTAGCACTAACACTTCTCACGAGAGCATGGAATTTTGTATACAGCTGTGAGGTTTTCATAAGACAAGTCCATTGTTTTCGTGAACAAATTGTTAATTTTTGTTCATGTCATGCAGAGCAACAAAAATTAAAAATTAAAAAACTTAGATGTCACCTTATAAAAACCTGTCCAACCAATCAAGTCAAATTGATTGTGAATAAGGCTAGCTATTATCAAATAATTCTTATAAAGCCGAAAGCGAAACAAATAATATTCTTCGGTCATTTACAGAAACATATACGAACAACGTTAACTTCATATAGTTATTTCAAAAATAAAACGAAGAAATTGCAACAAGTGGAACTGATCCGAAAATTATTTACATGGTTCAAAACTGTTTCTTAAATTTATAAATCAGATCTTTGATATTATTTTGTTCTAACTTCAAATTCAGTTATATATTTTTAATCAGAAATTGTATCTTTGACGGTAATCACCTTATTTACACTCTGTTTATCGTGAGTTCGATATAATTTTATATTTAATATTAATTAGTTTATTCGTATTCTATTTGCTACGAGTAAAATATAATTTTACGTTTAACTAAAAGTTGTTCGCTATGTACACACTCGTGAATATAGTGCATTTCTTAGAGTTATTAAAATATTACGCTTATAATTTTTGAATATTGTATGTTCTAAATATAATGTAACTCATATTAATTCACTTAAAAAAAAACTGGCGTTTATTTCGTTAGTATAGAACTTTTTCACGAGTGAAAAATTAAATACTATATATATATATATAATATAAAAGACGAAATTCCGCGTTGAAATCGTTTATTCTTTTAAATCTTGATTCAAATTATAGATGAACTGCAAATTATTCACATTCGATAATAATACTTCAAATTGGTCAGAAAAAGGTCGCGGAATATTGCGTGTAAATAGAGGTGCGGATTCTTGGACCGATAAATCAGTCGATGATGAAGATATAGATTGCAGCTATAGATTAATTATGCGGTTATCTGGCAGTTACCGTGTTATATTGAATGCCAAAGTGAGAAATGTCATAAATATGTTAAAATAATTAATGACAAATAATTTATTTTCGAAATATATATATATCAATCAAATCTGATATTACAAATCGGACGTTTATGCAGTATATTAGAAAATTAACAAATATTTTTAATAAATCATATATTAATGAACCGGTTTATTTCTGGTCGAAATAACGTAATGTGTTGTATAAACGTGTTCTGAAGAAAACATATTTTTTTTTACTCAACTTACGATGTTTTTTTATAAGTTTTAAGAATAAATATTTTCTGTGTAATTTTCATGAAATATAGCATCGCGTTGTTATAGATTCTCATTTAAAATTAAATAATATATGTAGTAACTTTTCTGATATTTCTTTTATTTTTTTATTATTCAAACATTTTTTTTGTAGCGCCCTCCAGAAAATTAATTTTATTTCTGCATTTCATAATTTCTTCCTTTGTTAGAAACGCGAAGAATAGTATTTCTTAATTAATGCTATTATTTGTGTTGTTTCTGTCGTAAAAGGAAAGTATGGCTGTCTTTTATGATTTCTACGAGTAATTTAAATTTAAACAACAAAAAAGGAGTGAAATTGTTTCTTTATGAAAAGTTAAAGCTTTTTAGCTGTTAGACATTATCAAGCGAATGTAAAAAAAAAAATATAAATTAAGAAATATATACGAAATTTTTAAATATGTAAAATATTAAAAATATTACTTATATACAAAATTAAACAAAAAAAAACCTATCAAAATATTTTAAAATAATCTGATAATGAATGTGGTAAACAACACAATCAACAATTAGCATTATAAAATTTATACACAAACAATAACACAGTAGCAAATAAAATAAAGATAATAAAAACATTCAACAATATAAAAGTTATATTTTATAATTGGTTGTTTTTTATTTATTTTTATTTTATTTGCAATTGTATTATTGTTTTGTGTATAAATTTTATATTGCTGATTGTTGATTGTACTTTTTTTTCTTTTCAAAAGAATATATTTATTAAAAAAAAAAATACAATCAACAATCCAACAGAAATATTGTATTGTCCATATTCACTATCAGATTATTTAAAAATAATTTGATAATTTGTTTAAAGTAATATTTTTTACACTTTATATGTTTATAAATTTGTATATATTTTTATTTTCACTTGATGTCTATTTTCAAGGTAATCTAAATAATTATCTCAGTGTTATGTATATATTGTCATAATCCTATTCATATCAAGTTGATATTACAGTAAATAAAGTGTTTTTTTTTTTTTAAATATTTAAAATACAATCTTAATCGTACAGATTAAATAAGTATTCTTATTTACATAGTGCTCATTTAATACACACAGAACGTATCTTATATACTAAATGCGAACGTGGTACATCCTGTAGCTCAATAGCTACAAGGGAAATAATTGAAATACTGGAAATTTCTTTTTAATTTTGCAGGTTTGGAATGGAATGGTGGTAGAGCGTGCTAATAAGAAAAGTTTGCGATTTACAGCACCTACTGATGACAATAACATAAAGATACATTTGATAGTGGTATGTACGTATTACGTGATTATTTATTGATAATTGAATAAAAAAATTTATTGGTTAACCACTTTAAGCCAATAAAAATTAAATTCGTACATTGTTAAGATTGTGAAATTAACGAGATAATAGATGATATGTAGAACAAATTTAAAAGAAAAAAGCGATTAATAATGTGTAAACAGAATTTCTGACAGAATTATAAAAAATTCCAAGAATCGTAAAATATTTATTTATTTATATAATTGTTAACGTATTTTCAACAGTAAGAGTTCTCTAAAATTTTGCGCCTTGTTAATAATACAATATTTATGACCCCTCTATTTTCATACAATAATTAATTAATTTACTTATTTATTTTTTTAACATTTTCCAGGGACCACCGAGTGATGTTGATACGCTTCAAAATATTATTAATTCCGGTATTCAGAAAAAGAAAAAATTTTGTTCCGATAATAGTAATAACTGATTTCTTATTAAATTCTGGTCTACACCACGTAATTATATACCTGCGTATATTATATAATACGATGCTCATACCTATTGCGTTTGATTTCTCATTCTACAAAAAAAATTCGTTGTAATAATATTAAGTAATTTAAATAGAAAATTTTTTGTGGTTATTAAAAAGAGACATTTTGTTGCCTCTGCTGCTTTTTTAATGAATTCTTTTTATTTTTGATGCGGGCCTCTACCGGCATCAAATTTTCATTATAATCATTGGATGTTAAAAAAACAAATATCTATTTTTAATATATAAATTTTTAATGGATATTTTTGCATTGTGTTTCTTTATTTGCGAACCACGTGTCTCATCATGTATTGTATTTAAATAAGTCGAAGGTTCTTATTTACATAAAAAGAGTTTTAATATGTTAATTTCCAATCTTTGTACGTATGATTGATACGATATTTTTACATCAGATTCTTTTAATTGAAGCTACGAAGTAATATATATATATGTGTGTGTGTGTGTATTGTATTTATATGTGTTTCCTATTTCTGACTACTCTTTTAATTATTGGATTAAAATTATCTAAGTATAAAATAAACAGTTGTGTTAGAGATTAAACAATATTTGTAGATATTTAATTCATTCTAAGTTGTGTAAGGATTAATTTCAATTGCCCATAGTACCATGTATTTATTTCTATTTAATTTGTTATAAATACTGTCGTTTACCTCTTAGCATTTTACTTGTAAGTTTTCCTTCGAATTTTTGTTTTGTAATTACTGGGATATAACGTGTCCTGTGCGACATAAATTTTTGTGTTTCATTTATTTCATCTAAAAAATTTTCATTCGTTTTACTTTTTGCTCAGTACTTTTTATTTCTTATTTTCTAGTGCTGTTAAAAATTTCCACAATGATATTTAATATACTTCAGACGTCTATTTTTGGAAATGTTTTCCTGTCGTCTATGTAATTTTCTTGTTGTTAATTTGGATTGCCACATTTTTCTCTTAATGTTTCTTATACTTCTATTATTTTCTGTTTTATATTTTCTATAATATACCCATGTCGTTATATTTAGTAAGGCTTTTAAGACTAAATTAACTTCTACTTAATAAATTATTTTAACATTTATAATTCCTTCTTAAACTTATTATTTTTTTAATAAAGGGTGTGCAAGATACGAGAAATGTAAATCTAATCAATACAATGATTGGAGTACATATATTTTCTGCTGCACATAAATGAACTTAAAAAATATGCTCAAAAAGGGCAATGACACTAGTCACGACTGTAAAATACTACATGCATACTCCAAAAAGAATGTTTGAAATTTTGCCTCGTGATTTTATAATAGAAAACAAATTTTTAACCTGAAACTAAATCAAATAATAGTTTTGGGACTTTCAGTAGAAAAATTGTTCAATGTTTCTTGTCTACGCAGAGCCTTCACTTAGATTATATTTTTGACAGTATTGAAAGAAACAGCACGCTGTCACATGTAATTAAATCAATATGTATTAATAATAAAACTTATATAATCATTGAATCTAAATAAATTCTCTTGTATCTAATTAATGGTCATAAGCACATAATAATTCTAATACGATCACTTCAAATTATAAGCTAAAGAGAAAAGTGTTAAAGGTCCCGTGAAGAAGTAAATAAATTGGTAACGGGGCGTAATCTTCGAAAGTTAATATTTCTCACCGCTACATGATATTAAACCTGAATTATAAAAAATATACATGCTAAATGTATGCGAAAAGTTGTAGATTACAAGATGTTACACATAGAAAACAGAACCAGGAAGAAAAATGTTTAAAAAGTAAGTATAGAAATAGTAATCAATTAAAATAATATTAATTTTTGTAATGAATTAATTTTAAATTGTGTGCAATAAATGAGATTTCTCTGTATTATAAAAATTCAACTTTATTCAGATTTGTTGATCGCTTCCAACAACAGTGTACATTTACATATATTTACATTTAGTTTGTTAGCGAAATTACGGAGCTAATATTGGGACCTTTTTTTTTATATATTTATAAATATATGGTTTGATGAGCAGTGCTTGAAAGTTTACTGTTTGAGTGTAAGTTTAATCATTTTAGTTGGTATGTTTTTATTTATCTAACAGCATAACGAAACGTATATATTTTTTATTTAGTAACTGGATTAAGGAAAAGAAATTATAAATTCTTGTCAATTATTTTACAAACCAAACAAAATATAACACCAATAATCACTAAAGTTTTTTATTGCGAAGACGCACAAATAAATATTACGTATGATATTTTACAACTTGCAAACTAGTTTACCCAAGTAAGTTTTTAGTTTAAAATGAATTATTAATATTTAAATTAAATAATCGGGAAATTGAAAGAAAATATTTTGAAATAAAAAAATTAATAATAATAAGGTATGATTTTTTTGTTTCTAAATACAAATTATTTCGGTTTTCCATTATTTAGGTTAAATATGAGCTGAAACGGATTACGTTATTTCGGTATCAATATATTAGTAGGTAGATATACGTAAACAGTTTTATATTTATTTTGTGTTACAAACCTAATTTTTGCCTTTCTAAATAACTAAAATGTTCTATAATTTATACTTATGGTTCTTCTGTATTGTCCGCTTATTCCAGTTTACGGATATAAAATATTCTTGTATTAAACATTAAAATGCTAAACGAGAAAATATGGAAATATTTTATAATTTTGTAAAATTATGTATTTAAAATGATAGTTTTCAGGATTGATTTTTAATCAGAAAATAATATTTAAATAATTTATTATATGACGGATTATAGTCCCATCGATTAAATGAAATCACATAGAAATCTATTTCCAGAATGCGATTTATTGGCGGGTAATTTTAGAACGGAAACAGCCGAAAAATACCGAAGTGATCCACAAGGTTTCTATTTAGAATCGGTTATTCTGTCGTTTTTATTTTTGAACTGAGTTGTTAGTTGTGTATTGTGTTTTGTATTTCTTCGTTTATTTAATTATGATAGAATTTATATATATCTGGATAAATATTTTACTATTTCTTCATTGTTTATTTAATGTTTCACTGTTGTTGGCACAATGAAATCTCCTGATGGAGTTCGGCTATTACAAAGTTCGGATAAAGTGTTCGAAAAATTGTTTTCTGATATAAATACTATTTATTTTTATCGTTATTCTTTATTAGTGGTTAATGTTTCTGAAAATATAACTTGATTTTAATATTTTCCATAACAGTTTATTTTAAAAAATATATATGAAGCTAAGAACGATAATAAATGTTTTAAGCGATAGACGAAAATATGACAGTAATAACTAACAGTATGATGTTCACTGGCGGAACCAGGAAGAGATGCACGGCACTTAGAGGATCTCAAAAACGTAATGGTGCTCATCATCCTCGATCTCGTAACAACAGCGAGGTTAATTTTATATACATTTTTATATTTGCGTTTTCACATAAGAATAATTCATAAAGAAACGAATTGATTGCCATCCATGTGTGAATGATTACCCCTGAGGTGTTATGTAATTTCCTTCTAGCTGTTTTTGTAATGTAAGACGTGTTTCAAGTCTAAATACAGTTTTAACAGTAAGTAATTTGTGTTGGTTTAGATGAAATTTTTGGTTAATATAATGTTTTAAGAACAAGTTAAAAAGTACAATTTGAACAGGTTTTGATGTCAAAAGGATTATATGAATGAATATTTTTTGTGATATGTGATGAACTGTTTAGACATAAAAATTAACTTTTCTGAATAGTTTTACAAGTGTTGATTCTGTTGATATACATAAAATAAAAACGCGATGAAATGAACTGGTTTAACAAAATTAAAAAATATACGTTTAAGGCATTTCGAGAATTATTTTTCGTTATCCATGCTAATAAGTACAGTGTTTTCATGTTCAAACCTATTCTTAAATTACTAATTTGAGATTAGTTATAATAGTTTCATTTTATGTGTATTAGGTATTTCCAGCGATAAAAATAGTTAACATATTACTCGATGAACAGTTGTAAATTAGTTTTGCTCAAAAATTTATCGTAGCTAATTTTTTCATAATCTATTTTGTGAATTTTAAAACATTTGCTAAGATATTGTCTTGTAAATTTTGTTTTAATATCTTAAAAATGAATAATATGTTTTGGGCGTAAAACGTTATATATGGATTGCTATTAAATTAAACATTTTGGGTACGTACGGAGCAATGCAATGCCAAATAATGTAATCAGATTTATTGTTTTAATTATTATATGCATAAAGCATTGCACAAAAAATCATGAAATTTAAATTCAACATTAGTTTAGTGCTTAGATTTCTTACTAAATTTTTTTTTTTACTGAATATGTCTATTTGTAAATCATGATTAATATTTTATTCGAAAATTTACGGTCATAGATATCAATAGACGTTTCAGCTTAACAAGAGTAATACAGTGTGTAATACGCATAAAAGTATTTTTTTCAGAATAATAAATTAAGGTTTGTGTCAATGGAAGCAAACGATAATATTCGGTTATAGCAAAGATATGCAAGTTGTCCATACCGAAAATTACGTGATTCTAGTAGGTGGATTGGTTTGACATCTATTTATCTTGGCTTCGTAGGTTATTAGCAAAAATGACAATAAAAATTCGTAAATACAAATTAATTTTTGGATTATGGTATAGTCATCATAGATGCAAAATAATGTATTTAATTTAATAATGTGGTAATTAAAAATAGTTATTAAGTGATAATGTGGTTGAGATGAAATCTTGAGCTCGAGACTAATTCTGTTGAAGATGAATATCTCAATATTGACTTTTGAGGGGAAGTAAAGCCGAATGAGAAGAGTAATTAAACATAATTTTACAGATGGTGGCAGATTTTTTGGCAATGCAGTATCACGGAATACGGTTCACTAAATTATATTTATATGAAAAATCTGAGTCAGTCATTTTAATATAAGTTTGTTGTACATTAATTGATCTGACATTTTGAAGCGACGTTGTTATTGGCATAGCTATAATTTCCGTTGTTGGATTTTTTGTCGATTTCACGTTTTTATTAGTCACAAAATATCATGTTGGAATTTATTACGTGCTAGCCATAAATAATATATATTTTCATCAAATTTACAATATCCGTAATGTGGGAAATACACTAACTTAAGATTCATGTATTCTTGTGTTGTTTGTACATACTTTTGAAATTATTTTTAAATAGCAATAAACACAAATTATTGATGGTACGATTGATTTAAGTAATTTTATTTATACAAAATGCATACTATACCTTTTCTCGTAAATGGTTTATCGAAATTCGTTAATGCTGAATACGTTTTACGGTTTCAATCTTTTCCGATGTCTCCCAACTTACTTTGAAAAATTCGTAGGTGAAAAACTAAATCCAGATTCGGATTTTATTTTATGTATAGCATAAATTTTTATGTATTTCAATAAAAAAAAAAAAAAGTTTTATATATTAACCGTGTGGAAATTTATTTCTTCTAAGTTTAGTAAATACTTAGAATTTAAATAAAGTCTATATTTAATTATTTATGAGTTTCCCATTTTCCTTTAAATTATCATTGAATTATTAAAGATTCGCATTTTTAAAAATAAAATTATCAATAATTGATCATTTTAAAATCTATATTTATGAATGGATTTTACGTGAGTCGTATTAAATTAAAACAACTTTATTTATTGTATATATAAGTTACTCATGCGTTTTCAATGTAAATAGATGATATATTACAAGAAAAGTTACTGTTTTTTATAAAAAATTAAAATGATAAAATCCATCATCGTAATCATAATACTAATAATAGTGCGATAGTAATAATGGCCATTGATGCGCTTATACATGATTTTTATTGTTACAACATTAATGGTTCTTGGCAATATTCCACGTAGCACATTAGTAATAGTAAAGGCTGTAGGACGTGTTGCTTATGGAACGAATCGTTACATGGTATTTTCCATAAATATGTTCACATTTTTAACAATTTATTTTTGATGTTTAAACGGGAATATGTACCTTAAGCAATGAAGAAAAACACGTTGAAAGGTCATTATGTGTTTATGTACATAAATGAAAACGGACTTAACGTAGCGAAATTAAATTGTCTTTTTGCGCATTTAAACTGACGTTTTTACGCACAATGTCAGAAATATATTTTGGTACTCCGTCAAATTTACAAATGGAAACTAATTTTACAGCTATTAATATAGGGATGTTTCTCTAAAATGAGTTTTGTAAACTTGTAAAATTTAAACCCCTTTTTAAACCTATTTAAAAGTTGTGTATGTCACGTGGAAGATTATGAAAAATTTTTCTTACCGGCGTTAACTTATTATTGCGGTATATTCGCTAGTAATATGTTAGGCAAGTAAAGAGCTCTAAATTTACAAAGCGTGCATATATTTGTTTCACTTGTTGAGACAGATAATTTGAGGATAAAGTAAAAGTCAACGTGAATTTATAATTCAATAGGAAATATTAAGTTTCTGTCACTTTTGTTTGCATATTTAGCGTTGTGTTAAATATTTTTTTATTCAATTATCTTTTTGTTATGTTATACTCATTAAAAATATGTCGAATTTGTGCGCATGAGTTTTTGATACGTTGTTTTAGAACATTTTCAACTATAGGATGGGCCAAAACTGTTGAACGATTTTCAAAAGCGTCCTTAAAAAATTGGCTTGACCTACAATTGTGGAATAAATATGAAAATAAAGCTAAAATTATTCCATTTTATAAAAAATGTATTTTTTAAATAATACATCGAGAAGATAATTACCTTGGCGATTGTAACATTCACGCACTATTTTTTTTTTCGAAATTTTCGCAAACTCCGACAAGCATAGGTTGATGTATGCCCGCAATTTCTGTTTGAATGTCACATTTCAAGGCCGCAGTGTGACTTGCCTTCGTATATCCGGCTTTTAAAAAAAAATCAGGCGGCGCCAGATCCGAATTACGAAATGGCCAGGCGAAATCAAATGATTGCCGAATTTCTTTCTTAATGTTGAAACGTCTTCAGAGATATTCGACGTCGCCCCGTCTTGTTGAAACTAACTGCTCGCGGGACGAATACGTTTTCGACAAAGAAGGGTAAGAAGAACTCATTTAGTGCACCAGACATTAACCCTTTCAGTCACATGATAAAATTTTAACATTAAATTATCAATTTTATAGGTGTGTTTATTATAGAATATTTCTTGGGCGAATCTTAGATAATTTTCAATGTATTCATATAAATATTTTTAAAATTGAGACATTTCGTGTATAAAAATTTTTGTTCATATTAAAATTTCATGTCCCATGTCATTGTGATTGAAAGGGTTAACATGAGCACAATGTAAGGGTTTCACATGAGTAACGTGCGGATTTTCTACCGTATAAAAGCACATATTTTGTTTGTTAACATTTCCGTTTAAATCGAAGTGAGCTTTGTCGCTGAAAAATATGTTATCCAAATCGAACTGTCCTTCAATTATGACTAAAAGTTTGTCACAAAACTCGAATCTTTTTGAATTATCAGCAGGCAGGAATTCTTAGATCAACTGAATTTTATATGGACGCATATTTAAATTCTCTCTTAGTACGTTGTTCGTGACATGTTTAAGGCGGCGGCTTGGCGACGACTAGATCGACACGAACTTTCAGCGCACACGTTTTCGGTGTTCTCGATTATGTACAGTCACAGTCCCGGATTCGTGAAAGTTTTTTTACTCATCTTACAATAGAGTTTCGACGGGTACAGTTTTCGTGGCCTTTTAATTTAAATTCTTTTTTAAAGTCACTTTGCGTCGCAATTATGCTTTCGCCGTTTTTTTACAAAATATTCGACAACAAAAGAACGTTGTTGCCATGGTAACTAATCGTTTATATTCACATTAAATGGCATAGTTTTTGGCACTAGATAATAAGCCGTGCTAAATTAAATGTTTTTTTACGAGGCATCTGAAAATCGTTCAACACTTTTGGCCCACCCTCTATATCTATAATAATAGTTTTAATAGTACTGAGAGACTTCAGACATCTATTGTTCTTTTATTTATTTCAAACTAGCGAACGTTTGTTTCACAAAGAAGTGTATTTGACCTATTATAGTATAAACCAAATATATAAACAGAATCGCTTGATTTAGGAGTAGCCATTGAAAACTGCCTTAATTCTTAAATCCTAATCATTAATTCAACCGTCATCCTCATGTGTATTATGGTCTGCACTATCATTTATATTGTTAGTTGCTACTTTTTATATGAAAATAATTTATCATTTCTTGATTTGTTTTTGTATATTTGTATATATGAAGAATGTTATACTACTTTTTCGTTTTGTTTAATATGATACAATATATTTTATTTTAAGATGAATATTATTTTTAAAACCCACGGATTATATGTAATATTTGCACCTCTTTATAATTGCGTCACTTGTTTTATAACACTCACAAACTCAATCATACATACAAACTTGATGAACTAAGGGACTATGTTATTCATACCTTTTCCATCTTATTTTAAGTTACACATTGCAGGGAACTACTTCACACATATTTATCTTTTGTATTGTACATATATGTTTCTTCTCTTTCAGTTACACAACACTTACACGCATTTATTATTAAGCAGACTAGTTCCCTGCACTTTTATAATTGCAAATGAACTAAATATATTTGCCCCACCGGCTGTCTTGAATGGGTAACCATTTAAAAAAAAAAAAAAACATCGCTTGTATAAATCTTCATTCGTGTAAGAACACTGTAGTAAAATTTTATTTTTAAAAATAAAATTAAATCTTCGAAGTCAACAGATTACTTTCATTTTAAATACAACTGTCCACCTGTCAAGCTTAATAATTAGTTCCTACCTCGAGCTAATAAGATAAAATATTTAGGACTGATTATGGATTGGCGTCAAATATAATATATACGGAACAAAGTTTTTGAAAGAGTAAATTTACTTAAACACATTATCACCAATCATCTCTAGCTGGTCTTGTAAATTTTTTGTGTACCTGTCATTGCTGCTGTCTGAAGGTATAAAATTTATGTCTAATGAATAGAATCCTGCAGCTGCAGTCAAATATTTTGAAAAAACTACTTTGTTTCAAACTACGCGTTTAACAAATCGTCTTGGACATGTACAGACACAGATGATAAAGGAATACCTAGAGTGATGTTTTAAAAAATACATAGTGTAAGGTAGGACATTAATGATGCTGACATTGTTCCACGAGTGATTATTGTCAAATTATTTTTGCTTTTATTAAACTATAGATTTCTCTTATATTCTGCTGGGGATTTACACAGCGTACTAAATTATATTTCGTGTGTATTCAAATGTAAATTGTGTGTGTGTAGATATATAAATATATGTGTGTCTGTATGCGCTAACATATTGCAACATCAATGTGAGGTGAAAAAAAAAAGAATTTTATATCAGCCATTGTCTAATATATATTGACTATGGTAATTTAATTTATACTTCGTTTTTCTTGTTTAGATTACTCGGTGTTGTCAATATTCTCATTCTGATATGTTCAATATGCGTCTTATCGCTAATGGTGGTCTAGTTATATTCTTTCGTGAAATATTTATTTTTTGTACAACACGGATAATTGTATTTAAAAACCATTTTCGCACTTTATTATCAAACTCCTCACTTGCATAAATTACGTTATACGAGTTTCAAGTATCCCTAAAAAGAAGACCGAAACGAAGGCTGAGTGCAAAGACATCATGAAGGCGTTCAATTTATAAGGAAAGACCTGCAATAAGTAAAATTGACATCGGTGAAGAGTTTTCAATTTGATAAAGTAATTTTGAAAGTCGAAAAATATTAAATTTTTATTCTCTTTCAAATTACTTCGGAGATACCGATTCACTCTGCGGGCATACTTAAAATGTAAATCTGATATTTTCAAAGACGCTTATTTTATAATTTCTCGTTGAAGAAATCGTATTTCATACAATGTATCCTGCATTTTTTCCTGTAATGATAAACTAAACAATTACTTGGGTTTGTTCATGGATGGGAGACTGACGTGGCGTTACCACACAGCACAGACAAGGACTGTAATTTATTCGCGCCAGAATGTTGCACCCGTTGCTGGGAAAAACATCAGGTCTTAACTTGAATTTCAACAGAAGCATATATTTAACAATCATTGCGCCGATCTGGAAGTATGGAATCGAGCTGTGATTTGTTCATGGATGGGAGACTGACGTGGCGTTACCACACAGCACAGACAAGGGGACTGTAATTTATTCGCGCCAGAATGCTGCACCCGTTGCTGGGAAAAACATCAGGTCTTAACTTGAATTTCAACAGAAACATATATTTAAAAATCATTGCGCCGATCTGGAAGTATGGAATCGAGCTGTATGGTACCACATGTAAAAACAATCTATTACGAATACAATAACAATCGAAAATATTACGTACAATCACGTCCGCCCCGATATATGCCTCAAAAGTTAACGCTTCACAATAACCTCATACCATCGGTTCAAGAAACTTACGCTAAACAGTATAAGAGATTTTTCGATAAACTACAAAATAGTGCAAATCCAAACATAAGCAGAATGTATACGATCACATTGCTGGACAATCCCCAGAGATGATTGAAAAGACGAAAATCATGTGACGTCCTTCCTATTACCTGAATATAACAAATCTGAGTCAACACGATTTAATCTTATCTTCAATCCTCTCAGACTAGTCGACTCATTGGAGTCGTTAGTCTAATGCTTCTCCTTTTATTGTTTCCTATCCTCCTTCAACTTTCTTTTTCCTCGTCTTAATTCTTAGCGATGTTGATTATGGTATTTTATGCCGGTACAACGAGAAAAAGATGACCTATATATGGCGTGTAGGTTGTCAATGTGTTTATGTGGTAATAATCTTATATACAATAAACATGTTATTTAACGAAATTCGTATTTTGTATATTCGTTAAATTTTTTCCTCCATGCATTATGTATTATTAATGATTAGCTATAAAGATTTATATCAACAGATAATAAACCTCCGATAGTAGAATAATAAAATATCTGCATAGTAATATAAATGCAGTTCGTAGTGAGCTGTGTTCACTACAGTTTATTTGTATAATACATACGTTAAACAAATTATACATATATTCTGTTGTGTACGCTAATTTTTTTCAATTATGTGCGTTTTAAAATTTTCGTTTGTTCCTGGAACATAGTATATTTTTTTTTCTTATTTATCTATTTATTTTTTTCTTTTTATCCTAATCGTTTTTGTGTTCTTTTATACGAGATGTGAGTATTGTTGCATATAAAATATAAAAATATTTAGTTTTCATGGCAAGCGGTGATTTTAAACCTTATTTTTTATAGAATGTGTAAAAAAATAATTTCAACGGATTTCAGTTAACATTATGTTGTTTCTGTTTTAGCATTCTTATATGTATCTTTTAAATAGGGTTTTAAATTAAACGCGTAGTACTAATTTATATGACAAAGTTTTGCTTAAATTTTATCGAATGTTTTGTATTTTCAGATTTATTTTAAACCATCAAGAAGCCATTCACCTCCAAGCGATTATGGTCACGTTTGGAATAAAGATATTAACCATCCGTGTGAGTACTTTATAATTATTATTAATGCTTACAAACAAACAAAACAAAATTGATAAATTGTTACACGTATATTATAGATAAAAATGCATTTAGCTTAACGATATCTAAAAATGTCTTTAGTTAGTGTATAAATGCGTACGAAATGTAGTAATTTATTTTAGAACAATGTTATGAGTGAAAATCATCAACAATTTGACAATTCTAAACAAACTTCAGTACGGCTTAAGATTATAAAATAAATTAAATTAATAATAATAATAAAAAACCACATATAACAAATATTAACTATTTCTTTTTACAAACGACTTAACTGCAGAATATCTGGTTTTACATTTGAAAACATATTTGTTTACAATTAAGTTATTTATAATAAGAAATAAATTAATTTTTTTTGTATATAGTTTATTTTATAATTATTTTTATTATTAGTTATTTAATTTTACAAGACGATGTAACTACTGAAAAGTGTGTTTCAGATTAATTAAGTAATCATTGATGATTTTACTTATAACCTCATTGTTTTCTTTAGTCAGATTATTGCGACGAGTTAAACTGCGAATATGGAACGTTATTATATAATGTATATTAATAAGAAATGGAAGCAGCAATCAATAAAGTACTGATGTCAACGATGCATTGTTATATTTGACGCTTTTAAGTGAATGTAATAAGAAAGTTTCATTTATATAAATGTTAAATCTTATAATAAACTATCCTGTAGTCAACGTTAATATTTAAATGAATATTTATAAAACTAGTATGATACCTTGTAAATTGTTAGCGGGTTTGTTTTTTTTTTTGTCTGGTACCATGTACTGCTGCTACGGCCAGAGGCACCCGAAAGTAATCATTGAGGTGTTATATGGAGTTGAATTTCTTAGTGTTGTGTTGATTTTTAGTATTCTTAGGACCTTTTGTCGGTTTTACAGAGCCAGTTTGCAATCACGGTCCCACCAAGGGTTAATTTTATTCATGAAGAGTTTTCTCTGATATTGAGTTTTTTGCTGCTTCTAATATCTGCTGAGAATGTTGAGGTAATTGTATTAATATCCCCTGTTGTATGGTCAGTTATTTTGTATCGTTTTGATATTTATGCCAATTAACTTTCTTAAAGTTTCATCTTGGAGGAGGCTGTATTACTGAGACGTTTTTGAGAATATTTATTATAAGCGGCCGATGATCACTACTCGCCAGATCATTGTGTTTTGAAACATTAATTATTTCAGAAAGTGAGACACTGTATATGATTAAGTTCATGTTCCGACTATGTCTTATACGAAAAACAATAAAGACGGAAACTGTTATTGCTATGTATTATCAAATTGTAGTTGTCAACTGTGTTTTGAATTAACTTCCCTCTTTTATACCATTGTTTGCAGTTCCAATTAGGACTGTGTTCATTTATGTCTCCGCAAATTATGAATGGTTTAGGAAGTTGATCAATTAACATATTCATTTCATCCTGATTTAGTTGCTGCGAGGGTAGTATACATGTGTTACATAAAACGAATTTTTGTTTCTCTATTTTAATAGGGACCGTTATATTTGAAATTATGTTAACAGTATTTATTTTAAAATGGTATGTTCTATCTTTTATAGTTGTAAGCATGTCGCCCCGTGTGCTCTGTATTGAGAGCTTGAGTTTTCCTGAAATATATTAAACGATGTTAACTTTACTGTTTGTATTTGTTTTTGTTTCTTGTACATATATTATTGTCAGATTATGTTCTTATAATAGTATTTTAAAATCTTCATAATTATAATAGTATCCATTACAGTTCCAATTCAGATATGTTCATAGAAATTTTAATTAAATTATTTTTAAAATGTTTAGGTTTATTAAGCGGTGGACAGTTGAGCTGATAATTTTTGTATTACTTTCGTAAACTGAATTTTTGCTGTTCTATCCCTCAGAATAGGTTTATTTTCTATAATACGTAATGCATGTTGTGTAACAGATATCTATATTCATAATATTATTTTTGGGTTTACACATGCCGACGAATATTGTTAAATTAGATGGAGAAAGAGGATATTTTATTTCATTTTTTTTTTTAATGTTTTCTTCAAGGTGACTGCGCATTTGTTTCAGCTCGCTTTCAATTATTATTTTTTTTTTGTAGATTGGTTTATCTGAGAAGTCTGTGTCTTGATCCATATTTATTAGGTTATTGTTTTGTCCCTGTTTTGAGCCAGATGATGACATTTTTTTCCTCTTTTTATTTGTTTTATGTTTTGAATCTTCGTTTGTAACCGATTGCTCAGGAGTATCTGTCGTACTTGTTGACAAAGGTCGTTTGTGAAGGTTGTTATGTTTTATACTTAATTGTAGTATATCAGAGTTTTCTCTAAGTACATTTTCATCTGATATTGTTTTATCAGAAAGGTTGTCAGTGGCTGTAGTCGATTGTTTGTCTGTTTCTTCTTCGTCCTCAGCAATATTTCTACAGCTCCTACTCGTGTGCCATTTTTCATCGCATAAAAAGCATGTAACTCTGTCCGGCGACAAGAATATTCGATACGTCACATCTTAATAATGTAGAAGAGAGAATAACGTCGTAATATTTTCGATGTCGATTTCTTTCTTTTTTTAATTTATTTTTCTTATCTTCGCGTTTTCATTTTTGTATACTAGCTTTATTCGTAACGTCAGCTGATGAAAACTGTATGGGAGCTCATATGGCCAGTGACAAATCTTGTCCTATATATAAAGAACGTTTTCAAATCCAGCAAATTATGTCTTATGATAACATATTATTATCGGAAGCAATCCGTAAGAATAAATCAGGACACATTAGTGAGGCTTTCTCCTTTTGACATAGCAAAACGCCCATCTTTTAATCAACGGTATGCTCCAATACCTTCCACTCCCAATATAGAAACTCGTCAAGTACGTTATTCTTCCCCTCAGTCATACTTCTTTCGTAAATCTCTTCAAAATCATACAGGTCCTCCACAGCCTGTGGCACTCCCCTATCCAAATTATATACACTTACTTACATTTCCTTCTGATAGAACATCGTCATGGCCATCCCTAACAGTTACTACCCAAAATATTGTTACTGATGACCCACCCTCTGATGATACAAAGTCATCCCCTTTAAAAAAGCTTCTATTCCATCTACTCCTCAATCCTCATCTTCTGCTAACCATAAATCTCGATCTAAAGCAAAAGAATCTAACAAATTTGTTTTTCCAAATTCTTCTAATAATAACACTCGTTCAGATACACGTAAAACTAAATTACAAAATAATATTAAATAACTCACCCACAACATTCCTTATTATAATTAACCTACTAGTAATTATATTTCTCTTCTCGTCTTATCAAAACTTTTCTCCTCTAATACCTTATTATCTTAAATTCGTATCGTATTTCCCTTTTTTCCCCCTATTTTTTGGTTTCTTTTCGTGTCCTACACTACATGGTTTTCTTGTGTATTATTCCCTATGCAGTTCCGTCTTTATACTTTTTGCCTTACATTTTTATTCCTCTATTGCTCATCTACACTATGGGTCATAACTGTTTTTCGTGTCATCTGGTAAGAAGCACCTTATCCGGTAATTTTTTTTTTTTGTTTCTGTAACCACCCACTTTCACTACATTTTAATTTTAATTCATTATTGATATGTCATCCTTAAGAATACTACAGTAGAATAGCCGCAGCATCCAGAAAAACAAATTGAACCTCCAATGCTTTTTAGCCTCCAATCCGTATGATATTATCTTACTCTCTGAAACCTGGTTATCAACTTTCATTACCCGGTTATCGTTGTTTCCGGGACGACAGGGAAAATGGTTATGGTGGTGCAGCCATTTTAATTAGAGATAATATGTGCTAAGTAGGAATACATATATTTTCGCATTCTACTGTCCGCCCAACAATATTTTCCAAGTTAACTTTTTCGTCAATTTTATAAACTCCCTCTAAACTTCGTCTTTTGTAATAATTGCTGGGGATTTCAACGGACACCATCCGCTGTGGGGTTCCTGTAATGCGAATGAAATGGGACGTAGCTTGTTAAATATTATTTCCTCTACAAACCTTGCTCTTATCAATGATGGCCGGCATACAACTGTACCCTCCTTACATTTCTCTTCCTTCTACTTTTCAGTAAATGGGATGTTTTGGATATTCCGTTAGGAAGTGATCACTTGCCTCCGGAAATTGTTCTCGGTGACCCAACTGTAACCATATTTAATTATAAACATCTAGAACGATTTACCTGGATTCTTTCTACTAATAGAGGCTTAGATTTCGCTAATTTTCTCTAATCCTTGTGCCAGCCGCTTTTAAGTAGTCCTGCATTTCATATTCCGGTATATAAAGAGTTTATCAGTCTATTGCAGTTATCGTTAAGTCGTTATGCTTCTAAAAGATTTTATCACAAAAAATTCGTTACTTCTATCAATCGTACGCAACCTGCTTCTCACATATGGAAAAAAGCCAAATCATTTGTGAACTCTGCATACTATAATCCTTCTCCAGTTGATATGGATACTGAAAATTATTATAATTTTGTCGACATCATTTCACCATCGTACGTCCCAGATATTACAGAACTTGCATACAATCCACATTGTATAAATAGCCACCCGGACAACCATTTTCTTTCCTTTCCATTACCCTAACAGAAATCCAACACACTTTATCTCGTAATAAAAGATCCTCCCCTGGTATTGATTGGATCGCCTTTCAAATATTAAATAATTTGCCAACTTCTCCCATACATATATTATTAAACTGCATAAACTAACTATTTTTTAAACTCTGCTTCATTTCCCGAGGAATGGTCAGAATTCATCATTATCCCCATAAAAAAAAAACCATACCACTTTACCTAATTCTTCATCTTACCGCCCTATATCTCTGGCCTCCTGCCTAAGAAAAATTTTTGAAAAGATTCTCAAAAACAGAATAACCTGGTGGTTGGAAAATCGTCGTCTATTTCCACCTGGAATGTACGGCTTCCGTAGTAATCTTAGCTCTTTAAACTGCGTGGCGCAATTAGTAGGTGATATCTACAAATTTTTCATTTCCAAGAAGTATTTAATAACTTGTTTTTTAGACATAAATAAAGCATTTGATAACATCTCAATTCCTGTCTTACACGAGTCTCTGACGAACTTGGATGTCCCATCCCCATTTAAAGAAGCATTGTGTAACCTATTCACCAAAAGACAGCTTACCTTCTTTCATTCCAATATGAAACCAACAACTCGCATATGGTGTACTTAGGTATTCCCCAAGGGTCCGTTCTCAGTCCTATTTTATTTAACATAGTATTGTTTAAACTTCTCAATACATCCCTTCCAGATACAGTGAAAATTTTATCTTTCGCAGACGATATAATAGTTTACGTCATGCACGATAATCTAGATAATGCCATCCAAACTCTTAATACATCGCTTACATCCATAGTTCTAGTTTTGTCGAAATTAGGTCTTACTGTTTCGCTCAACAAATGTGCTTCGATGATATTCTTATATAGAACCGTCAATACCGACTCACACGGACTTATGTATAACAACAATCTCATACCATTTGTTCATTACCATCAGTACTTAGGATTTATTCTTGATCGCAGGTTAACGTGGAGACTGCATACGGAAAAAGTTTATACCAAGGCTTTTAAAAGAATAAGTCTTATAAAAGCACTGAGTCACACTCCTTGGGGTGGGGACCCGTATAAAAATGGCAGTTTTATTTTCGGGAATGCTTCTAATCACTGTCTTTCTAGGCTAGATAAAATTCAAAACGAGTGCTTACGTATATGTTTAAGAGCACTTCGTGCTACCGCTAGGCAAAGGTTCCCCCTCTATCCTTACGAAGGATGTTTCTGTCAGATAAATTTATTCTAAAAGCATTCACTCATATCGCCCCCTCTTTGTATATTCTATACTTAGAAATTTTTCATAACTGGCGTTTCTACTTCGACGTCCTTTATTATGTCATTCCTCTGGTCATCTTTCTAGGTACATTGATATTCTTCTTCCATCCTACCCGTCTCCCTTCTATACGATTCCTTTCGAGTATAATACCGTTATCCTTAATATCAACATACAACTGTTTTCCTCGTTTAAGTACAATGTTCTACTACTAGCCGTCAATTATAATTTTTACTCCTTGATTAATAGAAACTATCCGAACTCTCTTCTAATTTTCACTGATTGCTCGAAGTGCTCTTTTTCAGTCGGAGCTGCATTCCGTTCTCAACATTTCAAAAAAAATTACCCTTAATAGAATATGCTCCATTTTTACTGCAGAAGCTACAGCTATTCTTCAATCTCTCCGATATGTATCTGTAAATCGCCCATCTACTAATATTCTGATCCTCTCCGATTCTAAAAGTTGTTTGCTGGCATTACAGCACTCACAGCTCAACTCTCGTTTACCATCAATTATTTACAAAATTGCTAATTACATATACCGATTAAACTCTTTCGGTGTAAGAGTTAAATTTGTTTGGATCCCCGGGCATAGCGGTATCTATGGCAATAATCTAGCTGATCATTTAGTCACTTCAACGGTTACATTAGAGACTTTTTTGTTTTATACTCCTCCTATAGATCTGCTAGTGTACATTAAATATGCGCATAAGGAATACTGGAAAAAACTGTGATCCGATCCATTTACTGCAAAGCATTATACATACCTTCTAATCCATGGTTCTAAAATATTAAAGTTGGAACGATCAAATTGCCGGATTTTATTACTACCATTTGTCGACTAAGACTAGGCTGTAGTCGCATTCCTGCTTCGTTACACCTGTAGAAACTTATTAGTTCTCCTAATTGCTCTCATCCTATGGATACCCATTTAGTGGCCGATGCAGACCATGTTATCCTAGAGTGTTCCCATCATACTAATTTTCGCGTTGCATTTTATCAAGCTCTTCACAGCCTTAAAGTTCCGTTTCCTGTAAATATTGCATTTCTCTTAGCTCTTCAAAATGCTGAAGTATATACGTCCCTATACTCCTATATTTTAGATTCTGGTATCATTATTTAACTTTACACATCCCTACATTACTTCTTACTCTGCCTAATTTATAAGTTTTCTTATTCATTCTACAATATACAGACATGGGTAAACTGTATGGAAGCCCCCTCTCCACCCAAAAAAAGTTACTGAAATTTTGTTTTCTTCTTCGGGGTTAATGAAAAATTGTAATTTTGCGTTTTTCATATCCTTTTATTACCATATCTTATAAAAGAAATCTGTGAATCAACATTTATATTATGGTTCATTTTTAGGGTTTGATCAACTATCGAATTTTGTTAATTAATCTTTTTATTTGTGTGGTATTATTAATAATATTGCTGTGATTTTCAATTAGATAGTCAACTAATTATTTTTCGACAAAAATATTGCGAACCTATCATGAGACGTACTTGACACATATTTTAAGATTACTGGTTGAACAATTTCTTTTATTTATATGGTCGTTAATATTTTAAAGAAAACAATACGTATTAAAATAATTTATAGAAACAATGCTGTTGACAAATGTTTGTTATGCATATTTCATGTTGTAATTGTATTTCACTTTCTCTTATCCGTATGGAGCAAACAATGATTTACGAATGGCTTGAATGGAAAGTGAATTATTTAATTTATAAAAACGGCTATAAACATCGTAAATAGTCAATTTCATTGTCAAAAGAGATTTATTCTGTAAAAAAAAAAAAAAAAAAAAGTTATTGTTAAATTTTGTGTTAAAAATATGTAATAAATATAAGATGTTTTATGCATACATGTAAATTTTCTACACTGTCCATATGTATTCTTAATAATGAATGTTGTAAACATTTCCAGCTTTGAATTTTAAAAATAATTAAAAAAATAGGCGAAAAATTGATATTAAAGTTTTTTAAAGATACATAACTGAAATGTTATTCCCGGAACTAGGATAAAAATAATATCAATAAAAAGAATGATATAAAATAATTTAGTCATAATTATTAACATAAGTATTCCTATTGAAATAATTCATTTTTACTTTTAAAATATATTTGTTCACCATTAAAAACGTTTATTTCTGACTTTTGGTAACTCTGCGGAAACGTTTCAATTAGGGTTAAATTTTGTTGATTCTACGAAAATTTTATGGTAGTAAGAATGTTGTTGCAAGTTAAGAAACGAAGAATGGAAATATTCTAATCAAGATATGAGATATATAAACTAGTATACAAATTAAATATAAATTAAAAAAAAATATTTTTGGTATTCAGCTCTGGTAAGAACTGGTAATAATAATAAATATAGCGATCGTGTTTTATTATGAGATTACGATGTATATGTCCTTTTTTTGTTATTTGTTTATAACGCCTCTCGATTTTAAAATTGATTGATTTTTATTTCTTTTATTATTTTTGGTTATTAGATTCTACTTTTCAAACTGGGTTTATAGGAGATGATGTGATCAACAAAGGTCGACCCATACCAGGACGACGAGGTGCTATAAAACATCACAAGGTTCATCAAGTTAAAGGACACAAGTTTGTCGCAAAATTTTTTAGACAGCCGACATTTTGCGCATTTTGCAAGGATTTCTTGTGGTTAGAATTTTACACGTTAATATTTTTATGACCTTGCGAATCTTGGTTATTAAACATTTTATTACTCTTCGTGTATGTGTCTCATAAAATGTAAGTTATAGTCTACTTCTTCATTTTCACGAATATGAAATGTACGTAATATTTATGAGCATCTCTCTTTATTCACTGTTGTATTTTTAATAACGACAATATTTTAATAATACAACACCGTGATGGCTCTCATAAATTTAGTGATTTTTTTTACATAAAGCTACTTTTGTTGTTAAAAAAAAAAATTAAATACTTGTTCAAGAAACATAGAAATAATTAAAATTCTTATAAAATTCGACACTAGAATTATAATGGAGATAAAAGTAATCTTAATTTTCACTATTAAAATAAAGATTTAAGATTGTATTTTACAAATAATTATAAATAGTGCTAAAGAACGACTTTGAAATAATTATCACATAAAATATATATTAAATTATATGTCATCTTAAGGAAATAAACGGATTGTATTTAGTTCCTTGAATAATTAAATACTACATATTAGGAATATAAAATTTGAATATGCCGCTAAGTAATTTTTGTTATAATTGTGTATTTAATTCACTAAATTATTAGGTAATAATAGAATTTATGTCAAGTTTATGTTATTTGGTAACGTGTAAAAACCACAATTATAACATCGAGGTAAAGTTGATTTAATGTGTGTGCATATTTAAAAACTTCAATGTCGAAAAATTTCTAAGCACCTATTCGTTCTTCACTTATTTGCATTCCAAACTGACATTTTATAAAACGCTTTATTTAATGTTTACGTATTACACATCATCTATGTTTACAAACGTGTTTATCGGTTTTGCTGATGTAAGGTTTTTTTAAACCATCTGTTTATTTTTAGAAATGTATTTCGAACTTGCCCCGTATTATTAATATGTGAAATGCGTCTTGAACATTTAAGATAATAACGACGACATAATGTTTACCTGTTTCACCGCAGTGGATGCTGTGTAAAATTAATTTTTGTCCCAGACTGTTGCTGTCTTTGTAAACACGTTGTTTGCCCTGGTTATATTCATAGCCTTCTGATAATTTGAATATATTCATTTTATCGTGATTATCTAAATTTGAAGTTAGTTTGATAATTGTCGGGTAAATTTTTGTTCTTAGTACGTTATGTGGGATGGATAACCCTACACTTAGCAAATATGCCTATGTGACTATTTCATTTTTTAGTATATTTTTACAAATTATGTTCTTAGTTACTAACATTGAAACGACTTAATTTACATTAGTTGATATATTTTTTAAATGAAGTTTTACCAGTTATTGAACAGTCTTTCCGCTTTATATAGCCATAGAGATGATATACAGAAAGCTGTAATCCTGTGAACAATATTTTTCTATATGCAATTTTAAAAATTCCTTAGTGGACATCGGCATATTTTTTGTTTAATATAAGGAATTACTCGAATATAATGGTTATCTAATTGATTCGAAATAGAAAGTTTGTTTGCTTTAAAAAAAAAAAAACCCTTGAAACTCATTCCCTTCAATAACTATACTTTAACTCATCCCAATAAATTAATCTTTGAAAACCAGATTTGGCAACATTTGAAAGTAATTGAGATATTTATCACCCGTTTATATATATATATATATATATCATCATCATCATCATCATCATCATCATAATTTATCCACTCGCGTCCGAGTATGAAGTAACATCCGTTATTTTATGTGTCCTGAGGTGACTAAGTAGCCTGATTCTGGCAGCACATTCCTTGCTGCATAAGCTATATTTGAAGGTGCCAGGTTCCTGCTCTGAGCAGGCGACGATGTTTTTTCTTATTTGCCACGGTTTGAGCTTTTTTATCCTCACATTGTAGGCCATTTGTAGCTGTACTATCGCAATCTATTAATATTTTCTCCAAGAAATGTTTGTACCGCCATCTCGGACATACAGTTCGACGCTTTCCATCCAACAGTTGACTACAGAAAACCTTTTTGGGAATCCTGTTTTCACCCATTCTTATAACGTGTCCGGACCATCGTAGACAGTTCTTGTAAAGCAACAATTGAATAGATTGGCCATTTTACCGCTGTAAAATGTCACGGCTTGACACACGATCTTGCCGTTGGACACGTAGTATTCTGCGTAATAAACGTTGGTGAAATGCTTCAATTTCTTTCTTCAATTTTTTATTGTGCAAATCATTTTTCTCTACCTCACTGACCAAATTTGTGTAGATGAATGTGCATTTATTTTAATATATTTAATATTTCAAGCTACTGTTGGATGTCTTTTAAATATTTCTATCATTTCAACTTATATTTATGTTTTTTCCACTATCGTCTGGAAAAATTCCGTGCTTAAGAGGATGACGACAAATGTAATTATTTACTGTCATTGTAAAATGTAAAATGTTTAAAAATGGAATTCATAGATTTTTTTAATAATGAAAATTTGGACGAATATCACGTACTTATTACAAGCGATGTTTAGATGTCGGATTATAATGGATAATAACGATTACTTGTTATATATTAGAATTCCACGTAATTTAATCAGTCTGATTGAATCGATATACATGTCTAATAAACGTAAAGTTAAAGTATGTAATCAATTTATAGGCAAATTCAAAGCAAAGAAGGGACTACGATGGCGGCTGTGTACTAAGCCCGCTACTAAACAATATTTACAATGAGTGGATAATGCGAAGAACTCTAAATGATTGGGATGGTGGTGTAAAAATTGCAACGAAACTAATCAATAACCTGCAATACATAGGAACGAAAACTTGTCTGTCTTTTTGTAAAGCTGGAAAACATAAACAAAGAGTATGAATTATTAATAAACAGAAGCAAAACTAATGTAATGATTGTAAATAACAACAGTCAATCACAGAATCCAAAAGTTTAGGCGGTTTATAAGCAGTTGATAGACTTCTGTACTTAGGAACGTTGATTACAAAAGATGGCAGCTCAACGGAAGAAATTAAACGCAGAATAATGATAGTGAAGCTGTTACAATCTCAACTAACAAAAATATGGAAGTCACGATATAACACTGAAAACAGAAGTACGTTTCTGAATATATTAGTGTTCCCTGTTTTTCTCTATGTGCCGGAGAACAATAAACTCTGAAGAAGACTTACTGGCAGCGCATTAACGCATTTGAAATGCATTGTTGGAGACGAATTCTCAGAGTGACATGGACGGTGAAAAGAACCAACCTGTCGATACTGCATTGAAAGAGCTGAAGGTGGATCACAAACTTCAAAACATTGTACAAAGACAAATAGCAACCTTCGTTGGATATATCACATGACGGTATGGACTAGAAAAAAATGATTCTGACAGGAATGGTGAAATGTCACCGGAAAAGAGGAAGACCCCCCACAAGTTAGTAAAAACAACCGGTGGTGTCTCGTTACTATGTGAGCTGATAGATCTGGTAACACACAGAACTACATGGCGAATAATCACGTTCGCTTGCGGTAATTCATAGTGTCATAATGCTTGAAACGAGCTATCGGTGAGGATGATGATGATATATGTAATATCCTTAATATATTGTTTCAGTCCATATGCTGAATTCACCCTGTGCACTAATTGCTTCCATGAACGCCAGTTAAATGCCTTATTTAATTCTGAATCACATTCAAGATAATTTTAATTTTTTATAATGTGGAATGTAGTGATTTTTTTTTAATAAAAAATCAATTGAAAAATTAGTTAAATCACTAACATAAGAATGATATAAATTGCAATGAACAAAGGAGATAATGGAAGAGTACTGAAAGATATTTAGTGTTAAATGAAACAGATGAAAGGATAGAAATAGATAAATACATATATATCGTGTATAATCTTTCTATATGCTCATTGGATATTAAAAAATTATCAAATGTTAAGTGATTTAACTAATTTTTCAATTGATGTTTTCAAGGTAATGTATGTAAAATTCCTTCATGACGGACAGTGTGGGTCAGAATTTTGTGGTCAACGCGTGCTTAATTCAGTGAATACATAAGATGACCAGCAGAGAAGCGACAGGTTGCAATTATATATATTGTTCATAAAATATGGGAAGGACATTTCATCATAATAGCATGAGGAAAAATTCGACGAAAGGCTCTTAGAATACATTCAAAAATATTAACGATATGCTTGTGTGTGAATTCGTAATCTAGTATGACTTTCTGATATTTAATTTTAATTCTGTGTTGAACACGTCCCTTATATCCGGATTTTCTTTGACTATCTTAATAAGAACACTGTTAAAATTCTTAAATTGCGTGATAAAACAACCATCCAACTATTCCAGTTTATGCAATTTGTTCTATATACGTAATACCATATTCTTTCATGTAAAAATGTAATTTTTAAATACATCAATTAAAACCCAAAAGAATAATGATATAAAATTATACTACGTTGTTTGCAATGAAGAAAGGAGATAATGAAAGAGTACTTGAAGATATTTAAATAGTGTTAAATGAAAAAGATGAAAGGTTAGAAATAAATAAATACACACACACATATATATATATATATATATATATATATATATCGTTTCTAATCTTTCTATAGGCTCATTGGATATTAAAAAAAATTATCAATATAAAAGATGATAAGTAAAAGTGGCGACGCTTTGTAATTTATATAAAGTAAAATCATGACATCCATATTGGATATCAAAATAAAACAACATATGTATATATATATATATATAGTGACTTGGACCATAGATACCATAAATTTATTTTAAACTTTATTAGTTTTATGTTTTTAATTGTGTCGTACCAATTAATCTGAACTTGTTTGATAAAATTGTTTATGTTTGATAAACAGTTTGTCTGTACAAGAGATCCACTCAAACTATGTAAATGTTTTAAAGAGAATCGTTAATTTTATTTAAATTTATCTGGTTTTCATGCTTATATTACTTTTAAAATTAATTGATTAATTCATATCTACTTTTTAGGGGATTCGGAAAGCAAGGTTATCAGTGTCAATGTAAGTATATTATTATTTTATGGTTTTGCAGCTTATTTTTTCATATTAAACGATAAAATATTAAATTTTAATGTTATTGCCATCATCGTGTAAATTTATTTATTTATATATATTTCAAACTGAATTTTGGATTGAATTTTTAAATGATCGATGATCGCACATTCTTCAGCCTCCCCATAAAAAAAAAGAACATATAGTATTGCAGTGCAGTATATTTTACTATTATTTAAAATTTATTATACTGTTAGATTATTTACTTAATGTCATTAATGTTAATTCAGTTTGTTTCATGACATTTCTTTGAAATTGTTTTATTTTGCATATAATGATTTTAAAATCTGAAAGTGTGATTATTGAATTTAAACACTGATACTTCACATAAAACAATAAATATGATTCACTTTGAAGTCATCATGATTAATGGGGCATATGACTACGGACTACACAGGGGCGAAAGGGATAACATTCACTCAAACCAAAGTAGATGATATTTATACAAAACAACTGTCGAAATATCGAAATAAAACATATATACATAGAAATAAAGATATCTCATCATAATATATGTTGCGAAGTACAATTAGCTAAATACTTATAAGAAAATAACATCATCGATTAAGAGCAATATTGGTTTCAAAGGAAGAAATTAGTATCACTGGTTCGGGGGGGGGGGATTTGCTGAGCAGGTAAGAAACTTTGGAATTAAAACAGAGTGCTAGTGACATTTGTAGATTTCACAAAAGTATTCGATACGGTTATTTATGATAAGCTGCTAAATAGGATCGAAGAAATCAGTGTAAAAAGTAAATTTAAGGTTTGAAGGTTATCTGAAAGGGTAGAAAAACGCTAGTTAGTATAAATAATGTATGAGGTGAATATATGCCAATGAATATAGGAATACCGGAAGATAGTAATTTAATACCGTTATTGTTTATCATATGCACAAATGGTCTACAAAAGGAATTGACTAACGGTAAGGTGTTCACTTTTGAGAACGATCTTGCTATAATGACAGTTCCCAGGAAAACTGAAGTGGCGGAACAATATATGAATGCGGATTTAATACGTTAAGAAATTATGTCAGACAAGAGGCAATAAGAATGGTATACTTCGCCCTAATCGAATTCAGATTGAGATGTGGAATACAAGAGTAGGGATCCGGGTGTAAATGTTATGCAGGCAAAATAGATCAGTTGCAAAGAAAACGCGTGAATTTAATAAACACTCATGCCGTAGAAAACCTCGATTTACTGAGCGGTATAGCGCCACCACACATAAGACGCCGTGTAATACCTGACAAAGAAAGAACTAACTGCACAAATCTACGACGAAAGGCATCCAATGTACGGTCAAACTAAGGTATCATAAAGGCTGAAGTCAAGGAGCAGTTTCATGAAAACTATCAAGGAATTAATATTACAACCCGAAAAAGAACGGATAAATCAATGAAGTAAAGAAATTAAACCGAACCCCGTGAGACCGACACAAAGAGAGATGGCCAATATGGCGCACAATAAACCGAATACGGACAGGCTGTGCTCGTACAGCATCAGAAATGATGAAATGGGGCCTGATGGAAGACCCAAAATGCCAATGCGGAGAACGCCAGACAATACAACACATATTGGAGTATAAAAAGAACCCGACGATGTGTACAATGCATGATATTACCCTAGGAAATAAAAAAGCCAAGATCCTGGCCGAATATTGGTGCGACAAAATATGAATCCCAAGCGAACCGGATACGAAAAGAAGAAGAAGTATAGAAAACAGAGGAACTTTTAAGTGTGCTAAATATAATGTATTTATTTACAAAAGCTTACGATTATTTAGTAAAAAGTAAAAGTGAAGATTTAAATGAAAACACCTAGATAAAATATGAACTAAAGAAAATGAAGAAGTATGGAGGTTCGGTAGAACGGTCAAAATATGGAGAACTGTGATAACGAAATTATTAAATAATATGCCGGAAGAAATGTTGGAAGAAAAAAAATAAAGCAGAAACTAAAACAGTACATGCGTGGTATAAACGGAATAATAAATTATCAAGACGACTGTAACATTTATGTAATTTAATAAAATAAAATGAACAACAATTTGAAGGTGGTTCGTCGAATGAAGGAGAATAAATTTAAGATGGCGTCTGCTATTACTAAATAAGGTAAATAAAAATAGAGATTGTGAGTGTGGTATTAGAGTATGAAAGAGTAGTATGACCGAAACGTTGTGTATACTTGGGCGTGGTATGTAAATTTTATGAGTTAGAGATTTACTGTATTATGTAAATGTATATATTGCAAAATGGCACAGATCCGTTGATAAGGGAACGTTTGACGGGACATATAAAACATGTAAAGAATGAAGTGTAAGTGTGAGTATGCATTATTACAGTTAATTCGTGTATTATATTATATAACAAATATACGCGTTTGAAAAAAAACACCTTATTGACATCTTTATTATTTTAATAATTATTTTTTATCGTATGAAATTCTATTTTCTCTCTTTAAAAAAGAAATATATTTATTTTTGGTGTGATATTTCACATCTTTGTTTAGTAAGTTTATATTATTAAAGTTTACGTAGCTGCCAAAGTAATATACTACAGTGTAATAATTAAATATATAAATTTTCAGCTTGTCAAACTGCCGTTCATAAGAAATGTCATGATAAGTTTCTTACAAAATGCCCGGGATCTGGACGAGAAAGTGAAAGCACATTGGTAAGTTATCTATGAGTGATAGTAATAATTATATTTCAAATGTGTTTAATGCTTTACGTTCAGAGTAGCATTATATTCCTTTGATAATTTGGATTAATTTAAATCGGAACCATTTGTGATTAGAAAAATTTTAGATTTAACTTACACAAATGTATTCATTTTTAAGTAAGTTATCTATGGGTGATAGTAATAATTATATTTCAAATGTGTTTAATGTTTTACGTTCAGAGTAGCATTAATCTATATTCCTTTGATAATTTGGATTCATTTAAGTCAGAGCCATTTGTGATTAGAAAAATTTTAGGTTTAACTTACACAAATGTATTCATTTTTAAGCTATTTTATATTAGTTAGTTAGGATAAAATAGTTCCATTATTTCGGTTATTTTGTGCTTAGTGAAAGTACGAAGTTATTGGTGAAGACCAGATAATTTATAAAAATTGCAACAAACCTTAAAATAATAGGTAATGACATGAAAGTTCAATAGTATCATATTAGTAACATGCGTAAGAGAATGAATGTTTGGTTAATTCCTCTAAAGAATTGGAAACCAAGAGCATTTTTTCATGAACGTCTATAAATTTCATTTATGTGAAAATACATTGCTCATTAAGAACTAAAGAAGTTAGAAATTGCTGATATGTGGTTAAGATAATTAATAAAAATAATTCAATTAAATACATATATCAGGAATGCACTAAAATTTCTTTGTTGCTACCGGAATGTTAGAAGGTTATTGGAAAGTGGAAAAATGCATAATGTAATGAAGGAAATGGATCGATTGAATATTGATATTCTTGGAATAAGCGAACATAAATGGGTAGAAAGTCGAACTATTATCTATGGAGATAAGAAATTTATATACTCAGGATCTAAAAGAAGAGGTAGAAATGGAGTCGCAGTGATTCTTGATGGTCGATTCAGTAAGTGCACAACTAATGTTATCACAGTATCCGATAGAATCATGGTGGTGCAATTGAAAGATCTCAATCCAAATATAAATATCATTCAGATATACGCACCAACTTACGAGACCAAAAATTATGACGAAATGGATGCTATGTATGATACTCTGCATGTGATCATTAAAAGGCTCAAAAGACATGACATAACTCTAGCAATTGGTGGTTTTAATGTAAAAGTTGGAAACGTGAAAACACTGAATGTCACAAGAAACTTTGGACTTGGTAATAGAAATGAAAGAGATGAAAAAAGTTTTATTCTCAAGAAAAATTTGTTATTAAAAACACCTACTTTAAGTTACCACCTAGACGTCAATACACATGGAGATCACCGCAGGATTCGCCGGAAGAAATAGTAAGAAGTCAAATAGATTATATTATAGTAAATAACCGATTTCAAAATAGTATTACAAAAGTATCAACGTAACCTGGTGCAGATATTTGATCCGACCGCAACCATGTGGTCGTTAGAATTAATGTCCAGTATAAAGTAACTCATAAGAGTCAAAGAAATACGCAGAGATTAAACTTAGGAAATCTCAAGGAATCCAAAATGGGAAAAGAGCTAATAGAGAAATGCTTGCAAAGACTACCAAGAGAAAAGGAAATAAATTAAATCAATGGTGGTGAAATTAATAGCATGTGGAATAGAATCAAGAACGAAACAGTTAAAACTGCAAAAGAAGTACTTGATGTAGCAAAGCTGACTAGTAATAAACAATGGATGACTAAAGAAATTTTACATCTCATGGAAGAAAGAAGAGAAGCGAAAAATAGTAATAATATGAACAAATATAAAGCCATACATAAAGAAATACGTAAAAGAATTAAAAATACCAAATTAGAATGGATGGAAGAACAATGTGAAGAGGTACAAAAGTTATTAATGCTGCACGAATCTTGTAACGTTCATAAGAAAATTAAGACTTTAACCGGTACATACCGGAAATCTAAATTAACAGCATTAAGAAATAATAAAGCGGAAGTAATTATGAATCAAGACGACTTAATTGAAACTTGGGAAACTTTGTACTGAAAACAAGAAGCCAAAGTTCGTATTGATGGAAGACTAGAAACTCCGAATATTTAAATCTTTAAAGGTGTAAGGCAAGGATGTGTATTATCGTCAGTTTTATTTAATGTCTATTTGGAAAAGATCTTTAATATAGCATTAACAGCTGAGATTGCTGGACTTAAAGTAAATGGAGAAATAATTTCAAACAGAAGATATACGGATGATTTGGTCATCCTGACTGGAAATTTGATAGACTTACAACGAATGATGAATAAACTAAACAAGATAGGGTAGGAATTTGGAGTTAATATTAATGTGTCAAAAACAAAATTTATGGTAATTACCCGCTTGCAAACTGCGGGCGAAGCATTATATATAAACGGAAGAATAGTTGAAAGAATAAAGAAATTCAGATACTTGGGCTCAATAATCAATTGCAGATTAGATTGTGATGAAGAAATCAGAATCCGATGTAGAATAGCCAAAGACGTATTTAGAAGACTCAGTAATGTACTTCTGCGACAAAGCTCCCCTTACCTATAAGGTTAAAGGTCATTAATTGCTATATATGGCCGGTACTACTATACGGCGTGGAAACATAGTCGATAAAGAATATATTTGAAAAGCGGCTAAAGGCAATGGAAATGTGGTTCCTGAGACGCCTGCTGAGAACATCTTGGACAGAAAAAGTAACAAATGCGAAAGTCTTGAAAAGAGCAGCAGTTGGCAGAGAATTATGGAATATTATACAGAAAAGAAAAATTGCATATTTCGGTCACATAATTCGTGGAGAAGAATACCGCATATTGCAAACTATATTACAAGATAGAATAAAAGGAAAACTGGCAAGAGGCAGAAGGAAGCTCGGAAGGATAATGAACATAAAGAATTGGACGGGAATAAAGGAAATTGGAGAATTAATGGAACCAGCAAGAAATAGAACACTAAAAACAACCAACGCGTCAAGGACGTAAGGCACCAACAGAAGATGCACTATATACATATGCCTGCATATCAATTTTCATATGAAATATTAATTTATAAATTTAGTTTTATGAACAATTTGATTTGTATAGTGAAAAGAAAGCTTTTATCATATAATTATATAATCAGGTTTCAAAAGTTCTAATATTTTTCTTATATCACTATGAAAAAATATATTGCAAAAGTGATTTTAATGTGTCTGTAAAAAAGTTATAAACAGCTTTCAATAATAATAATAAAAATGTAGGAAAATTCAACAAAAAAAAAAAAAAAAAAAGAAACAAGAAAGAAACTTCCATAGATTTGGAGGTAGGAGGTATAAGAATGAGAAGATATTGCATAACAACGTGGTAGTAGAAATTCAGAGTTTGATGATGAGGTAAATGATGCAACATTTGCGAGAACTGAAAAATGATATGGAAGAAAGTGAGAGGAAAGTGAATATTTCAAATTTGAAAGACAATGTATAAAAAACAGCGAATAATTGAACAAAACATTTGAATAAAAAAAATTTGAAGGTTAAAAGATGTTACGTGAATTTAAAAGTTGGAATGACAATAACACGATTAAAATAATAAAAATTCATGTTTGAAAAATATGATACATCTCGTCCAGGCAAAATATAATAAGACGACAATTGTTGTAAAGCTATATAAAATATGCTGAATAAAAACGAAGAAAAAATATGTAGATGAGCTAGAAAAAGTTAGAATAAAGCACATAGAAATACCAGTCCAAGATATATGTTCATAATTTAAAAAAACAAAAATGTGTTAGAAATGGATTGAATAATTGTAAGAACAAATCAAGTAAATTATTCAGAAAATCAAAAATATTGGTATGTGATATAAACACACGCAATCAACGAAATAAGAAGAATTTATCAAAGAAGATGTTATTTATTAAAATTTTAATGTTAAATTTGTGTTTAAAAAAGTCGATGCGGAATTATGTAATGGAGAGAAAATATTTGGTATTTATGTAAAGTAAAACATGAATATAACAAATAAATTATATTTAAACTAAATTTAAATTATCTCAAAATGAAGTTTTATATATTTAATAGTGTTAAAAAAGAAGCCACTCTGGTAATTAGTTAGTGAAATAATATACTACACCAGACGTGAAATTCATTATTATATTACACAGAAAGATGTAGTAGACATTAGGAGTCTAATATCATAACACATAAGTAAAACGTTGTATGTGCGAATGTGTAAAATAAAAACAATACGTGCTTAATAGAGACTGTGGCATATAAGACAGCTATAGGAAAGTTATAATTTAATCGCTACATAATGAATGTGTGTTGTAACATGTAACATATTTGGACTTTGTCATGAGCTGTTTTAAATTATTGAGACCGCTGTTTAGTTGAAACTTCATACCAATACAATTAAGTTTATCCCATTTATTTTTATATATGTTTACAATTATAGAGTTTTGAAAAGAATTTGGCACATTCTCTTCTAGCCATATTTGTTGTATTACTTTATGGACTAATTTTAAAACTATATTGCATATTTATATAATTCAACAGAAAAATTGTTAATTCCGGGAGCTTTATTAGACATTTACTTAATTTCTTTCTGTGTTTCTTCTAATTCTGTTAGCTCTTCTGTATCTAAATTGATTGAGTAATCAGAAGTTTTATGAATCATGTTCTAATCAACGTCAATGTTTTTGTTTAATAATTTTTTGTAATATAACATCCATCTAGTATTAATATCTTCATCGCGTTGTAACAGAAAGCCATCATTGTTCTAGTCTTTTGGTTGTGGGACCATATACAGTTTTTGTAGCATCCAAGAATTTCTTATATCATTATAATGGTTTAGTTATTCACATTTATTAAAGCAACATTTATTTTTCAATTCCCTGATTTTGTATTGCACGTATCATTTAGCTTCTTTATATTTTTCCACTGATGTATTTAAAAGGCAAACCAATTAGACCTTGTCAACATTAGAAGGTTTGTGTTGGGATTTACAGTAAACTTGTGTTGCACTTATCGCGTTATTATGTAAGTATAATAACAATAATAATAGGATGCAGTCGCTACTAACTAAAAATTAGGCTAAATTTAATATTAATTAATTGCATAAGTTTTACCGATTCGTTTAGGCACTTGTGAATATGTTATTAATTCGTGTATGGAAATTTGCAAAGCGTGTTATGCAATAACTTAGTAATTTTCTGATAGAAAAGTAAAATTGAACCAAACAACACGCTTGTCGCATGATATTGTAACTACAACATTAGTAGTAGTTAGAGAAAATTAAACTGTACAATAATGAATTACGAGTTTGTGAAACATATATAAAAGCGGATAATAAATAACATGTTAGGATAGATAAAAATAAGTAAAGGTAGAAACAACGGACGTGACAAAGATGAGATTCGAAGATACAATATGTATACGTATATATATGTATACGAGAAAGAATGCTGGCGCCATGAGGATTACAGTATTTTGGGAATTCGTTAAAGTTAGTATAGATAAAAAATAAGAAAAAATACTGATAGAAAATATATAATAAATTAAGAATTGACGTAGCAAGTGCAGATAAAAGGAAGTGAAAATAGACCTCATAAAATGGGCTCAGTCGGTATTTTAGTCAAAGATTAAAAGAAACAGCTCTGAATTTTCTGATTGGATATCCCAAAAGAGAAATCGGAGGGTTTCGCCGAAACAACTAATTTAGAAAATTGCTGGTTTCTATAGAATTCGTAGAAATGCAGGTATTGTTGGCTGCCGTGCTAATAACAATAAAAAATAAGTATAAGTATATATGTATATTGTGTGTGTGTATATATAAGTCTATGTGCATATATGTATGTGTGCGTAAGTCTAGAATATAAAAAATGACGGAACTTAGACGAAGCATCAGTTTTATTAACAAAAAAACGAGCAAAATCCATTAGCAAAGAGAAAATCGAAATACTTGAAAGTAGAAAGAAACCGGAATTTACCAAAAATAAGGGAAGATAAAGCAATGATAATAATAAGTAGACGGCAGCGCCCGTAAGGGCGCTGGGGTCTTGAGATAATATTAGAAATAGTCGAAGCTAGTGAGTTGGTTGAAGTGATCATGAAGACGACGGATCTTCGTTAAGATCGATCGCGGAGTGAGAGTCGTTCCGTCGATTCGTCTAAGTACAAGTAGTTTTAAGGGAAAGTTCCGGAGTCCTAAGAATTAAACGATTAAAATTTAAAATGCGCGAATTAAAATAATTAATTTAATAGTACGTATATATATATTGCAACGCCACTAAACACACCGTCTAATGATACATATACAGATTAGTGTGACGTCACATACAATTGTTATTATAGTTTATTATTAAATTGTTAAAATTAAAACTTTATATATATATATATATATATATATATATATATATATATATATATATATATATATATATATGTTACCGACATTTACCAAGTCTCCAGATGGGACGTCACGTGGATTGGGCCACGACCGTTAATTAAAAATGAACAAAACAAAATAAAACGCATTTTCTATTTTTATTAGAATTTAAAATTAAGAACTAACTTGAATTAATTTGAATTAACTTAAACTAATTTAAAATTAAAACTAACTAACTTGAACTGACTTAAACTTAAAACTAAAACTGTACTGATTAATTTAAACTGAATTAACTGACTTAACTAAATTAAACTGAATAAAAATTAGACTGAACATCTCCTTTTATACTAATAAATATGCATATATACTCACATATAAATATATACATGCCTAATTAGAACTTTCTAAATTTTTCTGGAAAGATTCGTTTATTATTAATGTATATATTTATGGATCTTCTAGAAAAATGTTTGTACATTTACATTATTTTTTGATTGGTTTAACATAATTTTTTAATATCCAATCATAAACGTGATTTTACCGGCTCCACGTGGAGCATCTCACGTGTAGTAATTATCTTGTCATTTAATATATTATAATATTTGTGTGTGTTTCTATTGTTAATATATCGATCTGATGATTTTCAATAACCAATCAGAATGTGTTAAATTTCTTCTCATTTTCTCATGAGAAAATTAGGGATATACATACTCATACATATATATACACACACATACACATATACTTATTGTGTAATTAATACGACGAGAAAGCAACAGATTAAACCATTGTCATTATCATTATTCTTTTTACTTATTTTTTAATTCCCAAGCTCATATTATTTATTTATTTATTTAATTTATTTATTTAATAATTAAAATGTAACAACATGGTTGTTACAATATATATATATATATATATATATATATATATATATATATATATATGTATATATATATATTATTCCTACGCGAAAAACAAAATATTAAAATAAATTGTTTACCAAAAATAAAACGCGTTATTTGATTCAGTTCCGATTTATTTAATTATCGGACATGGGCCTCCCCCATGTGGCATCCCATTGGACAAACGAGTTCTGTGAATACCAGCAACAAATGTCGGTAACGTACAGTATATAAATATTTACATATATTCTTAATTTTTCACAACAATAGTAATCATAGCAATAATAACAATATAATAATAATAACAATAAAACTATAATAATAAAATCAAATAAAATAAAAATCATAACAAATAATATATGTGACGTCGCACGTCTGTGTATATATACCGATAGTAGTTGTGAGTGGCGTCACAATATATACAGACTCCTAAAGCAAATAATATATGTAAACATATGAAGAATAACAAAAAAGCACATATTTGTCTATTTATTGCAAAATAATGAAAAAAAAATAGTTAACACCACTCAAATTATTCATCTCAGTGGAAATAGTCGAATTAGCTGAAATTGATTGAAAAAAACATTATGTTGTCAATTAAAAACAGTTGTCTTTAGTATCGTAGTTTGTTACTAGAAGACTTAGTGGAGCCATAATCCAAATCACTGGGTGACCTGAAGCTGTTAGCAACTCTTAAATTATTTGATAATAATGAGCTACAAGCTCTTCAAAATACAATTCCAATAAACCTATTTAAAAAGTATGTTTCCCGAATGTTGTCGACAGAATGGCAGAGGAGGTGGGATGCTGACGTCACAGGAAGGAAAACATACCAATTCTTCCCTAATATTACTAACAGAATGAAAATTAAGAAGTTAAATATTAACTTCTACAGCTCTCAGGTCTTATCTAGCCATGGTAAGTTTGCAGCTTATTTATACAGGTTCTATCTTGTTAATGTTCCAAGGTGTACCTGTTGTTCTGGAGATTTTGTAGATAACGTTGAACATTTTATCTATGAATGTCCTGCTTTTGCTAATCAGCGAATTAAGTATAAAGTAGGATACATGCAGTCCCTTTATTTAAACAGCACTAATCACTCAGGATTTCTCAAGTTCTCCGAAAGTGCTATGCGACATAAATTTAATATCATGAGCTAGTTCCCATCATTAAAAAAAAAATTCAACCGTGAAACCAATATTTGGAGCAACTGATCAATCTTCTGCTACTCTGCATTTATTACGTGTTTAGAAAATTAATTTTTTAGAAAATAGTTTGTAAATGTAATAATAAGTCACCTGCAACAATTGTAATTGCTAATATAAAGATTTTTTCCTTTTATAATATTTTTGAGTTTTACGTTTGTATGTTGCACGGTAATGGTTGGGACTATGTTACGTCATCGTAACTGTTGCCCCCAAAAATATAAGCACACTCGCAAAGGACTTCACATACAAGTTTGAAATAATTATATATATATGTATGAATTTGCTGCCGGTGTTTGTGTAGTTTAATTGATATATAATTCTCCTCCGATCCTTTGTACCTTTATACACACAAATTTCCTAAAATATGTATCGTTAAAAAAAATCTAAATCATTGTATAATTAAAGTTAAATAGTAAGAAAAAAAAAGCGTTCCGTGGAAAATAACTAAATATAGTATACACATATGTATATATTATAAATTAATTAATTTTAATTTGTTAAATTTTTTCTTTCTCTCTCTCTCTCTTATACAGTATTTGCAGAGAGCAATTGTACAATTATATTCTGCCGTTAGTAGTCAATGTACTACGAATTACGGATTATTGTAACTAATTGAAATTATTAATGGAATTTATTTGATGTTTTTATTGTAATTTTTGTTAGATATGTATTTTATTTTCTGTCCTAAATCGTAACGTTTATTGAAAAGATCGCTCCCTAGTTCATAGTATATTATTAAATGTAAGAACTATTTTATTTTAAATAATATGTTTATATTTATTATTACCCCATCTCCGGCGACTAGTTATTTAAACCTCGTCATGGTTCTCACCAATTTATAATAAATTACGTATCAATTTATTATGAATTATGGGTATAGAATAATATATATATTTAATTGTATCTAAAAAAAATTATTTGGTCTTCACCAATTTATTAAATTCTATTAAATCTACAATGTATAAAATATTATTTTTCTGTATATACATTTACATTACTATTATTATTTATAAATTTATTTGAAAATATGTGAAAATAATTACACTTTGAATACGTTTTAATAAATATTACTTGGTGGTTATTAATTTAGTGTTGCGGAAGAAGTGGCGTGATAATTAATACATATAATGTACGAAAATATATCTAATTTAATATTTTGGTAAATTTTATAAATATTTAGTCTATATTGGGTGTGTCTGTGAGCATGTAAATGTATGTATGTGTACACAATATATTTTTATTATATAAAAAAAGTTTTTGGGTTTTAGATATATAGAATATATAATTATTTTTAAGGAAAATAGGTTTAACTACTATAAACGTAAATCTGTTAACAACGACTACAAACAACGTAAATCTGTCAATGTACCGCTGCAAAATACTGATGACGATGCTACGAAACATGAATTGAACGATTGAACAATCTCCGGTTCTCGATCACGCTGATTTCCGTTGTGATTGGACGATATTATGAAATTATGAACATTTATTGTTCTTAATTCTACTATTATCATTATTATCGTTACTATTCCCAAGTATTTATTACTTTCATTATTAAGGACTAAGTTTTATATAAAAATATTTAAAACAAAAAAAATTAATTCTTTACACCTAGAAAAATATAAATCGGAATATATGTTTTGACTAAATATTCGTTTTACGAAATATTTCCAAAATTTATTTTCTCTTCAGTAGTAAGTGTAAAATAGCGAAGCGTGTATCGTTTGGCGAGATATCTCTTCGTCTTCGAGGACAAATGTTATTTTTTATACAGACGTTATCGAGCAAAAATTTTCTATTTTAAGTGAAGAAAAATATTATTGTGACGAGAGAATATTAATACACATTTCATTTTCTTTATAATACTAGGTACGTTACAGAAACCGTCAGCATGTATGATTGAAATACCTAAGAGTGAATTTTATGTTTTATTTAATTTATTTAAATTTATGACGTACCCTCTGCTCTAAATATAGAATAATATATGTATTTATATAAGTAAAAGTTTAAATAATTGTATAAGTTTAAAATTTTATCCTGTTCTCGGGCCCTGCAGTATGTAGTTCTAAGTAAACGTTTACATAAAAGTATATTCAAATTCTACACCACATTTGTCAGAATCAATAAGAACAGTTTTTAATAGACACGATATTTTTTAATGTTATGAATAAAAATTATACTCTAAATCGTTTCACCCATTATTTGCGTTAAGTACATCGGTGAATTCGATAATTAATTAAATATTAAAAGAAAAGTTTAAATATAATCACATATTGTACCACAAAAAAATTTGATAGGTGAACTTTAACTAATGACGTTTAACAATATAATTGTAAATTAAATTTGTTTAATAATGAAATTATCGTAATTAAATATCATTTGTACGGTTAAACTTTAAATAATGTCGTGGATATAATTCGTTTTTCTTTTAATTATCCGGTAATAGAATAAATTTCTACCGTTTCTTAGTGGTTATTAATTTATTGCTGCGGAAGAAGTAGCCCGATAATAATTAATACATATAATGTACGAAAATATATCTAATTTAATATTTCTGTAAATTTTATATATATTTCGTGTATATTGCGTGTGTCTATGTGATTGTACACGTATGCATGTATGTACGAAATATATTTTTATGATATAAAAAAAGTTTTTCGGGTTTAGATGTATCTCCTTTTTCTCTACGCCTTCTTCGTTCGAATTTTGGTTGGATGTTGCATCCTCCTGTAACTCTTGAGCATCCATACCATTTCCGCAAGTCAGTTAGCCACGATGTTCTTCTTCTTCCTGGTCTTCCCCTGCCTTCTATTTGACCATTTAGAACAAGCTAGTAGGTGGTATTTTTCCGGATGTCTGGATATGTGACCGATGTATTGTAGTTTTCTAGAGTTCATCGTATGCAACAGTTCGGTTTTCTTGGACATTCGACGCAGGACTTCAGCGTTTGTGACATGATATCGGTACGATATCTTCAACATGCGACGGTGCACATACATTTCAAGTGCATCTTTTTTCTTTTCAAAACCTTTGTAAGCACTCAGCTTTCCATGCAATACAACAACACCGACCAGACATAACAACGTACAAGGCGCAGTCGCAAGTGAAGATCAAGGTCCTTCCTCGTCATTATGTTTTTCATATCTAGGAAAATTTTCCTCGCTCTTTCTATCCTTGTTCGTATTTCAGTTAACTGAATATTCTCTGAACCAGGTGCCAATATACTTGAGTTTAGAGACCCTTTCTAGTGGACAGCCATTTGCCAGTAATTTACTCTGATTAAAAGTTCTTCTTTCTGATTTCCTGTGGACTATGAACCATTTCGTTTTTATATAGAATATATAATTATTTTTAAAGAAAATAGGTTGAACGTTAAAAAATTATGGTACAAATAAATTTATAATTTTCTTTGTTTAAGTGTAATGATGATTGTATAGCGAAGCAAAGCACCCTTTTGTTTATATATATATATATATATATATTTATATTTATATATGTGTGTGTGTGTGTGTGTGTGAATGTATATATAAATTATGTTTTGTTTTTTACTATTATTAACAGTACTTACGCGAAAGATTCAAAATTGACGTCCCACATAGGTTCAAAATGTATAATTACATGTCACCGACATTTTGCGATCATTGTGGATCTTTATTATACGGTCTTTTCAGACAAGGATTAAAATGTGAAGGTAAGTAATATTAATTACGACATATATGAATTTATATTTAAGTAATGGTTACTATGTGATTATATAACGACCTGATAATAGTAAAACTTAGTGGCATAAATCTTCAGTATACAGCGGATATAATTGTTACTTCGAACATTGTTTTTGATATTGACGATGGTCGATGTCATTAAAATGTACGAATATAAATTAAGTTTTCTCTGTGTGAGTGATCGTATTATTTATTGACTATCCGGAGGACAGCGTGATTCGTTATCTTAATTAAATTAAAACTTTTCAAATTAATCAAATGCAAATGTTGGCGTGGATATTATTATGTTTAAAAATTCATAAAATTATTTTAACGCGTAGCTTGTTTAACGAAAATTTACGGGTCAATATGTGGATAGTCATGAAAAATTATTAATGATTCTGTGTATATTCTCTTTTTATCATGATAGTTAATGAGTTAAATATCTACATCAATAAAAACTGAGTTGTGCTGCATGTATATTTTACATATTGTGCGAAATTAAAGTGCGAGGTTTATGCGTTAGATTATATCATTTACTTGATAATTTCTTTTTTTTCCTTTGCTTTTAAATTAATCCTACTAACGGTTTAGTAAAGAAAATTTGGATGTAACATATAGTCACGGAAACGTATGATCGATTAATTAGAAACTTTTTTTCACCTAGTATTGGTTAATTTTATCAATTTGAATGAGGAATCATATTTAATTTTTTTGTAGAAATAAATCTTTCAAAATAGTGCATGCGTATATATATATATATATATATATATATATATATATATATATATATATATATATATAATTTTATAATGTAGACCCGTGTATTATCTTTTTCATTTTTCGGACACCTTATTTTACAAATCCTCTTATCGCTATGTTTATGAGTAGTTGAATGGTTTTTAAATACGAGAAAAACTATAAATTAATGAAATAATGTTTTTCATGATAAATGTGCGTATAAAAATGTGCGAGTGATGGCAAATTTTAGATTTAAAGAAAATTTCAAAAAAACAAAATCTTGTCTTGTACATTAAATTTAAACAATAATTTAGACATTGTTTTAAAGTTACATTATTTCTATCAAGGAAAAAATAAAATAAACAAATTGAATCTGTTTTTCTTTTTTCTTAAAAAGAGAAACTATGCATTAAAATTTATAACGATTAATCAATGTGCATGTAGGGCATTGCGTCAATTTTCCGGAAGACAGATTTGGAGCACAAGTTTTGTATCTTATTATTTTAAAACTACAACTCGATTTTTCCTCGTGTCAATTATTCTGCGCTATGGAGTTTCTCTACTCGCGCCTAAAAATTTATTTATATATTTTATTTTCATTAGTACAGATTAATCAAACATGGCTATATTAAGTGTGTTTGAATTTACCGGCATTGTGATGATAAGGGACGAAACAGAGTTATTCGATCTCGTATATATAGTCTTAACTGTGAAAGTTATCACAAGTTAAAATATCATTCGTGAAAAAGAATTGATTAGATTTTCGTTCAAGATAGGCGCTGTTCCTATATCCATCCATTTTTCAGTCAATTCTGACCGTTATGACCTGCGAGTGTAGATTCCGTTTCCAAGCTGTAGTGACTGTTCAGTCCAGCGATTAGGCACTCTTCCTCTTGCACCGGGTGCTTCACCGAGCAGTAATATATTTTCTAGATTTCCTCCTCTTGCAATATGTCCAAAAAAATTGGCGGATCGTCTTTCACACAATCTGTGTAATTCTATCGGTTCGTTTACTTCTGTTCGTATTGTGAATGATTTGTTCTTCTTTCAGTCTATGATACACGCAATGTTTTTTTCTATCCACTACTTTAATCGTCCGTGTCTCGGCTGTATATACAGACGTATTATTCGATCTGGAAATTTTCTGTAAAGACGTGTATAGAGTGTTAATAAGTGATGGCGTACGATTTTTAATAACGCGTCTATAACGATGCCTTCGAAATATATACGCAACTAATAATAACGATAGCTTTATGGCGGTGGTGATTGTAAAATATCAACTTATTAAATAATAAACGATCTTTAATCGGTAATATATAGCCGTTAATAGCATTTACGTTTAAATAACATTCGTACTAATACAGCGTTTTAACTATAGAAATCAATTTGCACCCGCGCTTTCTAGCATAAAAATAATGCGTTTTGTTGTCGTTGATATTATCATTATCATTATTATTATTATTATTATTATTGTTATTATTATTATTATTGTTATTATTTAAGAAAACTGGCGAGATATTTTATTTTGCTGTCGTTTGGCAAACAAACAGCTGACGATGATTGGCTAATAGCGCGTCTGTTTGAGCCGTGAAATTTTGTGTTTGCGTTACGTTTTATACGCTTTCCACATTTACGTTGTATATATATATTTTATTTTCACATTTTAACATTAATAAAAAAGTATATTTCGTTTATAAATTTAATTTTTAAGACGAATATATATTTTTAATATACTTCACGCGTCTATAATGCGTTCGATAACAATTTTTTGCGCGAATCTTTATCATTTAAATTTAACGAATATTCCCGTAGTATCGCGTTACACTGTGGAAAGCTGTGAAATTTTCAACTTACCTTCGCGAGTGCTTGTAGGTGTCTAAAATTTACTAACGACGTTATAAAAAATATTATTATAGTAAATTTTTTTTTTGCCCGCCAAAATTTTATTCATCGTCCGTACACTTAACGGTATCGTATATTTTCTGATAAAATTTTTCAAGTTTTTTCGTTGGTTAATTTTTTAAATTTAAACCATGCCTATATATTCGGATTATTCGACGGTCGGCAGTCAATCCTCGTCGTCTTTTTACTATTCTCCGTATAGCTTCAAATCTAGATTATCTTCGGCATTTAATTCGCCGCTTCATCCGATATTAAGTGAAAATTCGTCGCTATTTAACCTATCTAAAACTAGAAGCGGATATTTCTATCCCGCTCGTCCGATATTGAGAGATACGGCGACGATCGACGTTACTTCGCCTAGAGTACCGTTATCTTATAATCGACTTAATGCGTCGACGGCTCGTAATTTCGTCGCTACCAAAGGAAACAACGGTATTTTATCCTCTAGCGCGAACGTGCCTTTTGGTAATCTGCAAAGAGGTCGAACGGTTGTACGTTTGAAAACGACGAAACCGAAAGATAATCCCGACTTAGGACGCGAAAAATCACCCGACGTATGTTCGAAAACGACGAACGCTATAGTAAGACGTCGTATATCGAATAGAAGAAAATCTATCGTTCCGCCGGACGAAACGGAAATTACACCGAATAACGTCGGACGTAACGAAGGCGGAAAATGTTCCGTTTCGGAACAGATGTTAAAAGAAGAAGAGGCCATCTTCGACGATTTAATACGAGAAGAAATGGCCAATTACGAAGGAAGACGCTCGAGCGAAGTAACCTACGATGAGATTAAACGGCGTAGCACTTTAAATCGCGACAAATCGCCTTCTCGCAAGTCGAAAACGCGTAAACGATATTCCGTCGATATATCCGATATGAAGCGATACTCTTCGTTAGAATCGGATGATCAAACGTTAGCCGATTTTCTGAAAGAATTCGGTAACGATCGTTCGAAAGGAGACGATATTAAACCGATTAAAACGGCTAATCCTATTCGTTTTAACGATAAACTCAGTTCGATTACCGTTAATTCGACCGTCGATCAAATCACTAGTCGGGTTATTGTAGAAGAATCTCCGGATCGTTCTCCGGATCAATCGGTTTTCGCATTTCCAAAATCGACATCCGTCGTTAATAACGCTAAGAAAAAAGAAATCAACGTCGCGAAGAAAAACGACGTCGATAATTTAAAGAAAAAGATTGTTATCAAACAATCTATTTCGACGAATATTGAACAAATTTCCGATAAAACGGCAATATCTAATAATAATAAAATCGACGATAAAGGAAACACGCTCGTCGAAAAAGGAAAAATTAACGCCGTTAAAAAGACTAAAAAGACGGCCGAAAAGAAAATTGCCAAGAAAGCGAAGAATTCTAAAAAACCGACTATTAGTGGCGATGCCGAAGAAACTAAGACGATTACAGTTAATGAGGAAGTAATTTCGAACAGTTGTAATATTCGTCATTTGAAAAAAAGACCGAAAGAACTTGTAACCGATAAAGAAAATGACGAATCTTCAAAGTCTACGGCCGCTTCCGAAGCCTCGGTCGAGTCTACGACGCGGAAGCGAAAAGACATTAACTGGAAATTAGTGGAAGTAGGACGCGCGGAAGATTTCGAAGATGAGATAACCGAACAGAATGGTTGGATGCCGTCTGATGACGAAGAAGATAGTTCTTCCGATGAAACTAGTTCTGAAGAAGATACAAGCGGTATGATTGAATTTTGCTTCTTTTTTTTTTTGTTGTTGTTGTTGGTTAACTTCGGTTTGATACTAACAGTTTTTATCATCGCGGTTAAATTATGCACGTATCCATTAACAAATAACAAATTTAATTTCGATTTTTCAAATCTATAACTATCTCTCTTGCGAGCCATCAATAAATTGTAACGACATGATGTATTTCGCGAGGATGTACTTAAAATGAAATTCTTCTTTATAGGCCCTGCACTCCAAGGACGTTGACCATCATCCGCTTGGATCTTTATCAACAATCATCATGATAATTTCGAACGCATCCATTACTTCTTAAAATCATCTATCCACTTTGTTCTTAGACGGCCGTGACCACGCTTTCTAATACGCGAAGTATTTCGTGCTATTTCTCGTTATATGACCAATATATTTCAATTTCTTTTATACGTGTAATTAATAAGCCTTTCCGTCTATCTAGACTACGTTAAGGACCAATTCGGATTAAGTAATGTAGCTGCGTGTTTACTACTGGCTTATTGTTTAATTACCTCTGTTACACGCTGGATTTTTAGTCATTCGTGTTACGTTCTGTTCTCGGTGGCTAATGTTCTCAGTGTTTTGTTTTGAAAATGTATCCAAATTGAGAGGAGCTAATACACCGGTCTTACGGAAACTTATCGGGTAAAGAAAGCTTTCAATTTATTTCGTATTCTGGTTATTTTTTTCCTGCTCGTATATGTCGGTAGCACATCGGAAATTCGACAATATACAACCCAAATATCTTGCGTCATTTTTCCTTTAAATTGTTTTATTATCGATTAAAATTAGTTTTGTTTGACGAAATAAATCGGTTAGTGGAACTTGTATACATTATTTTTAGTTGCAACCGCGCAAATTTGATCATTTAAAAAAGAAACATCTTTGAAATCCGACGTCAAAAGCTTTTTATAGATTTCATTTAGAAAAAATATTTGAATTAACCATTTTCCAATAGGATAATTTGATGATTTTCTTCGAATACATGAATTTTTTATTTTATTCATTTTGCCGATTTTTGTAAATTGTAATCTTCAATTAATATTCTTCATTTTACATATTTAATGTTTAAATATTCAATTGATAAAGGCCTAACAGCCGAAACGGTTTGTGATTTTTCATAAAGAAAAATTTTAGTAATTTTAACTTTTGTTGTTTATTTTAAAGTTAACATTGCTTGGACACTGAACCGTCTTGAATATCCTCAAATATTTAGATGTAATCCTCGACGACAGTTCACTGACGTATAAAAAAAGGCAATGAGAAAATTTGAAAGATGAAAGTGACCGCTTGTAAAAACGTCACCGCAAGTTGGTATTGCGTTTCTCAATAGAATATAGATTGTCATTTTGTTGCCGATCAGTATAAACGGAAAGAAACTAGATGTAGCTCTTGATTACATGTTGTCAACTAAGTCTAATTACCCCCGGCTTCCGTTATTGCTCACCACCAATAAGAAGAACTCTTATCGAGAATGCTAAAAATACAAAAATTAAAGTAAATTCACGTCATTTAATATCTGGTCAAACAGTATCATGCGTAACAGCATCGTGTTAATGAGTAATGCAGGAGTGTATTACGATCTTGTGTTACTGGTCACAATGGAGGACATAAAGTAAGCACCGGTTGCCGGCGCGCACGAGAAAAACGAACACATATTAAAGATATAGTGATAGTGAAAGACAAGATCAATTTTTTCGGACGTACATCACGTAAACTGTGGACGCGAATTATCTATGGGGACGGCTATCAATGATTATTAAATTGATGGATACGCGGAACCTGTAGATATTAATCGTTATACCGCTCATTTTCCAGAACAAAGCGTACTTAGCAATTGTCTGTTCACGAAAAATTATTGTGACTCACAAATTCGGCGAATGACGTGAATTCCAAAATTAACTCTGAAAATATGCTAAAATAACTTATAAATCTTAAATGTTAGAAAAATCGACAACATATGTTTATTTAAAGAAATTAAAGGGGAAAAATACAAAGCAGTAAACGTGCACAATAAAACTACGAATGAGAGAAAAATATCGTTGTTTTTTCACATTCAGATAAATTGCAATCTAGCTGAAGCAGCTAATAAGCAATTGAGATGAGAGGAATAATAAAACGGACCGCGACGCTTATGGAACGATCGACCACTGGTGACATTCCTTATTATCACTGCCAGTTAATGAATACGATGTGGGAGATCGAGGGGATTTACCCGATTGATTCGCCTGACTTCGTCACTATTATCTAGAAAATTAATAGCCAACAGATTAGAGTGCCTATCTAGCCTTTTAAGGTACCGAGCGCTTGTACGTTTGTATTTCATCTTTGGTACCTTGACAAAATTATGAAGATGATAATTTTGAATGTAACAGGGTGCGTTAACTAGCGATCTCAGTACTTTAAATTAGAATCGCTGAATAATTTTAATTCTTGAATTGCAAGCAGTTCCCCATGTTGTTATAAAGTACCAACTTAGAACTCAAAGAAAGCTCAGATTTCCTTCCTAAAAGCCACTACATCTTGTTGAACCTGAGTCTTAGTTCCTTACTTTTATTCAGAATATTATCTTTCCAGTACAAGTGGCGGTCTCATCACATTCCAAGGTACTTGATTTTTGTGTCTTGTGGTCCAGGTTCATCAAAGTATACAGGAGGACGGGTGTCGCGTCTAGTCGTGAAAGGTCATGCCGATTTAGAAGCATCGATCTTAATTCTCAACTTGCGGCTTCAGTCCCAGAAAGAATCTAAGCTAGATTACAACTTGCGTACAGGATGAAAAAATAGATAGAGAAATACACAGTAAGCGTTTCTGAAATGTAAACGCGTGAATTACGTGACAATGTTAAAATTGTGAAGTAGTGTGTATTATCATTTCTATATAGATATTTGCGAATGTATGTTTACAATTTTTTTTTTTAACACGATGAAAATAAATAAAATCGTTCTTCACGCGTTCAGATGATAACTACAAAGTAACTGTGAAAACTAAATTTTGTAAAATAATGCGAAAAAGGATGAAATTAATTTATTCGCGAAGTATTTACTCGTCATGGACGAATAACGAGGGAATTAACTAATAATGTATTTTTATGTTAACAAATTAAATAATTATATATTACATGATATAAATATGTAATACCGTTAAAAGAGAACAATCAAATTTACACAGTATAGAAAATATTACAATTCGATTTATAATAAAAATGAGAATGTTGGTTTAAAATTTTTTTGTGCTTCTCTCATTGTATTAGTCTATATGAAATGAAAATACATACATGTGTGCGTGTGTGTGTGTGTGATACAAAAATTACGATATAAATGTACATGTTATCTTCGTGTGCAGACATTTCGTGAGGTCCGTATGTTAAACGTACACGTAATACAACATAGTATATTCATTTTAAAAATTTGTCGTTATTAAATAGGGTCATAATATTCAATATCCTCGCGTGCTTACACTTCTGAAAAAAATTTATAGTTGTGTAATTTTTTTTATTCCGATAAATTTTTACGCGTCTATTATAAACGGCGGGTATGTTCGTATGAACACGAAATGCGCGCTTGTGTGGTAATGTAGATTTATATGTGTGATATAATATTGTGAAAATCGTCCATTATGTATTATCGTGTTTCCTGGGTATCTTGCCAGAAAATGTGCTGTTTTCAAAGAAATGCGTACGGTTTTTTTTGTTTCGCGTTTTGCTTTTTTTTTAAAAAAATAAAATAAAAAAAATAAAAAACAAAGTTGTCATTAATATTTATTCTTATTCCATTAACCCCATTTTAATCGGATAAATTTTTGACCCGTAAAAAAGAACATTTTCTTGAAAACACCGATCCCGTATTAAATAGAAGTGATAAACAAGTTTTCGAATAAACGGGGTATTTGCCGTTAATATTAATTTTTAATCTTTATTTTATTATTTTCTCTAATACAATCTCGTTCGTTTTAGAGATGATCGAAGTAATATTTGAAGTATGTCGAATAGTTATTATGTATGTTGATCGTTCTATATTCGTAAAGACCAGAATAATTATATGCAAAGTTAGCCTAGTGGCTAGAGCACGGACTTCTATACGGAAGGTGCCGAGTTCGAATACGACCGGCGACGCAATCATCAGAAAATAAAAATATAAATAATCCTAATATTATTATCGCTCGGAAGGGCAATGACAAATCATCACGCACAACACCATGTGCGCGCTAGTAACAATATAGTAAGATATAAAAACACACGTGGCTGCATTGTGACGTGAGAACAAAGCGATTACAATCAGTTCTCTCCGGGTTTGTGTGTCTGTCTATCTTCGCTAACGTCATGTTGTGTGCGTGTGTATATATACGTGTGATTGAGTGTATTTCTTATTATATTAATAGCCGGGAAATAGCGAGTTTCAAAGCGACGAATAATTTATAATCGGGTAGCCGAGTGGCTAAAGCACGGATTTCTATCACAGAAGGTACCGCGGTAACAATATAGTACACTACAAAAATACGCGGGCTGCACTGTGTCGTAACAACAAAATGATTACAATCAGTTCTTAAAAATATATCTAGCAGCTTAAAAAAGAAAATATGCGAACAGTGTATCCTTCCAGTGCTTACATATGGAGCGGAAACATGGAGCCTAATGAAGTACGTCGTTAAGAAACTTGTACATATGGAACAGAAACATAGAGCCTAGTGAAGTATGTTGTTAAGAAACTTGTACATATGGAGCGGAAACATGGAGCCTAACGAAGTATGTCGTTAAAAAACTTGTAGTGACACAGAGAACCTACGAAATATTAATATTGGGCATCAAGATATCAGACCAGAAAATCAACACGTGTATGAGACAGCAGACTAAATTGTCGGATGTAGTCGGACGTGTAGCGTAGTTAAAATGGAATTAGGCAGGTCATGTAGCAAGAAGAAACGATGACAGGTAGACGAAGCGAATAACAGAATGACTTCCAAGAGAAGAACGTAGAAGTCGCGGTCGACCGGATACAAGGTGGCAGGACGATATACAGAAATCAGCCAGTGTGAAATGGATAAACTAAGTCCATAATCGCTACAGATGGAAAGAAAAGGGGAACGATTACATCCAGCAGTAGATTGATATAAGCGCATCGCAATAGATATATATATATATATCATGCAACTTTCCTTAACTTGAAGAGGTAGTTATACTGCGTACGTGATGATTGCCACCTTTCAAATAATTAAAGTAAAGTCGATGCCATTTTATTTTTAACAAATACCGAATTTTAAATGATGTATAAGTCTTGTAAGTTTTAGATATGTTATTTTAAAATTAATATTTAAAAAAAGAAATCAAGCTAGTATAACTTCATTAATTTACTCCGATGACATTTGAATTCTCATTTTCCTTTCTAAATTTCTAACCGACTGCCACTTATTGACGTCTTCAAATTCGGCCACCTCGCGACTTTGCAGTAAAAATTAATAATCAACTGCCGAGATTATATAGCATATTCTTTTTTTTTTTTTCAAAATAGAAATAATTTTTGTCCGCTATGATTTGTAACGGGAAAAATTCTTTATGATATTTTTCAACGCAATATTATACTAATACGGTGGTTGATTTTATATAATGAGTTTGTTTAATAAAGCCTTATTTTTAAATCAAAATTAAAAAAAACTACGAATAGTGTTTTATTGAGTAGAACCGATAGTTTACAAAAAAAAAAAAAAAAAAAAAAAACGAATAAAAATGTGTTTTTTAAAGTAATTTATAAATATTAATGACAGACTTATAAGTGTGGTACGCTCGATAAAATGTTTAGAGGCGGAAGAAACTATACACTAGTATAATCGAGTTGTCACCTTTTTAACCTCGCATACGAAAAATTTAAATCAATTTAGATAACCGATAGAACAACGTTGTACTATATTGTTTATATCTCGAACAGACGATACTTGTGAGAGATTGTTGGTGTCATCTCGGTAACTGCTTTAAACGATTTAAATGAAATTTTCTACATTCGTTTAATGTATTAAGTTAAGAAATGTCGACTTGTTTTTTTATCGTCTTGTTCTCGATATTAATCTAAATATACGTTGTGAATATTAAACGTTCGATTATTATAAGCTAGAATTTTATTATTATTATTATTTTGTCTGTGTTGTTGGCACATATAATTGAAATTTTATATCTCGGGTAACGTTACGATTTAAGATATTCTCACTTAACGAGAATATTTTTTAATCCGCGAAAGATTCATTTTAAGAAAAAATATTCCATAGAAAAATTCCGAAATTCGTTTCGGAAACACTGATATGCGTCAAATTACGAAACGAAACTGTACACCGTTGAAACAGTAATAGTTATGTAATGGTTTTTAATAGCGCGTGTGATTCGTATGTAAATGTGCTTTGTGAAAGAAAAAGATTTTACACGTGTATATATATATATATATATATATATATATATATATATATATATATATATATATATATATATATATATATATATATTAGATGTGTAAATTTCTCTTCACTCTTGCACCAAAACCGATGACAGTTTGGTAATTGGGATTATTTCGTTTATTTGCAATTATGTTTTCGATGGATACACTTTAGATTGCGATGTAAACTGTCACAGAAAATGCGAAAAATTAATGCCGAATTTGTGCGGAGTAAATCAAAAGTTAATTGTGGAAGCTTTATCGACTTTGAAGAAAGGTATTACCGTTAACGGCGCCTATTACTGTACTATATAACGTCCGTTTTACGATGTGACGTGTTTGTTCGTATTACGTCGCCGGCTTTATTAATCGCTCAAAATAATCTGTTGTTCGCGCCTTTATATAAATTAATCCTATTCGAGTGAGTATTAATCTGTTATTTTCCTTTTGTATGTTCGTTTTTACGTACTAATGTAATTTCTATGTATTTTAATAACAGTAGTGTATTTGAAACGAATAACAATTAATGTTGATGTATTGGAGAGTAGTGATTTTATGAATTAACAAAACAAAATAAAATCGAAGTTAATCAATAAAAATTTTTTTTATTATATACGCAAAGCTAAAGTCATTTTCAAGCTATTAGCAAAAACGTTACAAATAAATTAACAAAGATATTAATAAGAAAACTTATGAATATCTATACATTCTGTATACAAAATTACGGCAGGAGTACCCCAGGCTAGTATACTGGGACTACTCCTATACTCCATTTTTACCAGTGATATTCCGGAAAACTCGTTTATTGCAACTTTTGTCGATGACACGGCGACTAATCGACAGCTCCAGAGTACCATTGATCTGACGGTTGATTGGTTTTACCAGTGGAAAATAGTGATAAATGAGTTAAAATGTAGCCATATAATATTCACAAATAAAAAAGTTGATCGTGGAAAATATCAGATTAAAATAAGCGGAAAGATACTACCACAAAATCCTTGTGTGAAATATTTAGGAATTCATCTAGATCAAACACTAACATGGTTCCACATATTACCGCTGAGAAAACTGAACTAAATATCAGAATGAAACAGTTATACTGGTTACTGGGACCTATGTCTCAACTATCAATTAACAACAAACTATTGCTGTACAAGCTTATATTAAAACCGATATGGCTTTATGGCTGCGAGCTATGCTTCCAAAAGCAACAAACAAAAAATCCAGCAGTGCCAAAATAAAATTTTGCGTATGATAGCTGGTGCTCCATGGTACGTGTCGAACGACACGTTGCACAGGGACCTCAGGATAGAATATGTAGAAGATGAAGTCCGCTGTGCTGTCCGAAGGTATCTGTCGAAACTGGACTTTCATGGGAATCCGTTAGCAAAGATGCTGCTAGAATGAAGAAACCAGAAGATTGCGAAGAAAACGCATCACCGATTTCAAGTAGAGTCGGTGCAGATAATTAATAGGACCACCCAGGTGTTCGGCTGTTGGGTCGACTCCTATTAAAATAAATTTCGTTCACCAAATCTAGTTGATGACGATCAGTTCTAGATCTTAAAAGTTTATAAAAAAAAAATTTGAATGGCCAGATGTAAAAAATAAACTTAATAAAGAAAAGAATATTATTAAGCAAATTGCCATAGCAAATAAATACAATCCGAATATAGTAGATCAATTATGGAACAAACCAAAAAATAACAGTCCTTTATAACATAAAAAAGAAAAAGATAAATATTTAGGATCAATTAAATATATAGGAAAATATAAATTTTTAAAAATCTTTAAAAAGTACAATATTATGATAGCAATAAATAATAATAAAACATTAATTAAATCAATTTGCAACGATGAAATAGAAGAGAATAGGGTATTACAAAAATCTGGGGTATATAGAATAAACTGCACAATATGTAATAAGTTTTATATAGGTAAAACAGGACGTCAAATAAATAATAGACTAAGAGAACGCTTTAGTTCATATAAAAATGAAAAGGATGATAAGTCACTTTACGGAAAACACTATAGAGAAGAAAAACATTTTATAGAAAACATTACAATGTAAAAATTCTACACATAGAATACAAATTTAAAAAAAGAAAATTATTAGAAAAACTACAAATTATAAAACATAGAAGTAGTAATAATTTATTAAACAATATGATTAATTTTGACGAAGAATTAATTCTAAAATCGGTTTTATAATTAAATTTTTTTACATCTGGCTATTCAATGTATAGATATTTATAAGTTTTCTTATTAATATCTTTGTTAATTTATTTCTAACATTTTTGCTAATTGCTTGAAAATGACTTTATAGTATAATAAAAAAAATTTTTAGTGATTAACTTCGATTTTATTTTGTTTTGAATAACGATTATTTATAACAGATCTAACGATATTTTTATTTGAGTAGTAAAGTTGTTACAAATGAAATTACGATTATTAAATATATATATAACAACGAGTTATCAACAATTTGTAACAAAAATTTTAATCGATAAAATAAAATATGAATAATAACAAAACGATCTACCGGTAATATGTAATAATTGTTAACAACCGATCTGTATACGTTATACAATGTACATTTTATGTGTCGTTTTATTTTGTACGATCGATAAAAATTGAAAGTAAATTAGGCTCGCGATCTATAGTATAATGTGCATGTATCGTTTAGTATTTCGTATTTACGAGTGTATTGTTTAAAAAAAAAAAATTGGCACATAATCGCAGCTCCCCTCCACCCCGAAATGTGTGTTAGCGAAATTTTTGGCAACTTGTTTACATCGAAGAAAAGTTTTTACTCCTATTTATTATTCTTTATTCATATTTTTTATTTTTACACAAACTAATTAATAAATTCTAACCTTTGCGCAAACTTCGTTTCTGTACTATGAAATTCTTTGTCGATCGTTACGTGTATCATTTTGAATTAATTTATTTTATCGATCAAATAAACGAATAAAAAAAAACTGATCCGCGCGGATAGAATTAATTTTGATATCGATTATAACCATCGAATAATATTTTTAAAACGGGCACCGTGTACATATTACCCCAGATTACTAACAGCGATTTAATCAAAAATAAAACATGCAGCCTTCCGGTAAATAGTTATTGTTGTGTGACCTATTATAATGATACGTATTTATCGCACCAGTTAACACTATTTTCATTTTGTTTGACGACAGATACAAAATTTTTAACTCATATATATATATATATATATATATATATATATATATATATATAAAAACCCACTCTATTTAACAGCAAGAACCTTACCTATGTAATTCTGCCGATTTTATTATATTTCATATTTGTTCTCAACTTATGTACTATTACGATTTTGGTTGGATAGTTTACCGTTTTTAAACTTGTACAATCCTCTCTTAAAACGTTTCATCATTTATTTACCGTTGTAATTGGTTGCATTATTTTTCTATATTCACCTTTTCTCTTTTTGTTTGTTTGTTTTTTCTTTTTAAATTAAATTATTTATTAAAAAAACGCGCATTATTTTTTTCTTAATTTATTCTTCTAATATTTTCTTTATTTCCTTTTGTGTTTGTTTCCTGTAGGTTTTTTATATATTATATACTTTTATGTGGCTTCATATTTAACAAGTCATAAATGTCTTTAACTTCGCCAAACAACACCGTATAATCTTCGTTTTCGTTTGACGTAAATACGTTATCTGAATTTTTATAATTTGATTTAAAACTTTTTTTTCGTTTTTGTTTCGCGTATTCACAGTGGGACTCAGTTATTAGCCTGCGCAATTGAATTTTTTATTTCAATTTATCGACTCGTATCTAAACATTCCATAAAAGATTATAAACGAAAATAGAATTTCTTAAATTTGAAACGTGTTTAGCAGCCTAAGTTAAAAAAAAAAGACGAAGTTAACATTTGTATTAGACGTACGTAAAATGCGAGAAATGAAATCATTTTCAAATAATTACCGGGTAAGTCACAACGAAAATCGACTATCGTGTACTGAAATAAATTTTGCATTTATTATATGATTCTCCATTTTTGAATCTTTTGAATTTTAAACATCGCTCAACATATTGTCCATTAATAAAATTCTATTCGTTTAGTTCAGTTCTAAGACTGATATTTTTCGAATGTTCTCGATTTTCAGCAGCTCTTCTTTTTAATTCCTTATAGCTACGGAGTCCTGTGTCTCGTAGTACGGTTACTATGAATGAATTTCTGGATCTTCCACGTCCTCGTTTCCCTTGGATTTTGTCCTCGAAAACATCTCGAAGTCCATGTCTTATAACATGACCTATCCAGGTTAACCTCGTTTTTGATATTCGATTCAATTAATCCCCTTTTTTCGTACATTCTGTCCATAATTTCTTGATTTTTTATCTAGCCCGTCCATCTCCATTCTCCTCCAACACCACATTTCGAGCGCATGCAACGTGTTCACATTTCGTTTATTTGTAGTCCACCATTATATACGCTTTCAGCAAGTACCACAACCATGAATAAAATAAAGTTTTGAATTCCCAAATGACGCTTTAATCATCGATCAAATACATTAAATGTCGGTAACAGGAAAGGCGTTCGAGGAAAAGAAATATTGTTCAGCCGCCTTTCTTTAAACGTTTGTAATAACTTAACTCTCGCGCTATATTTTACAATCGTATCTATCCGATTGTTAGTTTTATGTATCGCACGAAGAAGCTACATCGATACTTTATTCAATATTAGCTGACGATTCTACGAGAGACGTAGTATCTTTGAACCTATTCTGGTACTTCCTATACACGGTAGATATACCATCGCAACGAGATACAGTTGCGACTTTCGTTGACGATACACTAATTTTATAGGTTAATCATTCTCAAACGATAGCCAATAAAAACTTGCAGTAAGTCCTGAATCATATAGTAGGGTGGATGGAAGATTGGCAAATTCGGTTAAATTAACTGAAATCTGTACACGTCACTTTCGCACTATGTAAACGGAATCCTAATCACGTAGTCTGTATTAATAATCATCAGTTTTCATTTGACGATTTTTCAAATACCTTGAAATGTACATAGGTTCAAAATTGATTTTCAAACCTCATATCAAAAAATAGATTTTCAAACCTCATATCAATCGTAAATCTTGCCAATAGGTCGTTGGACGTTATTCTAAAATAAAGTTGGAAAATAAGCTTCTAATGTACAAAACTATTACGGATGTATGGTATACGTACATGAGGATGTGCTAAAATATCGAATCAGAAAATGAACCAAACGGTTCAAAGCAAATTCCTTCCGCTGATTACTAACGCTCGTTGGTTTCAGTGAAATGCAAATTTGCGAATCAAATCAGTTAATAAAGTGATTCGAGATTATGTTGAGCGACATAAAAAAAAAGAAAAAGGTTTCAATCTTACAAATTCTAGGTACTTTGACGTTTTTGTTCACTAATCTGGACTTGAGAAGACTTTAACGTACTAAACCTCGCACTTGGTTGTTACCAAATAGTACAATTAACAGAGTTTAACCGTTATGTTGTATGCCTTGCTTGACTTCTGCTTATTTGGACATTATTTTAAGATTACGGAAATAAAATAGTTTCTCTATTGGGACTGTATTAAAATATATATATATATATATATATATATATATATATATATATATATATATATATAAATTGATGCGGGATACATGTTTCGATTCGTTTTAATTTATATTCATCAAAATAAGTAATTTAAAAAGTTAACCAGCGACAAAATTTATTTTGATAAGAGAAATTTTTATAAAGAATATACGTGATTCAATGTGCTAACCTTATAAGCAAAATTGACAAATGGAATATAAATTCTTTATTAAATTAAAATCTTTATCTTTGTTAATGATAAAAGTTACACCGTCTTTTTAAATCTCCTAGTAGTACCAATATTTAATTTTTTTAAATAACTTCATATAATTCGAAGTTTTCTTTTTTTTTTTAAAGAGGAAGTCTCTGTCGTAATTTATCGATTTAAAACATAAATAAACACGTAATCAATATGTTCAGAATTTTTTTCGATGCCTATTTTTTTTTCGCGTGACGTTTCGAGAACACTTACAGTTTTCATTTTCAAACTACAAACGAAAACTGTAAGTATTTTTGAACACAAAGTTAAAAAACGGATATAGTTTGCAACGGAAAAAAACTGAACGCATGGAAATCAATCGTGAAAATTTAAAATTATATGTATATGATACGTGTTATTTACAAATTTGTCAGATGCCAGTACCGCTTCATCGTCTGCTTCTTGTTCGCCGACGAGAAACTTGAGTAGCAACGATTTGAACGTGGATTGTATAACGTTAAACGGCGATAATGTTGTGGGTGGCACGACGCAACGTAAACCGTATTCTTATCGACATAAAATACAGCACTCCCACGATGGACCAATTATGTATCCAGCTACCACCATACCTCGTTTCAAGAAATATACCGTTAACGATTTCAACTTTCTTAAGGTTTTAGGAAAAGGCAGTTTCGGCAAGGTAATGTATCAAACGGACTTATTATATAATAGTAAAAGTAAGAGTATTTTTTTATTTTATTCACCGCACTAATCAAGATGGTTTATTAACTATTTATGGAAAGACTTATTTTCGTATATTAATATCGACATTCATTACCGAGTATAGTCGACTTAATGAAAAAGAAATATTAAAACAAGGAACAAAATTAATTGTTATTGCGTAAGTGTGAGATAAGCCCAATATGTACTTGAGGAAGACGTCCGATATTTTCGAGGCTTTTAATCGTGGTTGCTTCTCTCGATTTTCTATTACGTTTTATGTGTTTAGATGTTTCTTACTGTAGTCTTTTCTTTGTAATTTGTTACCACTTTACCCGTTTATCTTGCTGTAATTTTTTATATACTATACTTTTCAGGAACCTTCTGTCTTTCATTCTTATTATATAACCTATCCGGCGTAATTACGTTATAGCTAACAATTGTTTTACGCGGTAACATCCGCTACGTCGAAGAACTTCGCGGTTTCATATATTTAATTTTCATAAGTCTTCGCAGAAATCGTTATTGCAAAGTGTTCTGAATTTCTTATTTATCTTTTGTACGGAAGCCAGGTTTCGCTTCCATATCTTTCGTATGAAACCCAGGTTTCGCTTCCATAAAAAAGATTCGAACGGTCAATTTGTACACCGAACTAGTTTTAAATGTTCATTATTGAACACGCGTTTGTTTATCGTTACAGACTCTCTTGCCGCTATATTGGCCCTCCAGAAAACGAAATCAAAGAACCCTCTAATTAACTGCATCTCTTCTTTACAAATTATCACAAGATACAGATCCAGTATTCCTCTTGTGGGTTCCAGGTCATAAGAGGATTTTGGGGAATGAAGTAGTAGTGAGGGCAGCCCATTCTATACTATGTTCCCCTACAACCTATAAAGCCCCGCAATCCCCTGTACTTTTTTTTTTGCTATCGTTAACCTACCCCTAGCTAATGCTATTTGGTAAGTTTTGTAATTTATATGCATTATCATGAGTAGCATTCCATCCAGTGATGGATGCTAAAACTTAACTGTATATATTAATACGCTTAGTTTATATTAAGTCCAGAGGTTTCGTTCTATCCAGTCGACGGTATTCAAGCGAGTTATCCATTAGGAAGATCGCCATGTGATTAGTGTGTTTTTCTAGACGGTTGACATATTTTTTGGCAACGATCGCGATTTCCTCTTTTATGGACTTCACCTTAAGATCTTCATGAAATGTAACATTACTTACATACCATGGAGCACTAGCAATATTTCGAAGGATTTTGTTCTGCATTCGCTGTAGAATAGCAATATTGCTTTTTTTCACGCAACCCCATAATTGACAACCGTATAAAAACCTGGTTGTATAATAACAGCTTGTTTTCGATCGATAATTCTGATCTTTTTCCTAACAGCCAAAACATTTGTTTCCATTTGGTTTTTTAATTATATGTTTACTCCATGTTAGCCGTTGATCTAAGTTTATCCCAAGATATTTTGCTTCTTCTTTTTGAGGGATTATGGTCCCATTTATGGTTATGGGTCTTGTTGAAGCAGTTCTTCAGTAAATATTACCCGAGCTGATTTATCCTCATTAATATTACTTTTCCGTGTTTTAAACTAGGTTGCTATTTCTTCAACTGATGATTGCAGGTTTGTACATGCGTCTACAGAGGAACTATCTACACATAATTTAACTCGTTCAAATTACATAGCACTCAGCAGGCTTCGCCTTGGTCACATATCACTCTCTCATGACCATCTTCTCCAACGTAACCCTCTCTTAAAAAAAAAAATAGAAATTAAGGCTGATGCGCGGCGATTAAATCTACAGTTGCTATAAATGAAATATACCTAATATGAAACGTGCTAAACGACGTTCTGCGGGTCTGGAATTTAATTGCAAACGGATATCACCTTGATTATTTGTAGTAGAGACTGCGATAGACTCCTCTTTGTTTTATCTAGATTAATCATCGATCTTTGTTCTTTAATATATTACGATATTATACGAAAATGACATTAGTCGCTGTATATGGTACATTAATTTAAATAATAATAATAATAATACATTTAAAGGGACGTGGGTATAAAAATATAGAACAATGTATTGTAAAAACTTAATAGCGTATTCTTTCTGAGAATATTTTGAAATGTTACAATTAGCTTGTCGTAAAACTGGCAAACGGAAAAATAAATACATTCTTATCACTTGAATAGTTTAAATTTATTTTAACATTCCAGCTCCGAATGTTTATCCAAAAGTTCACCACACGTCTGTTATTATTTGAAAAAATGCCAACATTTTTTTACGTTCGTATTTTTTCGGTTTTATGAAAATGTCACCTGTATGCGATGATTCGGATTAATTTGAAATTATATTAAAAGTGTTTAAACTATCGTGTAATCAGCGTATAAAATAATTGCGTTTGTTGAATTATCGTTTTATTAAGATCGAAACAATTGTAATTAGCGATGTGAAACTATGTAAATTGCTGTAGCAAAGTAAATCGTAACGACTGCTTGTACTTTTATTTCAAATAATTTTAAATATTACTAAACTTAAATTATAAAACATAATTATAATTTGAATTTTCGAAATTGATAAATAAATTTATATTTAAACGATTAGTCGCATGCGGAAATTAAAAATTTTGAAAAAAAAAACACATTAGGTTCCAGTTTCAAGCATTCCGTAATATCAGTTGTGGTCTATTTTATTTTTTAATAATTTGCACTGTTTGAACGTAGAGTTCACTATAATATATACCTCTACCTGGCAAGTTGCCAACTGTACGTTCTCCAAAGAGTTAGTTACGAAAATTATTTTTCTTGGAAGAAGAATCACCTAGTTTGTAAGAAAATGTTAGTTAACTGGAAATATTTTATTTGTAAGTCGGAGATATCTCAGCGGATATTTCGACATGCTCACACAACATAAATTATTTTAAATTTTTATTTCCTTATTGCCGCCCGAAGTAATTACTTAATATCTATAATTATAATAATTTTCATCCAGATGCAATCTTGTATCATCCTGTGTGAGGACGTAACTAATCTATCGAAATGTGCATATATATAATGTGAGATATGTATTATTTAGGTACATTTATGTATATATATATATACAAGAAATTTTAGAGATCCTTTTATAGAAAAGTTTACTATGTGTACTTCCGTGAGATAATTTGATGCTCAACACAGTTTCAACATAGCACGTGTCACATGTACCATCCCGAATTATGCCTAATTTAGCAACATGGGAGGGAGAAAGATTACACCCAGTACGTAGTCTAAATAAAGTTGATATATAATCCCTCGAAACGTTGAAACCATGGCTTGCTGGAAACCGTATGAATCAAAGCGAAGTAGTTTTTCCCTTTATTCTGACTTTCGGCGGAGTAATACTGTTGAAAATCCATTATTAAAAATTGTTTAATCTTTGGTAACATTTTAGTCCACTTCCACTTAATGTTCTCGTAAGGGACACTTGATAATTTATCTCCGATCAGTTGTTACTTGATTTTCATTTTTGGGATGATTAATCCTTCTTCATACATATACATATGTATGTAGATACATATATTTTTATTTTTTTAGGAAAGTTGCTTATCTGCTTATGAGATAAGTTTTCTTCTAACATTACATCTCGACTTTTACGTTCGACTTTGTATTTTCTCGTGACGGCTTCTGTATTCTAAGTCTTATATTTTATTACACGTTTAGAAATCGCTTGTTGTTGAATTTTTATCCTTGCTATCTATATATCGGATAAAGAAAAGTTATGTATAATTCCATATCTTTATTAATGATTCGTCTGTTAATTACCATTATTATGCAAGTTACATATTGTACAATTATTTATCATAGACATCTATATAACAACAATTTTTGTCGACTTTTTTTTTTTACGGTGTCGTGTACTTGCAACTATGATCGGTAGTATCGGTTGTAGTAATATTTATATTAGAGGAAAGAGCTTATGTGCTTGAGAAGTTGGAATGTTTTATCGATCATGTTAATCAAAATAGTGGATAGTTTTTGTAGTAAGATTGAAGGACAGGCTATTCATAGAAGATATTAAACAACAGTTGTAGGTCATTACTCGTGATCCAGTAGAATGTTATATTCTAGTTAGATTTCTAGCAGTGAAAATTTCTTAACTCAAAAGATGATGGTTTTGTTGATACCTTTTGTTATTACAAACGAGTTCATGAAAATAACAATATCTGAGTATATTACGTGCAGCTAATTTTAGTACTCTAATGTTTATTTGATGATCGCTTTTACTCTCATATACTACAGAAATCCAGTTTCTAGTTAAGTGTGCGTATATTTTTATGCGATACTACGTTTGTGATTGGCTACGTTTCCTCATTTATACTATGCTTTTTTGAGTACGTACTTCTCATGAATAAACGAGCAGATTTTTCAGTGACCAATTACGATAAAACTGAATATATTTTAACACTAATTTATTCGACCGACTAAGAGAAGTTGAAGTATATTTTATCATTATAGCCAACAATGTTCGTGCACTATTGGGTTGTGAAAAGGAAAAATCTAAGTTTATTCCCACTTTATAATGAACCATTGTTTAGTCCGTTTTCGGGATCGTGGAGGTATATTCTTAAACAATGCGTTCTTCTTTTTACGCCATCTCCGACCGAAGTTTGGCAATCAACATAGCTGTTCTGGCTTTGTCCTTGGACACTTCTGCTAACTCTGTAGATGCCTTGTTGTACCATCGACGCATATCAGCTCTCCGTAACATTTTTCTTCTCCCTGGTTTCCGATGTCCCTCGATGACACTATTTGAGATAAATAATACCTTTCTCGATGTTTCTTTATATGACCGTAATATTTTAATTTTCTGGAGCGTATAGTGTTCCAAAAATGGGTCAGCTATGAAATACTTTTTTCCCGTCATCTTATGGGTTGTCTTACGTACTCCGAGTAATACACATTTTAATTATATTAACACGTATCTGTTGTTCTGCTTTTTTATCACACACTATTATCACCGTGCACACATTTTATACTACATACACGAGATTTAAAATTATCGTATAATTTGTGATTAATTTAAGTTATATATTAATCTATTAGTGATTTACATCGCTTTTGAAAATCATTTTTATTCATAATTTAGTGGCGGCTACATAAGCTATATAATTTATAAATTGTAGACTTATTTTATGAGATGATGTGTAAGCGAATTTTAATTATTTTTATTTATTTTCTTACTTTACTGTAAATTGTAGACTTATTTAGGATGTGTAAACAAAGTTTAAAAATTAATTATTTTCCTTAACTATCCTGCGTTTGTTTGGATTTATATGACTATATATAAATAATTTGATAAAAAATTCTCTGAATAGATATAGAGCGATTCAAATTGAAAGTACAACCTAGTTTCCGTACGTAATAATTTTTGTTTTAAATAAGTTAAATGAAAATGTCTTCACATATAATTGATATAAGCTAGTTAGATAAATAAATGTGTGAAGCATTTCAAATCTACATGCTTTTTACAATTCACAATATTGATGTATATATTAACATGGTCTAAATTAAGTTGCTAGAAGTATGGAATAACAGTAAAGGAGATACGTCAAATCGATTTAAAACATGTGATCGCCTATTTCATTCCATTCTCTCTGAAATTGCAAATTTAACGAATAGCTTTCTATTTAGTGGAAATTTGCCAAAAAAATTTTGGCATGGTTCCTATTTAAATTTTTTAAACATAATTTTCGTTTCCAATCGTCCAAATTGATTTGAGACGACTCTGTCAAAATGTTAAATTTTACATTCGTTTATACCGTTTTTACATTAATATTTGAATTAGGAATAAAATTAATGATATCACATTCAATGGTCAAGTTTCAAACAATACGCGCATTTCCGAATTCCACGTTATTTTATATATATTTGTTTTAGTGCATTCACCAACATAAGTAGCCGAACTTTTAAAATTACAAATTAAATCAACGCCATTTTGCCGCGTGAATTCAACTTTTTTTTTTTTTAAATAATAATTTAACTTAATCATTAATCTACAAAGAATTAGCTGAGATAAAGAGTAGGAACAGATTAATATGAAATTTTTAAACAGAGATTTATCCACATATTACATTGGCTCGTCTCTATATAATGTTTTTAATGTAGTAATACAATTTATTCCATATATATATATAAGCATTTAACATACTTATGCGTCTATATTTAGCACACTTTTTATATATATATATATATATATATATATATTATTTCCCCATTACTTTTCGTATACTGCCATGGTAAATTCCGATATAATGATGTTTTTAAATAATATTACATGTTAGCGAATTACTATTAACAGGTATTATTAGCGGAATTAAGAGAAACGGAATATTATTACGCCGTGAAGTGTTTGAAAAAGGATGTCGTGTTGGAAGATGATGATGTGGAATGTACATTAATTGAGCGGAAAGTTTTAACGTTAGGAAGCAAACATCCATATTTATGTCATTTATTTTGCACATTTCAAACACAGGTGCGTATTTTTAAAGTGTTTATTAAATTTTCACAATATTAAAAATGTTTTTATAGTTTTTTTTTTTTTTTTTTTTTTAATAACTTGGCTTGCACGATACCATTCGCGTTAACGATTTTTTATAATTTTTGCCTACTTCTGTGAAATTTAATATAACGAAAATATTTTAAAAGATGCACTGGATTGAATATAATTTGAATATTATTGTTTCCAAATCGCAGTTATTTTGTAAACGATGTTAACATTACTTAATTTAAGTAATTATATGTTATGATTAATTTATATATTAATAATAATTTTGCAAGAAACACATCTAAAAACCTGCTATTTGCATGTAGTTTGTTTATGATTAGATGTTTAGTGTTGGATACATTTTGTGTATTCAGTTACGAATGCTTATTACATAAATGATAGAATAATTACTTTATGTATGATTAAAGTTCGTAATCTATTCCAAAGTACTTGTGTTTGTTTACGTAGTCTCATTTATTCTTTGTAATGGAATATTTGAACGGCGGCGATTTAATGTTTCACATACAAAAGTCCGGTCGATTCGACGAAGGCAGAGCTCGATTTTATGCAGCTGAAATAATTTCGGGATTAAGATTTTTACATAAAAAAGGAATCGTTTACAGGTATGTTCTTTTTGTTGCTTTTTATGAGAATTTGATTCAATTGTGTTTTTTTTTCCTTATCATTAACACATCGATGCTGACGACGTAAAATAAAATGTCCGCTGTCGTACGAGTCAAAAAATTAAAATTTTAATTTCACTTTTTATATTTTATTTGAACACGAACGCAGCTGTTAGAATTAATAGCAAACAAAAACTTTAAAAGTATGTTGGATCGTGTATACATTTAGACACGAAGTTGAAAAAAATTATACTTTGTGAACAAAGATAAGATCGCGGAATAATTGTACAAAAAAACTTATTGGAATTTATTTATATTATTAATTAACATGGAATATTCGTATTTATGTTTTCAATGTTTTATTTAAATTTCTGTTAGATGATAATTTGACCGCATTCTCAATTTTTTAAATAAAAATTATAAATGTTGGAGTATGAAGTAATTACAAAGAAATGGTTCGAGGTCGTGAAAATATACAGTAATATTCTTTTTTCGTACATATTGCTTTTTAGATAATTCTATCTAGACAATTTTTAATTCGTTATATAAATATTTTTAAAATTCAAATACGATGTGTCACTAAAAGGGTAAATAAAAAAAATAATCTAGTGTATGTAATTGTTTTAAAAGTTGGTAAACAATGCAAATACAAATTAATATCACATACGATTTAATAATCGTGCTTAATATTTAAAATTTTATGTCGATTAACTTTCAAACATTTTGAAATATTTGTATAGAGATTAACCAGTGATGATCTTATATAATTTTTTTTTCCAGAGATCTGAAGTTAGATAATATCTTACTAGATTTTGAAGGACACGTGCGTATTGCCGACTTCGGTATGTGTAAGCTGCAGATATATCTAGATAGAAAAGCAGATACATTTTGTGGTACACCTGATTACATGGCACCAGAGGTATTTTATTTACAATAGGTTCGCAGTATGTGTATATAAATCGTAAATATTTGTATGCTCGAATGGGATATATAACGAAAAAAACATTTACGTTTTAACGGTTAAAATGAATGAGAATTAACTCTCATTTTTCACATATACTACTCTGCACTTCAATTATTTAAACTGAGTTGGTTCGAATTATCGTATAATTTTCAATTTTATGAATCATATCCCTGCACCTTATATACGTTCTAAGAATATTTTTACTTCTTAAAAACTAACGTTCCACTTCATTTTACAACAAAGTTATTTTAATTGGTGTTCCGTTATATATATTTTTGTAAATTTAAACTTTGTTTTAGCGTATTTTCAAAAAAAAAAATGATGTATTATTTATGGTTTATCGTGCACTTTTTTTTACGACCCAAAATTTTATATATATACATATATGAAATGAATAATCAACGTACGAACTTTAAACTATAAGATGTGTTTAATTAAATGGCTAATATATAGATAATACACAAAATATGTTTTAAATAGTGGCGGTACAAACATATAGTAACAATTATCAATTATGCACTTGAATTTTTGATCCTATGTTCCGTATGTTTTGAATTATCTAGAGCAGAGGTCGGCAACCTTTTTTTTGGTGGGTGGGTCATCATCGTCGTATTGCTCAGTTTCGAGCGTCGTGATCTATCATGTAATTTTCGTATAATTAGTCGCCAGTTATCCTGATTTTCGTTCGTCCACATCAGTTCTTTAAGTGACAACTTTGTCCAGGACTTGACTTGATCTATATATCGGTTGGGTCACGTCCTCTTCCTTGTTTACCATTCATCTTTCCTTGAATTATCCATTTTTCTATCGAGTCTCTTCTGATCATGTATCCAAAGAAACTTTTGTCTGTGGATTGATGGTAGTAAACGGTCTTTTTCTTCGATTCCAATCTCCTTTAGTACACATGTATTCGTCCTCTTTGCTGTCCATGGTATGTGTAGTGCGCGGCGGTAGCATGTCATTTCTAATCCTTCGATTCGTGTTTGGGCAGTTTTATTCATAGTCCATTATTCTGTCCCATATGTTGCCACTGAGAAGTTTAGTGCCATTTAAAAAATAATATATTTTAAGCGGGCCGAAGAATGTAGAATTTTTTTTATTTATTTTTTAATCAAACAAATATTTAAAAATATAATAAAAATTAGTAACAAGTTTATTTATGTGCTATAATAACATCATAGACTAAAAAAGTAACAATTCTAATAAAAATGAATATCATCTGTGCAAATTTGTCCAATATATATATATATATCATGCGATTTTTTTGTTCAATGTTTTCCCATATCGCATTTATGTCAGGTTGGGTTTAAAACTGAAAATTTCAAAATATTTTGCAAATTTTCATCGGTCAATCTCGTTCTATATTTTGATTTTATGAAATTCATTCTTGAAAAAGTTTCTTTGCAAAGTGCTTATGCAAAACATTGATTTCGAGGAATTTCTTAAATTAGGAAATTTATTTTTTGGTAGATCTGAATAGAAAGAAACTAAATTATTTTCATTCAAATTATTTGTTTTTGGTCATTAAATATGTATACGATGATGAATATTGTAATTGTAATTCACATTTTGAAACCGATATGTGCAAAAACCTATAACGAAATTTTGTTAATATAAAATTGTTTATTAAAATTATTTTCATTGTTTATAGATAATTAAGGGATTAAAATATAACCAGTCGGTAGATTGGTGGTCTTTCGGTATTCTTCTATATGAAATGTTAATTGGCCAGTCGCCATTCAGTGGTTGTGATGAAGATCAGTTGTTTTGGTCTGTATGTAATGAAGAACCTCAGTACCCCAGATATCTTTCGTCCCATGCAAAATCGATATTACTCGCAGTACGTTACTAATTTTGGTTAATTTGTTTATTTATTTATTTGTATGATGAACTCGATATTTATTTTAAACCGTATAATAATTTCTTACTGACGGTAATCATTGATATGAATTTTGTTCAACTAATTTTTTAAATTATTTCTAATACAGAATTCTTTTATGTATATATTTTCAAATAAATCTGTGAAATTTATAATTAAATATGATTTATTAGATATATAGAAGGTTCACTTTAAAAAAGTAAAATAAATAATTCGTAAGTCATAAGTTACTTTTTAAAAATAACCTTTATAGTTTGAATTTGGAATAAAGTTACGTTTTATAAAAAAATTCGAAAAACGATTATTAAAAAAAAAAACCGTTTGAAAATATTAAAAATGAATATTCGTAACAAATTAATCTTAAAATTTAAGTTTACGAAAACCAAGATACTTCTTTGTTTCAAGTCGTTATTTAAAATTATTAAAAACAAATAAATGCAAACAAGTAATATAAATTGCGAGGTCGCGGTAATTTTGGCGTTCGAATATTACGTCTTTATTGACTATAATAGTCGATACGAGCTGTAGTTTTTTGTTAATTTTATTGAAATACTCGATTAGTTATTGGCAAAAGATGCCTCGAAAAGAATGGGATCGTCGGGTTGTAATTCTGGCGATGATGTAATGGAACACGCGTTTTTCAGTGGTATGGATTGGAAACGATTAGAACTTAAAGAATTAGAACCGCCGTACAAACCAAAAGTGGTAATTACACATTGTTTAATAGTATAAATTTATGTTTTCTTCTGGGAGAGTAATTTTATTATTCGTGTAATATTAAGTTTTTTAATGTAATCATGGTCGACAATAAATATTTTTTATTTACAATCTATTGTCACGTTATACCTGTAAGTAATAACGATGTAAAATGGCTGATTCATGTACGACTGTTAACCTAGTTCTTTATTAGATATTTATATAAAATAATATGAATAACAGTTTCACAGTTGCATAAATCGAGTTACAATTTGGCAAATAAATGAAAATTGTAATGATGTATAAAGGTTTTATTAAATGTTAAAGTTATTAATAATTTATCCGCATTTTATATGCGTATAATTACTTATTTATTACAAAAATGTTCCAAGCGTGATGTAACATTAGCTCAACTTTTTATGATTTTCGAGATAATAAATTTATATCGATTCGCCATTATTGATTTGATTTGTATCTCAATATATTTAATTAACGCCGCCATCAGCACTGAATGAAAATAATAAAAAATGAAAAGTGAAAAACTGAACCTTTGGCAAAACAAAAGAATTGGTCATTCCAAAATTTATTTGTTAAACACATGCAGGGAGGATAAGGCTTCGTGTTTATTTCTAGAATTTCGGAAGAATCAATAACCTGATTGTTTATGGAAATATGCAAGATTTGAAAATTAGAACCCGGGTTAAAGGAGTTTTAATTATATCGGAAAGATCAGTGTTTTGCTTTTCCATGAAAAGGGGTGTAGCTCGAGCCTGCTACCTAAGAAGGTGTGACCCTTTAAAGTCCCCGCAAGCGGTAAGTCTCTATAATAAAAAACGGAAGTACTTGCCTATCCGAGATACAACCACAAATGTATTTATAAATGTAGTTTCGTTTAAAAGCGGAGTTTTTCCGGCTCGGGGGTAAAAGTTGCGGGGAGAAGGGAGATTTCGAAAAATGTTCCCCGAAGTGTCGTATATATAAGGAATTTTAGTTCTGACCGATCCGACGAAGCCGCCCATATTTAATACATTGGTTCAAGCAAAATAAAAAAAAAAAGTCTTAATTTTCACCACATTATGTTATTTAAATTCAGCATTATAATTCCTATTAGTTTTTCTTATATAATACAAATAAGCTTGTATACGGCGTTATTATTATAAATATTTGTAATAATATGTTTTCTATTAATTATCCGATAGATTATTTGTGATAAAAAAACGTATTATAATAATACCTTTTAAGCGATGTTGCTAATTTTATGACGAATGCTTCCGAAAAAGATAATTTTATCATTTTTTTTTGTGTTACGTTTTATTACAATAAGAAGAAAAAATGACATTTTGAAACAACTAGTTATTAAATTTTGGTTATAGCTTTTGATAATTGCGATGTGCTTGATAAGGTTTTGTTTTACAGAATAATACTCTAGACTGAGGGGAACCGATTGAACTGCTATATTTTGTGAAATTAATGATACAGTCTGTGTAAATAAGCTTACGAAAAATATTAAAATTATGGTAATTATTGATTAAAGCAATAGACAAATAAGAATGTCACAAATGGAGTGTTCTATAATAAAAAAATGAATATTGAGATTCCTACAATTTATAGTGTTGAGAAATTTCTGTAGTTCTCTATTGGGACCTTTCCAACAACTAATGATACCGTCAAAATAGCGTAGCAGCATACGGGGAGTGTTTAAGAATTCATTGTTGTATTGAAATGATTTTTTTTTTAAAAACCTTTAAAATTAAGCTTAAATAAGTGATAGAGGTGAATCCATTGGAAGGTCGTCAGTTTGTTTATAAAATCGACCATTAAAAACGAAATATTAATGATCGGAACAAACTGATAAAACATTGAGAGGTTCATTGAATACGTGGGTGTTGAGTTTTTAAATTTTCGTTTAACGATGGATTTAATTTAATTTTTGGAAGTAGATGGGAATATGTTTTATATCAAATGAAGTTTACATAGACGGTACTTTTATGTTCTTAATATTACGTCTATGACTTTTTTCCGTGTAAACCATGTTCGTATTTTTTTCACGTAACGTTTCGAAACATTTACAGTTTTCATTATGAAACTGAGAGCGGTCATGAAAGTGTAGGTATATTTATAGGATTATGCTTAGAGGAGTCCAATCTTGAATTAATGTTGTTCAGATTTTATGATAAACAGGCGCCCTATTGTGCTCATTTGTTTATTCATGTTTGTATCATCCTGCGTTGGAACGGAGTTGTTTACTCGACTAACAGTTGTTTTTATTATAACTTGTTTTTTTCTCATTGGAGCAATGGCCGGCAGCCACGTTGAATTAAGTTGGTATCCATCCTCTTTGTAAAAATTTGGATGATTAAAAATTTCAATTGCTTCACGAACAATTCTAGCGCTATATTTATCCATTTTTTATAAAATTTCAAAATCGTCAAATTGTAATTCGCGAAGCCACTGCAAACAAATCTTTTTTCTTATGATTACAATCTGCTTTGTGTTCTTTTAATCTTTGATTAATGCTTCTACTAGTCTGTACAATGTAGCTAAGCCCGCATGAGCAAGGAATTTTATATACACCAGCCGAGTTGATCCTTGATACTTTTTAAATATTGTTTTATTTTTTCACACGTGCCAAACACTGGTCTAACTTTGTTTTTCCGTAAAATTCCGCCTATTCTGTTTGTGGTGCCTTTTATATAAGGCAACACTAAATTGGCAGCAAACTCCTCTTTGTTCCTAGATTTTTCTTTTTTCGTTCCAAATTTTTTAAACAGTGAATTGCATTCCATGATCATAGCATCTTTTATGGTTTCCATTTCTTCCTTTAAGGTAGTACGACATAGTTTTAGCTCTGTGTAACAGTATTAAAGACCCCTACTTTTGACTCAGACAGTGGTGCGATTGCTTGTGCATATACTTATTTGTAGGTTTTTGAAACACAGTGGTAGATAATTTTCTGCATGTAGTCCACTTCAATAACACATCTAAAAACGCTAGTTCGCCATTATTTTCTTGTTCCATTGTGAACTTTATGTTACTGTAAAACATATTCAAATCCATCAAAATTTCATTAAGCTTTTCATTACAATGCTGCCAAATCACGAACGTGTCATCCACATACCAAAACCAGCATTTAGTAGACCACTTTGGCGCATTGTTTATGGTGAGTTAACGAGTAAGCGAGCGAGTGGAAATAACAGACGGATATATATATATGTATATATACATGTGTATTATATATATGTCCCGTTTGCATGTACCGCGCCACCAACACCCGTCTTTAAACCATGTTTTGTAGGGTTATGCGCGCCGAGTTATACACATAGGTAGGCTTATTCTTTATATATATTATATATATATATATATATATTATATATATATATATATATATATATTATATATATATATTATATATATATATTATATATATTATATATAATATGTGTGTGTGTGTGTATAATTTAAAAAAAACTTTGTATCGAATTTAGTTAAAATGTCACTTCTTCCCTGCGCTCCGAGGAACTTTTTTTTATTTTATTCTCCAATGAATATCTGTTCGAAAATTGGTGCTAATCTGGAGCCCATCGCCATGCCATCGGTTTGTTTATAGATTCAACGTTACGTGAAAGAAATACGAATATGGTTTACACCGAAAAAAATCATGGAGGATATACGGATATTAACCATGAAAGTTTAAAAGTGTTCTTAATATTATTAATTATTTGAATGAAATTCTTAATACTATATTAGGATAATTTTTTTTTTTTTACCAGGATATTTAGTTTTTTTGACAAAGAGTGAATAGGTGCATGAATATAAACTACAGGGCGAATGGACAAATCTGGTTTATGAAGTTTCATCAGGCCATGTTGCCATGTTATGGGTATTTAGTTTCTACATATCTGAATATGAAAACGTTTTTACTCGAACTTATACATTTTCGGATAATTTTTGTACTTTGAAAGTGGGATCTTTAGAACTGGCTGTGAACTGGTTGGGTGATAGAAATTCAGAAAAATGCATAGGTTTTGGGGATTATTACTAAGCAATATCTTTTGTAATCCTTCATTAATATTAAATCATTCTTTTAAATTCTTAAAACAGATTTAGTTAAATTAATATAACTGTTTTTATTGATAATATTATTATGATTACAGTTCTTACTATTACTGTGATTTTAATAATAATAATAATTATTATTATTACTATTATATGAATACATAAGGTTACCATGTTTAAGACTATTTTCAAATGAATTCTGCACGTTTATACTGGATAGTAGGATCAACCTGTGATATTTGGAAAGCTATATCTGAATTCTTCAGTTCTGCGTTAGAAGCAAACGATGCTAGTACAAGCTTCGTGCTAAAGATTCTTTATTAATGCTGAAATTAACAGATCTTAGATTTTGTACGCGCTGGAAGAATTGGTGATTGCAATACACATACAACCGATTTTTCTATTTCTTTTTCGATTATTCCTGAATTCTTTTAACGATCAATTTTCTTGAAATACAATTTTCAGATTTCGTACTCACGCTAATTACTAAATTAAAGTTTATTAAAGGTTTTTTATCATGTGAACTGTTTTATAAATCCGAAATATATAACTTTTGCATTTATTTGAACCTGTAGAGCGTTAATTTTAAAATTATATCAGACCTTAGTATGTATTTTTCGATATAGCTTGGTCGTAAATAGATTTTAAATTAAAATCTAGTGCCATAACTGTCTATAAATAGTGAAATAATTTTTAACTACATCGGAAACATAATCATAACGCTGTATCTGATCATCCATGCTTATTTATATTTTTTAAATTAAAACTTTAACAAAAATATAACAATTCATTGCCAGCCATTCGCGTTCTTAAATAAAAATTAAAATTAATGTTCGAAGAACACGAAATTTTTATTATTAATTATTCGTACGATTTGTTACTTCTTATATATACTCGACCATGTATAAAATTGAAGTAATGCACGGTTTAAATCAAGAGTTACGTAAAATGTGTCGGTAATTCTTAAACTTTAATAACTAGACGTTAGTGCTGAAAGCGTGTGATCGAGTAAATAAAAATCGATTACCGTAGTTGTAGCAATAAATTAATTTCATAAATTTTAATATAATCCGTTAAAACATGTTCAGAATTTTTTTTTACGTTTTTTTGTTTATTAATTATTTTTGCTTATATGTTTATGTCGCTCGTATTTTAAAATGTTGATTTTTAAAGACTCCAACTTTATACGTATCGTTTTATTTTTCGTGAACAGTTTCACCCATTGGATACGCATTACTTTGATCAACATTTCACCAGAGAAAGACCGCGATTAACTCCGATCGATAAAACAATTTTAGAATCGATAGATCAGACTCAGTTTCACTGTTTCACTTATACAAATCCAAATGCAACGGATCTTTGAATGTATCGGTAAATACATTTGTTATATTACTAGTAAAATTTAGAATATATATATATTATATATCATTGACAATATTCATATTAAAAAAATATATATCCATATAAAGCTAATAGTTCGCAATTAACACGTGTCTAATGTAAAACATTATTTATTTTTTACGTTTTTTTTGTTTGTTTGTATATTAGATAATTTATTTTAAATGGTTTTGATTTTCGAAATAATAATTTCGTTAGTTTATATATTGTTCTTAGGTGTATATATATATATATTAAGAAATATCTATAAAAACGTCCTAAATTAATTTTATTTTACGCGTAGGTAAATATTTGATATTTTATGTTTGTCGGAAGTTATTTTGTGTTGTATGAAACGTAATTTAAGAGGTTAATTTATTTTTCTTCATTAATAGTATTTTTACTTTCGGTAAAGTTTTATGTGTGTGTTCATTATATCTATACATTAATATTGCTGTATTCACTTTTTGAACGTACAGCAATGTGCTGTCGATATTATCCGGTAAATTTTATAATTCACACTGCAAACATAAACCAAAATTTTGCGTATAACACAACTTTCTACTAAAAATGGCTTTAGGTAATGTTTAATGCGGCATATAAATATTTTTTAGAATTTAATAAACGTTTTGTCTCGAATTATGAAAATATACATTTTTTTAGCGTTAATAGTTTATATAACGTATAGGACACACTGTTTGAATAAAATGGTTAATTTTGTAAAGTACAAACATCAAGAAATATTAAAATACAAAAAAGTGATAGTCGCTTGAAAATTTGGGACTTGGTCGAATCTAAAAATTGTATATTGCACTTATTATATACATATTGAATTATTTATGCGTTAACCTTCCGTCGAACTGAATTAATTTCGTAACACGAGTGATTTGTACATTTAATTATGCAAAAGTAAGAACTTTTTAAATTATTACGTTACCCGGAAATAAGTATTTATAGTTTTTTGAATTAAATTTTACTATTTCGTTATTGAAAAATTTACTCGAATTTTATAATTCTACATTATTTTATAATCCCGTCCCCTAAAAGATTTCTATATTTTAAATTTATAATAAACTATTTAATTTCAGCGAATGTGTACTTCTCTTCAGTTTATTAATTAGTTTCCGTTTTCGTACCAGTTATCCGCTGTCAATCAACAAAGTTTACGTGGCTGTTCTATGCATGAGAGTATTTTCTTTTGTACGTAATGTTGAAAAATAAAATTTTCATTTTTTTTTGACAGTGAATTTTTCAATCTTAAGAAGTATATTTCAGTAGTCGTTAAGGTCGTCCGAATAAACAGCTACGTATTCGAAAATTACCGTAGGTTTGCAAAATTTCAAGATGATTATTATTATTTTTTAAAATTCGTGTTTAGTTACAGTCTTGAACGATTCGTTCAGTATGAAGTAGACTCGTATGTTTTCATTGATAAAATATTGTTATAATTTTAATATCGAAATATTAGCACGGTACACAATATTTATCGCAGCAATTCGAGTATAATCTAAAGTTTAACTTAGTTTCAAAATAATTATAAAATATTTCATTTCGGAGCAATGCATATATAATATATAGGATAGGTGTTCAACAAGCATTGTCTCCTAAAACCCGGAATAAATTGATTTAAAAAGAACAAATATAGCTGAATATATTTTTAACGTTTCTAGATAACCATCGTTGCGTTCTAAACATGTATCGTATTGAGAGAATATCAGTAATTTGCCTTCGAATTAATCATGCACGGCTGACTGTAGTTTAACGATGTTATCGTTCACTTTCAAATTCGGCTTTGAGATGACTGAATAGGTAAAAGTCTAAGGGTGCACGAGAAACGACGAGTTTAATAAATCTCGTGTAGAGCATATCGCATTTTCCCGGAAAGAAATAATTTTTTTCCCTCCCGGTTGTAGTTTTCTAATCGTTTTTGGTAACGTTCAAAGTCTAATTCGTTTTTGCGTAAAGTAACTGTGACCCATCGCGAATGGCAGCGCGTTCGTGATATTGGAAAGTCAACTAGAGCGCGATAAACTATGTGTACACATGCGTTTTTGTTTAACTATCCACGGAGCATTTGAGTGATCATCAGCAATATTAGACCCAGTTTTTCTACAACATACAAGAAAGGAATAACACCACGCACTTAACAATCGACGGCTCTAAGCAGTAGCTCTGTCGTTACAATGTTGCCGCTCCTATTGTAATTACACAAAGATTTTCAAATTTATAGTGTTGCCAGGCGGTTTTTAAAAATGTTTCCTCTTTAATCAACCACAGAGCATTTGGGTGATCATCAGAAATATTAGACCCAGTTTCTCTACAACATACAAGAAGGGAATAACACCGCGCACTTAACAATCAACGGCTCTAAGTAGTAGCTCTGTGATGTTCAAATTTTTAGTGTTTCCAGACGGTTTTTAAAAATTTTTCCTCTGTTTCGAAATAAAAAGTTGAATGCTTCATAATTTGTTATAATTCAAGAACAATTTGCGTAATTTTATAGTAGAAAAAAAACAAAACGGTAATTCTGGGCTTTTACTTTTATCCAACATTGTCGGAACATCTGAAATTTTTATTATAAACTAAAAAGGTCACAGAATAAGCTGTTAAAAATAAAATATTTACTTCATTTCAAAAAGAGAATAAATCGTAGTTTTCAAATATGTCTATATAATCAGTTAAAACAACTCGACAAATGGGAGGTTGAAAGCGAATATTGGCCGACATTCCTGATTGCTTGTTATAGTTGTTCCGATAATAAGTTGAGAGTATATCTTACGCAAATTGTATTATACTTTTATTTTGACTGAATATTGCCGGTGCTTTATGCGTTTTGATAATACAGATTAATTTTAAAGACTTGTGGTTTTTTAATTTTTCTTAATTCACCTTCGAATGTAATATAAATTTTAATAATTATTTTCGTAATAATATTTGATAAATATGTTTAAAAAAAAATATATATATATAAAATTTAATAACGATGAGCGTGTAATTTTTATTTACGTAATTTTAGTTTTAACCAATTTATTATCCCTTATTTACACGTTATTATTCAGTGAACTTAATTCCTGGACAATTTTTCGTTATTTTAAAATTTTTAGATAGTTTATTCTAAAGTAAAAGTTATATCACACGTTTAGTTTTTATACAGAGTTGTAATGGATATATATATATATATATATATATATATATATATATATATATATAGAGAGAGAGAGAGAGAGAGAGAGAGAACAAGACCTACTTGTGGCGTAAACAATACACACGTGTAGATGACAATATATAATATATAACTTCACCTGAATATTATTGAAGGGTTAATTTGTAAAGGTTTCTCTTTTATTTTGTTTTTAATATACATCGACGGTTTTACCGATAGATTATATATATATATATCATCATCGTCCCCGTTTTGTTCGCGTGACTAGCCTTTGTACGTTTATTTTTTACATACATTATGGACTAGCATTCAAGGCACTAATTATATGTAACGTAAATGCGCGCGCATATGATGTTATACGGATTTGGGTGCCACTGCCTTCTCCGGGATAATTAGGATGAAAAACTTTATGTCACGAGTTGGTTTATATATATATATATCAGCGAAGGTATGACATATCATTTCTAGTTGAAATATGTTCCTACGTTACCCTTTCACCAAATAGTGTTTTTGTCGAAGTATTCTCTTTGTATTTTGCGCATGCGCATTCATCTAATTCACGTTAAATCTCAAAATTTATATTTCCTTAAGACCGAGGCGAAAATATTAATTGACTTTAGGAATGCATATGCATGATCTTATTGTACATTTTGTACAGATCCGGCATACAATCCTTTATTCTCTTTTTATATATTTCGCCCGACCGAGGTTGCGACGATGAGATTAAATGAAAATACAATTTATTTATATTTTATTTCTTATATAATTTTTTTTTTTAGTTTGAATTTAAACTACTTTATGCGAATTATCTATCATCCTTTTTTTTCCACATTATTGAACGGATCATAACGTATACGATTGAAAAACGTTATTGATTACAAATAAGACGATTAATGTAAAAGGTGAAACAACATTAGATGATATAAATCTTTTCATCGTAAATGGTATAACAAATTTTTCCGAGTATAGTATAAATATCATCTTTTAAAGATTAATTAATCGCATATTGTAAAGTGAGTTTTAATAATAAATTGTAATATTTTATACCACAATTTTTTTTAGATATTGTTTTTTTTTTTTGGCATTTTCAGGCATATCGTTGATGATGCCATTATGTTTATGAGAATTATTCAACTATGTTATTGTGGCAACATTATTCTATTTAAGTTATTTAAAAGCAATAATCGTGAGACACGTGAAAAAATAGTATTAATTTATAATTTTCATTCGAATTAAAATAAAAATAAAAAAACAGATTGAATATCATCGATATTCACCTTTTTAAAGCAAGTTTAGAATAATGCACGCTAAAAAAAGTATAAGAGTGAATAGATCATTCGAATAAAATAATAATTTGTAAAATGTATAACATTTATATACCATTTTTACATGTGCGCGAGTCTACAGTGAGATTTAAATCGATATTTTTGGTTTTAAATTGCCGAATTTAAAATGTACACTTTTATTATGGCAGGTACGGTAAAACGTATATATCGCGTTTTTTAAATTGCGGATACTGTTCGGTTCTATGTGTTAAATTATTATTCTTAACTCGGGATTTAATAAATTTCGGCGTCATATCTAAGTTAATTTCGGGCTTAGGAGTATTTTCGTATTTTTCTTGGATTTTCCTCACTTCTTCCGGACTAGTGTACACCATACAACAAGCACGTAATGTGATGTAGTACACAATTTCGATGGCGCTTAAGAGGCTGAATCCGAGAAATAGACCCGCAATACCGCCAAAAGCAACTAAACCAATACATATTATTATTAGTATTAGACTCGATTCACACTATAGGAACGATCACGTCCCGGTCCGGTAAATTAATCTCAAATGAGATACAATGTAAGCATATTCACACTGTCGGTAACGATCGGGTTTCACTTTAATTTTAAATACAAATACATTTTTTTTTTTTTAATTAAAAGTTGAATACAACCGAATTTGATTATCGACGGTTCAAGCCTGATCATAAGTGTGAGGTTCTCATATGAACGTGACCATACCTATAGTGCGAATTAAGCGATAACGGTATAATGATAAATATATAATTTTTCGAATAAATTAAATAAAATTGTTCGTCATCCGAGAATAATCGATAATAATTTTTAATTCGTTAATACGCGAACCGATAATGTATTGTTTCCTTTTCTAATTTTATTACTTTCAGCTTTCATAATTATACGCAGTTAAATTGAAGACGGTTTTAAAACATTCCGCTTATGTTTGTCCATTACAAAAAAAGAAAAAGTTTTCTTCTAATTGCTTAATATATCGGCGTAGATTATATTAAAAATTTGACTTACCGAATAAATCAACCCAACCGAATAAAACATCTCTTTTGTACCGGATCATGGGCCAAGATACAAAAGTTATCTCTAACGGGCGAGTTATTTGCACTCTATTAAAATTAATAAAAATAACTTAAGGAAGTTTCGTGTTAAACAAAAAATTTTGTACAAATTAAAAATATCGCCCGTAAATTAAGGTATAATTAAACCGGTAACGTATTTATTAAACCGTACGACGTTACAGCGTGCGTAAAATGATAAATTTTTTTGTTTAACTTTTAAAATTATTCTGTTGGAAAAAATGACTCGACAAAACAAGCAGTATTATCACCCGTCTACCAATTTTTACAAAAAATTAACATGGTTTAATTTTAAAAAATATCAATCGTCAGGTCAATTGTGCGAATCAATAAGTGTACTCTAAAGAATTAATATTGCCGAAATTAAATATATCATTTGTAAACTATTTCTCGGTACTTGAATCGCATGAAAAATAAATTTACGAATTTCTTAAGATCATTTTAATACTACCACGGTAGATTTCGGTTAAAAGTTGTCGGACAATCGCGATGAGGCTGGTAAAAAGTTGAAAAAGTGAATTAAATTAATCGAAACTGGTCCATATAACATTAATTTCTTTACCAAACATTTAAGAAACAGTACTGTTGGATACAGTTCCAAATTATAAAATTGAAAAATAAAAATTGTCTAATGTATTAATAGTTGGTTCGACATTAAATATTAAAGCTCAATAAGTAATTTAAAGTAAATTAGTTCACTATTACGCGACAGTTAAATAGTTAAGTGTTTTGTGTAATAAATTGAAACCGAAAACGGATAATTTTTCTCATATTAAAAAGGCACAAACAAGGTTCGTTTGAGTTTATAATTTTTCTGTGTCTCGGTTTTTTATTTTTCCATAAATAAGGATGTAACCATTTTTTTTTTTTTTTTTTTTTTGTAAAGAAAATTATGTAATTCACGTACCTTGCGTCATCTAGTTTTTCTATTTCATATACTGTGGTCATACAGCCCAGTTCACAGTCGCAATCCCAACCTTTTACTATGTTCACTGTTGAACATAATTTCAATAAGATGTCGTACATGAAAAAAAAAAAAATACATTTAAGTTTATTTATTTTATGCGTTGATGATTATGTACGTAAATTTAAAATCGTTGTATTTAAGTAATAACATTTATTTCATATATACCTACTTATAATCGCGTTGATTTATTTTCGCATTCGAATTGTTATGTGTACTTATATTGGATGATAATTTTCATGAAATATTTCGGCGTTCAATATCGTTTAATAGGTGAAATCTGTGTGTTATTTTATGTTGCAGATACAGAAGTTGACAATTTAATTTTAGAAATTACGGGTTAAACGAAATCGAAACGATTAAACGTAGAATGAAAAAGGTCAATAAGTTGAATCAGTATTTGAAAAAATATAATTTATGGGATATCGGTTAAAGCCGAAGATAATAAATGTAGCAAATTGTGCCTCTAGCCATTAGTTGCTGTATATGGCTAATTAAAATATTAATAATAATAATAAAATGTAGCAAATTAACTGAATATACAATTAAAGTAGCACGATATAAAAGTTTTACATAGGCCATGTAGATGTGGAAATACTTCGACGGTAATAGTGTGATTTTAAGACAGAAAAAGGAACTGATGGTAAATTCTGAACAGAACAAGAACTAATATTCAAGTCTGACGGAGAGCAGAAACGAAAGTGTTTGTAAATGACGGCACAATTCAGTTCACAAAGGATCAACGAAACAGACGAGGAAAAATGAGGTTACATACGCGTGGAATAAATAAGAGAAGGTATTTATCACATTGATAGAGAACAGCGTAAAAATAACCGGCAGAGACCAGATTAATGGAGGTAGTTCGGACAAAAAGAGGAAATTCGTGATACGGATTACTGGACCACTAATTCAGAATAGCAACAACAGATAGATATTTATGAACAACTTTAAGATGAAGATTGGAGCCGTCACTCGAATAAAGGGTGCTTAAATAAATATGTAGGGAGCCTGTGTAACGTTAAATTATGAAAAATTAATATGAAAGAAGCATTTAGTAACGATAGCCTGAATATAAAGTTCTTGTTTACAAAACAATTATAAAGTTGGAGGGAAAAAAAGAAAGGAAGATTGTGAACGTGAATTGTCCTTAGTGAGAAATGTCATAAACAAGTAGATTACACATGAACGAGTCATCATACTAATATAAGGAACCGTGATATAATTAAAAATTTTCCCCACTATCGCATTTAATTGGACATTGGTGATGATGTTTCTATATTGGTTGAAAGCCACGAATGAAAATAAGTTACCTGAATTACTTTTAAACTTTACATATTTTACCCAGTTGAAAATTTTAAATCGAACCACGTTACAAAATATAGCACGTTCGATGAATTAACAATGCAGCTTTGTGTTTTTGAACGCAACTTAAAACCTACTAATGACAGCATTAATTAGGGATAATGGCTAAGTCTGATAAATAGAAGATGGTAACAATAATAAATCTGTTCTTAAAGGAAATATGTATAATTGTCCATTGGATTAGATCATGTCATAAATGGAAAGCAGACAAGTGACCTGCTTCAAAAGTAAACAACAAAAATCTGCAGAGTAATGACAAACGCCATTGCTTTTGTTTCTATTAATTATGTATTAACAGTTGAATCAAATTCGAAGGATTGATGGTTTAATAATAGTATTATTCAGCATATTACAAATCGCTCTGATTGTAAATTCTATAATTTATGTATTCAGAATATATGAAAATAGAAGCTTGAAAAAAAATTAGAAGTAAAGCTTGATAATATCTATGAGCTGTGCATTTATGGTAAGGCACATCATATGTCGTTTAGATCTAGATAGAGATTTACAAAACGGGCTAAGATAATTTCAAATATTGTTTGTGGACGATTTTATGAATCCTTCCGTGAAACAATATTTGGTTGTATTTAAGGATGATTTGAATAAATATTGTCATGTTTCTGTAATTAAGGAAAAGCCAAAAGTGTTCTATAACAGATTCTGAGCAGAAGAATATGGTCACAATATTGAATAATTTTACAACGTAGATGCTTTAAATATCCTTACGAAGAAAGAAATTATGCAACATTTAACAGCATCCTATACGCCTGAACAGTATGGCGATAGTGAATGAAGTAATAAAACAATTTTGATAATGATCAGAACTTTTAAATACTCATATCTCGACATTCAGTTTCCAAAAGAAATTTTTAACAGAATTAGTTGTGTCGGCGATTTATGTATTGAATAGAATGGAAAAGTCATCATAACATCAGATTAGCCTATGTGAACTTTGGGAATGTTTTTGGTCTCAGATAGCGTAACTATATTCAGAAGTGAAGAATTTGCTGATTATTGTAACAAAAATGGTACCTATCAGATTTCTCACCTCGGAATGTCGAAACTACTGGTGGGTTAGCGGAACAATATTTACAGATAATTAAAAATAAACTAAAAGCTCAAAGGAATCAGTAAAATTGTCTTTACACGGTAAAGTAAAACGTATAGTTTTTCGATTAGCAAGGTCTCTCGTTAATGGACAAACACTAACTGAAAAATATTTACATAGGTTATTAGAAATCACTAATACAATTCAATGATATTAAACGTGAGAGATTGTGTTCAGAGTCCTGGTTATATTGAAATAGAATGGGAATTTGGAACTGAAATGAAACAGTTCGGTTATTTGAATTGTTTAATGAACCCAGATGATGGACAATTCAGGGTCACATTAATGAGCTGAAAGAATCCGAAGTTAAGAAAATGGCAAGATTTAACATCATCATCTACTATTGAAATACCATCAATGTCAATTACTGAGGAAACAGTTTAGTTCAATTACTCGTTTATTTTTTATAGTTATGACCAAAGAATCTGCGAGCAAACAAAAAATAAAAAAAAACGACGCACCATTTGTACCTTACACAGAGCATCGGTAATGGTAAATGGCGAAATAAATTTTCGGTTTATCGGTACTCCGTGTGCTAAACTAGCCACTTACACTGGATGATCAATACAAGTTCGCTACCTACCACTTCCGACACATTCTCGTACACAGAAACAGCGCTTACAGACACTACCCAATATAAATGCTCGTATGTAAATCAAGCGTAATCGGAGATTTTCAAATTTGGTCTATCGTACGTTTCTTACAAAATGTTACAAGTAGCGACGAAACACAGTTGAATAACTTTTGAAAAATCCTGAATCAATGTTTTGAACCTAATATTATTTTCCAGCTCGAATATTGCTTAAAAGATAGCGCTACCATACGAATTCTGTATCGATAGACATAGCAATTAAAATAGGATTTTCAGATAAAAGCCGGTTTTTATTCGAAACAACAGAAATCATACGTCGATTAAATTAATGTTTCACTATTACGCAAAAAAATACATATAATCCAATGCGCAAAAAATGACGATTGTGATAATAATGTTCGCATTTTTTGGATTGACCACAGTTAAGTGGCATTAGAGTCGGCGTCGTAAGTGGCCAAACACGCTAAAAGGGGTTAAAAATTGTCTCAGTGCTTTAACGCACGCTGGGTTTGTTTTACTCGTTTTCAATTTTTTACATTTTTGTATACACCAGTGGCATCATTATTCGGTGCGTCCAAGGTCCAACGCACTCTTGTTGTCATCATACTGTTGTAATGTAATGGAACTTTATATCCATTTTTTGATAATAAATATATTTTTTTTAATTTTTATTTTTAAAATAAACATACGATCTTAACTGATTGAAGTTAAATAAGTATCAAATTTAATCAAGTGTAGGTTACTAACAAGATATCATCCTGTTAGCCAGCTTATGGTTTGATGTCAGTAGTCTATTGACCATAACTACGAAAATTAGTTTATATTAATCTATTTATTTATCTAATAGATTTCATGATTTCATAATGTCTGCCGAGGATGTCAGTAAACTGGTAGCTTCCACATTAACATGTTGGTGTAGCCTCCTCTTGTGTGCTGTAGCGAATTTTTTAATCTCGTTTATAAGCGAGACGTGCTAGTCTCGATGAATATCATCATTCCTCGAATAACGGTATGCATCGACAATCTTCTGTACACAGAAGACTTACAGAAGACTTGCCGACGGATGCGACGTTCGCCGACGATACAGCTATATTAGCCGTTAGCAGTAACCATTCTGAAGCTGTAAATAAATTGCAAAATTCTTTGAACAAAGTGCGCATCAAACTGGAAAGTTAAAATCAATAAAGAAAAATCAGCGCATATAACTTTCACATACCGACGAACAGATATACATTACCAAGTGTACTTAGTAGGAGGTAAACCTGTTCCACAAGTCAACTCAGTCAAGTACCTTGGTATGCACCTGGATAAGCGGCTGACCTGGGAAATACATGCCAGAATGAAATGTAAACAGATAAAGAAAAAAAACTCAACAGTTGTATTGGCTTATTGGACGGAAATCGCCTCTACACGTAAGGTACAAATGTCTACTGTATCGGCAGATCATAAAGCCAATATGAACTTATGGTCTGCAGTTATGGGGTTGTACCAGCAGGTCTTCTAGAGCAAAGATTCAAGCTAGACAAATCTTAATACTAAGATAATAAATATAGATCTTACTTTTGTATTCTAATAAACACGCTAATCTTCCCAGATCACAGTGTTTGAATTTACCTGAAAATAAAATTAACACAATTTCATAGTATTACAGGTTATTTACATCTAATAACGGCCTCGAAAAAAATTAGTATTATTAAAACTATACTTGTAATTCATTTTCAATATGAAAAATTACAGAATAAAAGTGTGAAAAATACAAAATACAAAAGCTGAACGATGGTATTACGATACAAAATGTTTCGTGTTATTCGCCTTCATTTTATCTTAATACTTCGAATATGCCCACTTACACGGTTCCTTTCAATTTTCTTTTGTTATAATACGCTTATCACATCGTGCGGTTGCCATTAGCTTGATAAAGATAACCATATACACTCGGTGAGTTCGTTCTTATTATATCTATACATGGGAATTGTATTAATATCTGTGTAAAGTAATCTCGTCAATATTTAACTATAATATTAAAAGTATCCTGTTTTTGTTATCGCGATATAAATACAACTCACTGACTAGTGACTACGAATTTAAAGCGCGAATTACGAAGCGCATGCCGGCTTAAAACTTTTAGCTGTTATTATAATGTGTCGAGATGGAAAATGCGCCTCCGCTTTGTAAGCAAACTGAATTATCAGCTGCTGTTATATATGTACCGCAACACAAAATGTTTCTTGTACAACGCCTCATAGCCAGAAACAAGTATAAAAATTGTTTCGCGAGTTAATCGAACCGATTTTAATGCAACTAGTAAGTCATTAGTTCAAAATACGTTAACGCTACTACAGGATAGGTCAGCGATGGAATAGCTCCATTAACAAGTGCTGAACGAACATAAAGTAAGTAGTCGAAACCGAAGGTGACAGTAAGTGGAGTTAACAAAAATTTAACGTTTTCATCAACAATGTGTTTTGGGAAATAATGGCTTTTTTTTTCAAGCCATTAAATAACGGTATCATTTTAATATCCGCCAAAACACACGTACGAATTAAAATCGGAGAAATCTTATCGTGTTGTAATTAGAGGACTTTTTCCATCTACATCTACCGACGTAATAATTGAAGATTTATTAAAATGGGCCACAGCCCCATTAAAATTACGAATGTGGTCGAAGCAATCTAAATCAGAGACAAAGAAAATAAAATAATTAACGAGAAATTTAAAAAGTTCCCATTGTTCTACGTGAATTTAACACCACGAGAAAACGATAAATATGCATATGAGATAAAATATATCGAGCAATGTAGGGTAATTGTTGAACCGTCACGTAGGAACAATGATATGCCCCAGTAAAAGCGATGCCAAAGCTGCAGTTGTACTAGGCGACATGAGCAAACTCGATGTTTCGAATATGATGAAAAACTGCGATAGTTGTAGACTCGAAGATTATAAAACGTTTAAATGTGCAAATTATGCGAATAACTATTGAACCAATTACGAAGGTTCCGCGAACGTAGAAAATGTCAGCCATGCAAAGTGTGGCAACAAAAAGATCCAATTTTGAATTTCCTTCAGTGAAGTAACTGCTAGGATTAACATTGGAGAAAAAACATATTTTCAAAATTATTCAATACATATAGTAAATTTTTAGTATTGAGGATTACTTAATTGAAAATATTTATTTTTTTATCGTAATTATTTCACGACAAATAACATATAAATATTGAAATCTATCTAAAAGAGGATTAGCAAATTCAAGTAAATTTACCGATTTCCTTATAAAAAAATGGTATACAACCGCATTTATCATAGGATATTTGCATTCTGCATTGCGTCATGCAAGCGCTGAAAGTATAAACGTCATTTGTGATTAAACTGACTTCATCCGGAAAAATGCAATGCCTTTGTTTAATACTGAGTTGTTTAGCATCTTCGGTTGTATAAGTTGTTTTCGGCATAAACGATATTTTTTGTACACGACGATTCCAAACATGTTGCGGTGGCAAATCTTGTCCAATGTTCTCGTCTGCGCTATGTATATAAATCTATTAAAAAGATACAAGGTAAATATAGACATGCGTTAAAATTAATGAAATATATATTTTTTTAATATTGTTCAGTCGTTTAAGTAGATGATGATAAATTTTATTAGTGGTATCTTCAAATTTTTAGTCAATCTTGTGGAAATATATATAAAAAAAAATCTTTATTGTTTTCATCAGATCGTCCTTTACGATAATAGTTTAATAAATGAATTAACGGGAAATTAAAGTTTAACATAAACCAAATATCGATTTTATTTACAAGCTTCGACAAGAATTACCCCAATCCGTTTAAGTCAGTGGTATTTTTCTATAATCGAGTCATCACCTATAAATACTTCACGCGTTTAGAAGTGGTATTATATAAACAATAAGTTATATGTTGATGCAGTGGCGTAGCCAGGGGGTTGTTTTGGAGGTCTAACCCCCCTCCTCGGAATCAATCTGATAATAATAAAATATATACTCGTTGTTAAATGCAGTTTTGCATTTTTTTTTCATTTCTTTTATTTAAATTTCGTAAATTTCGTTGTTTTCGAAGTAAATAAATAGTTTTGTAATATATATGTGGTACTAGAAGAATTTTGTAGAAAAACGCGAATAATAGATTTTAAATTTTAAATTTAGTTTATTATTACGTATTATTTCTTCAAAAAGTATAAAAATCATTATTTATCGTTTATTTTTTCCCGGAATTTATTGTAACCATCTCTGTCCTCAATGACATACTATTAGTGTGTTTCAGTGACGTTAAATATTTCTGCCGTCTAATAGAATTACATATTCGACGTCTAATAAATATAAAAATAACTCTGGCGAGTTAGATTGCTTAGGGGTTTAACCTACTTGAGTTTTGGTTATTTACTTACAGTTCAATTTAACTTGGGTTTACTGTTATAATTTAGTTTTGTTTGAACACCCCCCTTCGTCGATGAAGTCTGGCTACGCCACTGTGTTGATGTTTGAATAATATGTTAAACTACAACTTTATTACACCTAAAATAAAAGATTGCAAAAATAAACACGCCGGTAGAGCTAAAATGGCGTGTAAAATTGTTGACATTTATGAATCTTGAAAACAGTGAGTGTTATAAATAAGGACCATTTATTGTGATTTCTGACAATTATTGTAAAATGCAATTTGTTATGAAAACTAAATATTTGTTCATACTTCAGACAGTCCAATCCTAATTAAAAATACGTACAAATTTGTATTTAGAGTTATTCAGTATTCATGGGAATTTTCGTGTTCGAGTGAACACCTTAATGAACACCCTTTGTGATTTTTTTGAGTTTACACATCTGTTTGGCCATTATAAAGGTCTTAGAAATAATTTGAATAAAAAAGAAAACATAAGTTAAATAAATATGTTTACAATCATTAATGTAATAATAAATAAGAGAATATATATATATGAATATTATAGATAGCTAGGAATATATTAAAAAGGAAGTGTAGTAAAATTGATGGATTATGTCGAGTATTTGTAGAGAAATCTAAAGAAAATACGGTCAGTTACCGCAATAAGACGATGATGATCAGAATAATTATACCAGTGTGTATAGTTTGAAACCATGGAAATTATGAAATGTTTAATTAAGATTAGAGCTATACTGGTAAGAAAATCTGTAACTAGATTATCCTTAATATTAAAGTAACCTGAGATACAAAGCAAGTCCACCATACAACAATACTAAAGAAATTTATTAGGTTGTTTCCATTTTTGACTTTTTACCCGATCGATTACTTCGCGATGGCGATAATTTTTTTTATTCTTAAGAACACACGAGCGCAATAACATTCCTCGTTGAACGACAATAATCCCTATAATTCACTAAAAATGGTTTATTATTAAAAGTAAACATGCATTATATTTTGCTAGTTGGTTTTTCGATTTATTGGTAATGTGCAGTTCTTAGAAAAATCCGTCAACTTAATATTTTTATGTCTTTAGTTTTCAAATCTTTACATTCTTTCGTTAGGAATTATACTGAAACATATAATTCTTTATTCGTTCTAAAATTTTATCATTTAGGTGTTTAAAATTTTTCGTAGTAGTTATATCACCATAAAAGATTTATTTAAATAATATAATGAATGCGAATTATTATCGTACCACAAATGGCCCGGCATTTTCATTTTTAATAAGGAACGATATATAAAGTTCGCTGTCTGTTTCGTATATGTAGTATTCGCTCCGTTTAATTTGTCTCCTATGATCCGTGTCGCTTTTAGGAACAAATGAACAATATAAACTTGTTAGTAAAAAATAACTTTACAAAAATCAGTTAAAATCACTAAAACTTTTCTTGAAATTCACAAAGCTTTTCGGCAATTACGCCATTATCAAGCGATATTTAAATTTAGATAAAAATAAAGATTTAAAAAAAAATAACAACGCACAAAATATAAATTTAAATACGAGTTCACAAATTTATAAATATAAAATGAAGAATAGATACTTAAAACAATCTGATAGTCTAAAAATAAATTTGACTTATATGCAAATATTTTTTTTAATACGTATATCCACTTACTTCCACAAATCATTGTCAAAATATTTCGAATTAAACGAATAGCAAAATCCTTGATCGGTAAATATTGGTAGAAATTCGTTGCAACATTCGATTTCTTCTCCTTTAAAAAAACAGTTCGATATCGAGTCTTCGCATCTAGTTACAACCTAATTAAAATCGATATTGTTTCAGATACGCTGGCGATTTACTTAATTTATTTGTAAAATGTAGTTAAATTATTACCTGCGACGCAATTTGTCTGAGTTGATTTTGCGGCAAGTCTTTATTCGCCACATATTTTCCCACGTTGTCTAAATTATTAAACGACGACATGGCCAGTTCTTCCAAAAAATATTTATAGAATTCGAATTCCTCGACCGTAACATTACCCCAGTTCCTTTAGTGTCAGACGTTTTCTAAATTATTCGTGTACAATTTAGCGTTTTATTTCTTTCATTAAGAACAAAGAGAAAATTTTTAGTCTTACTTTGTGATGTATTGTTCTATTCTAGAGTAATCTGCTGGATTTTTAGGGCAGATTGTAATTGCTGGAAATGGAACATCCCAGCTATGGAAGTCTGTATCTAGTCCGGTTATGGTTGGACTTGTTTGAAACTTTTCCCACAACGAAATAATTACGACAAGTGTCGCTATGGTTCCTGTTAACAGGAAGCTGAACCATACGAACCTGTATATGGTAAAAAGAAATAAATGTACATTCGTCGTCTTGTAAACAAGTAACGTATTTATCACGAGATAGAATAATAAAACAAATGAAACAATTCTCTTTAAAATGTGCTATTTTCGAAAGCCGATTGAACTCATTTAAGAGTAGTGTCTATATATTAATGCATACGTTTCACATACACAAGTTGTTCATTTTCCATCCTTTGGTATAACTTCTGGTACCTTCCCTGTTCAGTGGAAAGTATCAGAAGTTATACTTATACCAAAGGATGGAAAACCACTTAATAAACCCAACTCGTACTGGACCGATCAGTCTTCTACCAATTATGTCAAAAATACTAGAAAAAATACTATTGAAACGATTAATGGACATAATTGAAGAAAAAGATCTTATCCCAGATCACCAATTTGGTTTTCGAAGACAACACTCAACGATAGAGCAAGTCCACAGAGTAGTCAATGCCATCAGCAAAACATTTGAAGAAAAAAGTTATTGTGCTGCACTGTTCTTGGACATCAGTCAGGCGTTCGATAAGGTGTGGCATACAGGATTATTATACAAACTTAAACAACACTTCCCATATGTATACTCTCATGAAATCATACCTTCATGAAAGGCACTTCAGAGTGCGATATGAAGCAGAGGTTACATCGCTTTACAAAATAGAATCGGGTGTGCCACAAGGGAGTGTTCTGGGTCCTGTACTGTACCTCCTGTTTACAGCTGACTTGCCGACCTGTCAAGATACTATCACTACTACATTTGCTGATGATACGGCTGTACTATCCATAAGCAAGGATCCTTTAGAAGCAACTCGACTACTACAACAGAATGTAAAAATGATTGAGAAATGAGCAAAAAAATGGCAGATAATCCTCAATGAAACAAAATCACATTATATACTATTTACAAAATATAAACATAATGCAAAACCAATTACTGTGAAGGGTAAAGCCACTGATTGTGTAAAATACCTAGGAATGCACCTAGATAAAGGGCTAACTTGGAAAAGACATATTAACATAAAAAGAAAGCAATTGGACATTCAATTTCGTAAATACTATACTGGCTAGTTGGAAGAAGATCATCATTATCTATACAGAATAAGTTACTATTGTGCAAAACTATCTTCAAGCCAGTATGGTCGTACGGTATCCACTTATGGGGTACGGCATCCAACTCAAATATTTCTAAAATTGAAAGATTTCAATCAAAATCTATACGTATTATGATCAACGCACCTTGGTACATCATCAGAAATGATGACATATATAGAGACCTAAAAATGGAAACCGTGAAAGATGTAATTAGAATATACAGTGAAACATATGCACAGCGCCTAAGATCGCATCCGAATCCGCTAGCAACAGGCTTAATTAATGATAACCTTCAACAGACACGTAGATTAAAAAGAAAAATACCATTACATATAATGTAACAATTAAGAGTCTCATTGGAGAACACCTTACTACTAAACAAATTGATATATATCCTGCCATACATGATGTTTAATGCTAGCTCTAGCAAATTACTTAACAAAAAAAAAAAAAGTTGTATAATAACAACGAGATCAAAGGAATAACGTAGATGTAATAATTAAACAATTATAGGTAAATACATGGAATTAGCAAATAAAGCTATGAAATTCTTTATAGAACAGGTTAACCTGCGGTACAACTACAAGATAATAAGAACCAGGTGGGTGAGATTGTGTAATTTCTGTAAAAATAATTGGGATTTAACAGATGATAGAAAAAATAACCGACAATAAATCAACGGGTACAAGTATAAGAGATTTAAAAAAATATTATGAAGTCTTTTTTACAGTAGTAGCGAAAATTATTAACCAATCTCCGACAAATAACGAATACCGGATGAAATCAAAATCGGTGTAATCAAACCAATTTGTAAAATTGGAAATCCCAGAATGATACAAAATTACAAACCCATAACAATAGGTACTATAGTGTTAAGAAAAGTATGAGTACTACAACGTAGCGTAGCTGTCACCGAAGGGGAAACATATATTTGAAATAAAAATAATAATAATAAAAAAAATACTTGTGACATACATCGTGAACATCAAATGTTAAACAAAACCAGCGATGTATGAAGTGTTACCAGCTTTAACACTTGATTATATACCAACTCAGAAGTAATATGTACTTCCACAAAATGTTAGGAATAGTTTAAATGATTTATACGATATTAGTATTTCCATCGTGTACAAGGTTTTTTTTTTTTCTTGAGAAAACATAAAAAAATTCGCATAAAATATGATAAATAAGGATCGGGTACTCGAACTGATAAAATTGATGTAAAAAATAAGTGGGAACAAGGTGTTAAAAAACACACACTAAAGTTGGGAGAACCATCTGCGTCGAAAACACTTAGAATGTGATCGAAAATCGAAAAAAGCTTGCACGATTAAACACCTTGTAGCTGCCCTCTATATGTGGACGTCCTTATCGAACACATATTGGACTTAGTTCACACCCTCGAACTTGCAATTTATTTAATTTTTTCTTTTCCTGTTTCTTTTTCATGCAGACGACTATACTCGGCAACGAGTATGAATATTATTATATCACATTTTATAATCTCTTTCAGTCACGATATCCACTATATGGTACATAAAATTTTAACGCTAACCAAATTGTTTATTTTCTGGTTAACGTGAAATGCAATAATATTTATGTGAATACATTGAAGATTGTTTACAGTTCATATAACCTGTATAAAATTTATAATTTTGTGTCAAAATTGTATAATGTATGGCTAAAGGGATATATCTATTTATAAAGACGTATATAAAATAAAATCCCAAAAATTCACAATTCAATTAACCAATAATTTAAGGTCGTTCGTGTAAGATTTCTGAAAAGAAAATTTTTAAACATTTGATCAAAACCATATGTCTAGTTCGCAATTGGCGCTAAACAATATATAAAATACGTCCGTTAATTTTATAAAATATAAAAAATAAATCCGCATTTTACGTAACTGGCAAAAGTACGGCTTTGTCGGAGCTCGCAAACCTTTTTTAAATACTAAATAGACACAAAAGTGGAATCTCCAAATAAATCCTGAAAAATGTGCCGATAGAAAAGCTCGTAATAAGCAGTGAACTTTAAACAATATACTCGAGAAGTAAAGGGGCGAAATACAACGGAGTGCATTTAGAACGCACTCTAAACTGGAAGGTTCATATACAGAAGAAGATGAAGGAATTGGACCTAAACCGAGAAACCTATACTGGCTTGATATCAATCGCAGCTGCCAGTACGAAACAAGCTTTTAATATATAATACTACGCTAAAACCAATATGGACCAACGCTGCATCACTGTGAGAATGTGCGAAACAATCGAGTCGGATGATCATCCACCGGTTTCAGAAAAAAGCCCTCAGATTGATATACCGTATGCCTTGGTACGTCACCAATGAACACTGATCCATCGAGATTTGGCGATTCATACCATCGACGAGGTCATCGACAGGCGAAATTCACGTGATACGTTTGTACGGACACTGCAATGAGCTAGAACCGGTGACGTCTCAAGAGGATCAAGATTCGAGATAGTATAAATAAATAAGGCAGAACACACCAATGGGTGTGCTCTCCATACACGAGTTTCCTTTCAAACATTTGTTGATAGCTTAGTAGGCTAGATAGAAATAAAAAAATAAAAAATATATATACAGAAATGCGATAGTTTTTTTGCACAATCCAGGACAAAAATGTAAAATTGTTGCATAGGACTCACTACGCTCGCCCTAATTGATACAATTTATTAATCCCTTTCACGCAACAATTCCACACTGTCATTAAAAAACGTGCCACGTGAGTGTATATCGTTAATATAATTCCGTTTTTTATTTTCTTATTTTTTTTTTATATATACACAAAAAATTATTGAACGGAAATTTTTTATTAACGTCGATTAAAGTTTTTGTTATCTTTACCTATTTTTAATTTTTTTATTTTTTTTTCTCGAAATCGTTACTTATACGTACGTTTTGTAATTTTTATTTAAATATTTGAATTGTTACTTTTCGTGAAATGGCCGATTTTCTTCAGCTATGTAAGCAATCCCGTGCAGCGTACTGTTTCTCATGAATTCTTTAATTTGGTAGCGTAAACTCGTCTTCGTCAGTTGCAGATAATTTCTAACATTCATTTTTCGCTGTCGAATCATCTTTAGTAACTCCAACAATTTATAACGCTATTTCGAACACTATCCGAGACAGATAAATGACGAACATTAAAACTGAAAATGTTTTCAAAATATCTAATCACAGTACGCGTGACGATGTAAGTTGATGAGAAAATTGCGTGTGTAAAACAATTCGATGCTTATCATCAGCTTTATGTATATGCACGTCATTATTAGATTACTTTGTCGTTTTCAATCTACCATTAGTCTTATTTGAGAATAGAATAAATTGTTCGAAATATAAAGAAAGAACCAGTGGTCAAATATTTCCATATTATTATCATGTTTTTTTTTTTTAAAATAGCTAAATAAATTTATTATCTCTCAATCGTTATCATTTGGATTTATCATGGTTGTAGACAAAAAAAAAAGAGTATTAACTATTTCAATCGCAACGTCCTCATGTAAACATTTAATGCGTCTTCTCCTTTTCATAATTCGACTTAAATTTTACCACAGCAGAGTATTCAGATGAAATTTTAGCTTTGCCATCAGCTTCAATAATATCCTGCACAGCGCATTTTGTTCAGTTTGTGTTACATATTAGTATGTGCTGCAATTTCAATCTACCATTAGTCTTATTTGAGAATAGAATAAATTGTTTGAAATATAAAGAAAGAACCAGTGGTCGAATATTTCCATATTGTTATAATTTTTTTTTTTTTAGAATAGCTAAATAAATTTATTATCTCTCAATCGTTATCATTTGGATTTATCATGGTTGTAGACAAAAAAAAAGAGTATTAACCATTTCAATCGCAACGTCCTCATGTAAACATTTAATGCGTCTTCTCCTTTTCATAATTCGACCTAAATTTTACCACAGCAGTATTCAGATGAAATTTTAGCTTTGCCATCAGCTTCAATAATATCCTGCACAGCGCATTTTGTTCAGTTTGTGTTACATATTAGTATGTGCTGCAACGTCTGTAATTCTCCACGCTGGTACTTCTGTTCTTTCGCCGGATCCTATTTTCCACAGCCGTTCGAGCACAGCCTGCTAGTATTTGATTTATTGCGCGCCATATTGGCCATCTCTCTTTGTGTCCTGATGTTAGTATTTCCTCAGCCGGGCTCGATGGATTTGGTGGAATTGCTTTATTCCGCCGTACTATCCGGTCAATTTCAGATTTCGGCTTTAATTCGTTGGTGGTTTTCATAAAGCTGTATCTTGATTTTAGTCTCGTGTCGTGACAAAATACTTTCTTTGTCCGCTATTATACGACGTCTAATATTTGGTGGTGCTATCGCACTTAGTAAGCTTTCCTATTGCCGTTGGTTTTAAATACCCTGTTACTAAGCGACACGATTCATTTAAAGCGAACTCTACTCGTTTCGCATGCACAGATCTAGCCCAAGAGCAATTCTGCCACTGTGAGTCATAATGCCAAAACTGTGGTTCTCATAACTATAGAGTTTGCACCCCATTTTGTTCGGTATTTTTACGGTGTTCTTTGTAGTTGAGAGATTTATCCAACTTTATGCCGAAGTGTTTTATACATACATTATGTTCGAGATCTACATCTCGACATTTTAATTTCGTTTTTGCCATTGAATTTTTTAAGTGAAAGGCGCATACTCGAGTTTCATTCGGGTTCGGTATAAGACTGCTCTGTTCATAGTATTTACCTAACCGTTTTAAAATTGTGTTTAGTTGTCCTTCAACTTCACTGAAATTATCTCCCCGTGCTGTTACAACTAGGTTATCAGCATATAGGAAGTTATTCGTTTCATTTCCAATGCGAAAAAAATGCATATTTTCATAATAAGAGACGTTAGATTGACCGAAACGTTTAAATTCTAAAAATATTTATATAAAGCATTATATCTAGTGTGTTTGAATAATATCGAAATGATAAATTATTGTAAAAATTGATAATATGAGACTGAAAGTGTTGAAGAAAGTTAATCTGTAGACAAATTTCAATTACAGAAAAACACTACTGATATTAAAAAATGTCAGCTATACTTTTATTACGAATGCCTTTATTAGAATTTTGATTTTTTTTTTTTTAAACACCACTCCAGTCAGAATAAACTGACCACTATTGGCGAAGCTAATAAGTTAGTAACAACTTATATCTAAGGTATGGTATGAAATACCGATCATTCTCAATAGAGCGAGCAGGACAGATAAATGTGAAAGATCTATAAAAAGAGAGAGAAAGAACGGACAAACAAAGTATATGCAGTGGTTGTAGAGAAAATTAAAGAAATAATAAAATAATTATTTCAATAAATCGCTGGGACTGCCCATTATAGCGTAATGCCATTCAATCCTAAGAAAGTCTCTGATAAGTCTTCTTATCGGATTACCAGGTAGCGATATGGCTGTTGCTCGAAATAATGCGGTTGGAGTTGGTACACAGCGCGTCAAAAAAGTTGTTATATCGTCTGACGTGATAATCGTGTACATATTCAATGTAGTGATCATCGTGAATGGTACGATTTGATGCAAAGAACGGAGTGTCGACCATCTGCGAAGAATCTTGGATTGCAGCTACTGAATACGATGTATATTACTTCTTGCAGATGCACTGTAAATTTCAATGCCATACTTCCATATTAGAGCTATTACCGACAAGTACACCAGACGCTTGCAGGATAGCTTTACAGAGGACTTTCTGCCAATTACGCTGCGCAGCAATTTCATTCTGGAACATACTTTTAGACGCACATACTGAACGTGAGTACTCCATGTAAGACGACGGTCTACATACAGGGCTAAATATTTGATAGTGTCGCAATGAGGAAAAGGAAATTGATTTTAACTGGTAAGGCTTCTTGTTCAGTGAAAACGTTACCTGTTTACTCTTTTTCGTGTTGATTTTAATTCCCCGCTGTGTAGCCCATATAGATATTTTATCTACACGTTCTTGCATAAGAGCAGATGCATGTGAACAATCATCATACGCCGTTAGGATACAAATATCATCAGCATAGGTCGCCAGCACGGAGCTAGTTAGTACTGGAATGTTCGCTGTAGACAGTAAATAGAGTAGACGTCCAAGTATACTTCCTTGCGGAACCGAAGCTCTGACATAATACTTTTTGGAAAAGACGGAATTTATCTTGACTTGGAATGAGCGACGATCAATAGAGATCGCTGGGCACAATACTTTTCAGTTTAAATAAAAGTCCGAGATGCCATACACGATGGAATGTCTAGGAAAAGCCCGATACAGTACTGCCGTTAAAGGCAGCAGATATCTGTAATTCTGTGTATTTGGTGTATCTTTGAGTGGTCCTTACGAAAACCAAATTGATGATCAGGAATTAATTTAACGTCTATAGCTATTTTCAAGATTCGATCTTGTATTAGCATTTCAAAGATTTTAGATATTTGCACGGCAATTTTTTAATATGTCACCAGTTATCACGTCTTTGCCAGATGATTTACCGTTAGCTAATTTGACAATTTTACACTGTACCTCTCTAGGAGATGTATGTTTTGTTGGAAGTGACAATATTTTACAATATTTTAGTAATGAAAAAATATTTTTATAACTTATTACTTTTTTTCTAAATTAAAGCTGACTAAAATATTCGCGAGACTACGAAATAAATATAATAAACTAAATTACGCGTTGTTTCCGTTGGTGCGCGCGCAAATTTTAATATTCTAAAATTGATGTAATTATTGGAATTTGAAATAATTTCTAGAAGTTCTTCTTAAATTAGTGTATATATTTTTCTCTCACCGCTTTTATTTAATATATATATATACAGCGAATGGATAATAAATAAAATCACATATAAGTGGGAGGTCGCTACAAAATCTGGAATCTGCGCTATGCAGATAAATAATAAAGTATTGTGGCTTACACATATCTTACCGGTAATTAAAGATCCGAAGGAGAAATAAAACGGCGAACAGGGATAGCAAAAATGACAACAACGAAATTCACGAAGATATGAAAGAAAGAAGAACATTAATATTTCCTATTGAAGCTTACGGATGTAATCATTGAAGCGATGGAAATGACCGCTTACAGAAAGTTATTAAAAATCCCACGGACGAATCGCAGGACGAATAAATCAATCTTACGCTAGTTGGATGTGCAGCCTAATCAAAGATTATTCTCTATGATCCATAGGAGAATGATATAACATTATTCGGATACCTGATCCGGGCCAACGGTATTAAAAATATGGTCATCCAAGGTAAAGTACAGAGATCACGTCGAAGTGGTCGATCAAATAAACAGCTTAACCGGGATTCGGACAGTCGAGTAACTCGCGCGTAAATATGAGGATAGAAAAGTTGGTCGCGAACTCTCTTGAACACGCTAAAATGAGTTGCAACGCTCGGGATCGAGCGTATGAATGGATGATGATGACATTATTTGTTTAAAAATCGGTGTATAAACCGCAGAATAAATTCTGTTGAAGGAAATATTCGGACGAAATATCGATCGAAAATGACACAGATCCATAACACGTGTGTTCTTCCTACCATATATGGTGCACTAACGATTGAATAAAGTAAAAAAAAATACAGGCAGCTCGAAGAGCAGTGATAATGATCGGAGTAACAAGATTGGACAAAGTAAACAACGAAATACTAAGAGATAACTAGACAACGGAAGATGTTTTCCAAAAAATACGTGTGAAATGAAATCGGGCTGGACACGCTATTCGAATGAAAACGAACAGATGGGATAGGAGAAATGTATCTAATGGTTACCAGTGGACACGAAAGGGTTGAGGAAAAGACCGAAGAGAGGATATTAACAAACACGCAGGAAAAATATGGATGCGTAAAACACAGAATTGTCTGAAATTGAAACAACTGAGAGGAAAATATGTGAACGTCTATAGATTGGAATAATGCTAGAGATGCTTAATTTTCCTAAATATAAATATATATATATTTTTTCATATTTAGTACAGCGAATTATGATAGATACCGTTTTACAATTTTTTCTCTATAGTTTGGGTCGCTGGTTTATTATTAAAAAACGAAAACTGACTCGTTTTATACAATCGGTTTGTTTAAAGTGAACATAATTTGATATTCGGTCATACGTTATACAATTTTTGGACCAAAATTATAAATTTTATACAAGTATTTATTATACAATACTGTAAGTGAAATGTAGATAATTTTTAATGTATTTATATAAATATGTTTAAAATCGAGGCATTTCACGCCAACGAGAAAGTAAAAAATTTTGTTAGTATTAAAATTTCATGTACCCATCGTAGAATGGCCATCCCGACTGAAAGGGTTAACTGAAATAAGATATTATGCACGTACTGAATTCTTTTCATAGAAATATCTAATTTCTTCAATTCGTTTAATATTATTTTTGCCACGGAAAGTAAATAACGAAAATAAAACGGATATATATATATTTTATCGTATATTACGTAAGAATATTCTATTTCTGATGTAGGCGAAGTATTTTTTTCTCCTTCGATGATATTGGACTAATTTTATTTTGATAGTATTTTTCTGAATTTATGATATACTGTAGTGGGACAGTTTAGACGACAGTATTTTATAGCGGCGTCGACAGTCGTGCCAGTTTAAGCTAATTTTTCGTATTTCTTTTATACGGTACAATGCGAATATTAGAAAAGCAAAAAAAAAAATACACGAAAAAATAAATACACGACAGCGGATGTGAATTCATCATAAATTTTCGTCATTAGGACGTTAGTAGAATTTTAAATTGCGGCGACGATGGTTGCCGAATTGTGGGTGAAGAGTTACCGAATTTTATAAATAACGAAGGAAGGTGCGTTCCTAAAAATAATAAAAAAAAAAACTAGAAAAAAAACTGCCTATGGTCAGACGAAGATTTCTCGGTTGAACTTTATACATTATATATAGATTACGTACATTTCTACACACGCACGTACACACACACACATATACATATGTACATATATATATATATATATATATATATATATATATATATATATATATATATATACACGGCTCTGCAAAACGTATATTCCTGCTGCATGAACGTAGTGAATTAGTTTAGTTTGACACATAAACGTATTTCAGCGTGTACGATATATATATATATATATGTATAATCCATTTCCTGTTAATATTTCGACTTAATTTACCGGCTGTTTAGCTTTCCTCCGAAGGGACAATGTGTGCTAAACACAACAACGTTAAACATTATTCCTCGTTAAAAGCCGCGCAACTACATTCTGACGGTAATTTTATATTTTCAGAAAGCAAAATAAATTTTTCCGACGATTATCGTCGTCTACTTCGTAGTAATAGAATGTTTTACATCGATACAATTACGGTTAAATAAGATCTTGCAGATGATGCAGCATTGTCAATAAGTACTGACGGGAAATGTCTTCAAACGATGCTAACTGAATTAGAGGTACATTCAAATAAAATAGGACTAAAAATAAATCGAAGTAATGGCGAATAGTCCTCGAGAAAGTGTACTGCGAATGGAAATAAGTAATTTGGTCAGTCAACGAGTATCTCGGTCAAAAAATTACGACTGACAAGAAACAGTTGGTGCAGACAGAAGTACATAAGATTATAGCTTGCGGCGCAAACTAAGTTATGTGACACTATATAATCAGTGACATACAAACATAAACTTTCGCAAAAACAAATATTAGAAGAATAATAAGAGCACAAACAGCGCAGGAAAGATTCGCATTAAATATAAGACGGTTCGACCGGAAGCAAAACACACGGATAAGGAAGAAGACCGCACTTTGTAACGCGACGGAGCAGATGGCCAAACTGAAGTGGGGTCGTGGGCAGGTCGCATAGTGTTCGAATGGTGAGTTCAATTAGAGGAGAAACACTGACAGACTGCAGGCTCGTTTGTATGACGATATAACTCGGGAAGCGGGGTAGAATTGGATTCAGAAAGCTGCGGAACGAATAGAAGAGATTGGGATATGTCCAGCTATGAACTGGCATGGAATATAGAAAATTATTTAATAATAAGAATAAGAATTGTATCTGATAAACCTTAGCCAAACAAAAGAAAATAACTGTAGTACATTATATAAAAAATTAAAAGAGAAGATAAGTTATACATTAATATTGAGAGTACATCGATGTAATCAATGTGTGAAAAAGTCAGTTTGTACGTATATTTTTATATTTTTGTAAACGTTTTTTTTTTTTTTTTAAGGCAGCATCTTAGGGCGTCATCACAGTTAAGTTCGCCACTGATACGAGTTGCTCGCTAAAGAAAATAATTCCAAGTCCGAATATATACGATAGCATTAAGTTATATATATATATATATATATATATCTTCTTTTTTCGTTATCCGTATGCGGATACCGTGACCTTATGTAATTCATAATTTGTAGTAAATCGAAACCATCTATTATAACGGATCATCCGTCTACCTTCCACACCTTTTTCATTGAACTTTCCCGGCATGATCATTTTCTCCAGCCCGTTTGCACGCATTGTATGCCCGAAAGATCTTTGCATGCGTCTTTTATAAGAACCGCTGCCTGGCTTCAATTTTAAGCTCCTTTAAAATGGAATAATTTGCTTTATGAGCCGTCCGTGGTATTGTTAGAATTTTTCGTCATCTTTTCATTTCAAAAGCTCCCTTCTTATTCCTCATCGATTTATTAATCGTCCATGTTTCAAAAAACCGTAATAGGTTGCAACTTTTTTAATTACATTTTGTTTATATATATACATATATACACATATATATATACATACATATATATAAATATATATAATTAAAATTTACGACCTATTCGCGTGTAATTTCGCGATTTTTTAAGCTAGTTTCAGACGAAAGTGAAATTGTCCGAAATTGATAAAAATTTAATCGAATTAAATTGATAATATATCTCGGGTGTGTAAATGAAATCTACCTTTAGATACAGGTAAGAAATAAGGCGGGTGGCTAAGAAGTTTACAATGGGACGACGGATAGTATTAGGCTATATGAATAATAGAGTCCCCCTCGGTGGTAGAATTCGCTGCGTTATGTTATTTTCGTACATAAGAAGACTTAGACGACACACTTAGCGTGTTCGGTATAGTTGATGTTTGTCTTTGTTTTTTCACATATCGTTTCTTACTAGAGAAATAGAAACAGTCGCTAGTATTCCGCCATTTGTGGCTACTTCCGACGAAATCTTATTACGTGTCGCCACATAATAAGGCGCGGTGTATAGGGGAGGGGTTGGCACGCGCCCAAAATTAACGTCTCGTTTCTCTTAACTACTGGCTGTAGTCTCTTTTCTTAATATCGATCATCTAGATCTTTATTTTTTCTTATTTCTTTCTTTTTTTTTACTATCCCGCTTTTACTTGTCGCGTTTAAGCAGACACCGGGCGAAATTTAATTTTTAATTTTATTATTATCGTACGTACTTTTTCTCCAGTGTACGCCTATTTACGCTACGTCGTGTTGTTTATAATATTATAAACTCCGTGATCCGTCTATTTAAAAATAAGAAAAGTTATACCAGAAATATGACGTAAGCATTTTGGAGAAATGTTTCCCACTCTTAAATGCTCCAGTCTACGTTCCAGACCGCGTCAAAAAGGTATCGCTATAGAATGCGTTTCAGCCGAACCTAAGGACAGCGGCGATATGAAGATAAGTTGTTCGCCGAATTTTAAATGTCAAGATTCGTTCGAAAAATGTGAGTAATTACTTTTTTTTTTTTTTACGCAATTTCGTTTTCCAATTTTCGCTTCTACAATTTTGGCTGATTAATGTCTCGAAATTAATCGGTGCTCGAATAAATCGATACATTCTCGCGCTTCCCTAAATACGATAAAAAATAAAAAAGCGCGAAAAAAACTTTTAATATAAATTACATCCTGTGCCAAATTTTATTTATCGAGTAATAGGTCGATGTTTCGTTGTTTAGACGGTAGTGTCGATTAGATTATTATATAGTTATTTTTTAAAAAAGTTATTTTACTATAATAATAAACGGAATGGTGTATTATGAAAATTACTTTTTACTAATCTTTTTATAAAATAATAAATAGTTGGGTTATTATTTTATTTAAATAAAACATTATTATACGAATTTTCGTTATTTTGTTTTAAAAAGGTTCGCCGTTGTGTTATCGGTGTTCTGTTCGTCGTTCTTTAATTTTTTCCGTTGTAAATTTATTTATTATTTTAGTTATTTTAAAATTTATTTTTTTTAATTTAGTCGTTTGAAATATGCGTATCATTAATATATCGTTCTTATAGACAGGCTCGGATTAATCCAGAGACCCGAGGCTAATTACTTATCAGGAGCCGCTCCACGAGGGAAAAAACATAAATCCAAAAACTGTAAACCCAAAACGTTAAACACGCATATAACTCGACTCATCACTAATTCAAAAACCATAAACCCGAAATTCGTAAATCTCAAGATGTTAAACCCACATAACGGTAACTCTTAAAACCTTTATATCGAAAATGAATTTTACGCTCATTTTTGACATATCTTTTAATATAAGTAAACTACTCGAGATAATTAGAATATTTCCACACTTTTTTTTTTTTTTTAATTAGGCAACGATTTTGTGAGTTGCTATGATGGGTATTTTCGAGTTCACATTTATATTTTGTGCGATGAAGTTTATTACGTAATATAAATATTTATATTAAATATACAATTACCTTATAATTTATTATATTTATAAATTTATAACTTATTTCTTTAGAAATCATTTTCACATTCACGCGTTTCCTCATTACACTCGCATATATTCTCATTTACACTCTCAAGTACATTCGCACTTACACACCTTATTGCCTTCATTTTGTAGTTTTGCACCTTTCTTTTTCTAAACTATATTATTATCATATTTTTAAATATTCTTCAAATCCGCCCAACTTGCCGCTAAATTTCCTCGTTCAGTATTTTCCGATATTTTTCTCATTCTGCAAGCACTCTTTTGATTTCTTCTAAGAACACATTAAACATTCGAGTTAATTATATTCATCTATCTGCTTTACATACTTAGTTGTAGATATTTGTATTTGATGTTTTAGCGTGTTTTTTACTGCCTTCCTTACCTCAATACCCATGTTTTTCGTTTTTTAAGATAGTCCACAATTTTGGTCATAACAAACCTTATATATCCGGCAGAATTTCCTTAATAAGTTGTTACAATCTAGAACAACCTTTTCTCGTCACTAACTGTAGGAACCTTTTCTCTAATCGTTCAATATGGATTGTATAAGATTTCTTTGTTAAAACCCAAGCCTGCGGGGGCTGTAGATAGTTCGTACGAAAGCATCCGGGGATGCTTTCTATCATAATCTTAATAGCGCTAACAAAGAATTGATTTACACTTCTATAATTTGACCGATGTTAATGCGTATCCTGTTTGGGTTTCAATCTCCGACGGTACATACAGACGATTGCAACTGGTAGAAAGCTTGTATTGAGAATTATATACGCCTAGGTACAAAAAAAATCAACAGATGTATAGATAACTAAACCTTCCAGATACTGACTCATTCGTTAATAAAACTTCAGCAAAATTTTGTTATAATTGAAGATTTAATTAAAATAACTGGCAACTACGATATGAACCAAACAAAATATAATACAGTTTAATCACTATTAAGTTTTTTATTGCGCAAAGCTTTTCGACAATTACGTCATTTTCAAGCGTACACAATAAACATAATACACAATAAACATAATGTCCCTTGAAAATGACGTAATTGTCGAAAATCTTTACGCAATAAAAAACTTAATAGTGATTAAACTGTGTTATATTTTGTTTGATTTATAATTTATAAAATCACTACTCTCCAATATATTCAACATTAACTACGATATGGCTAGTCTCCGCATTTGCTATACACGTTACAAATATAGTTTAATTTGTTAAGGCATTATTCTTATTTAATAATTTTATATTATATATTACTATTTAGAATTGCTATTCAGTACTGTCGTTAGTGAGATTTTACGACTTACTATGCTGTATGATGCTGGGTTTTCCTGTTATTTCTCCCGCTGCGAATGAATAATTTAATATTTATTTCACAGTTATGTTAACTATGTAATTTAGTTGTTTAGACTTTATTGATAAGCTCTGAATGTTATATAACGTTTTATGCGTACGAAATAATTAATAAATGACTGTTTAAGATAAACAACAAAAAAGAAGTTAAAATCACCAAAAAAAAATCATTATGAAAAATCACAAAGTTTTCGGATGTTAGGCCATTATCAAGTGAATATTTAAAAAGGTAAAAATATAAAATGAAGAAAATATTTAATTTAAGATTACTACAATTCACAAAAATCGGCAAAATTAAAAACAGTATTTATAAAACATCCGACAGTGAACGTAAATTAATATTTTTAACTTCTTTTTTGTTGTTGATATTACGTAAAGATTTAATTTAAAGAGAGATAGATTTTATGACAAATAAATCTTATCTAATTAAATACCATTGTGTAGGCTAGTTTAAAGTATTCATTTTGCTTTTATAATATATTATATATATATATATATATATATAGTTATATATATTGTATATTCTAAATACATGAAATTTTTGGTACAATCTCAAATTTTCGTAGGACTGAAACCTAAAAAAATTACGAAATAAATCGGAATTTGCGTGTTTTGTAATATACAATAATTCTTGTAACTAGTCCTACACGGGAACTAGTATTAATCTCCGAATTCGAAATTAATATTCGTTTTTCATAAATTTTAGTATCTTCTTATAACATTTTAGTTTATTCTGGACGCGTTCGAAGTTTTACTACTCCATTAAATTTTTAACACATCGCTTGTACAATGAAATTATGATTATTTAAGTATTTGAAAATATACGTAATTTCGAAAAAAAAAACTTGCGATTATTCTCTTCGATAAATTAACTAATAGTACATAGACACACATATTGCATCTTATTAAATGAGCAATTTATACTATATATATATATATGACTAAAAATGGGTCGAATAATTTGAATGAAATTTCGTACATATCTGTACTTTATTAAGTAATCAAAAATGGTCTGTACCGAAATTAAGTGTTTTGAAATTTTTATCCCGACCCGAGTACACCTTTCGATGAAATTTTAGAAATTTAGATTTTTTTTTCCCGTAGTCTTTTTCTCGATACTTATCTAAATGTACGTTAAAAATTTCAGCTCGATCATATTAACCGTTCGAATGTAATAAGCTTAGAAATTTATTTTTACCGCGTATGCGTTGGTAGATACGATGAAAATTTGTGAAATTATTTTTTAATCTGCGAAAGAATTATTATAAGTAAGAAATCCTGTAAAAATATTCTGAAATTACTTTGGGGGAAAAAATAAAAAATTAAACGTGCACACTTCTGATATTTGTCGCACATTCTTGATTATAGCTTCATTTTATATAGTTTATAAAAAAACGCGAGCTTTCCTTTTCGCGCCATTTTGCGTTTATATAGTCTAAAAACAAAACTCATACAACGCTTTTCGCGGCATAATTACTTTCGTACAGTCTGGAAAACGCTTGTGTGTTCTTTGTAAGATTCATTTTTATTTTATAAAAATAATCCGCGGTGAAACAGTGAACGTGATATTTATATAATTAACCGGGTTTTTTATCGAGAAGGAATATAACGGTAAGAATAAAAAGTTATTTCAGTTTCGAATATATGTACAAAATTATTGTTTTCTTTTTTATAAACATGTTTTTCGGAAAATAATCATAAAGAGGTCGTATCCTATTGTTTTTTTAAAGAATTATGTCAAGGAGAAAGTTACAAAATTCATTTTCAACGAAACATTAAGAGTGCCACCACTTCTGATGTTAGTCAAAGCTTTGTTTGTAACTCGGGAAATTTATGTAACGAAATTCTCCACGATTATGTGTGTGATGATTTAATACAAGAAATGCGTTTAAGATCAGTTCAAACGCCACCTGTCAAGCTGAAATAGAACTGATTTCACTCGTGGGAGCTCAGGCGCAGTTAACATAAAAAATAAAATCATACGACTAACTCGAGTACAAATGTTCGGAAATTTCTCCACTAATAACCGTACCGAATGAGTTCGATGATGGAAATTATTAAGCGCATTTAAATCGTGACTTTTTAAATTCCAACCCATCAATTAAGAAAATGTTAACATTGATGTATAGGCGAAACAATTTAATTTAATAATTACACTCGTTATATGGTTCATAGTGCAAATAAAATCTAAAAAACATTCGCTCAGAGTAGCCACTCGGGTAGATAAAGATGATTGATTAAAATTCAGTATCCTACAACCAGCTTACAACTTTCATTGTAACGTAATTATGTTTATTAAAAAAATACTATTATTGGTTATATTATCGAAATCGGGGTTTTTAAAATATATTATTTATTTTTATATTATTAGGCATATATATATACATATATATATATATATATATATATATATATATATATATATATATATATATATATATATATATATATACATGTGTGTGTACTGATTTATTTATTTATATAGAAAGAATTGTAGCATAACATTTTTCTTCATTTTAATTTAGTGGTGTATGTTTCGTTCCAAACGAGTTCGATGATTAATGACTTTTTAAATCGTACCCATCAAATAACAAAATGTTACAATGATATATAGCCGAAACAATTTAATTCAATAATTACACTCGTTATATGGTTCATAGTGCAAATAAAATTTGAAAATCATTTGTTTAGAGTAGTGGAGGCTAACGTAACCTTGTTTATGAAAAAAATGCTATTATTGGTTTCATTATAAAAATTGGTTTTCCCCCCCAGATGTATTATTTATTATTTTATTTAAGCAAACATACATACATACATACATACATACATATATATATATATATATATATATATATATATATACTGATTTGTTTATTCGTGTAGAAAGAATTATAGCGTATATTAACGAAATAATACGCTCACCAAGTATTGTTTCGATTACTAGACAGAACAATTAAATTGATATAATTGAAAAACACCATTAACGCCAACGCGCGTGATATCTATTTAGTGTAATCTTTAACTATAACACTGATAATAATTTGCTCGAGCGTCATCTATATTCTAAAACGAAATAACAGCATTAATTTTTTTCACTTGAACATTCAAGTACTATCATTTTTAATTAATTTTTTACATTAAAAAAACACACTTCTTTATATACTGAACTAATGTTGAAAAATAGTATATTGTCGTCATTTTGGTTAAAATTAAAAATAAATAAAATTCTTCCGTATTTATTTTTTAATTTGCATTCAGGAATTGTTGTAGTAGTTATTTACATATTAAATTTGCCGCATTTATGTATTCTGTATACGTGTGTACGTGAATATATAAATTTATAGATTAGCTGATTATTTCAATATATTTTAGTGTATAGTAGTCGTCACCCTAAATAGGGTATCGTGATTAACAAACGGTCCGTTTTTGTGTAATTTTCCGCCACTCATCTCTATCTACTGTTTGGTGTACGCATTAAACTGTCGTTTTCAGTATAATATCCGTCCATCTCATAGGTGTACGTCCGGGTGGTCGCTTTCCTTTAACTTTCCCATAATCATGGTGCTTCCCATACCTTTTTGGTTAAGTACTAAATGACCGAAGAATTTCAGCACTCTATTTACGACAATCGCTGACAGCCTTACCGGAACGCCAATTTCTTTTAACACTGATTCGTTTGTACGCCTTGCCGTCCAAGGAATAGTCTTCGCCAGCACCATGAAGCTGTCAATTCTTCTTCTATCCGTTATTTTTATTGTCCATGTCTCCGCCGCATATAACATGATAGAAAATATAATTGTTTGGACAAGCTGTGTTTTCACACTTTTCGTAATAGCGTTATCTTTCCAGATGTTGTTCAATTTCGTCATGGCACTTTTGGAAATTTCGATCCTCCGATTTATTTCGGCTTGAGAGCCACCTTTATTCTGTATAAGTGATCCCAGATACACAAAGCTTCCAACAATTTCATAGTCGGTTAATGTTCCTTTATCGTATGTTATTACGTTTGCTCGATCAATTATCATTATTTTTGTTTTATTTTTATTTATACTTAATCCGTATTCTGCGCTAATATCTTTCAGTTTATTTAAAAGTTTTTCCATTTCATCCATATTCGCAGCTACTAATGGTGTATCGTCTGCAAATCTAAGGTTTGTTATTCTTCGTCCTATATATGCTTCTAGGACTAATTGCATTATATGTTCAGCGTATAGATTAAAGATCATAGGTGACAAAACACAGCCTTGTCTAACTCCTTTCTGAACATTAAAGACATCAGATTTTTCAACTCCAATACGCACAATGTTGTTATTATTTTCGTAGAGTTTCTTTATAAGATGTACAATGTGCTTTGGTGCACCCATTTCAGTTAATACTGTCCAAAGTTTATTCCATTGGACATTATCAAAGGCCTTTGGATAGTCAATAAAGCACAATATTACGGGTACATTTTATTCACATGCTTTTTCTATTAGTAATCTTATGTTGAAAATCTGCTCCCGTGTGCCCCGTCCTTTCATAAAGCCTGACTGTTCTGCGGATATTTCCTTAACCATACACGCGTATATCCTATTGTACAGTATTCGTAGAAATATCTTGCTCGCGTGTGATAAAAGAGATATCGTTCGATAATTCTCACATCTTGATCTATTTCCTTTTTAATGGTATGTATACTGATTGGCACCAATCTGTTGGCCAGTTTCCCGTTATCCATATAGTGTTGCATATCGAATGAATTCTGGCGATCCCTTCTTTTCCAATTTGCTTATATACCTCTGCAGGTATCTCATCCGTTCCTACGGCTTTATTATTTTTCAGATACCCAATAGCCTCTTCTACCTCACTCATCAGGATTTCCGGTTCAGGTTCTTCAAGGCCTGTTGCCATTTCATGTTGTATCCTGCCATCAATATCATTGGACTGAGCGTCATTGTATAAAATTTGACAGTATTTTCTCAAAATTTCTGCGACTTCTTTTAATTCCGTTCTTATATTGCCGTTTCTATCTTCTGCTGTCCAGTTCTTCATCTTAAAGTCTCTGGATAGTAACTTTACTTTCTTGTATAGATCATGCGATTCGTTGTTGTTCGCATGTCTCTGTATCTCTTCACAAATTTTTCTCATATAATCATTCTTATTTTTATTTCTTTATTCATTTGTCTCCACTGCATTTCATCAAATGATGCTCCGTGTTTCATCGTTCTTCTCTTATCGATTAAATTCATTGTTTCATTCGAGAACCACGGCTTACTTTTTTCGCTTTTTCTTTTCTTTGTTGATTTATTCACTACCGCTACAATATCCTGTTTCAGCTGATTCCATTGTTCATCAGCCGTGGTTGTTTTGTAATCTTTTTTTGAATCGCTCATTATTTTTTGAAATAAGTTGCGATTTCCAATTTCCATTCTATGATTTAACTGAGGTTTTATGGGTACTTTTAATCTCGGTTTCATGTCCATTACAGAAGGTTGTGGTCGGATCCGTATTCTGCTCCTGGACGAACAATTACATTTTTACACGAGGATCTCCAACGATTTTGAACAAAGAAATAATCTATTTGATTCCTATATAGATCACCAGGAGATCTCCATGTGCTAAGCGTTCTCGAGTGGTGTTGAAACATAGTATTTGCTATCATTAATCGATTCTCAATGGCAAAGTGCAACATTCTTCTCCGCTTTCATTACGTGCACCAAGACCATATTTTCCGACCACATCTTTTACATGATGGTCATCATTAGCTTTTCCGATCTTTGCGTTCATATCTCCCATTACAATGAACATTTTTTGACTTGGAATTTCATTTATTTCTTCCTGCAGATCATTATAAAACTGTTCTATTTCTTCATCTGGAGCTGCACTAGTCGGTGCATAAATTTGAATGAAGTTTATAGATACCGGCTCGAGTCCTATTCTAATTTTAATTATTCTGTCATTCCTTGGTTTACATCCGGTTACCAAGTGATTTAAGCTTTTATCAACAATTATTGCAACACCATTTACACTACCATTTTCATTGCTGGAACAATATATCACATTATCGCTAGTTGCAAAGTGGCCCGATTGTCTATAGTGGGTTTCACAAATACCACATATCATTATGCCGTGCCGTTTTAATTCCATTTCTACAATTTTGAACTTCCCTACTTCCAGTAATCCTCTAAGATTCCAGGTACCAATAATCTTATTAAAATTAGTAAATCTTCCCAGTCGCTTATTTTCCATGCGATAGCTGGGGTCTCTATTAGCACGGCCGGTTGTCCATTTCACATTGCGACCCCGGTTGTCAGAACGCCGATTGCTAGTCGGATCACATGGCAAATTACAATCAATATTTACGGACTTCATGTTAATTTTCTTGGAAGATGTACGGTGGTGGTTTCCCGTTGCCTTCCACCGGATTTTCTGTTAGGGGTTACTCCCTTAGCCTTTGGATAAATATCCTAACCGCAAAAAAACGGGTTTGTTTTCTCAGGGTTGTCTCCCTTAGCCTTTGGGTAAAAACCTTAATCCGCAAGGCAGCGGTTTGTTACTGAGGAGATAACAGTATTAGGCTTTTACGGCGACCTAAACTCGCCGAGGGAGAGACAGTCATAGGATTTATGCAGATTTTTAACAGCCAGTTCCTCAAGCTGGCTATCTGCATCTTCGTGTCTCCTACCTTGTCACTACTGGAATCGCCTCTAATGCCTTATTCGCAGCTACCCTACATATCTGTAGGCCATTCCACTATCCGCCACCTGTGGACTCGCCCCGTACCGATTAGAGCTCCGGTCGCCTGAAGGTACAAAGTACCCCATATATATATATATATATATATATATATATATATATATATATATATATATATATATATATATATATATTTAAATATATTATTCCTGTTACAAGCTATTATAAATAGAACGAATTACAAAATTATCTAATTATTTTTTTGGTTTTCGAAATTTGATCACCGACTTTTTTTTTTATTTTTTATTTTTTATTTTGGGCTTCCAAATCACAGACTTATATTCCGTTATCAGGAGCACAATTTCAATGTTATAGTTTTAATATTTGCTGTTTATGAAAAATTAACGACAACTTTATTTATTATTAATTTGTACGAAACAAATATCTTAGATTGTAAATAAATCTGCATAATTATACCGATGACGCCGAGACTGAAAACTACTGATAGCTGTGATTTATTTGAAATGCCCGACGTTTCGTCCAGTAATATAATAACGTACTTGGTATTTTTGATTAATTTTTTATCCTAACTTGAACAATAGCATGTACCGAAAGAAATTAAATCATTCCGAATAGGAGTTTGTAAATATTTGTAGGTGCGTTTTTAGAATAATAAGGTACTTTGAAATTAATTGGAGAAGGTCTACATAATTTTCACAATTATCAAAATCAGCTTTTTTAGAGTGACCGCAAAAGGTAAGCTCGTGAACATGGAGATGCTGCACCAATTAATCCTTTTTAAGGTGTTCCTATTTTGTACTGCAACTTCATTATGTTTCATAACCAGTTCGTACTTGATCGTTTAATTGTAAATACATCCCTTATTTATCACATTTTTTCAGTATCATGAAAAGGAAAAGGACGGTCATATTTTCTAATTGCATAGTACAAAGTATTCAAGTTATCCTATTCCTCACATAAGCTTCGTTTTCGTAACGTTTACTGGAGCTAGTGTGTCATTTCGTGTTGGTAAATTATCTGCGAAAAGTGGTTAATAGAAAATAAGCGCTGTTCGAATTACTGTTCTGCCTATAATCGTCAGGGTAAAAAAAATATGTTCTCGCTATTTTCAGTGTAAGCGGAGCTTATATAGCTTACTTGTACATTTCATCTTTTATGTATATATTTTATATATATATATATATATATATATATATATATATATATAAACGTGTTTATCAGGTTATCTGTGGATAGAACGTGTGAAAAACATAACATTTACACTTTATTTCCTGCACTAAACCTTTTTGTTTGATTCTATCTCAACCTCAGATTCATATTATTGTCCCTGTGATGCCAAGTGAATTAAATGACTCACTACCATATGTGTTTTATGTGCATTACTTATTCACAGTTTTTAGAGAATCGTTATGTTTAAATACTCATAGATTTTATCAATCCTTTAATTTTGAAATAAACTGTGTTTTAGGAAAAGAATTAGACTGCACGAAAAGTTAATTATTCCTTTATTCTCTACATCTTCTCCATTCGGAGTTTGCAAATCATTATATTTATTTTATTCTTGTTGCGGCTTCCTATAACTCTTTTATTTGAGCAGCCACACTATTTCCATGTGTCAGACATGATTACTATAAACTGAAACAGGTGGTACTTTTCTTGATGTCTGGATATATGAACAAAGTATTGGCATATTTTGTACAACATCTTGATTTCTTCGAACATTCAATTCAGGACTTCAGAGTCTGTGACATCATTTCGGTACGGTGTCTTCAATATGCAACTTCATACATCAATTTCAAGCGTACTTCTTTTTTAATGTTTCTAAAAGTAACCAGCTCTCAATGCAATATAGCAGCACTAAACAAGCGTAGTAGTTTATAAGGCGCAATCTCAACCTCAGATCTTTCCTAGTTATCAGAACTTTCGTATATAAGAAAATATACCTGGCTCTTTCTATTTTCGTTCGTATTTCAATTAAATGATCAACATCTTTGTTGATCTAAGTACTCAGATACTTGATTTTGGAAATCCACTGTAGGACATAGCCTTTGCCGGAAATTTTTTGTCATTGATATATCTTCCTCCGGAACCATTGAATTTGTTTTATCGATGTTTAAGTGGAGGTTGTAAGAACAAACTACTGCCACACTTTCTACTATATTGATCGATATTGTCAGAGATTAAAACAGTGTCATTGACATAACAAATATTGATCTGTATCCTGCCAACAATGATTAGAAATATGAAGTCACCGTGGCTTTTATATTAAATTTTTAGGTTAGTAATTTTCGTTTTTTACAATTCGTTCAATGTAACTGCAGTTTTCGTTACTTTTTTAATAGAAGTACAACTTTTCTTGGTAACTTTTTGAGAATTCTAGCAATTATTAGATCATATCTAGGTGCTTTACTGGTATTTAAGTGTTTTTGAATGTATTTATTAACCTCCGTGAGTGTAACATGTCTAATGAAGGGAGCGGAGTTTCAAGACATTTTTGAATAATTTGTTCTTCATAGGTAATTGTGTTACTATTACAAGGTTGGAAGATTTTAGCTAGGTGCTTGATAAAATCGCCAGCTTTATCTTTATCGTGCGCGCTAATTTATTATCATCTGTATTAATATTTGGTGATATATGATTTTTTATACTTTTAGCAACATTCCCCAAAGGATAGTTAGAAGCTTTAGTTGTAGTTAAGTATATAATTTTACAGTTCTTCATTTTTAATTTCCATAAGTTTTAGTTTTAATTATTTGGTCGCTCTGTTTAATAAAGTTTTATTGTTAGGATTTCTGCCATTTTGCCATATTCTTCAGAACTTTCTCTTTTCAGAAGTCATATTTTTTATCACTTTAGGATCTTGGCATTTTCTTTTCGATTCGGTGTGGTTAAATACGCAGACTCCTGGACACATTAAAGTTCTCTATAGATGTTTCCCCGTGGTTCTATCTCTTTAAGAAGATTAGTCGTAAGGGAATTGTACTCATCAGTAGATTGCGATTTGGACATCATTTGTTGCCTGACCGTCTTTTCCGTATGCAGCTTAGAGAAAGTCTCTTCTGTCCCCTCCATTCTGAACAGGCAGTCTGCAAACCGGATCATGTATTTTTTTAATACCCGCTGTGGCGTCGTTGCGTTCGGAGCTTTACCGTGTCTTGTTACGTTCTTCGAGTATTACACCTCCGTATAATGTATCGTCCCTTCTACATCTGGATAATCTACAATTATTCCCACATATAGCGACATTTCTAGAGAAGTCAGCATGCTTGATTAAGATGTAGATAGCCCACACAGTATCACGTTGAGTAAGACACCCCATTTAAAATATATATATATATCTTTCTGCATTTTTAAAGATACTCAAGAAAAAATATATCTTTCTGCATTTTTAAAGATACTCAAGAAAAAATATATCTTTCTGCATTTTTAAAGATACCTTGAGTTCTAGCTTGCTTTGAACTAATACTTTAAATAAATTCCAGACTGCGTTTCTGTTTAATAATACAGGACTTTATGTTTTATTTATAGTTGTAGTACTTGCATTTAGAATTTTTGTGATCTGAACTGCTGTCCACAGAAGACACGACAAGAGTTCCGGATGTAACAAAATAGCCAAAGAGATTATTTATCTTTTTTTATCTGTTAGCAAATATGATGGAAGCCCATCAGATAAACTTTGATAATTATTTTGCTGTATGCACGTACAGTCGAATCCGCTTATAAGGGACACATCGGGCGGAAGACATTTGTCCCTTATAACCAGTTGTCCCTTAAAAGCGAATTTTTTAAAATCTCTTATTGAAGCGAGTGGGTGTTAGAATATATATAGTTTAGTAAACAATTAACATACTTATAACGTTATTAATTCGTAATATTTATTTATATGGAAATTAAGAGAAAAATACAGGAGGCATACATAAGGTAAAAGAACCTGACCTGATATTTGTAAAAATTGTTCATTTACTGTAAAAATGCGATATAGTTGTTTGGTGTAAATTCTTCATCTGCTGCGTTTGAACAAAATCTGCACAGTTATCTAATGATGCCATAGGAGCACCTTCATTATTCTGTTGCATAAAATACCGCCGGAGCTTTTCAATACATTTTTTTGCCTCTGCAGTAGACACAGGAGGTAAGGAAATGTCATCCGTGTCATCATCACTTTCTGATTCTTGTATTTGTTTCTTCTTCGTGATATTTTCCATAATTTCGTTATCAAAATCTTCAATATTATTGTCACAGCATGACAGATTGGCGTCAATATCCTGAAAATTGTTCACAGTTGGTCACACGTAGTAATTCATTCGGTGTTTCATTACTTTCCATTTCAACAATTTCATAATCAGGCTCCTTGAAACTACAATGAGCAAAGCAGTTCTGAATTGTCATAAAAGTGGCTTTTCTGCAGCTATCAGCAACAAATTGTATAGCCTGCAGTATTGTTATTGTGGAACTGATATCTTTTGCCATTGTAGAAACTGTTACCAGATCGTCTTCAATAGCTTCTAAGATATGTTGTATCAACATCTTCCTATATTGCACTTTTAAATTTTTTATGACACCCATATCAAGTGGCTGAATTAGTGAAGTAGTGTTTGGATGTAAGAATTCAATTTAAATATTCTTCAGTTTAACGACAGTCTGGTGCGAAGTTGCATTGTCAATAAGGAGTAAAATGTTTCTAGAATCTCTCTGTAATTCTATATCCCAGTTTTCTAATCATTTTGAAAAAATAGTAGCAGTCATCCATGCATTTTTGTTTGCGTAATATGTTACTGGCAGATTACTTACATTGAGATTTTTAAAGCAACGTGGCTTTTTAGTTTTACCAATAACTAAAAGTTTTTTTTTTGTCACTTCCAGTTGCATTACAACAACATAGCACAATGATACGATCCATAGCTTTTTCGAACCAATAAGTTGTTCGTGTTTGTATACTAATGACCCATCTGGAGTAGCTCGATAAAATAAACCAGTTTCATCCGCATTATAAATATCATTTAGGCTGTAACTTTGAAGGAACTTGAAAATTTTACTTGAACTCCATTGTTCAGCTCCTGTCAAATCAGCGCTTGCCTTTTCTCCATGAGTTTTTTGAATTTGATATCGTGTCTCCCTTTCCATCGAGCAAGCCAACCATTCGTAGCTGCAAAGTCTTCATAACCCATTTTTTTCGCAAACTCTTCAGATTTTAATTTCAACATTGGCCCACTGACATGAACACCTCTTTGTGTTACTGTGCTAAACCATAAATTAAGAGCTTCATCAACCTCTGGGTTTTTACCTTCTCTTTTTCGTTTCCTTTCCACCACCTGACTTCCCTTTTCAGTACTACTCCATTTTTTACGTAAGTTCTGTTCATCTGTTTTTAAACGTGAGATGGTGTTTTTGGAGACGCCAATCATTTTTGCTAACTCCCGAATAGGCATATTGGGAGGTTGAATTTCGATTTTGTCTAAAATAGAAATTTTTTCCTTTAATGATAAACATTTACGCGACATTTTATTCATACATAAAATTTACCAGAACTAAAAAAAGAAAAGAAAATTTTCGTAAGGAAAAAAAAACCGCACGACGCACTACGGTTTTTGCAGAACTAAACTAAGAACATAACGAGCTATCGGAGAGCGCATAATTAATAAACGAACAGAGCAAAAAACAGTATCCTCAATGAGAGAATGTTAACACAAGGACATCTCAAACAAAACGAAGAAAAAACAAAAATGTCACGTAAACAAAAAAACGAATTGTAAAAATGGCTAAAATATTTTACTCATTTTTATTCAATTTTTGTTTATGTGAACATTTTCGTTTTACGACCGGAAGTGTCATTTTATACCGGCTGGCTTATCACCCGTCTCACTATTTATTGCCTTGAAAGTCTGTTAATCTTTGTCCCTTATAACCGACTCGTTGTCCCACTAAAGCGAACTAAAACAACCTTCATTGGATACGTTTGATTCGGGGGTTTTGCTGATTGTCCCTAATAAACGGTTGTCCCTCTTATCCGGAGTCCCTTATAAGCGGATTCGACTGTATATAGTTGTTTTCCTCCTGTACTTATTAAACGTCAACCAAATGAAGTGTGTTTAGCATTGAAATCTCCATCTGACATGAATCTGGTTCCTAAACTTTTGAAATATTCTTGAAATTGGCTTTGGTGAATATTGTGTTTGGATGCGCAATAGACTGATGAAACTGCAACTGGGCCAAAACAAGTTTCTATCCTAATAGTAGTTGCTTTTAGGTAGCCCCTAGTAAATTTTTAAATTTATAATGGCGCATAGACTTTCTGATAATAACAGCCGTCTCCATGACCTGTACCATCAGGATGTTGGGTGTGATAAATTGTGTAGAAGTGTATGTTTACATAAGTTTTTTGACTAAAATGTGTTTCAAATATTAATAACATATCGATTTTGTGGGTTTTCAAAAATAATTCAACTCTTCCTGACAGTATTGAGTCTATCCGTTTGTGTTCTAAGTGGCTATTCTTAAGAAATAGTTTATTTTGATGCATGCTAATTATCATATTATTTTGTTGAATTAATTGATTGAACAAATTTTTAAATTCAGGTAAGAATTCAGCTAATTGATATTGTTCATTTTATCATTATTCGCTATTTCATATGTATGTGTTTATTCATCTGATTTTACTAGCATGGTTATGTTTCAGGGTATTGTTATTTTGTACCAAGTTTGATTAAGTGTTGTGACGAAATATGCGACTAAAATTCTTATGCTATTCAAAGAAAGTACACCATTCGCCAAACTAAAGTTTATGACAAATTTGTTTTGAGACTTGGTGAATGTATTGAAAAATTATAATTGTAATTTATGTTATGTCATTTTAAAGACCAAGAAATTGTCAAAATAAAGTAAATATGTAAAAAATTTATTTCTTCTTCTTTACAACGCTATCATTATTATTATAAGTGGATACGCTATAATTTTTTTAAAAAATAATATGCATATGTTTGCCGTACTTTGTATAGATATATACATATAATATATGTCACATTATAGCGCAGTTGTTTTCATTTTGATTTCTGTGTTGGTGTAGATACGTATGTAGTAGCAAAAATTAACGTGGTGCAATGTAATTACCATAGTTTATTTATTAAGTTGGCAATGATTCTTATGCCATTTTAACTGTTGATATAATATAGTTCTTTTTTTTTTCTTACGCCGTGTTTCATAATATACCTTTTTTAATTAAGAAATAAAATATTATTATGCATACAAATATTTCTGACTGAACAATTCAGAGGTCTGTAAAGAATACGATGTCGTAATGAATTGAAATCTTCAAACCCACACTCGTCTGTCATTTTAATTTCCTTTAATGTGCAGTTTTTATTAGAGGTCAGAAATCTTATCAACATCTCCTGCTTATTTGTATAGTTCTTCGAATTAGGTTCTCTTCGTTTTACTGTTGCTCTGTTAAATGTGTCGTGCATTTGTAGTCAGATATATTCTTTTAATCATTCAGTCTGGTCATTTTGAAGCTTCCGTTCTATAATAACGAGTAACTTCCGTTTTGTAATAATGAAAACGACGTTTTTTATTGTTGATGAGACGATTATTTCAATGATTGTCTATTAAAACTAAATTTATCTAAATACTTCAATTTGACTTTTAATCCGTAAATCAGGAAGTATGATCAATTAATATAACCAGAACATTTATAAATCTAATTTTTAACACTTTATTTTATTAATACTTTTCTACGAATTAATTTAATTTACCATATATTTTTTTTTACAGTAACCGTATCTGACAGAATTAATTTATAAAATTATTAAAGTTTTTCATCATTTAATTGAAGATAGTGGCATCCTACTCCGTATAACATCATATACGCCCATGTTATGTATAATTAGCGTCTTGGATAGAATCGGCTAATCACGATGTTCAATAAATGACGTATAACGTTTTAAGGGCATTAATTAAATATATTTCGATTTTTAACATTTTTTTATCATTGTTTATTAAGTATCTGAATTTAGCATTCAGATTTTGATATTTGTTTCCAAATTTGAAGATTTGTGGGTATAGTTAAAAGAACGTATAGTATCGACGTAATCGGTGATGACTTTAACTGATACGTGATTTAGTGTATTATTAAGGAAATTGTTTACTTTATTTTGTTCATTCCAATATATTACAATAGTTAGATTTACAAGACAGTGACTACAAGGAAACAGTTTATTTTAACATTTTAATTTTTGTTTTTCTGTTGTTTTCAAGTTTTGTAAACATCTTATTTGATTGATTTGTTACTTCTATTTTTCACAAGTTATCCTCTTTTTCGGATTTTTGATATTTTTTCACACAGCGCTGATTGTGTTTCTCGCATTCCTATTCGGCAGACTGTAATCTTTAAAGCAATCGACTGTTTGAATATAAAATCATTGTTTAAGAGCAAAATAGATTTCAGTATAGGCTGAGAATATGAATTCTTCTTTGCGTCGTTGTAATTCTAAATATAAAGTTTAGATTGTGGAATGTAGTGATTTTTTATTACTTTAATTACAAAAATCAATTAAAATCACTAAACTTTATTTTCTTGAATTTCACAAAGCTTTTCAACAACTACGCCATTATCAAGCGATATTTAAATTTAGATAAAAATAAAGATGTAAAAATAAAAACACAAAATATAAATTTAAGTATAAATTCACAAATTTATACATATAAAACGAAGAATAAATACTTAAACAATCTGACAGTGTCTGTGATAAATAACACAATCAAATATCAGTAATATAAAATTTACAGAACAGTAGCCAGAAAATAATTATTTTAAAAATATGTTTGAACAGTGAAAAAATATATTTTATAATAATCAAAAATCAATGGCCAGAAATAATACAATTTTTTACAATATACTTTTTAAAATTAATTCTTCCTCAGAATTTACCATTGAATTTAATAAATTATTTTTATCCCTTTCTTTTATTATTTCCATTTTTTCAAGTAGTTTTCTTTCTTTTAAATGTTTTTCTGTATGTAAAATTTTATAATTTTGATTAATATTATTTATTTTGTGATTTAATTCTATACAGTGTTTTCCAAATAATTTCATCATTATTTGCATAAAATCTTGTTATGAATTGTTTTCATATGTATTCTTTTTCACTATAATTACAATTTAATTTATAGACTTCTGAATTTTTTAAAGTTTTAGTGATTTTAACTGATTTTTGTAATTAAAGCAATTCTAAATATATTTATCGAATTAAGTTTATTTGCGAATAAATATAAAAAATGTAAACGACATATCATTTTTCAATTTTATCAAATAATTACATGACTTTTTGTGTTACAAAAATGGGACTTGGTTAAATGTTTGTTATTCTATATATGATTTTTAAGTACAGAAAAAGTGTTATATATATAACCATGGTCAGATAATATCGTACTGTTAACAGAGTTATCACTGATAAACTGTGTGAGCAATGGCAAATATAAATTAATAGTAAGTGATGACTGTATGAATTAGCACCCACGCGTTGTGGTAAATCAACCGTAGGAGAAGAAAGTAATTCTCAAAACTTTACACTCGTTATAATTCAAATTTATGACAGCCTCCATAAAAATTGTCATATAAATAATTTCTTTCAGTTAGTGAATTGACGAATAAAATAAACTATATTTACGTGATGTATGTTAAATAATAAAATCGAATTAATTTAATGATTTTTTACTGACGTCAACCTGAGATCTTTTTCAATGAAAATTTGCATACGTACTGATTTTCAATTGTTAGTAGCACGCTGAAATTCATACAATTTTTTTACAGGGTACTCACGTTATTTTTGATTTAATTTATAATTTTTAATTAAAGATAGGACTTTTTTTAAAAAAAATTATTATTCTCATTACGCCGTGTATATGTAACTACTAAGGAACGTATCGTATTCGTTATGTGGCGCGCGATAATTCGGTATAAATAAAACCGTGATGATGATGATAATGAATAATAAAAATAAAATTATTAAGAAATAGTGAAAAAACGGTAACGCCACTTCGGTCTTCTTAATAGACGCACAATATGTTTTCGTCTAGTCTAACTTTCGTTTTCCGTTCGAGTTTATTAACGAAGAGGTATGTTTTTGGATCCGTTCCAAATTTTGACGGCGTAAATGATTCATTGCCACTAACGACGGAAGATGAGTGAGATAACATGGTATACAATATGAAATGGTCCTTTTGGAATTGTATAGTCAAATGATGATTGAATGTCATTTTTAACATAAACTTAATGGTTTGTTATACGTTGATGAAAGTAAGACAGAAATTAAATTTGAAAATATAACGTTTAAAACTAACTTATTGAAAATCACATTAACTTTACCATTTTAGAAAAATTACCCGTATTTATTATTTATTGTTTCATTGTTTTTTCATCACGTGTAATTTATTTTATATCAATTAAAAATCATTATAGATAATTAAGAATTATTTATTTCTAATTATTTTACAATTTCCAACGAGAAAACCTCACGGGTAGATAAAATACATATATATATATATATCTTTCTATCTCCTTCTAATCTACAACTGACGTGTCTATCCCGTCATCTACCGGATGTAATGAATGTGAAACAAAAAATAAAAAAAAAAAAGTAAAAAAAGTTTTTTTTAGAAGGAGTCGGTCCAGCGACAGAACTCCCAAGTTATGGCAGCCCGAAAGCATTATCTGAAGCCGGTAATACGTTTTCTCTTCAGCCTCCTAATCGTCGATTGAACTTGCAAACTTATTGCCAGCAGATTTTCCTGAGTTTGCCAGGTAATTGGCGAACAGCTCGTTGGATTACTTGTTCCACATATTGTATCTGAAGATCTTTATGCAATGTGTAGTTAGTTACATACTATGGACCGCCAGCTATCCTTCGTAGTATCTTATTCTGGTACCGCTGTATTTTTTGAATGTTGCTCTTAGAGGAACAACTCCATAGTAACCAAATTGGTTTAAGTATCACATTGTATAATAAAAGTTCATTTTTAATATCTAGTTGCGATGTTCTAATAATCACTTTAATTCTGTTGTCTTAATATTTCAGTTCTTTTTGCCGTTATATGTGATAAAAAATGAAAAAGTTTTAACCTAGTACAAGAGGAGTGGTTGTTCTTGAAAACGATTAGAGAAACAAGACTAAAGCAGATAGGGCATGTGTCAAGATGTGAAAGCCTCTTAATAGAAGGAAAAATACCCGTGTACAGACGTTGATGGACATAATCAGGAAAGAAACGACAAGAGGGCTACGTCAAATTGAAAAGGTTAACAGCAAAATCAAAAAATTTGAAGCTTTGGACAGTAGGGAAGAACTGACACATCTATTAATTCATAATATAGTCATTATTGTTGCATCTTCGGTTTGGTAGGTTGTACGTCCCAAACATTATCCTGCATCTTGTTAATTCTGTTAGCAGGAAGAAATATTTAATTCTTGGATTTGTATTTATAAATTCAAAACTCCTTCCCTTAGAACTTTTCCTTTAATGTTTCCTTATGTGACCAGATTAAATAAGTCTTCTACTCTCATTTTGTGCGCGTAATCTTATCAATTTTCCTATTTATTATATCATCTTATACGTGCAACTTACCTACTTTATATTATTCATCAACTAATTATTTGCTATCATATCCGTCCGCCAGATTTGTACTATACGTCTATGTTGCCATATTTTAAACGCGTCAGTCCTTTTTATCTGTCCACTTTTCAGACGAATATTGCATTACAGACCACGCATAGCACCATTATATTGATTTCTTCATATTTATGTTTGTTATTACTTTTTTAAATTTGTCAACAGCTTGTTTCTAAATTTAATTTCCTCATGGTTACGTTTGACGTTCGTCATTTATTGCCGGTATACTTACATATCCATATTGTTTAACATATTCTAGTTTACGTCCTTTTTGTTTGTCTTTGTATATTTTTATTTTCTTATTATATTTTTCTCTTCTACATTTATGATATTAAATATTTTATTCGTTTTTCCGGCTATTTTGTACTATTAGGTACTATTAGTACACTCTGTCACCGGCATGTGAAAAGTTATTCATTAATTAGCCATTAATTTAGTTTCGAAGATTTCGTAATTTCCTGCGTGTATACACATTGAAAAGCCAATGCGATAGGGCGCAACCCAGTCTGACAATTTTTCCTATGCAGCAATTTTCTTATCTTCACCTTTACCAAATAATCCAAATATAGATGTTTTACAAACCGTATGACTATGAAATCGATATTATAATTTCACAATATTTCGGTTAACTTCAAGCAGTTAATGTGTAAGTCCAATCATTTAAACAAAATATAACAATTTTTACTATGACCCAAATTTACGATAATAAATTTATTTTTAAATTTAACTATATTTAAACATGAAATTATATAATTAAATGGTTTTCATCGCGATATATCTTCGGCATTTCGGATAATGGCTATACAAACGAAATAAAATAAAATATGATTAATTATAACCGGTAATTATGTCAATTTAAATTTATATATTCCCAATAAAGTAATAAAATTAAACGCTTTAGAATTTGACCTATATATAATGCTCTCAAATATATATATATATGTATGTGTGTGTGCTTTTAAATTTTGTTGTACGAGTTCTATTGTTTTCAGTTGCTATTATTGAAAGGTGTGGAATTTTTTCCCTTCTCGTATTATATGATTATAATGATGTTTATTTTCCCGTGACAGTTTATTGCCTTAACCACTCCTTAACGTCATCCATTTTTAATAATGAATAGGTTTTTTTTTTGTATATATCGGGACATTTAATATGTTTACCGATAAATGTTTCATTGATTTAATTTATTTAATCGATGTATGTCGAAACATACCTCTAAACCTTATTATCGGAATTATGCCTTTAAAGCAAAAATTGTGTATATATAATATGCTGATGACTATGCATGTCTTTTAAAATCACTAAATATACTAATCTAAATAAAGTTGAAATAATCCGTAAAAAATTTGTGGTGACTGAATTAGGCCTGTCTTTGTCTGTTAAAAAATACAAATCTATTCTATTTGTGAACCAAAAGTCTTTTTTAAATAACAAACTACTTAAAATTATTTCGGCTCAAGCAATAGAAACAAATACTATATTTAAATATCTTGGGTTAACTATCAATTATAAACTTACCTTTCTTGCCAACCTTGATGACGTAAACACAAAATGCATCAAATTATGTAATTAGAATTATTCCTAATAACTATCGGCTTCACTTTAAAGGAAGAGTGATACTATATAAGGGACTTATCGAAGCCATTTATGGCTGGTAACATAACGTTAAGTCAATAACTTACCCGGATAAATTTAATATTTCAGATATCGACTGTTGTTTACACATCAAAACACTTAAAAAATTATTAGAAACAAAATCTACAATATTTGGTAATCACACTGGAATTTAGGCAACACTGGTAGAATCGCCCACTCATTTTACCCTGATATACTGAATAATATCAATTACAAAAATATGCATATAACCTTTTTTAATTAAGAGATTTTAAGTGTACATGGTAACTTTGGTTAATATCTGCACAGATTTAATTTAATTAACACACCAAACTGTCAGTGCTGCAAGACAAATACTCCCGATACAATTCGTCATACAATATATCGGTGCTCTTGCATTAAAGAATATAGAGATAACTTGAAAATATACATAAATTCTCCACTTGATATAAATAAAAAAATTATTCAGGTTGGTTTCAATACTTTCACATAATAATTCAGAAAAAAATTGGTTACAAAATAGGTGATCAATCCTCTCCAGTTAATATCTAAGTAATACAGATGTATTTTTCAATATCTTTTTGTTAATGTGTGTGTGTGTGTGTCTGTGAGTACGTTTTTAAAAATAATAATAATAAAAACTAAACGTATTAATAATAATTGCGATGACGATAATAGCAATAATATATATACATTATGAACTGTAGGGTTCCTCTTCTTTCTGTGACGCAGTTCCACAGCCAATTGCAACCATTTTGGTTGTCTCCATGACTACCCCTTTTACTTCTTACTGATATACCTGCTGCCGTATATCAGGGATCCGTTAGCTTCCTACCTGCATCCTTTCTGACCTTACCGCCTTGGGTGACCCTACCAGGAGATGAACTCCCGACGTCATTGCTCAGAAATTATGCAGGTACTACTGAGCCCCTCCACCACGACAAGGTGGATCCCCGAGTGAATGGATTATGCTCCAAGCAAATGAAAATTGGAATGGAGGAATAACGATTGGTGGAATAAAAATCTGTAATTTAAGATATGCAGATGATACAGTACTATTAGGAGCGAATGAACTGGAAATAGCAACACTTTTAAAACGAGTAGAACACTTCAGTCGGTAAGCAAATCTAATATTAAATCGTTCGAAATGCACCATAATCACCATTGATAGGAAACTGCCTGAAACATTTACGTCTATACCAGACATCGAAAAACAGACTTCAACTTTTTGGCGATTAAAATTAAAAATAAGAAATAAGGAAGAAATTATATTATTCGAGCAATTAATTATATATATATTTTTTTTTATTTCCCATCGCTTTCTCGTACTCTTAGAAGATAATTAATTTACTTCACGTTGTAATTCATATATTTTTTAAGTATAAATGCTATATTATAAGAGATGCTGCTGAGAGATTTTGTTTTATAGCTAACAACATTTAATTAAATAGCCAGACCCGATTTGGATGATAAAATATGAATATCGTTTATGTTAAATACTCGCATTTTTGTTTGTAATTTCAGTTACGAATTGTTCCAGTCAAAATGAGAACAAAATCATTCATCGTGATTACAGGCCGGTGGCGAATCATCCGGAATATTTTAACACGTACAAAGATTATTCAGACTCATCCGTACATTCCGACGCGTTTACTCAAAATACAGAAAAATATAGTGAGTTCTTTAATAACGGTAAAATTTTATATGACCATATATGTGGGAATCATGTATTTGATGAGTTTTTGCTTCTTCGTCCATAGTGTTGTTTCTTATCAAATTTTACATTACTATTTTTATGGTTCGTTATGATAAAAAATTCGGAATTTAGGTCACTTAGGCCGTGATTACATTAAAATGAGTTTTCGTGCATTTCTTAACCTTGCGCGCGCGCGTATGGTCACGCATCATATTCAAAGTGGTTATAATGTTTCGGCCGAACAATAAAAACTGATGCTGAAATGTATTGTGATAATATTGTTTTTGAAATTAATTCTGTAATGTTAATATTTCGTTTATTACTTTTAGACACATAACAAGCATTCGTCAAGGTATGGGACCAAGGTCTGCTTCACAAAATTAAGTTATTATTCCCGGATACATACTTCCAGTTAATTACATCGTACGTACAGGTATTTCAGGATTAAGCACCAGGAAGCCCAGTTACAGGACTATATAAAATAGTCACGGAACAGAACTTAACCGCTACATTTGCAGATGGCACACCCATCTTGGCTATGGATATAGATCCTAAACCAGCCTCGCAAAAACTACAAACCTACTTACATCATATTCAAGAATGGCTTACAAGTGGCGCATCAAAGTCAACGAGAAGAATATGAATGTTACATTTCGAAATTACTGGTTGGAGATATTTGATAATTGGTTTTTTGCCAATCCAAATCTCATGCGGGGTCTGATTATCGACTGACGATTTTTCTATTCGGTTCAGTATATAGTTAGCAACGATTTCGACCTAAATTACATCTAGGAAATTGAAATATGAATTTGAATATTTGAATATGCGAGCAATCTCTACAATCGGATGATTTTTCCCTCCATTACACCATTTTATTTCAGTGTATGCATTGTTTTTAACTGTGTTGGAACACAGAATTTTTTCAAGACTGATCATACGTTATTGAAATGCCCTCCATTGTCGGTTACGAATTCCTTTACCTTGTGACCAAGAGGACAAGCTCTTTAGCAGAACCTTCCATATGTAATAAGGTACAACTGGTACAGTTTTTTCCTTTTATGATAAGCGTGTAACGGTAGTGCGAGTAGTGGTTTTTAACAATGACCACCGAATGATGAATTAAAGGGACCGCACGCGTCATTCGATAACAATTCATATGGGAAATATTTTGGTATTCGGGTTCCGAATTTCAGTGTATGTGCTTTCCCAAATTGATAAGGTTCACTCACATGATCGAGCATGATTTTTATCCATATATCCTCATCGTTCGTGATAATATTAAAAAAGGCTAACGCTTTGAATTATATTTACGTAGGACTGTCCCTAGCGAAGCTTCAGAGGGGTACTTACTTTCTGCCTCGTTTTGATGAAAACTATGTAATCATCTAATTCGAGTTTGTACTTTATCAGACGAAATTTTTCGTTCGAGAAGTTTGTCATGAGCAGCTGCGAATACCGAGAATAAATTCTTCTGCGCACAAGGAATATACAAATGTCAATTAATGTGAACTAGTTTTCTTGGCTATCTGCATAGCATGCTATAGGCAGCAGTTAATAATTCGAGCAGCAGTCTCGATTAGACATAACGTGTTTAGTATCGTCATTATCAAACCACTGCGAATTTTTCAACAGCGATGTGTGTTCCTTTGTTCACATTCGACCACAACCGATAGTCTTGTTTCTGTTTCATCTGCAGATGTTTTCACTTTCAGCATATTTTTGGTATCAGCGGTTCGAAAATTAGAAGATTTGACATTCGCTATCCAATATTTTTGAAGCCACTTTATCATCGTAGTATCTACATCACATATGATTGTAGCAGCTTACATTTAGCAATCTGGCTCGTTTGGTACTCTAATCTTTCAAACTATGTTTAGCAATTACATGCATATAAAATGATCTTCACCTATCATGAAGGTTGAATAACGGGGGATACATTGCATTCATTCGAGGTAAGTGTATAGCACTCTGAAATCCTCCATTTGTTATCAGCTTTTAAATTTGGTAGCTGATAACTCGATTAGAATGAATCGATTTGCTTCAGCAAGATATGTAATATTTTCGATACAAATAATTCGAGTACTTTCTCGATTGTATCTACTTTTAGATTTTGTAAACCAGCTAAGAAGTTTCGGTGTTGGTTTTTTATATGTGCAAGCACAGAAATGGCTTTTTTGTTTTCCTCCCAAAACTGTACCAAAACAGTTTAAATATTTTTTAAGTACCTGGTTTTCTGCTTCGTCAACTTATAAACTTCGCATGCGCTTCACCTGCCGGCTATGTGACCGTGCAGTTCTGAAACGCAATGAGAAATAACAATTTTCGCCTGAGCTGACAATTTATTCTAAATTTCATATTTATCCTTTTCGGCTTTTGTTGATAAGGACACTTGTAGCTTCGACGACTTCGACTGCATTATACAAGGCTAGTAAATTTATTACTTCGTATTTTCATGACGGCCAGTATACTTGCTTTGTCGGTATAGACATTTATATTATTTAAGATTATTGTTCATCGTACTTCATTTGATCTTTTCAAGTCGAAAGATTATTGTTTATTGTATTTTATTCGATCTTTTGAAGTCGACAGCGTACATTTGTATTATTTAAGATTATCGTGTATTATATTTCGCCTCAGAGCTCATTGATTACACTTCACAGCGAGTTTGTAAATTAAACAACGCTTAATGGCGCAATATATAGGTGTATCGTCGGCTAGTGGCCTCGATGTATATAACCATCCAACAATATCAACAATAGCAAAATGAGGCACGAGGATCAAATGTTCAATTACAAGCGCAAATAAAGTTATTAAAAGAGATGAATCATTATCTATTATCTCGGATTAAGCAATATGATGAAAAACATATTTCTAGGCTTCGTAAGCAGTCAAATTAATAAAACGCCTGCAGCTACAAACTTAAAACATAGGGATGTGGTTATAACGCGATCAGAGGTAATGAAGAGAAACTAAAGTATTTTGCTCAATATTTAGCAAATACATTTCAGCCACATACCATTGAATTGTATATTAATCTTACTACATCATGTAAGTGTAACGTAACTTTCGACTACGTTATACTGTGGAAGTTGCAAAAAAATTATGACATACATTAATGTAAATAAAGCTCACGGGATTGACAAAATTTCTCCTGTAATTTTAAAATAATTATCGTGTAAAGCTATCATACTCCTAACACATATACGTTCAATGCATGTCTACGTGTTGAATATGTTCTGGATTATTTTAAAATAGCACAGATTATTATGCTACATTAAAAAATAACCAGCAGAAGAAGTAACTTCATACCGCTCTAATATCATTACTTCCTGTTGTTTCAAAGCTTTTCGAAAAACTTTTACTCAAACGTCTAAAGACATTTATTGATCTGCCTAGACACCAATTTGGCTTCAGGAACCATCATTCGACTACAGACCACAGGGTTACATCTGTTATCAAAAAAGAGTCTGAAGGAGGAAAGTATTGTTCCACAGTTTTTCTCGACATATCGCAAGTTTTCGATCGTGTTTAGCGCGAGAACTTATATTCAAAATGAGCAACCTTCTTCCAGAAAACTATTGTAGATTTCGCCAATAATATTTAGATAATCGCCAATTTCGGGTTGCACACGAAGATGCTGACTCTACATTTTACCGTATACAAGCAGGAGTCCTACAAAGTAATGCCCTAGGGTCAACCTTATACTTCTTGTATACCCAAGATTTACCTATAGATGACGATACAATAACTGTAACATTTGCTGATGATATTGTTGTACAGTGTTAGCGATAAATAAGCTGAAATAAGAGCAAAACCTAAAAGAGCGCTTAATCGCATCCACAAATAGACAAGAACATTGAAGATTGAGCTTAATCAAACAAAATATATTCACTTTATTTACGTCTACCGTACAATCGATATGAAGCACAAAGTATACGTAGGTGATAGAACTGTATCTCAAGCAGAATCAGCTAGATACCTCAGAATAAATTTGAATACGCCCCTTATTTAGCGAATTCCTATATGAAGATCAAACAAATCAAGACAAAAACACGTCAATTACACTGGCTTATCAGTCGCAACTCTCCATTTATCGTGTAAGCGGTTATTATACCAATAAATAATAAAGCCAATCTGGAAGTACGAGATCTAACTATAGATATGTGATAAGAATGAAAATCGTAATAAGATCCAGGTCAGACAGAACGTCATCCTGCGTGCAATACTCGATAAATATCGGTTTTCACGTAATGATGACATTCACCATGATTATCGGATGATGCTCATCGACGATATCATCAAATAGTTCTCTAAAAAGAATGAGAAACGACTTTTTCAAGATGCCAACGTGGAAGCAGTTAAACTTCTCGGCACTCACTTAAATGATAATTATATTTTAGGAACTTTAACTATCAAGTTAATTGCTTGACACTCGTTTGTACCACCTAACAAAATACGTACTGTGTTGCGTGATTAACTTAAAAGAGTTGCGTATTTAACATTAAGTAAAAATTAAAAATATATATATATATATTGAGCATGCGAGATGAATTTGTACAGTTAATATATCTTGCAAACTAACGTATCAAAAAATAGGTGAAAAATTATTTTCATTAACGTAGTTTTTTTTTTTTTTAAATATTCCGTGCCATGTACTGCTCCAAAGGGCCTATCCGTTATTATATATGTGAAGATAATTTAGTGTGAACGAGGAAAGTTATAAGAGTATTTTCATTTTTAGGTAAAAGGATTTCATTAAGTGTGTTAGGAAAGTGTATTGAAGAGCAAATGGAGTTATATAGAGAAGAGTGATTTGAACATTACAGGTTGAGCAAGTAGGACGATCGGTTTTGGATAGAATATGAAAATGAGTCAAACGAGTGTCACACAACATCACTTCATCCTGTCTTGTGCGATAAACACGTTGTATAGGCCAGATACCATTTTGTTTAGGTAAACCGAAAATTCTGACTCTTGCTTGTTCCTTGAATTTATGAAACGTGCAGCGACGCATATCAAAACATGTTGCTGGAAGTAATTCTGCAGGAGACATGAAAGCGACTTCTTTTGCAGGTCGATCTTGCTTATTCATTCCTTCCATATCCCCTATATATCCTGGAATCTAAAGTATATGGGTCTGCAGACTTTACTTGCTGATTACCAAAGTAATTTTCACTGCCAAATTAATGCATACATCTGGAATTTTCTTTCAGCTGTTTTTGATCGAACACAGCGAGTCTGTGACAGTGGTAATTTCCTGTTCATTTTTAGAAGATGCAATTATTATAGAATTGCAAAGAGTTCACACGATAGACACTATAGGATAACGGAAGATTATACACAACACCATAGCAACAGCAATCATCATTTTTTTATCCACCTGTGTAATATATTGAAAGGGTGCTGTATTGCGAAAGGAATTTACTCATTTTCTGTTGAGATATGTTTTGGTTTTCAGAGCAATATACTGTAAGATCAGTATTGTAAATGACAAGGTTTGTCTCCAAGGAGGTAACAGGAATGGATTGATAGGTATAATTAGCGGGAAATCAGAAAGCTGAATAACAAGTAGCGCTGTTTTTTACTTTGTATGAAAGATTTGTATTCCTATACGGTAATTTTGAATCTTTCATAATGCGAGCTATTTCTAATGGTATTTGCTTAAAACTAATATGTAAAATTTTAAAATGACATAATGGCGATGTAGATCTAAATTCATTTGCTTCATGTTGTATAATTGACGTTGTAGGGAAAGCGCTGAGAGCGAGACGAAGTGCTTTGTGATGTATTAAATCTAAGGAACATAACTGTGTTGGTTAAGCAGATGAGTAGGCAAGAAATCTGTCATCACATTTGGAATGTATCAAGGTTCTGTAAATTTTTAATAATAAGTCTTTATCTGCACCATTATTTTAGTGGTTTATAAGCGTACATATAGTGTTTTATAAGTGTATATATTGAATTTTTAAATTCATATAATACGATTTGGACTATTATTTTCATGTTTATTTCTTCTTTTGGTCAGTTTGAAATAATAATAAGTATTGCTTATAAAATGTTCGTAAATTACGTGCAATTTTGTTCATACGAAACTGTCATTTTATTTGCTTGATGTTGTTTCAAACGCGTGAAAGAAAATTTCGCTTTTTTCGCGTAACAAGATTAAATATGAGTAATGGTTGTTTTAACATAGGATATTCATCTGACGATGATTTTTCGGAAATTTCATCTACGACCAAAATGATAGACGTGATATTAGAAAAAGATCACGATGGAAGTTTGGGTATTACATTACAAGGTGGTGTGCATCCGAATGTACAATATTCCAGACCGGTTTATGTAACGTACGTGAAACCTGATGGACCAGCTGATAAGTAAATAGAACCATATATTATCACATTTATTAACATCCTGACAAATTAAATGAAATTATTTATTTTATTTCAAAAAATTTACTCTCACGGGCGCAAGTTTTATGGGAAAACTTTATAACTAAAAGTCCACTTTTAAAGTAAAAACCAATCAAACCAAGTGTATGTGCGACGTATTTAGTGACAATATCAGATATCTAAATCATACAAAGAAAATAGATTATTATATATAGGGAATCTGTGAGATTAATCGAAATACTTCTTCAATGAATCTGTTCATTGCTGCCCGAGTAACTTGTTTTGTAGTACAAAACAGAATTAATTTTATTATTAAAAATTATAGAATGTTAAAGCATATATATATATATGTGTGTGTATGTGTATTTTTACGTCAATCGTTGATAGACATGCTGCTTTAATATTTTTAATTCTTAAGGCGAAATCTAAAATTAAACTAGTTGGAGACTGCATTAATCAAGATCGTAAAATATCAAAGATAATCTGAACTTTAACGAATATTAAATATGATAATTTAATAAAATACGTTTTTATAAGTGATAATATAAAATAAATGTAAATATTTTCCGTTTATTGTTTATTTTGATCCGGGTTACTATATTTACGTACTTTATATTCACTCTTCTCTTTCTAATAATATAATTTCTAATTATTTATAATATCTTCAAAATAATTAAGTATTAAGTAACATCTATCTAATTGTGCACTCTCATTATTATAAATGCTATATTTTTGATGTATTTGCCCCGTTATAATATAAACTATTTCTCCCTTATGATTTATTATTATTTAATTATATTAATTATCCATGTCAATATTGAATAATTTTATATTATCAATTTCTAATCGGTAAAAATTATTTAAAACTTAATTATTTCAAAATGTAATTCTACGTTAGTTTGGATACATATAAAATATCAAATTTGCCCTTCTGAACTGTCCTTATCATAATTATATCAGAAAGATTTATTTGCTCGTGACACATGTATGTTATTTTTAAATATTTTAAACCACCGAGTATTATCATCAGTATTTCAAATATTTTTAACATATATTAAAAATTCGTATCAAATTCTCTTCAGTCATATAAAAATGGTTTAATCGTTTATTTGCATGATCAATAAATTCGTTGTGTATATAATGTAAACATCTGAAATTCACGAAAAAATTATATTCTGTTGCATCTATTTTTTTTTTTAAATTATTAATAGCATTTCAGATTATTCTACGCGTATACGATTAAGGACAGAACAAATCAAGCATTTACGTGTTGAAAATATTAGTTCATTTTAAAATAAATTTTATTTTTACTTGCATTAACTTAATCAGGCGATCTATTATATTTTTCTAAGATTTCATTACGAATTTCAAAATTCATTAGTTTAGATTTTCAAGCAAACGTGGGCATCTAATTTCTTATATAATATGCTAATAATTTAAACAACACTATTTAAATAAGCGAATCTTTAATTAATAGATAATCATTTTACGTATTTGAATCAGGGAAGGAACTATTCAAACGGGAGATCGTTTATTGGCTATTGACGGTTATTCTTTAGCCGATGTCAGTTTATCTGAAACGCATACTTTGTTACAACAACTAAATAATCGATCTATGGTGCGTTTAACTATCGAATACGATGTTACAATCGTTGGTGATTTCACCGGACCCATGTTAATTGAAATGGAAAGTCCTCGAGGTCATCAACTCGGTTTAACGTTAACAAATACACCTTATAACGCGGCCGTCCTTATAGACGAAATACGACCTGGTAGCATATCGGACAGGTAGCAAGAATTTATGAACATATATATATGTATGTATTCCTACCTTATATTGATTATCTTTTTTGCCATTCGATTAAAAACTGTATCTGCTTTAGATGCGGAGCTTTACATCCTGGAGATCAAATACTCGCTATAAATAGCACTCGCGTTGATGGCTCTAAAATGGCGGCCACAGACGTATATAAATTATTACGGTTATGCGGTAATATTAATAATAGTACCAGTTTGGTTATGGAAATATTACCGTTTTACATTTTTTCCAGAAACCATACAAAACCAAACGGTATTATGTTTTATTTTGTTTTGCGTTTTAAATCATTATTTGAAGCACAACAAGTTAAAATCTTTTCATTAAGTCATGTTGTTATAAAATGCATAAATGTAAGCGTGGTTTAAACGTCATATATTATCATGGTACACAATAAGAAAAAACTGCCGAAGAAGTTACTTCATATGGCTCAATTTTTCAGTTATACCGAGACTTTTTGAAAAGATTATATTTAAACGTTTTAAATCATTCATCCATGTTCACAATCCCCTGTTTTACTTTAGAATAAGCACTCAATTATAGAACAAGTCTAGAGAATTACATAAATAATTGAAAAAGCATACGGAGAGAAAATATACTGTTCTACAATATTTCTAGACATATCAATCGTATCTGGCACGAAGTTTTGTCTACAAGATGACTAATCTTCTACATGGAAATTACTGTAGACTTTTACATTCATACTTGACTAATCGTCAATTTCGGGTAGAACGCAGTCGACATTTTACCACACAAGCGGCTTCAACAGGATATCGTTCATGAGCCTATTCTATACCTCTTGTACACGCAAAACTCAATGGCAAAATAATAACAGCCACTGCATTCAGAGACGATATTGTTTTGCTCTTTATCAGTGAGAACAAGATCGAAGCGGCAGAAAATCCCTAGTGCGCGCCTAATTGCAACAGAAACTGATCTATCGACTGGAAAATAAGGTAAACGAGGTCAAATTTCTCCATACATATCGCCATTGCGTCCAGAAACCAAAAGTTTATTTAGATGATTGAGTTATCCTGTACGTTGAACCAGCGAAATATTCCGGAATATATATAGATCAGCGAGTTTCACATCAGAATGAAGGTGAAACAAATAATGATCAAGATGCGTCTATTGACTCATTTGTCGGAAGTCTACATTAGATACAAAGTGTAAACTATTATTTTACCAACAGATGTTAACTCCTTCAAACAAGCATTAAGAAGTGTGTACGTATATATTTCCGAACTTATTTGTTCATCTTATATATTCCGAAATTTTTTGATTTCAATTTTATATTCATTTTTATTAAAACATTTTGAGTTGCTAGTAATTATTCTTTTTTTTAATGTAATGCACACGCGCACACACACACACACACATATATATATATATATATATATATATATAATCTGATATTTGCACATTAGATTGTCATCTTAAAGAAGAAATATAAAGAAATATAAGTATTTAATAAAAATAAACTATAGAACTGTGTAATGCATGATTTTCTTGTAACCTCTAGCGAGGAACTGTAATACTCATTTTATCGCGACTGTAAATATAATTTATATACAGATTTCATTTATAAATAGATCACATTTATCGCGTAAAGCTAAAATCATTTTATTTAAAAAACCTTGTTTTAAGGGAGAAAAATTAATACCTTTTTGATATTTATGAAATCAGTTCATCTATGTTGCAGGGTGAAAATATGAAAATCTTGTTTCTGGTACATTTCGAGAATATATTAAATTTCCATTACTTATTATTAAGGAAATATTAAATTACTAGAATTCCAAAATCATTCGACAATATTAAAATTTTTCCATTTGACGAAGAAATATTACCGTCCATTTGCTCGGACTATGTGATGAAGGAAACATTCAAAATTTTGGTTAAAACTTCATTCATAATGTTTTGGTTTTCGATTTTCATTTAGAACAAATTCTTCGGTAGTCTTAAACATCTATGAAACATGTAACATTCATTCATAATGCCACAGTTCGAGAGATTCAATGCATCTCTCTATATTCGTGTTCAGTCTTCAACAACGTATAAAAAGATTATTAATTGTAAAAGTGTGTGAAGTTATGAGAATAACAAATATTTGATATTGATTGTTCCAGATTTTGAACAATGTGATTATTATAATTTACCTTTTGCAACAAATTATCTGTCGTCTTGTTATTCGAATCGCAATGTTCCTACAGAATATAGCATTCCTCAGCATTATGATGTACCTACTATACAGCCTAGTAAGTTAATTAAAAATTACTCACTTTATTCGTGTCGTTTTAGATAAAAAATTTTCTTCACGAACAAATAACATTTTTAAGTATTTTTTTCTCGGAAGGAGGTTATTTAAAATTAGTCGTAAATTTTTTAGTTTAAATATTAAATTTTTTGTAGTCGAATACAGTAACTGAAGTTACTTTTATCAGATGTTTTTTGTTCAGTAACATTAAATTCAGACTGGTATAACGAATAAAGTAAAAACGGTAAACAGTCTTATGTTATTCGTAGCTAATAAATTAAAATGAAGATAATGTTGGAGTGGTAAGTTGTAGAAAATAAATCATAATTGAGGAATAATTAAACGGTTTATTATTACCTGCAGCATGTTATAGGTTATTTCGATAAAATATAGCAGACTTTATATTAGTTCGATAAGTAATGTTATTCATATACAATTAACAAATAAACTTTAGGTAATTAATTACTTTTTAATACAAACGTCAAAAAGTTGTTCAATGAAATGATGTATACAATTAGTTTCGTATAGGTAAAACTGATGTTAGTGATGAAATGTTCGTATTAAAATTATGATAAAAATGGATGAGATTAAAAAGTGAGCGAATTTCGAAAAAATAATTATTGGTAAGGAAACTCTAGTAGAGCTATGTAAAAGTTGTAATTTTTATTGAAATCAAGATCAATAATTTAAAGATTTATAGTTTGGAGAATGTCTATTTTGTGGTTAATGCCCGGCTCATATTAAAACGAAAGCGCTGTAAACCTTAACAATTTCTTTACAAAATAATCTCGTGCAATGAAAAAAATATTGTATATCGCTCAGTTATTACGTTATTACGTACAAAAATAGAATTTATAATTGTGTTTAAAAATTCCAACACCTAATATTTTTCTAATTCTAAATTTCATATTAGATACCTGTCGGTTAAACGTAACATTTAGTTATATAAATGTAAATAAAATATGGTTCAGGTTTTTATAATACCGGACATAATATATAACGTTAGAAAATATTTACATTTAAATTATAATAAAGCCAATAATAGTCAAGAGTTAACAGACTTTTTGTTATATCCTTTGTAGCATATTCTTTCAATTTAGTTGGCGAGAACTTTACTCAACCGTTTTCACGTTTTGCAAAAACCTTAAAATTATCTGAATACTTCAAATAGTCGTAATGTTTTTGAAACTGTAGAAAAATATTATCTTGAAACGACAAAAACGTTACATTATCTTATAATTTATTAATACTGTTCTTCATTTTGCTGTTTTTTGTGAATTGCGATCTTAAATTAAAACTTTTTCATTTTATATTTTTTAAATATTCACTTGACAGCCAAAAAGCTTTATGATTTTTAACGAAGAAAAAAAATTAGTGATTTTAACTTCTTTTTTGTTGTTTATTTTAATTTTAAATGATACACATATTTTGTTTACACATATTGGTTTGAAGCGGTACAGCAATTATATTGATAGAATTATTTCTAAAATAATTTAATTGATAAAAATAATGTAACTTGATTTATTGATATATGATATTGATAAGTTAATTAGTGTTTGGTTGTCGATATTTTAATTTATTATATTTTTATTTTTTCCTATTAGTTACGTTTAAATGCGAAAGTTTTAATGATTTTTGCTAAAGTTATACCGATTTTTCTAAGTAATTTAAAACGAGTATGCCTCATTTTAAATTCTTCAGTTTAATTTTTTTTTATTTCACATTCTGTGATGAAGTGAAATTATTCAGTATTGTGTATAATTAAATTGAAATAAATTTGTAACATTTAATACAATTAAATTGATAAAATATTAATTGCCTGAAATAAAGAAAACCGGATGCTTTTTTTTTACAATGATTAAATAAGCATTCATTTACATTTCACATTTTACGGAATTGTTACATTTGTTGAAAATCAACACTATAATAATTTTTTTGCAGAACCAACAAGTGCAACTAAACAAATGACGTTGACATTACATTCCAATGATAAAGTGGGTTACGGATTATCGGTTTTCAGTTTAGCAAATAATCCAAAAATTATTATACATTCTTTAGTTCCTGAAGGTCCTGCTGATAAGTAAGTCTAACTTTGATTTAGATGTATTGCATATTTATCAGTTTCGAACAGCGAATTTTCCTTGATTGAGTGGCGACTATTAAAATAATAACTTTATAAATCTTTGTTTTCTATAATACGTTTGTGGCTGTTGAAACTGTTTTGATTATTCTTTCAGAACTGATATACTACAAATTGGAGATGAAATAATCACGGCTAACCAATGTCCCTTGACAGGAGTCACAAGCGACCCTCAACCTCTACACAAAGTTCCTGGTATACCGCTCGGTACTGTCACCTTACGAATTGAGTACAGTATTAATAAACGATCCATTTCTAACGATGATATCATTACCATTGCGCTTAATAAGTACAATAATCGAAATGTAGGGATTACCATATCCGGTTTGTACTCTTTTGGAATGTGTTTATTTTTTACACACACACATTAAATAATCTACTGGTAAATTAAGTTAATGTGTTATAGTAGTGTAGCTATATATACAAAGACAGCTCTTCAGGCGTATACTTGACTTTATGATCGTATATTTAGTTTTTTACAGCGTGTGCTCTTTTTTTTTTAGTGAATATCTATTATTAAATATATAAATAAAATATTAACCCTTTCAGTCATGATTTCCGCTATATGGTATATGAAATTTTAATACTAACAAAATTTGTTTTCTGACTGACGTAAAATATCTCAATTTTTAACATATTTATATAAATGCTTCAGAAATTAAGAAACAATACTATATAATAAACACATGTATAAAATTTATAATTTGGTGTAGGAATTTTATAATGTATGGCTGAAAGGGTTAAAAAAACATGTTTTGATATAAACATCAAAAAGTATATTGTTCACAATCTTAAATTTATAAGAGTTCTTCGTTACTTTCCCAGGTTTAAACTTGTTCCTTTAAGACGCGTGTTTAAAAAACAAATATTTGAAAATAAATACAACTAATTAAACTGGTATTAAATGAAAATTATCTACTATGGAAAATCCGTAGTTCGTTTTTTCTAGGGACCAAAATCAAAAGTGGTTTTTTGTATATGCTTGAAAATGATGTGATTGTCGAAAAGCTTTGCGTTAATAAAATAATTTTTATAGTGATTAACTTTGTTTTTATTTTGTTTTGTTAAGTCCATTAAGCCTACTTTCAGATGTAATGTTCTTCAGATAAGTCTTCAGTCTTCTCAGGCTGGAGAAGTTCTTTTTACGGTTGCGACAGAAACAGGTAGAACTGCTAATAATTTTAGACGAATATAAATGTTTGGAAAAAAGTCTCGTCACATTTTTCTAGAGAATTAACAGCTGTTTTTGGAAGTTTTGAAGTATTTTCCGAAGTTTGATCTTCCATGTAGCGTACACAGAGAAAAAATTGTTCGATCTTGTTTATATCAGAAGTTTCATCTTCTAAAACGGAATAAAACTCTGACTTTCTGACATTTTCTACCATTTTGGATTGCATCAAATAACCAAATGTGTTAATGAGGTCGTTTTGAATGAAAGAACTTGTGTACATTGCCTTCCCACCAATGGTCGTTAATTGTTTTTTAAGAACATTATCGCCATTGTTGGCTCGGTATCTCAACAACGATTCAAAATTTCCATCGTTTTGTTCTGGTTTTTCGAGGTTTATTCGACCAGAAGCACGATGATCCCTTCGATCGATTTGTTGCCTTCTGCAAAATCGTATTTGTATATAGGGATCAGCCTTTTTCTATTATTCTCAATATCCAATCTTTTTTTTGGAAACTTACTTGATCGATAATACTTTCAGTTTTTGAACTATAACATTCGTATTATCAGTAATCGAAACAGATTGTTTGTGATAGAATAAGTTTTCATGATTGATAAATATTTTAAATTGTGCGACGCTACTCTCACTCCGTTTATCTACACAAACTCGTGCGACGTCACATTCAATTATTATTATTACGGTTTTAAATTATATGTTATTATTATATTATCATTATTAGAAATATATTTAATTATTATTATTATCATTGTTATTATTATCATCGATATTATTATTATAAAAAAAATATTGAAAAAAAAAAAAAATATATATATATACTTATATGGTACACGTTACCAACATTGGGTTATACTCCACGAACTCGCCGGTCCAGATGGGATGCCATGTGGTATCGCCCACGACCGCTAATTGAATAGAAAAAACAAACGCGTTTTTTTTTGTTTTATTAAAATTTATTGTTATACCTTAACGCGCGCGATTTTCGGATACGTTTATATTATTGCTAATTTAAAAAAAAAATGTGTTACCGAATTTTATTAATTATTTATATAACTGGAACTTTCCCTGGCCTGGATGGACGTGACCCAAACTCCGCGATCGAAGGCTCGACGATCCATTCTATCCAACCGTTGAGCATAAACTAAACTGACTGATCTACTAACTTTCCTAGCTTTCCTGGAGGCGCTGCAGGTCTCTTATTATTATCATTTTTCTAGTACCTTATTCTTGGCAAAATGCCGATTTCTTTGTATTTATATTTTCTATACATTTTTTTTTCTTTAATGTATTTTGTCGTTTTTGTGAACAAAAAAACTAATAGTTCGACTAAGGAAAAGTTCCATCATTTCTTATATTCTAAGGTTATTTATATATATATATCTATATCATATATACATATTCTTATACTTACTTTTATTATTAGTACGGCAACCAGCGGTAACATATAAATACCTGCACTCATTGTATATGGTTCTAGGAATTGTCTAAATTCGTTATTTCGGCGAAACCCTACGATTTATCTTTTGGAACTAGTCAATCAGAAAATTCGGAACTGTTTCTTTTAGTCTTCGACTAAAATACGGAAGGATCCCATTTTATCAAGTCTATTTTCACCTCCTTTTGTCGGCACTTGCTACGCTAATTATTATATTTTTTATGGATATTTTTCTTATTTTTTCATACATATTACCTTCGACGAATTTTTCAAAAACTCTAATCCCTGGCGCCAGCATTCCCTCTCCTATACATATATATACATACATATATTATACTGTTAATTCTCATATTTTTCAAAAGTCACGTTCACCGTGTCTACATATAACCCACGTGGTATATACGTACACACGTATACATATATATGTTCCTTCCTATCTTTCGTAATATATTAGTTAATATATTATTATTATTATCATACGTATCCCTCAATCCTCTAATTTTTTATTATTAATTTTAATATTTTAATTAATTACCACTCCTAATAATGTAACAAGTAGGGTTGTTACAATTGGTAAAAGGCTGCGTAATAAACGCTCTTGCTACTTGGTGATCCCCTTTCCCTATATATTTTGTATTGGAAAATAACAAGCAATACTTACAAAAAGATCCGGATTTTTCCTCGGAATACGTTAACCATGTAAATTCATTTAGCCGCTTTATTTGAAAAGATTTAGTATGGTTTGAACTGGTAATGAAAGAAAATTTGTATCCAGGATGAGATTTTCAAACATTTTCCAACAATGAAATTTTTTCTCCATTTGTTAAGGAGACGAATGGAATTGCTTTGACAATATTTTCCAACATCGTAGATATTTTTCTTTACATAAATACTATCTTTAATAATCGGAACTAGATCAGCAACACAGTTTATAATAAAAACATCGCAAGAAGCAATTCTACTAACACAGTCAATTTCAGCATTGTCACCATCAGGCCTATTTGCACTTTGTTCTTTCGTAACACCACCGACTTCAGTACTGTCTCGAGTGGCATTAATAGACTTAATCATATTTGGTTTTTTTAGTTTTGAATAGAAACTTGTCTGTTCATTGTAAATGTGGTTCCTTTATAACGAACAATAGTGTAACTATAAAGTACGCAAACATTAACTATTAAAACGCGACGCAAAAAGATCGGAACAGAAATAAAATTCGCCGGACAGTAAATAAAAATAGGAGTAATTTTTAAAGGAAATAACCGATTTATTTATCGAAATTGCTATTAGCAACGAGTAATGAGCGAGACGAATATCACGACATATCGGAAGCAAATAGAATACTTAACTAAGCGACATTTATAATTGGAAACGAATAAAGTAGGATCCTGGTATCAGAAAAGGGGGGGAAATCGAGAAAAAACAAATAAAGACGGAAACGACAAAAATAAATTATTCGTAAACATCGAAAAACGATCTGAAAGACTTACAGTCGTCACAAATACACGAACAGAAAGTGAGAAGTGATAAAAAAACACAGACTCAGTGTACATTGTTCAATGCTGTGAAACAGAACAACGAAGATCAAGTATAGAACATGTGAATCATCAAAGTTCAGTCAGATTAACTGATACATCTGACTATTTGAGCCGGACGAGAGGAATCTATTGTAATTCATACTTTATTATTTCTTTATTTTTTCATTTTGCCCCTTCTTTATATTGGCTCCTGCTGTAATTATATTTAAAAGTAATAATAATTGATGAAGTATTGATATTTGATTTTATTTGTTCGTGAACGATACGTGAATGTTTTTTTTTCTTTTTATTCTCAATTACTTTAACAAGGTTCAGGAATATTTTTTTACTCGGTGGATGATTTTTCAGTAATTATTCCATGTAGTTCTGTTAGTTTAATTGTATTACCCGTTCTTATATTAACGTGTGATTTTTTTATATACCATTCTATCGTATTGTATTATCTACATTATAATAACGTGCGATTTTATATACTTTCGTCGTGCGTAACCACTATCTCGTAATTGTAACATTTAAGAATAACGCTATATGTATAAGAATAATATATATAACCCAATTTCGTACATTACGTGCGATGTCTAAATTGCACACCGCCAATAAAACAACTGCGTGTACCAAAGTTGGTGCCGCAAGTTGTAGTGGCAACAGCAATACGACTACTCTCAGTACTGTTAATAGTACTAGTAGTAGGAACAGTAACAATATTAATAATAAGAATGATGAAAGTGGGAACTGTTATGCCCCTGTTAACGATAATACCAACGCTACCCATGAAATAGAAATGGAAGAAAGCAACAATCTTAAAGAACCCATTAAATCAGTACCACCATTAAAGATCGTATCAAAACCGCATAATACTTGGCAAATAATCCCTACCCGAAAAAGGGCGCGGATTCCAACGCCGGAATTATCACCACAAATATCTTCAAAATGTACGAAAAAAAGTAACAGGTTCTGGCCTTTACTGAACCATACAGATTCTGATACTAATCAAATACTCTCTCAAGAAAACAAAGAACCGACCGCATTCAAAACCAACGAAGTTAAAAACTTGCCGAAACCACCTCCTATAATTATATACGGAGTAATTAACTACAAAGAAATGACAAATTGCATATCTTCGATTATAACAAAAGAAGAATACACTTGCCAAGCCTTAAACGATAACAAAATCAGACTGAAAACCAACAGCTCTGACAACTATAGAAAAATAATCAAACTTTTGAAAGACCTAAATGTAATCTACCATACTTACCAACTTAAAGAAGAAAGAGCATACCGTGTGGTAATTAAAAACCTTCATCATACGATTCCGCCCGATGACATAAAGGATGCGTTATATGAAGCAGGCTTCACAACAAGGAATGTAATAAATGTACTTAAACCTAAAACAAAGCAACACCTTCCAATGTTCTATGTAGACTTAGAACCTGATAGCAACAACAAAAACATTTACAACCTACAATATTTGCTCAACACGAAAATCAATGTAGTACCGCCGTACGCAAGTAAAGGGATAATACAATGCACGAGGTGTCAATCATTTGGTCACAGTAAAACATATTGTACATTACCATACATTTGTGTTAAATGTGGCGAACAACACGAAACAAGGAACTGTCATAAATCAATGGATACACCTGCAAAGTGCATCCACTGTGAAGGTAGCCATCCGGCTAATTACAAAGGATACACTATATATAAACAGTTACTACAACTAAGAAACAATTCTAACAAGATACCGCAACGAAGACGAAAACAACAGCCGCAGCCAACTGATACAAATTATTCACAAACTATCGGTCAGCCTGATTCTAGACAAAGTAATCATATTTCTAATAGTACTTTCGCTGATGTGCTAAAGGGTCGTATTAAAACTAACCAAGAAACAATAGATCCTGATAAGAATAATCGCGTAACTAATAACGAGATTATCAGTAATGACAAAAATAATAACGATATTATAAGACAGCTCACCGAATTCTTAACTGAATTCAGAACCATGTTCAATCAACTAATTCAGCAAAATGGGATGATAATCAACATGCTATCAACGGTAGTTAACAAATTAATATAAAAATGAGCAGGTTTCTCAGAATAGCTATTTGGAATATCAATGGTCTGGTGCAGTACCGCCATGAAGTGGAAGCGTTCTTAATTACCAACAAAATAGATGTATTAATGTTATCTGAGACACATTTCACTGATAAAAGTTACGTTAAAATTCCTCAGTACACCATTTATCATACACTACATCCAAGTGGTAATGCACGCGGAGGTACAGCTATCCTTATAAAAACGTCTATGAAGCATTATGAGATGAATAAATACTCAAAAGAATACTTACGTAAAAATTGACATCTTGTTTGGTCCACTCGCACTATCGTCTGTCTACTGTCCTCCAAAACATAATATACAACAAATTCACTTTGAGGAATATTTCAAAAGCTTAGGAAATAAATTTATATCCGGTGGTGACTATAACTCAAAGCATATTTCATTTGGGTCACGGCTGACAACATCGAGAGGAAAACAGCTTCACGCATGTATTCAGAAAAATAATTATTGCACTCTATCAGATGGAATTCCATCTACTGGCCAACTGACAGAAGAAAAATTCCAGACTTGCTGGACTTCTTTATCAGTAACGGAATTAATAAGAACCATACATTAATCGAATCCTCTCTGGATGCTACCTCCGATCATTCACCAGAAATTTTAAACATAAGTACCAGTACAATACAAATAGCAACAAAACCAATACTATCTAACAAGAACACCGATTGGACAGCATTCCAAGAGTTTGTAGAAAGCGGAATAAACTTGAAAGTGCCGTTGAAAACACGAACAGATATAGAAATAGCTGTAGAAAACCTTACTAAGTGTATTCAGAAGTCTGCATACTTAGCCACGCCTGTAAATGAAGATAAAATGATTATAAGAAAACATCCGAAAGTAATAAAGAAGATGATCTCGGAGAAAAGAAAATTGAGAAGAATTTGGCAGATCGATAGAAATCCCGTTAATAAAACTATTCTAAATAGAGCAGCTAGACAATTAAAAAAAAAACCTTCTAGAACTAAAAAACGAAACATTTCGAGAGTATATAGAAAATCTAACTCCGACTAAAACAACTGATTACAGCTTGTGGAGGGCTATAAAAAATATAAAAGCAGATCACACCTATCAGTGTCCCCCTATAAGAATGAAAAACAAAGAATGGGCACGAACTGAACAAGAAAAAGCGGATGTCTTTGCCGAATACCTAGCAGGAATTTTTGAACCACACAAAAATGAAAACTCTATTCATGAAAAGAAATTAATGGAATATCTAGAAACACCATTGCAGATGTCACTACCTATTAAATTAACATCGCCTATGGAAATAAATGCACAATTAAAACAACTTGATATAAAGAAAGCTGCCGGACACGATTTGATAACTCCAAAAATTCTAAAAAAATTACCGAGGAAAGCTGTTACTTTAATAACACTCATTTTTAACGCAATCCTTCGTACGGGATATTTTCCGGTGCAGTGGAAATTTGCTTCAATAAAATTGATTCCAAAACCGGGTAAACCTCAAAATGAAGTGTCCTCTTACAGGCCAATTAGCCTGTTACCGGTTCTCTCCAAAATATTGGAAAAACTACTTCTCCGGAGAATCAAACCAATTCTTGAAGAAAATAAAGTGATACCAGACTATCAGTTCGGATTCAGGAATCACCATAGCACCATTGAGCAAGTACATAGAATAGTCGACATCATAAACAAAAGTTTCGAAGAAAAGAAGTATTGTTCAGCGGTATTTCTCGACATTGAAAAGGCCTTTGATAAAGTCTGGCACGTTGGCTTATTGTACAAATTAAAACTTAAATTACCTCACGAGTACTACCAGCTAATGAAGTCATATCTAACAGAAAGATATTTCCATGTTAATGTTAACGGGAATTACTCACGAATTCATTCGATACAATCGGGAGTACCTCAAGGCAGTGTACTCGGACCAACACTGTACCAGCTCTATACATACGACTTTCCAGTTAACGAAAATACAGACACAGCTATGTTTGCCGATGACACCGCTATTCTCTCGACTCATCGTGATAATAATTTAGCAGCCGAACAACTTCAAAACCATCTACTACACGTAGAAAAGTGGTTTAGACTGTGGAAATTCAATATTAACGAATCAAAATGCAAGTAAGTTTTATTTACTTTAAATAAAAGCAAAAATTTACCGATTAAGTTAAATGGGCAAACAATTTCCGAATCGTGTAACGTAAAATATCTTGGATTACACCTTGATAAACGGCTTACCTGGAAAAATCATGTTATTACTAAACGTAAACAGCTCAGCATTACATACCGAAATATTTATTGGCTGATGGGCAAATATTCAACACTGTCGTATGAAAATAAAGTATTACTATATAAAACAGTCTTGAAGCCAATCTGGTCATATGGTATCCAGATTTGGGGTACAACGAGCAACTCTAATTTAGACATAGTACAAAAATTTCAATCTCAAGTATTGCGGAATATCGTGTCAGCGCCATGGTATGTCCGCAATGACGACATACACAAGGATCTCCGTATACCGTCTGTTAAAGAGGTAGTCAAAAGCTGCGCTGAAAGATACTTGTATCGACTTCAAACCCACATCAATCCACTAGCAGTCAATGTTCTACGTAACGGCGTGCAATTCCAACGACTGAAGAGACGCAGTCAGATCGGAAATCGACCGTAGCGATCAACTAGTTTATATATATTATATATCATATATTATATTATATTGTAGAATAATACTAAGATAAATTAAGGGATACGACCGTTGGGAAGTGTCCCGTTATAGCTTTTAAACAGATCAGTGCTGCTTATTGTTCAACCGAACAGATTGCACGCATCTTTAAGCGTTTAAAAAAAAAAAAAAAAAAAATGTAGTTCTGTCGTCGTTACTTTTAATATTAAAATTACGCATAGCTTAGATACTTATAAAAAGTTTTGAAATTTCGTTCGAAATATCGAATAACTTAATTTGATGTTCCCGAGGAAACTAGTTTCATTTATTTTTAATTTACTATATATTTGACAAAAAACGTTATAATCTATCTTATATTCGAATAATGCTGAACAGAAAATTAAATAACTTACTTTTTTCTAGATTACAAAGGATATTTAATGATTTCTGATATGAAATCGGGCTCGGTTGCAGAACGTAATGGAGCTTTATCAGTTGGCGACAAAATACTTTCCATTAATAATCAACCGGTGTTCGATTGTACTGTAGAGCATGTTTCAAATATGTTAAATGAAGAACATGAGAGTATGGTATTGGAAATTCAAAAGAACTATTCGGGTAATGTGTTATATGCTATGATTATTTGTATGTAAGAACTAAAAATCTAAAGTAATAAAAAAAAAGTACAGGTTTTCTTATTTAATAAATATATGTTACCATTATATACACTCAAATAATTGTTGTGATGTAACTTAATGTTATATAAGATTATGTTTAATCCTTTCGAGTTTATACTTGGTGTATATGAATCTGATTTGATTTGTATAGTAACTAACAACTGAACAAATAAGTACATTGTCGTGGTATGAATACTCCGGAAATATCCTGTATATATTGCAGTTCTACAACTTCATGCATACTTAGTGTACTGAAGAACACCAAGAATACACCTAATTCGTCTATTTTTGAATAATTTGTAGTTTATTAAAAGTAGCTTTTGAAACCGAACTTCAAGGTGCACAAAGTTAAGAAAAAAAAAATTGATAAGACATTGTACATGATTACGTCGTTGTTGACATTAGATTCGCAGTGTTGCAGTGAAGTTGAAGATTTATATATACATATTGGAGATACCATTGCGGATTACCCAACGTGATGCTGTGGAAGGCTGTTTATATTTTAATTAAATATGCTAATTTCTCGGGAAGTGTTATTTATTATGTTGGGGCAATTATTAATTGTAGATTATGCAGATGGGGAAGGGACGATACATTATACGAAGGTGTAATATATGGGGAACGTAGTAAGATAAGATAAAGCCCAGAACGTAATAGCAGATCATTAAAAAAACATGATCGGGATTGCAGTTCGAGTAGATCGTCTACTTTTGTAGGTCTGAGGCAGCCTGTTATAATGTGTACTGTTTCGTTTAGGGCTACATCAACCTTCTTAGCACGGATTGACTGTGCCCATACGGGGCATGCATATTCTGCCGTCGAGAAACACAAGGCCATTGCCGAAATACATATAACATCTGGCTTGGCGACCCATGAAGATCCAATTAGCTTCCGTATTATTCCATTTCTTGTTTGGACTTTGTTTTTAGGTTTTTTCACAGTGCACACGAAATGTTAAGCTTCTGTCCAGTGACACTTCCAGATACACCGGGTTTTCCTGATGCTGTAGCATTGTTCCGTTCCAATGTATTTTTAGCTTTCGTCTTTTTTAATTGTTTTTTGGATGAAAGAGGCTTCAGCATTTCTGTCATTCTGCTTTTTACCAGTTCAAGCTGTTTAGTTTGGCACGCAATTGCAAGATCATCAGCGTAAATAAAGTGACGAGTTTTCTCACCAATTGGTCGTTCATTGGTGTAAATGTAAAAAAAAATTGTCGTTGCAAAAACATTGCTTTGTGAGAAGCCATTAGTCTAATACCTTGTAAATTACTGTATAAATCTTCTGCAATAATGAGTTCTGATTAACGAATTAAGAACAGAATTAACGTACTGAACACCAAATTAACGAAAATTATAATACTCAATAAAAAAACAACACAGATCTGGCAAAGATATACTGACAAATGTACTAAGGCTCTATTACCTGATATCAAAGCAAGATTAAAGACTGAAAATTTCAGCACTAAACTTTTTCTAACACAGTATCTTGCTGGCTACAGAAATTTTTGGAGTTATTTAAAAATATTCAGTATCATTAACGATAGCTTTTACAGAGAATGTAAAGAAACACGCCTGACCACACACACACCTTCCAGATGTTAAAAATTTCTAATAAAGTGAGAAAAATATAATATCAACAAAGATTTCTTTGAAAATTCTTGTACGGAACAAGAACAACTCCAAAAGCTCACTGAAGTTATCACCAAAATGCTCAGGAAAATGGAAATGTATCATGATAGACCACGAAGAAGTTTTTTTTTTAACTCAATTCTGAATAAAAAACCTATTACAAAGCTTAGAGTGGGCCAATAGATTTACTTATTTTGTTTTATTCATTAAGTTATCTAGTATTTATTTAACTATTAAGAGTTGATATCCGTATATTCTAGATTTTTTCAAGTGTAAACCGCGTCAGTTTTATTACGTAACGCTTCGAATAAATATAAAAACTGTAATTGTTTTCAAAACATTACGTAATGAAAAAAGTGACATGGTTTACACCGCAAAAATCGCGAATTTAGTGTAAATTTACTTTAAACGAAATTAATAAATCATTAGTACAACAGGAAAATGCGGAAATAAAGCAGATGTAAAGAAAAACTGAACTAAAATTCAACTGTTTCTATAAATAAATAAAAAAAAAAATCGATTTAACGTATGTCAAGTTATCTTTATTCGGTGCAACATTTTTCTGGCAATGGAAAATTTTAGGAATAAATAAAAAAAATCGCAGATATAAATCTTTTATTACCATTATTATATCAAACAACGTTTGTTGTTATCAGGTGAAGATAATGTGGTAGAATATACGGTGGAACTCAATAAACAAGCAGGTAATTTGGGTATCAATATCATCGGTTCAGATAATACGCCCAGAGAAATAATTATAGGGAGTATAATTTCAGGTATTTATTTACATTTTTAATTGGCGGTTAACTATTACATTGAATAATTTGTACAAAGTTATCAATTTAATGATAATTTACGTGATTTTTAATTTTGCAACGAAAATAATCCTAAAGTAGATTTATTTTCAAAAAATATTATTTATGGCGCTAAATTATCATGTTCTGTATAAGGTTTACTAGAAATGCAATAGCGAACATAATTTTGAGATCGTGAACATGTATGACCAAACAAATTTTCTTCGCTGTCCAGGGTATATGTAGTATACGCCTCCAAACCCACATTTTGAAATTATCAATACGTTTTCAGCGTCCAATAAACGCAGAACTTATTTTTCACTGCATTCGTGATGGATGTGTCCACACCATATTCTGTTTAATTGACTCATGATGTTTCTAGTCAAATTGATTCGCCTTTTTATTTCACTACTCGAAGCGCCTTTATCCTCGGTAAGAAATCCCAAATATACATAATGTTCTACGGTTTCATATCCTTCGATTCGTTTATCAGTATCAGGTATTACTTCCATGGATCAACTGCTATGAGTTTTGTTTTATTCTTATTTAATTTTTATCTTATTCAGTCTGTCTATTAATATTTTCATATCATCAATTAGCTGTTTATAAGCGTTGTATCATCTTCAAAGCGTAGGTTATTGATTATTCTTCCACCAACGTTGCAATCGTCTAGAACCTATCGGTTAATGTGTTCTCCGTGTAGATTAAAGAGTAGCGGGGATAAGACACATCTCTGCCTTACACCTTTTCCATCTTGAATTCTTTTGACTTCATTTGACAGTCAATACGCACGATGTTTATATTATTTCCATATAATTGATTTATGAAATATACGAGATGCTTTAAATTCCCATTTCAATAAGTGAAGACCACAAATTTTCCCACACAACAACTGAATAAGTAAAAGATTGATTAGAATGTGATAAACAAGATGAAGGTTCTGAAATTTTGACTGAGGAAGATATTGTATCTAACGTTCAGCAGTTCAATAATGGTTAAATTGACGATGATGAAGAATCGAAATGCAACCAAACCCCAGCAATCAGCCATTTGGAAGCTGAAATAATGTTAACAAACTGGTCTGACTCTCCGATGTTGTAAGTGTGTCTTCCAAGGTGTTATTTTTGTTTGATGGATCGTAGCTTGTTTGATGTTAATACACATTGCAATTCTTCTTGCCAATAACTGAAATAATGATGATCTCATGAACCTCTTGAGGTCTGCGAATGGAACTGGTAAATTAGGCACAGGTAATGCAGTTGCTGCTTCCTTTGCTGTCCTATCAGCTAGTTCATTTTCAGCAATTCCAGTGGGATCCAGAGGAATGTAATGTCAGTGTTTTTAGTAATTAATTCTATAATTGTTTCCGCTATAGGATGTTTATTGTTGTTAGATACATTATGAATAGCGATCAAAGCTGCAAGAGAGTCTGAGCAGATTATTATTGGCAAACTAGACTCAAGTTCAGTATTTATACTGAAATAGATGGCCAAGTATTGGAAAGATAAAATTGTAAATGATTACGGTAGTGAGAATCGAATATAGACTTCATTATCTTTGACAACGGAGCAGCCAACGAACGAATCAAATTTTGAGCCATTAGAATGTTAATGATTGAGATGTTCGTGAAGTAACAGATTTAATAATTTCTTGATCAGTATGGAAATTTTTCTTTAGGTTATAAATATATAAGTTCAAGTTGATTGAATTATTTGTCCACGATGGCATTACTGGATTTAAGTTTTTATAATGTAATGGTTTGTTTGTATTTAGTGTTGATATCATGTTTGAAAATTTTGTCAGTATTGATTCATGGTGAGTTTAGGCTGAATGCAGATTGTGCCGGGTGAGCTGATGTAAATTTTAGAGACATCACATTGTGTCAAAAAGTTGGATAGTAGATACATTTGACGGATCCTGAGAAGCCATTCTGATGCTTCTAGATGTAACGAATGTAGAGCTCCAACGGCTAGTCGAAGAGCTTTATTTTGTATAATATTTAGAGTATGTAGGTTACTTGTCTTTGTTGTTGAATAGATTTCAGAACCATAATCATACTTTGATAGAATTAAACAGCGATAAATCTGAAGTAGAGCAATTCGATCTGCACCATAAGATGTGTGTGCTAACGTTTTGAGTAAGTTGAATTTTTTTGTGCACGACTTTTTAAATGATTTATGTGGGCACTCCAAGACATCTTATTGTCTAATATCAGACCAAGGTATCGTATTTTCGATGCACATGGGATGGTGATTCTTTTAAGTTTAACATTAATCTGATGAGTGCATTTGCGAATTTTACAAAAGTGTATTGTTGTGGCCTAGTTGGTTGAGAAGCACAGTTCGTTTGTGGAACACCAGGAGTATAGTTTATTAGTACATTCTTGAAGTACCACTTCTCCCAAGGACACTATTCTGCTGGTTACAGAGATGGTAAGGTCATCAGCAAATAATAGGCACTTTACAGGAGATTGTTTATCTACTAAATCATTTATAGCGATGTTAAAAAGAATAGGCCTCAGTACCGATCCTTGAGGTACACCATTGGCCATAGTACGAATTGATAAAAGTTTTTTTCTATTCGGATGATGAATTTTCGATCCATAAAGAAGTTTTTGATAAATTCGATCATACTACCACCAAAGTTCCAGCGACTCAACTAACACATGATTTTGTGGGTAGGAATTCACTCGAACGCTTTTGACAAGCCAAAAAAAGATTGCTAATACATGAAGCCGGTTTGCTGATGCTTCTGACACCATATGTTGTAGTGTATATACTTGGTGTAATGTAGAGCGATTGTGGATAAATCCACACAGTGAGTCATGAATAAGATGATTTTTTTCTAACAACCAGTTTAGACGAATATATACGATTCTTTCAAATACTTTACAAAGTACAGTAGTAAGCGAGATAGGACGATAGCTCTCGGCAAGCGATGGGTTTTTCTTGGATTTTAACGCTGGAATAATTATGGATATTCTCCCAGCTTCTACAAACACATTTTCTATCCGGATTTTATTAAAGATTTGAAGCAGTAAATTTAATTTTTAACATGCATATGTGAAAATCATGATGTCCAGGTGTTTTTTCTTTTGTTAGTTTGATGACGTGGATTAATTTTCGTTGGCTGATTTCCTTATTGTAATTATCTAGGTTTGATTTATCTAAATAAATGTTTGGATCTTCTTGTTTATTCAATACTATAGTTTGTTGATAATAATCTGCAAAAACAGAAGCAATTTCATCAGTGTTGCAAATGTTTATACCTCCGATATTCAGAACGGTTGGAAGTAGGGACGAATGGAGATGATCTAGCGAGCGTATTTTTTACCAAACTGTGCTGGCTGGAGTAGACGATATGATTGTTGATGTAAATTCATTCCAGTATTTACGTTTCGCTTGTTTGATGGTCCATCTTACTTTTGCACGAACTCTTCTGTATTTTAAAAATCTTTTTCTAATAACCTGGTGATGGGATACCATAGGTTGCATTGTTAATGAATACCTTTCGATAAAACACATTTTAAACAATTCTGAGCCTATCGAAAAAGAAGGAAATTGTATAAAATTTGTTTTTGTTTATTATATCCTTATACATACATATAAAATACGTGCCTGATAGTTCATATGTATATAATGCATGTTTGTATGTGTTTTGGGCTGTTTCACGAAATACGTAAATTCCACATTATATTTTTTACCAGGTGGCTTAGCAGAGAAAACTGGCGCCTTGCATGTTGGAGACAGAGTTTTAGCTATTAATAACAACGATACCAGTTGTATACTCTTATCGGAAGCCATAAATTATTTAGAAAGTTCGAAAGATAATGTGTTGATTAAAGTTTCTAGATCACCTTTAACTTCTTCAGATGCATCCGGTAATATATTATTATATTAATTTTATAGCAAAAATAAACTTGATAACCATGTTATTCACGTACAGGAAAAAACTTAAGTTGTGTAATTTCAAACCATTAGCAAATATTTACCTTTTGTAGAAAAATCTATGATTACCTTTATACGTTATAATTGTCACAATTATTTATATTAAAATTTAAAAAAAAAAATTCCAGTAAATACCACGTCACTATTTTGAAAAAATTGACTCGTTGATGTTCTGCCTCGATAATGAACTGTGTAATGTCCGAAACGTCGACTTTTTTTCAAAATAGTGACGTGTTATTTACCGAAAGCTCTTTTTAATTTTAATATTAATAATTGTACCACGAAAAGCAGAAACTCACTTCGATCACAATTATTTATTTTATTTATATTTTTTTTTTTTTAATTTTCGAAGTAGGGTTAACTATTTGGCAAATTGGAATTTTCTTCGATTAAAATATTTAATTTATGCATTATCAATAATTGTTCCCTTCTTGTATTTAGGTTATATTTCATAGATTTTGTATACATACAATTATTTTAGACAAACCTGTGTCTGCAAGTCAAATTTTACCCGTGATCTTATAAATTTTTATTTATAATTATAATTTTGATTTACTTTTATGTTGGGATAATATTGTTTTGGATTTGTACCTTGTTAATTGAGGAATAACATTTTTAATAAGATTGTTATTAATTTCGTTAAAAAATAATTTTTAATATCAAATAATACACTTGGATTATTTATTCGCAAGTTTATTTTTTTTTAAGTTTATAAAGAAATATATTTTCGTTTATTTTCGAATAATCTACTGTATCAATACTTCAGCTTCACAAGAAACAAACACAAGAGCTTATGGTAGTCCAGGATTGTATTCAGTTGATTCTGCGATAGATTCCTGGGAAAGTTCTCAAGAGCCATCATCATCTTCAAATGAAATCACGTTCCACCAAAATGATCAAAGAGACAACAGCTTCAAAACAGGTTTTTATCCAAATAAATTAATTAATTTGTGAAATCGTTGAACCGAAAGTTAAAAATAAAATAATTCACATTAAAATAAACGATTTTTTTATAATTAACAAATTTTGCGCTTTTTTAGATTAAAAACACAACGTCTTTAATGTCTATTTCTATTAGGAAGGGATAAAAAACCTATAATGTTCTTTCTTTTATATTTAGAGTTTTAGAGTTTGTAAGACGTTTAATTAATTACATGATTGAAAATTTTGGGAAACCAAAACAGCACAAAAGAAAATAGACGGGATAATTTCGAACCGCGAATGAGGTTTTATATTTAGCAAATAAGGAATTTTGAAAAATCCTGAATAAACTATTGGATAGATCTGCCGTTTTAAATTGGGCATAATGTCGAAAATTGTGATTGTAACTTTCTTTTTTATAAACATTGTACCAGCACTAATTCACAGAATAAAAGAACAGGTGTTAATCTAATGCCTCTATTGAAGCACAAGGTTATGAGAAAATAAGGAGAAGTAATACGACGGGAATGAAATTGAGAATGATAGTAATAAAAATGATCAAATACAGTAGTTAACAAAAAGACACGCTATCAACTGAGAAAGAGGAGGAAAATTGGAGTCCGTTAGGTGATCGGAATGGCGTCACTGCACCACTTTCTACTCAGACGCTTTGGCGGATTATCTGGAAGACTTATTGAATGCATCCTACGGATGATGGGATTGTTGCTATCTTCGAACTTGTCAAATAATCTCTTGTATTATTGAGTATGCATGTCACTGACATATGGAATCTTAATATCATTATGTAATGTCAGACTGGAGACATAGACTGGATCTGACGTGATAGTACGAATTATCTTCGACTGTTCCTGTTGTATTCTTTGAAGATTACTTTTACACGTACTTCCATATTTACTCCAAAACGCCAAATGAGGGCAATCATAGAAAGGTAGATGGCCCGTTTAGTCACTAAAATTAAAATAGATTTCCGCCTTAATAATGGATGTAGCAATTTTTCACAAGTGATGGTAGGTTCTTTTAATCTTTATCACATGCAGTCGACATGTAAGCTTCTTGTCCATAATAATACCAAGGTAACGTACTGAATCTGCTTGGGTAATTTCATCATTATTTATTTTAAAGCTGGACACCTACTTAAATGTAACGTGTCAGCACTTATTCGGGTTAAATAGCAAGCGCCATTGAACCAACAGATTTAAGTAATTTTGCACTGCTGTATTTGCATACATTGCATCTGAGTTGGACGCGAGGATAGCTATATCATCGGCAAATATTGCCAAGATAGTCTGACTGCTGGTCGGCATGTTTGCTGCATAGATTGTGTACAACAACGGCCCTGCAGAACGGACGATAGAGTTTTTTGTTTTTCAGAGAAACAATCATTAATTTTAACGACAAATGTTCTATCGGATAAGTAGGAGTGAAGATATAGATCGGAGGGAAAAAGTTGTTTTAGCTTACAAAGTAGCCCTAGATGCCACACTTTGTCAAACGCTTGTGCAACATCCAAAAATACAGTTGAACATGCTTCTTTCTTCTCGCGTCAACCAATCGACGGCACTGTTGCACTGTAGAGTGTTCTGCGAAAAACCCAAACTGATGAATCGGTATTATTCCACCACTATTTAAAATAGGTTTAATACGATTTGAGATTAACATTCTAGAATTTTTGATAATGAACAAACCAAGCTAATAGGCCTATATGAGTAAACGTCCGTTTGCTGCTTGTCTGGTTTGTGTATCATTATTATTGTTGACTTTTTCTACTGTTTAGGAAAATATCCAACATGCAATATTCCATTGAATATATAGCGCAACATTGTAGCCGAGGTAGAAGATGTGAGAGTACTTAGAGATGTTATCTATATCAAGCCACTTCGGTAGAAGTGCTTTACATAGGCATATATATAGGCTTCTTTTGGAGTAAAGATTTCTATTGATCCTTGTGAACAGGGTGTATTCAACATCAACATTGTTCAGAGTGTTTCTTACACATTTCAGAATGAGGAATAAAAACTGTACACAGGTGTTCAGCAAAGGCGTTTGTTTTTTCTTCATCTATCTGTTCTGGCCCAGGTATTATTTAATTTCATATTAAACTGTTGTTTTCTGTGCGTTAGTAATTTTGTACTAAAAATGAAAATAAAGAAAATTTTCTTTCGCTCTAAATTTTGCTGCACTTGACACCTTTTTTGAAACTTAAGTATATGCCCCTTAATAAATATATAATAATATGTAAGTGAATGCGTGTGTATGTGCATATATTATTTTCAAATTGCGGTAATCTTTATATAATTGCAGACGAAGGCAATATCATAGCAGAGGAACATATTTTACCCAATATGGTGCATCATACAACTGTGAATAATGAACTCAGATATGGGACTATAAAATCACAAGTTCGCAACATCAGTAGAAGTAATTCACCTTCTTATCGACCGAATAATACATCAGATAAACCACACATGTTAGTCACTCACGAATTTGAAGTAAAACTATATAAAACAATTAAATAAAAAATTAAAATGAATGTGTATGTTAGTAATATTATATATACTAACACATATTTAAATAATTCTACCTGTCTTATAAGCAACAAATGTTTTAGGATTTGACGTTGTGTATTAATAATGATTCAGAAGTAAAAAGTGACATATCTGTTTATTGTTAAAGATTTGTACGAGCTTATACAGAAATAATCAAGTATCTCAAAATATTTATACAATTATGCTTCATTTACTTTAACTGGAATTTTAGTTTATATTATAGTCGCATGTAGACGACGGTTTATTCAAAGTTATACATTCTATTCATAATGCTATTTTCCGACACCGACTGCAGAAATACTTTCTTCTCATTACTTAATGAATCATTGCAATTTTTTAACCTATTAAAGCATTTCTTAATAAAAAAGCTAGCTTCCAATTTTCCTTTTTCACAGATAATATTTCAAATGAAACACTCTGTAACTGAATTACTAAATATTACATTTCTGTGCCTGAAATTTAATTAAATTTCCTATAGGATTTAACTTTCTATACATAAGAAATTATTTCTGTAAAACTCTTTTTAATCAGATTTTCTACATATATATTGAAAATACAACAAAATTGCATATTTTTGTAAATAGTTTTCTTTTTATTATTATTCTATATTTGCTAACTAACCATTTTCCTACGTGTAAAAATTAACATTTTTTTTATGATATACAAATGTTTTGCATACTTAAGCTGTGTTATAGCACATCGAAAAACATAAACTGAGGGTCCTTAAATAGCCCTACCCTACATATGTATTTAATGGTTTTTGATTCAACGTGCATTTATACTTCCGCTGTAATTATTTGTATTTTAATTTTAAGTATATTTTGTTAATTTAAATAAATATAATAATATTTTTTTTTAGAAATTCAACGGCAAAAAATAGAAATGCTAGTCGGAGTTGTAGTGTGCCGATAAATGTGCGATCTGATGATACTGATGACAAATCTTTAGACAAGAATGTGGATTTGATATTTAGGATAGCTGACGTAGATGACGAGGGAGATCGAGAAAATGAAATTTATCGAGTAATTTTTTTCTATTATACTTTTTCATGATTTTGTCTTATGTCAAGCTAAATCTGATTTGTTGGAAATTTGGTATTTTTAGGCATCATTATTTTCAGAGTAATAAAGACATTAATTTTTTCTATTATTTCACAGATCACATAGATCTCATCTTGCAAGATAGCAGTTGCTATGATATATTTTCCAATACATTAACTTTTAACATAAGTATATTTCAACGAGAACAATACTTTTGCATAAAGTTATGACATAAAAGAAAATATAACATGGGTTACAAACATTGGGTACCGGAACACCTTACCCCAATATCGAAGTAAGAATATAAAGAATAAAAGAAAACAAATGGTTGAATACTGCAGGGAAAAAAATAATTAAAAACCTGCAGCTACATAATAAACAAGTTTTATTAATTATTAATTATTAACTATACATGGTAATATTGGAACTTAAGTTTAAACTCTTAAAATATATTATTTAATGTTTGATTTCTTAAATTAATACTGTGTTAAAAATACGAAATTGGTTGATATGTGTGTCGGATGGTACTTAGTAAAAGGGCTTAATACCAATAAATAAATAAATTATTATTTATTACCACATTATGTTATGTTTAAGTTGTCTTATATTTGGAATACATGAAACGATACAAAGTAAAGGAGTGAATTTTTTGTGTTAGAACTAACTATTTTTTTACGGTGCACTGGTCAAAGTTAGCAGGGTGATCTCCATTACAGTTAGCGCATTTAAATATTTTTTCAAGACAGGAAGCGGAGGTGTGGCATTTGTTACATTTAAGACAACGTTGTAATTTTGGAACACATATCCGAAGTACTGAATTGAATTATACGCCTTTCGTATTTTTCCCATGTAATGATATAGGAGAAAACCTATGTGATGCGCATGTTGTAACTGAGTACAGAGTTAGATAATATCGAGTATACAGGAAGAGGAATAGGTTCCGAATCCAAAAATTTTATAAAATTGAGAAACAGAGTATATATCTATGAAGGATTTGAGTTCGTTCCCTATCCCGGAAGCAGTAAATGATGTAAACGGAATATCAGTATTTTTTAAGTTTGCAGTAATGAAATCTAAGTCGTCACATGTGCTGGCAAACAAGGAAGTTTTATTATAATTTCTAATCTTAAATGTAGACTTTATGTATTGCTTAAGACTAGAAATTAAATTTTGAACATTAACCTTGTTGTCATGATTAATAAAAAAAGATTGGCGTTTCTCCATGAATTAGAAGAATAGAACTATCGTCTTCAACATCGTGTTGAAAGCGCCTGAATCGGTTACGATTTAGTGTCGTAGTGCCAGTGACGTCTCTGAATTAAATCACTACAAGGAAGAAGCAGTAGCAACACAATGGTGATTATCCGAAGAATCGGACGTAATATCGTCTTTTTTCGTCGAATGGCATGAGTATTTGTTGAATCAGACGAAGTTGAATGTGTGGGATTACGATTATCGTGACAATCATTTCGTCAGTTGCATGGCGTTTGTTCTACCCGTTGCGATACGTCTGATAGGCGCGCCGGATGGACGGGTGGCGGAATGAAATAACATACAAGTCGGGATGTCGAATTATACGAATAATATAGTTATACATTAACACGGTAGCGAAAATGATATAAAACTAACTTATATTAACAGAAATTAAACGCACAATGAACGATCAATAAAGTAGGGCAAAACAACTTTCTTTTTATTCTCGTCCAAATTAAATTTTTTATCAAGAATATTTTTGTTCATTTTTTATAAATATATTTTCTACCGATTAAAACTTTGATGGTAATTTTAATGGTTACCACCATAACGGGGGTTTGTCATTTAACCATAGAGACAAATTTATGATGGATATTATTGATACTACCGATTTATTGATTACTAATGATTTGGACCTAACCATAATTTTAAGTAGTTTCTTGCTTCAAATTGACTTTCCGAACATTACCCTTTTCTATTTTCAATTAATTCCACCATTGGTCAATTACACACCTTGACATTTCACATCCCTCCCCATTAGCATATCAAATTTTTTATCCCATTTCAATAAGTCCCCTTGCTTACTCAGACTCTTTTGATATAATTCGATATGATCAGTTCATGTTTATGCGGTGTTTAGAATACAGGTCCGCAATGTTTTATTTTTGTTGTCTAATTATTTATCTGTTTATATCGACGGTCATGTGGAAGTTAATACCAAATACTACTAGTTTATTATATAATGTTGAAAGGTTAACATTATCATATGCAGACATAATATCAATACAAATAGCAAGAACATATAGATTTTTGGTTAGGTTGATGTGTATATGTAAAGCGAATGAGCTTAATGCATCTGCTGTACGTACTATAATCCTCTCTAAATCCATACTGAGAAAGTGGAAATTTCTTAAATTTATTAGCCCACCATTCTAACCTAAATTTTAATGTATTCTCAAAAATTTTACCTACACACGACAACAGGGAAATAGGTTTGTATGACCTATAATTATTGGGAGACCGACCTGGTTTCAGCACAGGACAAACAATATGTTCTTTCCGAATAGGAGGAATGTATTTCAAATTTAGTGAATTATTAAAAAAGACTAGTAGAAGAATTTTAGCTTCCTGCGGTAACTGTTGTAGCATTTTGTAGGAAATTTTGTCCACTCCGACAGTAGGGTCTTTTTTTATGATCCAAACTACGACCCCGTTTAACAAAAAGGTCTTCCGGAATATGAGGATCAACTGGACTTTCAAACTGTTCTATAAAATCATTAATCCATCCAGTGATAAATATAAACGAATCTAATGAAATAATGTTTACCAGAAAATTAAATCGTGTCTCCCCTTTACTTCGTCTAAGGAAAAAAAAAACTTTATGTGATACGACAATTAAAGGGTGGTATTTGATAACAAATTGTTATGGAATGCAGAGTTGGAGTTTGTGATAGGGGTCTAAATCTGCTTCGAGCAATCACAGGTATTAAATGGGGAGCACATCCATTAATAAGTCTACAGATTTACCAATCCCTTATCAGATCCCATGTTCACTATATAGCACCATTCATAAACCTCAACAGAACAGAGATGAAAAAACTACAAGTTGTGTAAACCAAGGCTCTTCGAACATGCTTAGGAACGATATTCTCTACGCCCCTACAGACTTTAAACACGAAGATGGCTGAACCTTCGTTAAAACTTAGGTAGTAATATATAGCGAACAAGTTTTATCTCAAAGTGAAAGGGAGAAAAACACACGTGATTAAATAAACAAATTCGATGTTTATTGAGACTGCGGCATAATAGATACTGGTCAAATAAAAGTCTTGCACCTCTTCTTTCCAGCCATAATAAATTGAAAACAATTAAAATTATCCAAAATGTTTCTCATCCCTTCTACCGATCTATTTTCAGGATTTATTTTTCTTGTTAGACGTTGACTTAATTTCCTTTGATAATAATATTGCTAAAACTCTCCCCTCTGGCGTTAACACTGCATTCATGCAAGCAATTAATGGAAAATTTAGTATGAAAGTATATTTACAGATGGATCGGTCAATAAAATACGTAGAAATTATACTTCGGCTTTATATTACCCGAAAAAAGGCATATCGAAAGTATACTGATTATGCTTTACAGGTTCCTCATTTGTAGTAGAATTGTTTGCCATTTACAAAGTTTTTTACCTAGTTAAAGATTTGCGGAAAAAGAATAAATCATCTCTGATTCTTTATGTGTACTATTAAAATTATCTAAGCTCCTAGAACTGAAAATTTCCAGGTTAGAATTTGATGTGAGACATCGTGTTATTCAGCTTTATAATCGTGGATCTATAGTAAAGTGTAAGTGGGTCCCTTCTCGTTGTAGTATTACTGGAAACGAGGTGGTCGATAAATTAACGCGTTATAATTTATCAAGTGTCCCTTGCGAAAACATTAAGTGGAATTGGACGATATGTTACCAAAGATTAAACAATGTTTACTAATGGATTTTCAACAGTATTACTTCGCCGAAAGTCAGAATAAAGGGAAAATTCTAGTAAGCCATGGTTTCAATTATACCAGAACTTTTCGAGGGATTATACATCAATACTGACAATAATTTATTCCCCTCACATCTTCCTAAATTATGCATAATTTCGGAAGGTACATGTGATACGTGCCATGTTGACGACTGTGTTTAGCATCATATTTGGGTTTGTCCGAAATTTCTAAATTTTACAAAAGTGACATACATTACCATATTGAGTTAATTGTTTTTGACCCATTGTCTTCTGTTACAATTAGTTTATATAAATTTATATCAAACGTAGTTGCATTGAAATTTAAATTTAAAATACACTAACTAGATAAAGGTTTAAACTGGTCACAAGCTGGGCCAATAAAAAACAAAAGTGGAAGTCGTTTTCACTGTCTTTCCCCTAAACATTTGTCAAAACTTTACTCGTTCAGAAATATCATTTACTTTGACACCAAAAGCTATAGCAATAATTCATGATTTTGGATAGGTTGTACTAAACATTACACATATAATTTTGTATCTTCTATCTTTGACATCCTTCTTGTGCTTGTGTTGCCCTATTTTACCTTTTGATTGCAAATTATTTTAATTGAATATTCATTGTCTTCCATGGTTTATTAATATGTATGTTCCTCTTTCACTTCTTCATATTCACATTATAACAGCCTGCAATCTCTTCGTCGTTGTTTTCATCCTTCAATTGCCGCTCATGTTATTACATTTTAAACGTTTTTCCTTCTGGTTTTAATTTTTTCATTTCTTGATTATTTATCATTAGAATTTCTGCTGTTTTGAAAAGATTGGTATATATATTCCAGACGCATACATGCATTAAATGGGTATTATAACTACAGTATCTTTTTAAAACCTTTTACTAAAATAAATATAGTGGTAACATGGAGTTAGTTCAATGAATTGTGTAAAATAAAAAATATATATACCATGTAGAACAAATTATTTCACGCTGTTAAAATCGACTTAATCTTAAGATCAAATGAAACTTCTTTTAAATTATTTTGTTAATTATTGATTTGATATTTAAAAAGTATTTTCCTTCTTTTGATTTACTTTATAAATAGATTAATTTCTGTATTTCACGGAGTTGGCATTGATGTGTTAGTGTTCATACGAGATTTTTGATTTTAATCATGTTTTTTTCTAATACCTTAATTCTTTTGCTTTTCGTTAAAAGGATAAAAATTGTATAATCGTTGATTGTTCTTAGTATATAAATATTTATAATATAGTGCATGTACTCATTTATTTATATCGTGTTCTTTTTCATATGTTATCGTAGGTGACGTTGTATAAAGATCCATTGTATGATGATTTTGGTTTCAGTGTATCAGATGGCTTATACGAACGTGGTGTATTTATTAATAGAATTAGAGCAGGTGGTCCAGCTGATAATTGTGGAATGTTGCGTCCGTTAGATAAGATTGTACAGGTATTCAAGTTACATATATATGCTAATAATTTATTTATAAAAATTAAGCCATATCCTTACTTGTGCTATATGTTTTTCCAATTTCGCAGTAAATTATGTTTCATCTTGACATTTATAATGACTTGAAAAGAAATACAATTTATAATGCAAACAGTGTCGTAGCCAGACTTGGTTGAAGAGGGGTAAAAATTATAACAGTATAAATCCAAATTAAATTGAACTTTAAGTAAATAACAAAAATTTAAGTACTAAACAATCCAACTCGCCGAAGTTATTTTTATACGTATTAGACGTCGAATATGTAAGTCTGTTAGACGTAAATAGACGTCGGAAATATATTTAACGTTACCGGAATACACTAATAGTATGTTCTTGAGGAGAGAGGGTTAGAAGTACAATAAATTCCGCGAAAAAGTAAACGATAAATAATAATTTTATATTTTTTGAAGCAATAATACATAATAGTACTTAACTAAATTTAAAATTTAAAATTTATTCTTCCCATTTTTCTACAAAAATAACAAAATTTCCCTCAGCTTTCAGGTTAGTGTAACTTGTTTCTAATATCAACTTTAAATCTTTCTTATAACAACTTTTTGAACATTATATTCAGATTTTATTGGCAAATGCTTTTGATAAAACTGAGTTAAATCGATATTAGCTTTTGAAATTTAATTTTGCAACGCTTGCTAAGCAATTATTAGAAACGAGAAGTTAATCAAAGCAGTTGCCTGATGAGAATTCTAAAAATGTAACGATATGTTGCATTAAACAGATAATAACTACGGAATGAAATGTTTCATTTTATCAAAATGGAAAGAAAGAAAGGGGAGTGTAGAAGGCTATTTAGGTATTTCCAAGTTATGAGCGGTAATCGAATTTACGTACTAATATTGATTCTATTTTTGTTTATCTGCTATAAAGTTATTACAGTAAATTACATCTTTTATCATAATAAATCATATTTTTTATTATACATATTTCAAATTCGAAATGTTAATCTTAATACATTATGTTTTAAAAATATATATACCTTAATTTTTTACAATGTTGTAAGTTCGAGCATACTATATAAAAAAAGCTAAACAGTGTGACTTTCATTGTTGTATTTTGGTTAGTAATTTTATTTTTAATTTAATCAAATTAAAATAATAATGAGAAAGTTTCACCGAAAGCGTAGAATTAACTGGTGAAGAATATTGGTAGAAAACTATTTTTCGTGCATAGAATCTTCCTATTTGTCGGCCGCTATCGACTTATTGGAGGCTGATGAACACTGAGCAAAGTTTTGCCTGCGAGTAACTTGCGTTAGAAAATTACACGCGACATTGATATATATATATATATATATATATATATATATATATATATATATATATATATATATAACTGAATGTTTACACGTTAATTTTACTAACATAATTAATGATTAACTTTTAATAGGTCAATGGTACGAAAACTGATAATTTCGACTGTTGTCTGACAGTTCCATTGGTTGCATCTGCAGGGAATAAAGTTACATTGAAAATTGTGAGGAAAAGAGCTACTGTTATAGAACATGCACAGGTAAATGTATGTTACAGTAACCAAACAATATTTTTAATACTACAGAAAATAATTTTGAACTCTATATAAATATATGCGTATGTGTCTATTCAAATACAGTTTTGCTAATGTTAAAATTTTAACTCAAACTCGACAGCTTTGTTATTATTATTTTTGTTACTTATGCATATCAAAAAAATCTTAAGGGCTGACCTTCGTACGAATTATTTTAGAAATAAATGTGGATCTTTGATAAATTGACCATGACAACACTCTTAATTTGTTTAGTTTGGCGCTCCTTAAAAACGATTGCAAAATTTTGTTTCAAACTATAACTTTCGGATTACATTTCAAATTTATTATTTTATTTTGTTTAATCCATTCGCATGTCATATACCGCCACGAAGCCAAAGGCACGGGTACGAAATCTATATTTCTGTAAGTAAGCAGGCTCCACAAAGGAACGCTATAATGGATCCACTCAAACTTGTCTGCAGTTGGAGTTTTAGTGATGTCCGTAGATCTCATTAAATGCACGCAGCCTAGTATTTGTGGCAAAGAAGCAGAAGCCTGTTAATTTTCTATTGTTGCATAAACAGATTGGTAACGTTTCTCTTTGTATTAAGTGACTATGTGCAGGATACGTGTGTCCTAATAGTAAATAATTACCTACTTCTTCATGATGTATTAGCGGAGGTTGCCATAAATTGACCTCGTAATTTATTTGAAAAATTATTCCACTTCATGCGAAAATTTGGCATCTACTATGCTGCAAATGTCTTTTGAAGCTGATAGAAAATTATAAATAGGACGCATATAAACTGCCTCATTAGCTGTCGTATCTGCTAAATCATTTCCCACAATGCCAGAGCGACTTCGAACAATATTAGTAATGGAATGATCAACATATAAAATTTCAATTATCTCCTTAGCAACTGTATATTGATTTTTAATTGTGTAATTACTGATATTAGCGATTGCTGCATGAGAGTCAGTAATAATGACAGCCTGTTTTGAACTTTTACAGATCGAATCTTTAGTATAAATTACAGCTAACTTTATGACGCAGACTTCGGACAAGAGGATGTAAACATGAGAAAATAATGGGAAACTGATAACTATTTCATCAGTAGTTGCTACAGCACAGCTAACACCAGAACTAGACTTAGAATTTGTGAAGAGCATTGAATGATCATTATATTGATCAAATATACGGGAGAGGTTGCTCTGATGTCCCGTTTTGAATAATAAAAAATTTGCATATACTTTGAGTGAAGTCCATGACAGCAACACGGCATATAATTCTGGTAGATCGATGATGTATCCACCTCAATGTCCTTTAGTATTGATGTTACAGTTATCCAAAATTTGTTTTTGGTGTTGCCTCTACGATCGAATTCAGATGGATAATTTAATCACAGAAAGTTTGAAATAATTCTTGTGTGCACGTAGAAATATGACGGAATTTGGAGAACGACGAAATTGGAAATACATTTCGCCAAGTGTGTTTAATAAGCTAGTAATTGGTGTTGTATGAAAAGCTCCTGAGCAAATTCTTAATGCTGAGTGCTTGATACTTTCTGATGTTTGTAAAATACTTCTTTTAGCCTTTCCGTAAACTATAGCACCGTATTCAATTTTTTCGCGAATTACAGCCTTCTATATCATAGTAAGCAATCTTGTGTCCGCTCCATAATGTGTATAGGCTAATTTTCATAACAGATTCGGGTTTTTTAAACATTTGAATGTGAAGCTTTCATGATAATTTCTGATCAAATATGAGACCCAAATATTTTACCGTTCATGAAGAGGATTAATTTATTATTTATATAAGGGGGTATGTTGTGAAAAGAACTATGTCTTCGTCAGAAATGCGCAATCACGGATTTCTTGGCGGAGAACCTGAAACCAGTTGTATGGGCCCATTTTAGAAGCTTGTTTAAATTGAGTTGCAACGTTTTCGCTCCAAGTGAAACATCACACCATGACGATCAGCAAATAAGGCTGTTTTTATTTGTGGCAATATTTCTGTATGTCATAGCAATATTAAATAATACTGGCTAACGATGACTTCTTGAGATACACCGTTTTATAATGTTTGAGGAAGCGGTAGAGTGTTTCCTAGATTTTAGTTTCTGCATTAAAATTTGAAGACTGTCGAATGAAATATGTGCATTCGGTGGCAAGTATAAAGTGCAACTAATAATTTCTATGGGGTACGACATAAGTTCAGATAAGATTTTTGATTGCACTTGAAGGTTTCTCAGGTGGACTGAATGCCAGTTGTTGTTCATTGTCAAGGTCGAGAGAATACTTTTCTATATTCGTGATAATTTCTTCATCCAATTATAAATTACTGCTGGATGAGCTTAATCTGTTTCGTTTTTCAATATTTTTGTTGTATTTTTTTGTTTTGTTTCTTTGGATGCTTTTGTTATTGAAGGGTTTTTTTAATTTATTAATTGCTGAGAAGACAATGATAACTGTTTTTTTTTTTTAATTATTCCCAGAAAACAGGTGCTGGACTCGAGAAATTTCTAATTTCAGAGTTCATGTGTGTAGTTAAATCCTTATCGGGATGTGCTGGGATTGCTGCGCTCCCACATGATGTTTTTGTACATTAGGAACATCACTTACCTTAGGAATTTGTGATAGGTAATATTGAAGACCTGCGATTTCCACAATTTCCGTACATTCTAAAACTTTGTGACCCGTTGAATTGCATTTAGGGCAAACTAAGTCATCACAAGTAATAAATATTCTGTAATCACGTTTTTAAATGTAAGAAGGAATGAAGAGAGGACATTAGATATCAGACATATTAGAAGCATAGACTTGACGTTTCCAACTTATATTTCCAAACTCCTCGTTCAGCGGTTGCATCTTTAGAATCGATATGGGTGAAGTCAAGTTAAGTTTAAATTTATTTATGTATGATTTGAGAACTTCGTTTGAGATATCAGCTGAATCATTGGAAAATATTATTTTTAACGCTGGTGTGGCTAGTCGTCTTGCTTTTATTATGTTATTATTTAACGAAATTTGATCATAACACCTCATTAAATTTTCAAATAGTGACTGAGAAGCGAAGGAAATAAGTATTCAATTATAACTTATTCCAGATACCGCTACAATATTTTTGGCTGAACCGATTAACGATTTCAGGGAAATAAAGTATACGGAAAAATTAACCCTTGTTCGTTATCGGGATATGCAAATAGTTAAGCGTAATTAGTTTTTTGTTAGTACTTGATTTGATTGTATCCGAAAAAGATCGATTTTGTATTTTGAATGTTTCTTGAATAGTAGAAGTTGAGACGGCGTTATTTAATTCGTGTGTATTATATAATGATCGAATATTACCTGCATGTTGATCTGTATTAGACGGAATATAGTTACCGTCGTCCTTTGGAAATGTTTTTGGGGGTAATAAGTCTGATTTTATTGTTGATTTCATTACAGACGTGGCGTATTTTCGTTAGATGAGGCACGTGGTAGCGATAGATAAGACCACACTAATAAAATTTGATAACAAAACGCGGTGAAACGCAACCAGCATGGATATACTTAATTATATCGCAATAATAGGTGGTCTCTTTTTATTGTATTTGCAAGGCGAAATAATTCACATAAAATGTATTACTTCCAATGAGTTATTGATTCAAACAGGTACTAAATTTGTTTAAACGGAATGCAGAAATAATAAAAAAAAAATATAAACCGAAAGTGTTGGAAACATATGGGAAAACGGAACTTTTCCAGGTAATCCTCAAACTGAGTCGAAGTTAGATGAGTGTAAAAACTTAGAATATTATTATATAGGTACTCTAAATAGTTTTTCTAGGCAAGCACTATGTAGTATTGCTAGGACGTACAATGAATACGTGTTGATTTCGGTAACTAGTTCATTATTAATTGTATTCTATGGGTTCTTCATGTGTCTTACGCATTTCTGCGCGTTGACATCATAGCGTTGATATTTCTATTTTCGGCAGCCCGCATCAGCTTTTCAATACTTTCAAGTCCCGTCCATTGCTTTATATTTTGTAACCATGTCATTTATTGAATTTAATTAGAGATAAATTAAATCCTTTGCTTTTATCAAATGTTCATAAGATTCGACTTATTCAAGACTTAATATTTCTAATAAATTTTGTTCATTCATTCATATTTCACCTTCTACATTTTTGATACTATATAATTTCATCCATAATTTATTCATAATTTTTCTTATATATAGATAGTAGAACAGAAATTAAACTACTAATACTAGAAAAATTGAAAAAATGTACGTATTATTTATTTATATAGAACAATTTTGTTAATTTGAAAAGTAAGGTTAGAACTTTCAACAATTAACAAGAAGTAATACGACAAAATATAAAATCGTACCATGTTGTTGAAATTAATTGCAAATTTTTTTAATTTTATAATTTGAGGACCGATATATTTTATTTTATTTTTTTAATTTTTATTATTACCTTTTTGATTTTACTTAAGAAACAAATAATTCGAAAATATTAAAGCATACTATTGTTTAATTGTTGAAGAGTTTAATTTACATTGTGAATTTCCTCGTGTTTTCTTTTAGGAAAGTCCATACATATATAATTGAAAAGTCCAGTTAATTACTTAAATTACTAAAATATATTTTATTTTTAAAAATTAGAAAAAATTCTTAGAAATTATTTATAAACAATATCATGAAGACGACAGAATATAAAAATTGTTTTTTGTAGCTGTAAAATGTGGAGTGTAAGAGTTATATATTTGTTATCATATATTTGTAATATAAATATATTTTATTTTCTAAAGATAAAAAATTATTAAAAATAAAAAGCGTATAATATCAAATAATTTAATTATAATTTGGATTCTATTCTTACAATTTTATAAGGCCCGGTAATGAATATTCCACTCAATTAGACGCAAGACGTGCACGAATTTGACTGTTTTCGCTCGTTCTGGTTTTTCAATATTTGGATGTCATTTTGCACACATTAGTATATATATTTGCATAATTATACATCATCTTACGGATAGATAATAATGCTTTTAAAAAGTAAAGTGTTTAATTTATAATTATTTATGATTATTATTTATAACTAAAAACGATTTTATTTATATATCCAATCAAATTAAATGATAAAAATAAGTGATCATATGCAAATAACCAGATAAATGTAATTATTTATCTGATTCATAAAAGGATAAATATGTATTTTTTGTAAAAAAAAAAAAAAAAAAAAAAATAATAATAAGGAAACCGTATCATAAACGTATTAAACGTTTAATTTTGTGTTATGTTTTCATATACATAAAAGTTAATTACAAATTAGATAAAACTGGAATTATTTAAATTATGGTTCCTTAAAGAAATTTGAGTAAATAACAGAAATGAATAAAAAATTTTCATGATACATGCTCAAGTATATTTAATGAATGAAGCACTTAAAAATGTATATATTTCTTTAGTTTGAAATTTTTAAACGTTTACAAAAATATATGAAATTTAATTTCTGATTACACTGAATAATTTTTCAAATGAATTAAAGTAATGAATTTTCAAGTTCTTATTTAAATTTACCTTAAATAATAAAAATATTATATGTTAGTAATTTCATGGAAATGTTAATTATTTTCTTTTTATTGATTTCTCACTTTCGTGAGAAAACTTGATCTGCAATATGAATAATGGAATGACAAAAAATACTAACTAGTTTATGTCAATGTGAATTAAAGTACAACTATATATCTAGTATTTCTACGCTAATTTATATGTATGTAAATGAGTGTGTGTGTGGCGTGTAATTTGCGTCTATTTCTATAAAAGGATTGTAAATAAATTTTCAATCCTATAATGTTTTTGTAATTTGGAGTAAAATGAGTATTACAAAGATTTATGAAATGATTTTCTATTGATGAACACGTTTGCTAGCTTCAAAATCATTTAATTTTTTGTACAAGTTTAGTTATATAAAGAAACCTTGTTAGGAAAATAGATTATAAATCTTCGCTAACCCTTAATTCAATTACTATGAATAAACTAGTATACAGTGGCGGCTCGTGACAAGTGAATTTGGGAGGCTCTAATATAAAACTATAATAATTTATAAAATATAATGACATAAATATCTATTTTTAGCGACTTATTCATTATGTTTAACCTATAAGCAGAATCTAATTTAAGCACAATATTTACATAACCCATTAAACCTAGTTCCATACAACAATTCATGTGACGAGCTGATAGTTCATGCTTTTTTGCTCTTTGATTTAAATGTTTTAGATCATTAAATCCTAATCGTGCCCATGTCATGTCACTTCCATCTTTAAAAAAAGTACACAAGGAAAACAGAAAAAGCGATTAATTATCTCACATCCGCATGTCCATTTGAATTTTTTGTAAATTTCTTTTGAAAAATGTCTTATAAAAGTACGTGTACCTACTTTATTGTGTTGATTCAAATTTAATATGGGTGTGGGTCTCCCTAGTTTCTTAATTCTAACTTTTTCTGATAATGGAAGCATTTTAAAATTTCCTTTTAAAATATTACTAATTTTATTATCCATCATTATGTTTTAAAAATCAACGTTTAACAATAATTAAATTTAAACGTTTAATTAGATAAATAAAAAATATTACACGTTGAAAAATTACTGTAAAATAAGTGTCGTGCGTTCAGTTAAGCAACAAAATCAATATTGTAAAATGGATTATTTAAAGAAGAGAAAGAAGGATAAAAAAAAAAAAAAACGGCAAATGAAAACACGTGTTTTTTGATAAGTACACAACGACACGCAACGCAAATATATTGTTAAAACTGGTTATAATCGCGTGTGAAATAGTCGAGGGCTCACTTATCTAGAGCCCCCAGACGCCTTTAAGTTACGCTCGGAAACTTCGGTTCTTTTCGTTTTTCGCATGTATTCTATATACCGTGTGAAGGCTTAATTCTGAATAGCCCACGTACTGTATTATTGGTTGTTATTATCACGTGACCGTAAAATCAGCTATCAACAACGTTGACGCGAGTCGATTGCCTAGTTCCAGTACAGTTAAAAAAATCCGACGGTAGTTAGCCGGTGTTTTAGCTGTTCATTTAACGAATCCGCGCAAAAAACACATATTTTGCATTCTTTTTTAAAATGGATTCTTACAAAAAAATTATTTTAAAATTAAAAGTTTTATTCCGTATACTGATTTTTTTAAGTCATTAAATTATATGCATTTCTTAAAAACTCGCACAGGGAGGCTCGCGCCCTTGAGCCCCCTGGAGGAGCCGCCCCTGCTAGTATATGACTTCAATAATGAATAACGGAGTCGAGTTAAAAGCTCCAATAGCGGTTTTATGGAATGTTCAACCCGTGATTCCAAATGAGATTAAGAAGATTTCGTTTAATATTATGACAGTAACGCCAAATTTGAGGAATTTACTTGGAAATACGTAAACAAAGTATCGCTAATTTTTCATCAGAAATAGGCTTAATAATTGATGTATAAAAATGAAAAAATTTTTAAGGTTGGAGACTTGTAAATGGTTTTAATGCGAACGAAATAAATAGTCGACAAATATAAAAAATGACGAAAGAACATAAGGCTAATTTCTAGTCAGCTATATGTTTGTCAATCATATTTGTGAAAAAATTTTGATTGCCTACCTCAATATTTTTTAATGGATTCTTGCTTGGTTTGATGTAATTATCGAATAATGAATTACCAGGGCCGGATTAAACATTCGGGAGGCCCTGGGCCCGTGATTGTTGGGGCTCCCTTGTAAGGGTAGCCTTTTTAATGTTTTTAAATATAAATATTGCTTTGCATAAAAAAGTAGAATTGATTGTTTAGATTTTCATATTTTTGAATTTAAAGAAATAATAATTATATAATTAAATAATAATAGTTATTAAACATTTATAATTTATTAAAATCAAATATTACATACATTTTCGCCTTACTTTTTGCGTTACAAATTCGTCTAAAATCTGGATGAATTTTAGCGAATAATAGTTATAGCCCGGAATATATATTAACTTTGCTGATGACTTGTGCTCTCCTTTTCAAATTTAAAGTATAAAATATATTTGTAAAAAACTACAAATCAATTTCGATCAGCTAAGTTTTGAATTTTCAGTAGAAAAATCAGATATGATGGTAATGAGCAACAGAAATATTTTTCAATTTTGTAGCCATTTACGGACTAATAAGTTAATTTATAATCAATTCATTCCTATTGTAAAATCGGTAGAATATCTTGGAATAATCCTAAATAATAAGTTAAAGTTTAATAAACATGTTAAATATCTTCCGAATAAAGTTAATAAGAAATTCTTTATGCTCCTCAAAATTCAACCTAACATCGACGCAATTAAATATAAAGGACGTATGAGTAATTGAATCTTTGTTTAATTATTGTTCAAGTATTTACGTTCACAAATTAAATTAAATTATGTTTAACAAAATTTTAGCTACGCAAAAAAAATGTTCTGCTTACCGTTGATTCTTTATATAGAACGGTTTCAACCGTGGCTGCAATCTTCCCTACTGACTTAAGTATTTTCAAGTCGGCTTTGATCTCAGAGTTCAATATGAATAAATTTATTATAATTAAAACTAACATAAAAGGTTCTTTTTATTCTCATTTCGGTTACGAGTTAAATTATAATTTATTTAAATGTAAAAATTCCTTCACTAAGAAAATCAATGTAATAATTTTAGAAATGTGGCAGAATAGATGGATTAATAGAGAACAAGTTTCAAGTTTTTTTACAGTGTTGAAAATAGACTTAGGATTATAGATGATACTGATATAAATTGCTTTTCCAGTCAGGTGCTCTCTAGACATGGTAATTTCGGAGAGTATTTTAAGCGTTTTGCCTTAAGACCGTCTTACTCTTTATTGTAGTTCTGACAGAGATATGGTTGAAAATTTACTTTTTGAATTTTCGTATACCGTTGATATACGCGAAATAAATACATTTTCGGGTTCTGTAATAAATAATTTATATGTAATTAATAATTGTATAGGATTAAATTCAGATAACGTTAAGTTATTTAACCATTACGATTGCTATGCGTATGCGTTATAGACAAATAATTTTAATTTAAGTGTATTGCTGCAACTAGACGTTTGTATCGCGATTTATAAATAATAAATAAATAAAAATATCTAGTTCCAGTTTCAGGTCGTTATTTGATTATCGCCACGTGAGTCGATCTCTACCGATATTAGAATGTTTTGTGCAATTGGAAATAATTATTATTACATTCACTTGACCTTATCCTCCCCCATTTGCCCTACCCTTCTTCTTATAATTTTGATATTGCGATTTGAATTATACCTGGATTTAATCGGTTACCGAGCAAATTATGTTTTGTCCATTACGGCTATAGCTTTCTCATTGGACTTTATTAGGATAGTTCTGCAATATCGTATCTTTGAATTATGTAGTAGTGTTTTTTTATCATATATATATTTTTTAAACTACGATGTTCTTCGTTCACGTTAATTCGTTTTTTATTTGATTTTTTATCGTTCCTTTAATAAAATGTTGTAAAAGGCGTATACATTATTACACTTTTAAATAACGGATTATTAACAAGACGCTTTGTTAATTAGCCAATAAGAGTGTACGCTTATTTTTTGTGTAACTTTTAATCATATATAAATACGTGGTAATTCTAATAAAGGCTTTATAATTTTTATGTTATAAACTTCGAAGTATTCGACTGAATTTATTCATTATTACCGTGTCAAAATCATCGAAGTTGCAAGTACGTATCCGACTAATACCAATGAAATCCGAAAAGGATAAACATGAAGTCTGGAATGAATCCTAATCTAGGCTCGTTCACGAAATTGGTGTCAAATATTTGTACCAGAAAAGCGACGGGAAATCATTAAGACGTAGTACAATTAAAGTGGCGGACTACGCGTACTGCCGGTAAAGGAGTTCACATTAACCGATATATAGCATGTTCGTTGTGTGCAGAAGAATTTATTCTCCTTATTAGTTGCTCATCAGGAAAGTAAATTTTCGTTTTATCAACTGACGTACAAACTGCAAGTAAGTGATCAGATAATTTTCATCATCACGTGATAAAAAAGCGGTAGTTCTCCTTCAAGGCAGTCCTGCCCATAAGCGCGTGCAAATACCTTTGAAAGAGATTGTCTTGTTCAGTTATATCACGAATGTAGGGATATTGAATCGGAGTGAAGTTAAAACTGAGACCGAAGTATGTAAACCACGTTAATTCGGAAAAGCACATAGGTTTTAAACTCGGATAACATCAAATACCGTAAGTAATTATTATCAGCCGTCGTCTGTGATCCCTTTGATTCTCCGTTTGGTCACCGCAAATCTCACATTGTTTAAGGACCATCACTACACGTTTTTCATAAAATAAAAAATAGGGAGGTTCTATATTAAAGGCTTAGAAGGAATTCCTAACCAACGCTGACATCGGAGCCGAATTCGACAACGACGAAGTACGAACAGTATTGAAAGAATTCTGCGTTATAGTGCGAAATAAAATAACGCAGAGGAGCACGAAAATCATTCGAACACAGAAATATTTTGTTTTTGCACTATCATGAAATCCAAATGACAACATAGCGCAATTGACGGACCGCCATAATAAAGAATTATCTTATATATACCCTGGTCAAAAACTAATCGAAATTATAAAGATCATTATGACATGAACAACATAAAAGAAAAACGAATAAATATTTCATTTCGTTATTGATAATCTTTTTTTGTTACCTACAAGATATGTAAAAGTTGTGTTGCCGCATTTTCCACAAATTGCTCCGTATGTTATGACCAACGGAAAAAAAAAATAAAATCATTAATTATACTGATTTATAGAAGGTTCTGAGGACCCCACATTCTACTACAGTAGAGCAATAATCACTTGTATTACTGAGCTTCATCCAGTTGAAACCATTTGTAAGTTTACGTAACAAACAACATGGCGTTTTCTATAAAATCTATATTCTTCTTCATTGTCTGCTTTCAGACGTTGTGACCAATTATGAAATTTTTCCAGTTAAATTCCGCCATTTATCTCTATCCTGTGCCGCTTCCATTAGCTGCCGCATTGACAGTCCCAAAACCAATCATGAATAATACAAATCTATATACAAGTAATAATTGAACACTTTCAATAATGTGAGTATAGTATGCACCGATTAATGATTTTTGTTGAATTTCTGTTTACATTATTTATCAGATGTGATGGGTCAGCTACATTTTAGAAGTGATCATGTACTTATCTTCTTACGGGTCATCATGAAGATTTTTAAACTCAATTAAATTAATATATCCGAATTGTCGAAGGAACATAAATCTTTAAATCTAGGATCATCAAAAGTAAATAAATTAAATAATTATGATGATGAACCACTAAAGACAGCAAATTCTCAATATTAAATTCGCTTAATTTTAGTCGTAATCAGTTTTTCATTAAACAGCTGAAACTGCTGTCATGAATGAAAATTTTATTACTCAAAAACTTTTTGTAACTAGTCAGTACATCTAGAAAATTAGGAAGGTAGTTTTATTATATATTTCTATCTGATGAATTATAGTATCGTATGTAGTAATTCCGAAAGTATGAAACATTTCGGATACAATGTTCTAACAGCGTAAGATATTTAGGATTTGAATTACGGTAGAACTCGAGGTGTGTAGTTTATTCCATATTTTGTCTTGTTTTTATAATCACTTTCTTAAAACCCATTGGCTAAAAGCAGCGTATTGATTATTAATGAAGATGTAGGGTGTCGATTTCTTTGGACAGCCCAGACGTTCACGTTATGTACTAATCTTATATTTCTTGATATTTAAACACCAGTTAACGGCGGGATTCAAAATAACATAAATTAACAATCTTTATTCAAAATTACATTTAATTTTAGCAGCATATTGCCTTGTTACATTTGCGATCTTGTCATAAATGATATTTTGAGTTTGTATTATACCATGCTGTTAAATGTGTTCTATATTATTAGCATTATTTATCTTATATAGTATAGAACCTAATGGATTTCCTCACTTTATTTTTTATTAGAATTCGAAATAAGTTAAAAATTAAATTATTGAACCAATGGTAAGTTATACTTTTATTATTATAAATTATTATCATAGTCGCATTTTACTGAGTGAGTATCACAACTAGCTAATTATACGTAATTTTTAATTATAAATAGGTAGTAAAAAACGATGTTTTTCATGTGAGTTGCATGAACGATTCTAACGAGCAATATCGTTGTCAGAAAAATTTGATTAATGCTGATATGAAACTCACAATCTCATGTTCTGAAATAAATGCCTTTAAGTACATTTTAAAATTAAAAAAAAAAAACTCATTTATCGCGTAAATTTAGGAGAAATACTGTTTTAAAAAATAATAATAATACTCATTATTGTGAAAGGTGTTCAATCTCTTCAAACTTTTTCTTAGGGCGTACTCTTAATCACATTAAAAAATATACGCAGGCGTATGTATATATATATATATAATATAAATTATATATATATATATGATATCATGGACAATTTTTATCACGTTTGTAATATGGTTGCACTGTTTTTTCCCCGTACTGAATCATTGGTATATTTGTATTTTTCCAGGGGAATCACGATTATGATGAACGCCAAATTTGTTTGAGTCTGGTATAGTCTGGTATTTATGTTTTTAGCTTGGAGGAAAATGAAGAAAATATGCCGTATTAAATTAATTAAGTTTTAATGAACTATGTGTGCCATTTAATTTTAATGACGCCGACTGTCGGTATTATTTGGTCATATATAAATCTTTTTCTTTCGTAAGTCTTTGCTACTTATTATGCAATATGAATAACGAAAGGTACGTACTGAATACTTAATTACATAAAGCGCAGCAAATGATTCATATTGTTTAATAGTTTATACTAAGAACATTAACTGTTATTGTAACGATTTTATTGTTAGTATTTGGCCGGTAAGTAATTATTTAATAATACACATTATTAAATTTTAGAATAGAATGGGTGGAAATCATTGAACCTAAAACAAAAGAACATATGTACGCAAATTTAACAACTGGCGAATGCGTATGGGATCCTCCAGTTGGAGTTAATGTGTAAGTATAATTTATACAATAACTTGAAAAGTGTGGAATGTGGTGATTACAAAGCTTTTCAGCTATTAAGCTATTCTCAAGTGTACGTAAAATAAAATATTTATTAGTAATTTTAACTCCTTTTTCATTTTTTATATACAAGTTGAATTATATTTATTAATACAGAACTACTTTCTATACACAATTTTTTCAATTTGACAAATGAAATTTACTTTTTATACAGTATTATGATACTAAGTTAAGTATTTTATAAAAATGTAAGATAAAGTTTTGCCTACTAAAAATATGTTTTATCAGAAGCTGTAAAGCTTGAAAAATTATATAGATTATGTAATTTTTGAAAGGTATATGTCAATCATGGAGTAATTGAAGAATTTAATGAATTACGAATATATGTTTCATTAGATACCTCACAATTTTCATAACTTTAATTAATATAAAATTAAAACGTAAATAGGTAAGAATAATTGAAATATTTTGTTTTTATTTTTATCATTCAGAAGTTAATGCATAAAGAATTTATAACAACTCTATTAAAACATTACAAATTACTCATTTTAGGCCTTGTTTAAATGCATTCTTATATCACATTTCATTTTTTTTTTTTTAATATTGAAGAAAAACTAATTTTTAATAAATCAGTTCCTAGAGAAGTTTATATCCTCCACTTTGTGTGATTAAATTATTATACATTATGTATTTGTATTTATTGTTTCTTTACGGCAATATATATTTCTTACAGTTTGTAATTTTTGTTTATAATTATTTTAAATGTTCTTTGTAATTAATTTAACAGAAAGAAAACTGATAACAATCAGTGGTGGGAATTATTTGATGAAAATACAAGTAGATTTTACTATTTCAACGCTGTTTCACAGAAAACTGTTTGGCATAGACCTCATAATTCGGACATTATTCCTTTAGCGAAATTGCAGGTAAATTATATTTGCTTCCGTCTGTGATAAAATTATTAAAAAGAGGTGCTATGAGCTATGTATCTTTTATGTAAAAATGAGAAACTTTTGATGAATGATTGTCATACTTTCATATTTTGTGATTGTCTACCTTTATACTAAACGTGTTAAAATAGTTGTGATGGTGTGATTTTGTTATATTTTTACTTTAAGAAAATGTTCACAAAATTTGTTGAAAACTTCAATTATTTTTATTTGAATGTTAATCTCACAATTGATTTATTACGTTCTGTGAAAATTGAAGTATTTGAAATGTGGATCGACGGCTTTTGAAGATCAGCTGGACGGAGAAAGTAACGTTGAGGAGCTGCGGCGTTTGCGAAAACCCCAGGAACTGTTGACCATAATTAAAAGAAGAAAGATTGCATGTCTAGGTCATATGATGCGAGGGAATAAACCACGAACTAATACAGTTAATAGTGCAAGGAATAATAGCAGTACGAAAGCGTGCAGACCGAGGATATCTTGGTTAGATAATATAAAGAGCTGGATAGGTGTCAAAAATATAAGAGAACTAACAGACGCAGCACGCAACAAAAGATTATTAAACATATTGGTCGCCAACGTTCGCTAAGCGGACAAGGCAAAACAAGAAAAATATTATTCATAACATAAATAGGTGAATTGCGATTGTAACCTAATTTAAAAATTATCTCGATTTTTTTGTATTTAAAGAATTTATCATTTTTGTAAGTGAATGTAAATCATCGAATTTTATTATTTATTTAAAGATGAGTTATGTAAATAAAATTCCGGAAGTCAGTAAACTTTATTTCTCCATAAAATTTTATTAAAAAAGTAAACCCGTTTATTGGTGTAGTGTAATATAATGATAACTATTATCTGTACGAGCATTTAAAATAATAATTTTACTCCTTGTTTTCACAGACATTAAAACAAAACACCGAACCGATAATTGAAAGTGGTAATAACGTTAATGATAAAAAAACAAAAGAATCTGTTGCTACTCAGACTCCTGGCCGATCTACTAGTCGAGTTCAGACAGCTGTTGTTACTTCAACACGACAAATAAAAACCCTGGTAATTTCATATTATGTAATTTTTATCTAAGGCGCCGTCATATGAATAATCACATACAAACTATTGTAAGACTTGTACAATATTTCAATTGTGGTAACGAGATAGAACGAGTTAACATATATAATTAAAAAATTCTTCATATCTGTAAATAATTATACATTTGCAAATAAGCATTTTTTCAACGTAAATTATTATGTACGTGGTGTCAAACAGATAACCATAAATGAGAATAGAGACAAACGGACGCTGATAATTTATTTTCGCGACTTCGACATTAAAACCAATTTATTTTGCCATATTTTCCATACGTTTATGATAAAAATATTATAAGTTACTAAAATTTAGTTGCAATAACGTTCAATGTTAACACTTCTTTTTTTTTTGTTAGTTCAAAATATGACAGCCATTTTTTATTATTTTTATAAATTAATTATATAGACAAAAATCCAAACTTTATGTTAATATCAAAAACTGATGCAATTTATAATATATATCTTAAAACTAGTTCTTCATCAAAATTTATCATCGAACTTAATAAATTATTTTTATCTCTTTCTTTTCTTTTTATATTTTTTCCGGTAGTTTTTGTCTGTTGGTTACTTCTATATATTCGTTTTCAAAATTGATTGACTCCTGTATTTTTTAGTATTAATGGGAATGAGGTTATAATTCAAACAATATAATTGCTAAAAAAATATTACCCATATGTGTCTACAAAGGATATCTCGCACCCAATTCCTAATATGATAAACGTATTCTCTACTCGTTAGAAGCAGCTATGGAAACTATTATAACTAGTGACGTAATACGATACAACTTTAAGAAACCGAATTGGCTTCGATTCAGTAATCAACTGGATGTAGCCGTAACAGTTATACATGCATCAACTGAAAACTACGACAAATTCATCCAACGTATAATAAAAAGACGAACTGTACGAAAAAAAAATATATATCAGGGATGAGGAAAGGACGTCAACATAAGTAGGTAGAATACGTGTAAAAACTTAACGATAACCCGTTTGAGTTGAAACAATAAAGTTAGATTTGGATATAAAAGATTTCAAATTTTCGCAAATAGTTTCTAGACATTTCCATATACTTTCAAATGTAAAAAATAATACTCGGAAAAGGCAGAAAATAGGCTGGCCCCACAGTGTTCAACATTTACACTAATTCTTTCATTCTCCCAGATGATCTCGTTTTTATAGTGCAAAATAATACTTTCGAAGTTGTTGAAAAAAATTTGTAAACTATAATCAAGAAACTCGATGAATACTATCGAGTTAATAAGTTAAAATCAAATGTAGTGAAAATGTTTAAATTTCTAGATCACAGGATGAAACTTTGTGAACCTTGACTATACTAATAAAAACTTAGATGTCTGAAGTTACGTTGTATAGAGCTTTAATATGCAGGATATATTGTGTAACAACGAAAATAAGTATATGACGTGTGGAACAGAAATACACCTACTCTGAACCATTGACATTTTACTACTCAGGAAGTGTGCATGCTCAGGTTGAAACCGTTTTATGCGTGTAAAAAATGTAAATGTCACTCTAAATGAAACACGCACAATACGCACAGGTTGCCAAAGGCAAAATCGTTATATAAGCTTTAACTTCCGGATATCAGACGTAACGTAGCGACGAAAAAAAAAAAGAGTTCAAAGTAAAACCAATGTAACGGAATCTCTTTCAGCGTATATAGTTATTTAAATTATAGTTTGCGACGAGCCATAAAATAGAATAAAAAGTACGAACCAAATACAATTTGAGTAAATGAAGGAGGGTAAAAGAAAATAAACGCGAGTGTGGTCCGGTATAAAATGGGGAGCACTTATTTAATGTGAATTATTTTGTACTTTTGATGCTCGTATACCGAAAAAATCTATTAAATTTTCTGACTCATCGAAAGGAATGAAAATCGACTGTATACGACATAGTGATGATGCGTTTTTTATTAAGTATAAATTTTTCCGTAATTTTTAATTATTCGGAAATTTATATGCCAATTTAAAGTAATTTTATATTGGGATACATAATAATATTATTTAATATTTTGTTCCTAGGATGGACATGATAATTCCAATTTAATCGTTAAACCTTCTCTCGTTCCACGCCAATCGATTAGTTGCGAAACCCAAACTTCTCCGATATCACCGAGGAGGTCTCATCATCATCATCATCATCACCACCATCATCATCATAGCCATAGGTAATTGTTTTTGCTTTAATTTTGACAAACATAAAAATTATAAAAGTATTATAGGTCAACAACTGTATTTTGTCGTATGTGTTTTTTCGTATATAGACAGCAAACAGGAAATCATGCAGGACCAATAAAACCAAGTATTCAACCAGTATGGTATAATAAAAATTACCAATCACAAGTAAGTGTAAAATCAAATTTATACAAGGGTGAATGGTTAACGATTTCATTTAATTTAATTATTTTCAACTGTTATTTCTCGAATGTATTACTAATACGTATAATCATGATTGATTTTCTACGCGTTATATTTTATGAAATGCAATTATATATATAGAGGATTTTGTGACAGAAACGTGGCTAACGATGTTTCATTATCTAAATCGTCGACGTGAATATTCTCGGAACGTTTGTCTATAATATGGAAGAAATATTTAAATAATTTAGATTTGGCTGGGAAAAAAATATTTTAATATTTCTTTTTTGAACTTTTAACGGTGAATAATAATAGTAATATGTCAGAGATAATACGTTACAAATTATATATTTACATAAAAGTATTAATAAACTTATCGATAATCACATAATTGCATGCAACTGTTAAAATAATGATTTTTCTAAAAGATTAACCCGATAATATTTTAACTTTTTCTCATGTATACTCATAACGACACTTTTACGACTATGTAAATTGAAATGACATATAATTTTTATGTAAATAAAATAATGAATTTGCAATATGTTCCGTATTTGTAAAAATTAAAATATTATTTTTTATTGTATCGTTTAGTTAAATAAAATATTACTTTCTTTTTTGATCAATAAGTTATTACCTATAAGGTATATGTATATGTACGTATGCATGTAATTTAAGTTAAAAGTAGCTAAATTAGTTATGAAAATCGCTAAACACGCGGTCAAATCTTTCAAACTACGGTACGTCGAACATTAAGTTTTACAAGATATATTTATACGCTTGATAGAGACATATTCGTACTTTATATAATTGTAATATAATTTTCATTGAAAATAAGGAATAACGTTAATTTATAAAATATAATTTGTTAATAAAGTATTACATACATAATTATAATATAGTTTTCATTGAAAATGGGGAAAATTCATAAATTATAATCGGTTGCATATCATCAAATAAAGACAAATACACAAACGTTAATCAAAATGATTTCTGTTTATTATATTTATGATGAAAATTGTAATCATCTACACATCAGTTTATGTATTTACTAAATTACTTTATTTTTTTACTTTCATTCTTTTTTCGTTTCCCACTTTAATTTTTTACAACGCAGGTTTTATATGGAATTTTTCCTGCGGATTAATTTAAGATATTATGTGTATGCATCAAATTATTGTTATGTGATTCGGATAAGGATTATTATGTTATTTTCGAATCAATAGATATATAAATATTATAAAAGAAGATTAACTGATATATTTCACAATATTTACCAATTTAAAGAATTTTATTATTAAGCTAATCATGCACTTAGAGCAGTAAATCATAATTATAATTGTTATATATATATATATATATATATATATATATATATATATATCGGTGTGTTTGTATAAGTGACAAGTCAACGGCATTATTTGCAGGAATCTGGACGTTCTAGTGATTCTAGTTCATTATCCGGATGCAACACTAAAAGTAATTCGAATAACACAAACGTGGCGCTTGTACCGTATAATAGTCATCTTAATTCATTGAAAAAGGTGTCTTTAGTAGAAACAAACAGCACTCCATCAATTATAGCTAAGCCGCAGATTCCAATAATACAGCGTAGTGGTTCTTCTGCTTCACAACATCAGACTCATCTCAGTAAACAAAAAAGTTTCGACACGGATATTAGTAAGTCTGGCTTAATTTTAAAAAACATTTAAAAACTATGATGACTGTTGTAATATTCGTATTGTTATAAATCTTTAATTTCATTGCGTTACCTAAAAAAAATCGAGATTCAATTATTTGTTTTTCGTGTAATTATTTTGTTTGTGTATTTTTTTTTAATGAAGTATCCTTTGATAATTCATTTATTAAACTAATTTTGTTGAGGTTTATTAGTCAAAATGATGTAATGTCAATAAAATCATTTAGATTCCAAAGATTTTAATCTGTCAGAAAAATTTAATGCATCTTTTAATTATATAGAGGCATGTAATAATATAATATATTTTTATTTTGAATTTTTGTCCACTGTACAAACATGTGTCACGCTAAATTCAAATAAATAAATATTCACTAATTTTTGTTGTTGTTAATAATAAATTAAAATTGTAACAAATAAATAATTTAAAAAATTCGATTTCCTCTTGTTCTTTGAAGTCGATAATATCGAACACACACACATATTTTTGCCACATGGATATATAATATATATGTGTGTTTGTGTTGAAAAAAATGTTTTAAACATAATTTAATTATTTCTCTAGGCGTTGGTGGGGGTTATAGCTTAGGTCATGAAAATCGTGGTGGTAGTACTAGGTGTAAACCCATTATTATGGCTAGCAGCGTAACGGTGAATCCACAGATACAAATAACTCGCAGTCAAAGCTTTGCTCAGCGTTCACCACCTTCCAATACGTCGGTAGCAACCGACGAAGATGAAGATTCTATGCACGAAAAATATTTTTCTTCCAATATTCTTGCATTTCACGGAAAAAAACCAGTTGATTCTACGCCTTCGGTGAGTGTTTTCTCATTATTATTTCAATTTTATTGAATTAAAAATAAAATTAGTATCCAAAACACAGCAACGAATATGATTTATTATGATAAAAAATGTAATTGTAAGTTTATAGCAGATAACAAACAAAATTAATAAAGTTCGATCACCGTATGCACTCACACTCTGGGAACCGGTAAATATTATACCTTCTTCACTACCATTTTAATAAAAAGAAATATTTCACTCTGTATTTATTAATTGTTTAATGGAACATATTGTTACAACTATTGATTGCTTAACAAGCGTTATAAAATTACATTTCAAGAACTAATATTAAATTTGAAGTTTATATTAGAAAAAAATCTATAACTGGATTAAATTAATTGTAAATTATAAATTAAGAGATGACACATTCTGCTCAACATCAGATTATCGGATCGGTACAGAAACGCACAGATACGGGAACTAACGAATTTGGATGATACAGTGGAACGAATTGCTAGAATAAAGTGGAATCGGGCTGGCCACGTAGCCCGAAGAGATAACAACAGGTGGTCAAAGCGGGTCATACAATGGTGGCTGATAAACAAAAGAAGAAATCAGGGTAGACCGATGGCACGATGGGAAACAATGGTTGCGAAAGGCACAGAACAGAAATGAATGAATGGAAAAAATTGGGGAAAGCCTTCATCCAGGAGTGCATAGATAAAGGCATATCGTGATATAAGGAAAGTAAAGATGATAAAAGAATTTTATTATGTGAGATAGTTCAAGTTGCTCATGGAAGATTTGGATCTAGGTACATTCCGAGATGCGTACGAAACCAGCTACTGGGATTACGTTATTATTAATTGTTCTAGATGCATAATTGACAGATCTATTTGTAAGCATAATATGCTGACAGCTATGTAAATTAAACTGTATTCAGGTAGTTCTGGGCAGCAGACTTCGCAAATATGACATCCAAATTCGACGGGAGGATGTTAATATCATCAGCGAATGTGGCTAGAATTGTTTGATTAGAGGCACATCCCTGCGTATATAGAAAACAGAAGAAGCCCAAATATACTAGTTTTTGGATTCTTCGAATAGTTGTTGATCCTGACTACAAATGTTCCGACTAAAGTAGAACGTAAGGATTTGTTTCAATTTAACAGTAGTCCAAAGTGTCATACATTATTGAGCGGTTGGGTAATGTCCAAAACAAATAGTAAAACATACTTTTTTCTCTCTAACGTTAAAGGGATCGCATCGACCCGTATATGTGACACTGTTGGTACGACGAAAACTGAAATGGTGGTTTGGTATCATTTCATTATTGTTTATACTCGGAGAGATATAACGTAGGAATAGTTTCTCGAAGACTTAGCGAGCCCTAAGTAATATAATTAGTCTGTAAGAAGTTATATCTGTTTGAGGCTTACAGGGTTTGCGAATCATAATTATCACATTTTTTTACGGTGGATACCTTAATCGATACTGACCCGGGTGTATTGATTTGTAGAACGATCGCGATAAGTGTTTAATGAATTTTACCCGAATTCAACAACAATTGAAAAAGAAAGTTATTTGAAAACAAATGAAAATCTTTAACAGACAACATTTCAGTACAAATAAATGTAAATCTTAGGCGATGGATGTTGTAAGCTTTAAGATGTAACGTGTTATATGAATAATTTTGTAGTTTTTTTTTTTGCTTACTCTTTTGTCAATAATTTTATTATTTTATTATATTTTTTAGACACGAAGGAAACAAGTTCGAAACGAAATGAGTTCACCCGGTAGCGTCGGTAGTAACACTAAAGCACCCGAATACGTTAATTTTATTAGTCCTCCACCTCCTCCGCTTTCAGGTTTACATAAATCATCTTCTTTGCATTCGAGATCATCGTCGTCGAATTCATCAACCGTCGCTTCTGTGTCAAAATTACCGCTATCTGTTGAAAAATCGTGGTATTACAGTTTTTCTAATTTTTTCTCATAACTGGTTTCGTAATAAACGAAGTTTTAATGAATGTATTTTGTAATAACTCTGGTATCATCAAGTATACATGAAATACGTGCTACTAACCCAACAGCTCGTATTTGTTTAGAAATCGACATTCACGAATTTTTGATTATTGAATTTTTAAATATATTGCAGCTGCGATATTTGTTCATCGTTGAAATAAATTGTTGTACATAAAATTGAATGTATAAAAAGTATCAGTAATGTTAAAATCATTATATATATATATATATATATATATATATATATACAAAGGAAAAACTTGAAATATGTATTTAAAAAATTCTGTTCAAGCTTACAATTTAAGTTAAAATTTGTAGATGTTGAAAACGTGTGATTAGTTTAGTACGTATATAAAAAATTTTCGTTTTCAGCACAATAAATTTTGCGTATTTTATTTGTAATATTTTTGTAGGAAAATTAACTTTTTCGTATATTATAAACTCGAATTTAGAATGACTATCAAAATAATGCAACTTAATTATTTAATATTTTTTAGTTGTGCGATTCGCCTGGGAAATTATATATGTGTGTACTTGAGTATTTTTCCAATTCGTTTTCAAATTTATTAAAATACGAACATTTATTTTTATCGATTAACTATAAATTTCCTATTATTTTCCAGTTATATATAATTTTTCGAAATTTGCAGTTAATATATTTAAATCGAAATCTGGAGACAAATAAAAAAAAAAGAAAAAAATGAATTTAAAAGTTTTCTAATTACTTCTATATTTACTTAGTTAATAATAGTTTTAAATTTACGAGTTTAATATCCGGAATAATTGTCTTCACGCGACACAAAATTTGAAATTGAAAATTGTCGACGTATATATTGATTCGAAAATCGGCGCGCGTGAGATAAATATAATATCTGAAATATATTAATTAAATATTTTTCCCGTTTATATAGTTCAGACATTAAGTTTTCCAGTAGCGATGATTTAAATGTGGAAGAAGACGAAGCCAACGATAGCTCCAGTTTAAGTGTATCTAGTAGTCCACCAACCGCGGCAACGCCACCTCGAAAATTACATCATTCTAAGTCTACTGTTTTGCCTCTAGAAAGCGACTTTAATAAAACCTTGAAAAACAGCAGGCGTACTTCGAATCATTCGGCCAGTTCTTCGAGTCATGTGGGGTATACTGGAAGTAACAGTAGTATTACGCAAAGCTTGGTTGACAAAAAAATTACCACTCCGATAACCGAACGAAAAATTCCTCTGTATAGTAATATGGAATTCATAGATTTACAGAGGCAGGCTCAACTTTTACCGTTACATCAGTATATTTTAGAACAAGCTAAATTATCGGGTATGGGATTAATTTTAATCTATTTATTCACGAATATACGTACTTTATTATCGTCGTTTTTACTGATCATTTCTTCGCGATTTACCATCCTTTGAATTTTTAACAGTCGTCAGATACTTTCTTCTTTTGTAATTTATGATTAGAAAGGTAAACGAATGGAATTATTAGCGCGGAAGCAAAGATAAATTATACACCGATGTGTTGTATTTACAATTTTCTATGAAACCCCTCCACCAAAAACTGACAAAACTACAAAAATATGTTAGATATAGTTTTGACTTTGTCTAATTGGTATGATAATTAGCAATTATCTTTGAAAACAATCATTACGTATAAGAGCAATTTTTGTGTCTTTGTGTCGGAATATTTTCTCTCCGTAATAGAGATATTTCCCTGCAAAATTATTCTTTTGAATAAGCTGTTCGTGCGGTAAGAATGTGTTAATCCGTATCGTTTTTTTCGGATACATAAAAAAATCGTTGTAACAAATTTGATGAGACTCTCATTCCGTTAGGAAAAAGTTCAACTCTAGTCTCACTACGCCGAAAGTTGCGATGTTAAATACCTAGGTTGCATTGCTTTGACAATAAATAGGTAAGTACATCAGTCCAAAAAAGAAAAAAAAAAAGCAACACGATTAAGTTTTGTTCTTACCTTCTTACTACTACTGATTGTGGCGAATATAACGTCGTGTTTTTTTTTTTACCTCACTCTAACACATTTGTATATACATACATGTACACAAACGTCTATGCTTATACGTGCGCTTTATCATTTTTATGTAGATCGTCCTAACTATCTATCTAACTATAAATTCTACAGGATATTACAAATTTAGTGGCGGTGATCGTGGTCGTGTTACAGAAGAAGAAATCGATTGGTTAACAATACCATTCGACGATGAGGAGCATATGAGACAAGCGTATGAAAGTGATGGAGATGGATTCGCCGATGATGAGGGAATGTCCAATGTCGAAGATGACGAAGATTCTAGTTCACAAGAATACTTACATGACGAACCTCCTGGTTTTCTACAGGATGACACGCGAACCAGTGCTCGATATAATAATAATAAGTTTACTATAGGTAATTACGCTTATGATGTTTTATGTTAGATATTTATTATCTCGATAACTTGAATATGAGGAACCACCTTTCGGAAAAACATAACAAACTTTTATTTTGCTCCATATCTGAATTGGCTAAGAAATTTATGGGATTCGAATCGGGTGTTGCTAACAAAATCAATTTGTGGTGCTCTATTTACAATTTCGTTTTAATTTAGGAACATACAAAAAATTAAGTTTCGTTTTTACTACTTAAATTTTCCCCTTAAAAACAGCACGTATAATAGTGCTACTTTATTAAATTAAAATGTTTTATAATTTAATTATAAGCGTACCTTCAAAATTAACTTTTTTAACCGATAATAGTATTTAGAAAAATTAAGTATGACGTTAAGGTTTCAATAATTTCTAAATCGCATAAAGTCAATAAAAATTACTTTTCCTGCTGATATATATATATATATATATATATATATATATATATATATATATATATATATACATAGACGACGTTCTTAAAACTTTCTTAAAAATATAGCCTTACAGATTTAATTACGCAAAATATAATAAATGCGATTATAACGGAAAAGTCAGAAACATTGTTTTTGGTAGTTATTAATAATAGATCTATTTCAATTTTCCAACAACGTATCATGAACCTTCTGTGTAATTAATAGAAAAATTACCCACGTAAAAATGTACACCAGATGAGTTTTATTATAATTTTGATTACTTTGTCATTATTATTATTATCATTGTTTGATACAGTTAGTATTTGGTTATTGTGATTTCAGCGTTAAAAATGTTGGTAACAATTTCAGTTTTAACCATTTTAATAATTACACTAATTAGAAGTCGGCGGTACTTTTATACATAATTGCTTTAAACTATTACCTATTTTAAGTTAATTTTCCTCTTATTAGGATAACATTTTTGAAATTAACATTCGTTTAAGAAAAAAAAATGTATATTTATGACCATTATAAGTGCAATAATGCGAAGCTACATGTTCTCGTGGATTTTTATGTAGTTAAATTAATTTACGGACTAATTATAATTTTTTCCTCGCGTAAACTTCCGAATTTAACTTTTTTTTAAATTTTATCATTCCTTTCATTTGACTATATTTTTTTTAGGTGCACGCGTTTGCGATTATGTTATAGTAGATGATATTGATGAAAATAAGTCAGAAGACAACGGTGTGTATTATAATGTACCACCAAACGATACTTTAGACATGGGCGGTGTATTCCGTACTTTGAATGCTACTCAACCTTCTTCAAGTCACATGAATAATCTAGTCCATACTCCTTCATCAGGTATGTTAAATTTTTAGTACGAAATCGTGGTTTCAAGGATGTTACAACTAGCAAAACTAGTTGATTGCGTTTTTAAATATTAATATTGTGATAACGTATAAAAAGTGTTAATATTTTATTTATTTTTGATATATATATAAAAATATTAATTCGTCGAAAGAGAACCAGAAAACAAAGAAGGAAAAACTGACAAACAGTTAAGCGATGATACCACAAAACAATACGAATATCATTATAAAAGTATGTCGGTTCGCTGATAATGATTACCTCAATTGCCTCCAATTATTCCGACCTTGGGCTACTCGTATCAAATTTTTCCTTGCGGCTTGTATTATATCATCATTTCAACTGATTTACCGGTGACTTTTTTTTGGGGTCAATTGACCATTTATTCTAATATCCGTTTTGTCTATCTAATTATCCGTTCTTCTGGATAAGTAGTTAGCCTATGTCCATTTCAATTTATCCATTTGTTCAGATCTTTTCTCTTCAGTATTTCGCTTTCGATTCGTTCGCTTTGAGTTCATTATTAATCTTTCTTGCGAATTTGTGTCTCTTATTTTCCTGATGAGCTCATGAAAATCCTTTATTTCGATAACGGTCTAGGAATATTTAAATAAACTACAATTGGACTGTCAAATGGAAAATAAAAATTAATATGAGTAAAAAAGGTTACAAAGTCACATTTACATCAAATACTAGAACCTGTCTGCAAATTAAGTATGGATATGAACCAATTCTACAATGACTAATTCCGTGAAATATTCAGGATTAGTGATCTTCGATTCACCTGATGATTGTATAAAGGATACGTCAGACAATGAAACTACTCCCTCTGATTAGTATAAATTCGAAAGTAACTACTGCAAAATATTAATTTACCACTCAAAATTTGCTCCAATTTGGAGGTACGGTATTGAATTCTATAGCTCAGCAACAAACAGCAAAATCAATCCGACTTAGGCACATTGTCAATACAGTAAAAACTAAACGGTATTCGATGAAAGGAACACCTTTGGCATTCCCTCGTTTTCTAGCAGCAGTGTACTGTTACGAGTTCTGATTTAGCTTTTCTAATTAACGCTAATCCTGGCGAAGTAAGTGGATCTACAGAACTCACGTGTTCATTGTTTCCTTTCTCCGTCTCATATGACGATCGAGTGACTACTTATTAAAGAAGGTGGCTAGTTACAATGACCTGCGCACCGCGGCATCAAACTATTCTAAATATGCGTAGAATATAACGACATCAGTTAATGAGAAATCGGTAATCGTAACACCGTGTGATAAGGGATTTAGTAATACTGTTTTTCCTTTTAAGTTATTCGTTCAAATTAAAAATAATGTAAAATTTTAAATGTAGTTGAACTTATTTCTAAAATTTCAGTTCACTTTTTTACTTGAAATTTTTATTGAATTCAAAAATATTTGTATAGAATCCTCGATAAAAAGTAGAGAAATAAACAAATGAATTAAATATTGCAAATGAAAATATTGATTTTATTTATTTATATATATATATATATATATATATGTGTGTATGTGTATTACCCTTGGTTAGCAGGCTTGGGTAGAGAAACCCTACTTTCTTATATATTATAATAAGATTCTTTATTAATTTTTTATAATGATTATTTTTGTTTTGTTTTAGGATTCCGAAGTGTGTCACCGATACAACTTTCGACTTCTGAAACGCAGCATGCTTCTTTGAAAAGACGAAAAGATGTACCGGTTACGACGTCTGCTCTTTATTCTCCGATACTAGAACGAACAGAGGTAATCAAATTCAAATTAATGCATCACGCGCAAAAATCGTTAGTTTTACTTTCAACTTTCATTTTTTGTGAAATTTTATTTTGCGCATGAATTGTACATTAGTGATTTATCCGTGTGTTTGCTTATTTGGTTTTAATTTCGTAGATCGTGAAATATAATAATGTAAAATTCTTTCGGCTTGTACATTTTTAAGGCGTTAAAGTAATTTATTTAAATTGTACAACAAACTAATCAAATGATTTTTTTCAGACTCCTATAAGCGGAAGTATTGAAACGAGTGAAAATTCAAAGTGAGGAAAATAAAATTAATTAAAAAAAAAATAAAGCAGTAATGTAAACATAAATAAACTTATTTCAAAATAGATCGATTAATACGTACGAATTTACGTTATAAATAAAACGGCCTTTATATTTTTTTAATTAATCTATGAATTATCGTGTTCGAAGTTCAACGATAAAAAGAACCTTTAAGTTTTCATATGCCTTATGGAGTGTAATATTCGAACTGCTACAGAAAATTATATATAATAATCGTAAACTATTACAATCAAAAAGGCAACTTTTAGGGAATCTATAAGCTCTATAATGTACATGTTTCGCGAAAAATCTAAGCAAGTAATAATACACAATTAGGCTTTAATTAAATGAGTGAACTTTTCATTTCTTATTACTGAAATAGTTTGTGAAAGTTTTTCTTTCATTTTTATTATAACTGAATAAATTATTTTATCGAGAATTCGAACGAAGTTATGTTATTATTATTATTATTATTTATTATAAATTGGACTCCGGAATTAACCAATCTGTCCATGAAAAACATAAAACATAACAAGAAAAAAAAATTAACATTATAAAGTAACTTTACATTCTAAAATAAATTGAAATAAAGAATAATATATACAAGCATCATCTGAGGAAAGTAATGAACTTAAGATATACGGAGGCCGATGGCCTAAAGATATAAGCTTAGAAAGTTATGATCGAACTTTATAATTAAAAGTAAAATGCGAATACACTCAAAAATCGCCAAAGCAAATGACCAGTTAAATTACATTCAACATAGTTTTCTAATTACGTATATTACGACAGAAAGTTAGTTTCTTAGTGGTTGAAGAAGCTTTAGCAAACTTGAAAAACCTGACTTGGTAGCGAACAGTGTAAAGTCTGGAATATAAAAAAGGAAAACCACCTGCTTTTTTTTTTTAAACTGATTAGTTGCCAAACCAAATTATATTATAAAATATAAAATAATTATTACGCATTAGCATATATTTATATATATAGTGTATATGTAAACGGAAATTACAATAAATTTGTTATATTCTATCCGTTCCTGTTATATGAAATTTAACGAGATTAGGATTAAACAGCTTAAATCAAAATATCTCAAAAAATTTAGACGTAAAATTCGCATAGCATCGTTAAATAAATGTTTGAAAATCGTACAAGAAATAAAAATATTACGTAGAAATTATGTAGAATATTTACTAAATGGTTAGGCCAGATAGTAAAACTTTGAAAGCAATCATTAAAAAACTAGAACTGGAAACTACGTATTTTATTAATTTTTTTTAGGTAATACATAGATCTATATAGTTTGGAAGTATTAATTTATTTTTTCATTACATTAAACATATGAATAATGTTTTTAAGTTGCTTGTGTTTTTACAATTCTTTTTCTTACTATAAATAAAATCTCAGTTGTTATTTAAAAAAAAAAAAATTACAAAAAAACGGTCATATTTAATGTAACGACGTATATCTATTAAGACAAAAATTATATTTATATTTCTGTATATATATATATATATATACATTTGTGTGCGTCAAATAATAATGGTATGTACTTTAATCAGATTGTAATTTAGAAATAATTGCGGTGTATACGAACTTTTAATTGAATTTCAATTTCTCACATAATTTTGTGTAAATGTATGTTGTATGTAATATAAAATCTGTTTTAACACTTAGGCTTAAGTAGCGTTTTATATCGTTTATTATTAAGCATAAATCGGTAACAATTGTTATATAAGAGAAATAAATATGATATCAGTGATATTGAATTCTGAAAAATTAAATGTTATATGACGTGGAATATAAAAAAATATCATATACATAATTGCAAAATATAGATATGACGATTGCGGACACTCTTAATTACTAAAACAGGAAAGCGGAAATTATATGATTTTTAAAAAAACTAGAATTAACTAACTAAAAACGTAATAAACATAGCGGAATGAAAAAATTCAAAATTTTAAACCCATCACTGTCGTTGGGTTATCATTCAAGGCACTAATTATATATAACGCAGGCGCACACGCATATGTTGTAAGGGGCGAAATGTCATTGTAGTCTTCGTGATAATTTAGAGTTATATGATGATAATGAAAAAATGTATGCGTCGAACTAAAATCGAACCTCACAGTCGAGTGCTCCAGCAACTATGCCAGTGTAGCCTGTTACTGTAAATTACATTTATAGAATTGTATCACGTTGTCTAAAGAATACCGATACTGTTGTAAGTCGATAATGATAATAATAAATCATTTCATTAAGTTAAAATCAATTATCTCTTCGTAATTTTGAATAATATTAATAATTAACAAAATCTCTGAATAAATTACTTTAATTTTAATGCTATGCGAAGATTATCGCAATATTGTTTGTTACATACCATCTTAATCCTACATTATTTCCTATTTAAATATACCGTTTCTTTGACGTACAAATCGCAATATTAGTCCAGTCCAACGCGTAAATTCTGGTGACTTGTTTATTTTCAATTAAACAAAATTTGTTATAAATTTTTTCAGTTATTAAGAATACTCTATTAGGGAAATTTAAAATATGCAGGATGACAAAATAAATGTTCCTGCAGCGAATATGTTTACTAATTTTAATGCTGTTAGTGGATATTCTGTATCATATGTATTTTCAATTATAAGATAATATTCGACTATGGTAATAATTTTAAAATTCTAATTACATGACTCGTAAATTAAATTCATTTATATGTATATATATATATATATATATATATATATATATATATATATATATATATATATATATATAATGCATGTGTATGGGTAGTTAATAAAGCTTTATGTATTTAGAATTTTGGTTTAATACACGTTGAAGTTGATATTTTTTAATTTGCTTTAGCGTCTAGTCAATATTCCTAGTCAATCTTCGTATTTCTACAGGAAAGATACATTGCGACGATCCGATCATGCGATCACGTACAGGGATGAGGTTTGTTGTTTTGGTTATTTTATTTCTCTACCATAGCTTTTTTCATGTATATAAATGTAGTTAGAATAAAATTTCAATACAATATTTTATTGAAAATTTAGTTATTGTTTGTAGTTTAGTTAATGAAAAATATTGTACATTGCAAATATATGTGTTACTAAATGCGTTTTTTTAAAAAAAAAAAAAAAAAAAAACGCTCTACATGAATTATACGGTATATTTTTCTGTTTTCAACATTTATTCCTAAACACTAGTAATGTTAAAACACTAATTGTAACGGACTCCCTCGCCACTGTATCGTCCCTCAAAAACACAAAGTTAAAAAATCCACTTGTTAATCACATACAATCTATTCTAAAGCAATTATCACAAGATACAGATCTAGTACAGGTCATAAGGGAATTGTGGGAAACGAAGCGGTGGATAGGGCAGCTCATTCCATACTGTTTCCTAGCAACCTATAAAGCCCCGCCATTTCTAGTACTATACACAGCTCTCAAATACTTCATTTACCACACGCGATAGAAGTCGAACTCATACTATCATAACTTCATTCTTGCTATCAAACCCAATGTGGGCTTCTGAAAACCATCTACAAATTTACCCCTTTTCCAACTACATAGTACTCAGCAGACTTCGCCTTGGTCACATATCATTCTCTCGTGCCCATCTATTCCAACGTTCCAACCCCCCGGCTTTTTCCTTCTTTTATCTTTTTTCTACTCTCAAACCCCTCTCTTATTTGCCATATTACACTACTCTGTCGTACACTCCACCCCTTCCGACCCCATGCTCATCCGCATATCCTATCTAGTTTCCTTCCCAGCAGTCCAACTATTCCCACAATTACACGATTCCTTTCCTCTTCTGACCTCAGCTACTAGATTGGGCTAAATTACCAGTACCGTAATAACCTCGGTAGTTACACACGGCACTATATGAATAATAATATGGATGAATAAGTGTACACAAATTAAGTTAGTTTCTAGCATATCAGATAATTATCATTTCAATGCTGGTTATGTTTGTTTAATAACAGGTTTTGTTACATTTACTAAACTAGAGGTATCATTTTTTCTTACATATGTTTATTAATTTCGAATGGTGCAAAATTAAAAGTAAAGATTTTAATTTTTTTTTTACAAGATGATATTTAAGTTTTGTTAAAAATTAAGAAAAATATTTGAAATTTTGAGAATACCAAATATTTTAAATTATTGCAAAAACGATATATTTTATATATCACTGAAGGTCGAAATAATGGACGTGATCGAATAAAGAAACAATTGGATTGTTTTCATTTCGAGTCAAAACATAATTTCTAAAAATTAAAATTATATAAATTTTTATCTTAATTGTACCAATTTAATTCATTACATAATTGGTTTAGGATGTTAAAATATTGTTTTCTCTTTTTGATTTAATGTACCCGACGACTTGTACTCTTGTTTAATTATTGCGGTGGTAAAATTTAATAAACATTCATTTATATATCGTCCAATTTCATTAACGTTAAAAAAATATATACCTATATATAATATTCTACTCATTTTTGACGTATATTTTATGTTAAAAATATGTTATCGTCCTGAAATCATCTTTTCTCATTAGATTCATTTCTCCCTCGTTCTATTGAATTATTTAAATCGAATGTGATTCAGTCGAAGTTCCATTACATTTTTTCGTTTTTCAAAAAAATGAATTAAAACATTATTCCAGAAATTCAAATCGTCATCTTCAAATAAAATATTATTTTTACGGCGGAATGTGTAAACATATTGCGTATAAATTATATATCGAGTATATTTAAATATTTGGTAACGGGTTGTTTAATTTTATTGATTAATTAGATTCCATATTGTGGTCTGAATAAGGAAAAGAAACTACCATCTGAAAGTGATATTGAAAAATATGCGCAAGATAATCTTAATATACACAAACGGGGTATATTCAGGAAAAAATTTTCTGTCCGAGCTATGCTATCATGGTCGAAGGTAATTAATAATGTATTAATAATATTGTTAATTTAAAAATACCCGACGCGCATGATGTGCACACAGTGTGTTGAACATTACACCTTGTCTAAATAACAAAATGATCTCATTATTGTTCCGTACACTTGAAATGATTAAAATTAAGCTCTTTAATTGATGAGATATAAATTAAAAAAATAAGCTATTAAAAGTATAATATATAATACACGATGTTACTGATAAGCTCTATACGATATATGAGATGCGAAAATATGTAGATGGACAGGTTGAGGAACTGCCTACTAAAAGTCTACAAAATTCTCTGACTGTCACCGAGCAGAGTTTGGGCGTCATAAAAATCTTACAACACTATCTTCTTAGTAGTGACTCGCTGCATTTTTATTCAAAAGCAAGGGTGTCACCGTGAAGTAGTGACTATTCTTTCCTTTTCTAACCCTTTCTTTTCTGTTATGGAATATAAACTACACATTGCTACTAGCTGTCTTCCTTATGGATGCCACAGGATTCTAACGTGTATGCCGCTCGCGATGGATATGGTTGTGTATGCATTTCCACGACATCAAATTCAGACATACTATGGATTGACATAGCATCCATGAAATTACGTTATTGTACGACATCGTGAAATTGATGACATCTTGATTACAAGAGTGTACCGCGTTGCAAGACTTCTCACATGCGGGTTATCTCTAAAATAAAAGTGATGTTCCGTTTTACTTATCACGTATTTAAAAGTAAAATGTTAAATATAAATATACAAATTTTAAACGATAAAAAAAACGTAGCAAATTTGCCAGAAGGGCGCAAAAATATATTTTAAACAACAGACCGGATATATAGAAAACGACGATGTCGAAGGAAATTCATAAAACAAATGGTGCTGATAGTTGACATATGTGATATGAAAAAAGTAATGACCCGTTTAATGAATACGAAAGAGAAATTAAAGACCTGGTATAACTTAAAAAGAAAGCTCGCGAAACAGTCTTAAATGCTCTTGAATCGCCTACTGCATTCAGCTATTTCAAACACAAAAATATGTAATCATAATAAACTCGGAGAATCTTAGGCGGTGGGTAGCTTGTGTGAAAAATTGCAGACATACGGTGCATGGGAGAATTATAAAAAATTCTACGCCGAGTTAAAAGTTTTTACGGTTCAAAAATATACCACGAACTATCAATAGTAAAAATGGAACATTGTTGAGAAGTAATGACGAAAAAAGTAACCGATGGGAAGAATAAATCAAATCAAATCAAGCTTTATTTTTACTTCCTTATTATATAACGGTTTACAAGAACGTACTGAAAATGCGCGATAACGCGCGAATAGCAGCATAATTGTGAAATAGAAATACAACTGTAGATTACCCGGATATCCTGTTAACTTAAATGCGGACAACATAATAAAAGAATTGAAGAATAAAAAAGCTGTCGATGGAAATGGTGTACCGGCTGAATTATATAAATATGGAGGTGCCTCGCTTGATAGTCCACAAGTTAGTTAAAAAAATATGGATATCCGGAACAAATACCGGATGATTTTAGATGTTCAATTATAGTAAATATTTAATAAAAAAAAAAGGTAGAAGGGGACATTTAATTATCTAGGAATCGCATTAATATTAACTACGAGTAAAATTTTAACCAAAAAATGTTAATAAAGTAATAATTATACACGTAATAAGCAAGAAAGGTTCAGGCACAAGAGAAAGAAACTGTGAATATGATATTTATGTTAAGGCAGATATACCAGAATTTCTTTGCAATCTCAAGATTTATACCGCGCATTCATCGATATTGCAAAAACGTTTGACTGTGTTGATAGAAAAGTTTGTAAAAAATATTTAAAAAGTTTGAATGTCGAACTAAACTAATGAATATAATGTCTAAAAAAAGTCAGGAAAAATATGAAATTGAGCCAAAAAACCTGAATGTGTTTTTACACACACACACACACACACACACACACACACATATATATATATATATATATATATATATATATATATATATATATATATATATATATATATAGTAACGCTTGCGTTGATTATAATGTGGAACGGTATACGAATGGTGTAAAATTTTAAACCCGAGCTCGTGTGTCAATTTCCCTTGCACGATCTGTTTCCTCGTTGTTCGTGTTATACGTAGCTTCTGTAAATTTTCGACAGTATACACAATAAATAGGAGATGCACGTATTCTTTACATGTACGTGCCTGCGTGAATTATATGAGAATTTTGTATGCGCTTGATTCTCACATGTACCTTTCTATTCCACATCTATATCAATTACGTCGGACATTTCTACCTTAAATATACTTGTAGTCTTATCATTTTACCATTACATTATAAGATATGTATGTATATACGGATTTGTGTTATACGTGATTTTGCTTTTAAGGCGCTTTGTTTTTTTCTTATGCATTATCACTTACATGGTACAGAGCTACAATCGATAGTATACCGGACTTGAACATTCCTGCAAACTAAAGGAAATATACACACTATGATTTTCTCTACGCGAGAAATCTGCGACATATAAAAGTTATAACAATTCAAGATCGAGGAGCTAGACTTCGGAAAATGATTATATGAACTGACCTACTTTTTACAGAGAGTTTTATTATTCCTTAATTTTCGTATTAGGACAATTTCGATAGGCTAATTCCGATCAATATTCCGTTGTTTTTTATTTTATTTTATTTTTTTAACGCATAGATGTATAATTTTAAACTTTTCTTACGTCGCTGTCTAATCGTAGTATTACCTCACTATTTCATAGCACATACTAACTCTGTGCGCATTCATCTTAGAACTTATTCGCAAATCTTGAACGATAAATCAATGTATAACTTATGGTAACAATTAAAATTTAAGATAAATTATCGCCTTAATAGTACCGAAATAGAAACGGGGGTTGGCTTGCTATGTTTTTACGATAAATCAATATATAATTTATGGTAACAATTAAAATTTAAGATAAATTATCGCGTTAATAGTACCGAAATAGAAACAGGAGGTGGCTTGCTATGTTTTTCTATCTATTTTACCAAAAAAGCTGATACTCATTTACTAACTATTTGGATGGATAGCTGAGTAATTCTCGCCGCCTGGTGGCCTGCTGGTTGGATCGTACGAGCAGAACGTTAAAGCATTACTGCTACATCATGTAGTCATGAAAAGTGACGAATAGTCCGATTTAAATAAATACATACATATACAATATATAAAATGCGTTAGTGAAGCGCTGTTGTTTGTAATTAATAACGGCTCTAATATTTTAGGATCCGATCCGAAAACCTATGCTGGTATTATCTGACAAAACTTTAAAGAAGGACGCGTGCGATTTGTTTAAATTAGTTCAGATATATATGGGCGATCGTAAAGCTAAAATTGGCATGACGTTAAATAATGTCGCCTTAGAAATTTGCAATATGGCTTACAATAAGCCTCCTTTAAGAGACGAACTTTATATACAAATTTGTCGGCAGACTACGGAAAATCCGAGAAAGTTAGTATAATATTTTTTTTACGCATCGTCATTATTTAATGTTTTTTTTTTTTTAAATGTATAATTATACAACAAAAAATCATGAAAGTTGTGTTACAAACTTTGAAAATACATTATTTAAAGATACACGCTAGTAATTGTGGAATTAAAATACATATCGAGGTATAAGAATGAATATATTGAATGACAAAATATTGAATATAATTTTGCGCAATTCTTATAAAAATGCGAACTGTGATAATATCGACAGACTTAATCGATTTATAAATAACACGTCTCTTATAATATCCGCTTACGAATATGCACCGAGCATCATATCATTATTGATAAAGACTGGATACAATTAATTTTCGGGCTAGGATACTTAATGAATTATAAAATTTTATACGCATTTTTATGGAAATTCCTCATTGAGGTATGTGGGTAAAAGTCAAATTTCTGGTAATTCTACCTTTGTTGATATACATTTTCTGGAGTACACAAATTCGGGATTTACAGTTACTGTGTCAAAAAATAGCGCTAGTTCCGTTATAATATTCTACTTTTTCAATTTTTAAAATTACAATTTGAATTTCAGTTGCTTCAAATCCAATTTTTATTTTTATTACGATTATTTTTTGTTAATTGTTATTGGATATTAACAAAAAATTTTTGTAAACTTCAAAATTTAATATGCGAGAGGGCTTTAAATCATTTAATGTATGTTTTAAATAAAATTATCGCGAATATTTCCGTTATAAGAGTTATGCAATTAAAAGATATTGTAGCGTTCAATTTTATTACGAAAAATTACATATTTGTAAATGTTAATTTTTATATGTAGTCATTAAAACTTCCAGCGATGAATTTAATTAAAGAGTACCCTTTCAATAATTGCTGTTAAATTTTATCAAGCGTTTCTAAATTTGGAATTTCAATCGTAATTTTGAAATTATAATCTAGTGAGCGTTCGAAGTGAATAATAACTTCGTAAGTTGTAATAAAAATATGTGTTCATTTTTTTTAATGATGTTACAAATAGAAATTTAAAATTTTTCTTATTTATAGAGAAAGTCTAAGACGAGGTTGGGAATTGTTGGCTATTTGTTTGGCGTTTTTCCCGCCATCACCAAAATTTCAAGCTTACTTAGATACTTATATGAATAGGTGAGTACTATATGTGAATTTGCAATTAAGTATTTTATTCCGGTATATTTATTATATATTTTTTTTTTTATTAATTTATAATTTTACATCATGATTTCAAAATCGTTATTTATCAAATTTTATCCATCGTCTGCATTAAACTAATAATTATATAAATAAACGAGATATATAACCATAGACAGCTACACAACATGTACAATCGCAAATTATCGTTGTCTATGTATTAACGTGTGTAAGTGTTTATATTGCAACACTGAAAATTGTTATATACAAGTATTTAAGACTTCCTTAAACGATTTAATCCTTAAATTTCGTAATTTGTATTATGCATCCTGTTAACGAATGCGAGATTTATTTCGCGATTTACCTTCCTGTTAATAATTTTGTTTTTAAATGAAAAGTTTTACAAATCGAGAATTAACCACTTTATACAAATTTTCAGTTTACATTCACATCGTTGTGATTTCTTGTAGAATATTGAATCACTTTCCAAATTAACTATAGGTATTCTTCTAAGAGAAATAGTTCACCGTAGATACGAAATTTTCTCTAAGACTCATTTTAAAATGTTTTTAGGAACGATAAATAATACTAACAAGCAAACATGTAACTAGGCAATTTTTATACTAATTCGAAATATGCATCGATGACTGCTGAATGATGACACGCTTTCTTAGTAGTTGTCTCACAATTAAAGGTGTAACATTTTATAGATACGTTCTAACCTTTTACGTACCATAGATATCTAGATACATTTACATAAGAGTGCGGTAACCCCTACAATACATTTAATGATCAGACAATTGCGACATAAGGAGAAACGGGCTCCGATGATCAACACAAATTACAGAATCTACAATACGAACTTGAGTTTTGTAGGGTAAATAAATTAAATTCAAATTCGAGTAGAACACGCGTAACTCGTTTCACTTGACCCGCAATGAAGATAGACAATCGACCACAACTGAAGCAGTATTATTCCCAAAATGATCTCATCAAAGTATGTAGTTAGATAGAAATTCTCGGAGCAATAGTCTTTGCATTGTGTATGTTTTTTTAGCTACATTATATTTCATTTCGTCCGAGACGTTAGGTCAGTCAGCGCACGTTGATATTTTGATACATGTCACATTATAATTAGTAGACTTCCAAGGCTGAATCTTTATATACTTGACGTGCAGCATTTTCACATGTAAAAAGAAGTATTACTTCTGATATTGAAACGGTCAAAGTTGGAACGGACGTTAAAGTCGCGTAAATCCTATATGGAACAGCATCTTAGTGTCCAACAAGATTACTGAAAAATTAAAAAAAAAAGATCTTACCAACAAAAGATCCATTAAATCGACCCCTGGGCGAACGCTAAATTGACTGTGGTTCAACAAACGTAGACTTTGTTATTACGGATAAGTATGTCGCAAAAATAAGGCTATCAGCACCTATTAATATTTACGGCCATTTCGTCTTCTTTATACATGAAATACTACTTTTAATGACGGTGTTGTTAACTAATCACGCATGCTGGTAGTACAAGGTTAGTGATATATAAATTAAGTTCTTTAACTAAGTACACGGTTTATGTATTGCGCATGTAAACCTTAACTGAATAAAATAATGCTGTATCCATTGTATAATTTTATTGTGAAAGTAATGAACCTAGTTCACTACCGTCATATATATATATATATATATATATATATATATATATATATATATATATATATATATATATATATATATAAGTATTATTAATTTTCAAATCTATACGACAAATGAAATTTGTTTAATCAGGCACCGAGATCCTTCTTACGATTTTCCGGAAATAGGAAAATGGCCTATACACGTACAAGTAAGTCATTATGCTACGATCGCGTGTAAGCGATTAGAACGTGGAGGGGTAGCTGGGAAAAGACCACCTAAGAAGCCTACGTTAGATGAAATCGATCAAGCTCGGGTAATTTTAGTATATTATTTTACAGTGTGTTCTATTTTTATTTTTAAATATATATATATATTTTTTTTTTTTCTGCAAAAAATTATCAACCTGGTTATATTAGCTTAGCGCCGTATTACTCGGCGGATTAAATTTATTAAAAATAAAATCTTGTGTTAAACACGTGGACCACCTGTGTGAGTCTAAATAAAATAAGATGCACAAATTGAAACGTGCTGAATCTTTCGTTTTGAAAAAATAATATTTTCGAAGGCACTTTGCAAGAAAGGTCCAGATAGCATTGTTCTTAGTTCCATTTTTTCCCTAGTACGGAAAAAAGTTGTTTTATGTGTAGAAGTAAAAAAAACAATTTAAATGTTTTAAATGTATAAAGCGTGTTTTCTTCTCTGTAAATAACATCAATTTCGTATGTACATGAAAAATAAAAACGTACGCGTATATAAAAAGGAATGATATTTCTAATTTCAGATACAAATATTTCGGCCCAGTATGTTTGGAAGCACGTTACAAGAAATAATCCATCTCCAGAAGGAAAGATTCCCGCATTATAAACTACCTTGGTTACAAACTACTCTTTCCGAACAGATAATTCGTCTACAGGGCACTCAGACTGAAGGAATATTTAGGTATATATTTCGAACAAAGTTTAGCACAAACGATATTAACTATAAGAACATTAATACAAAATTGTGCAGAGTATAACGTAAATGTTTGTATGACATTTGTGGATTACGAAAAAGTCTTCGATACTGTAGAAATATGGACAATATTAAAGTCATTATAAGACTTGGGGTTGGAGGAACATTACATTGATGTCATAACAAATATATTCGAACATATGTCGATAAAGATAAAATTATGGGAAAGCACAGGTGATTGAAGAGGGGAGTAAGACAAGATGATACCATATCACCGAAACTGTTCATTGCTGCCTTAGAAGGTATCTTCAAGACATTGAACTGGATCTCAATGGGTATCAGAATAAATTGGGAAAGATTGAATCATGAGAAAATACAATTAATGATAAACTTGACGTACATTTTGTGAAAATAGGACTTAAAATAAATATACAAAAAACCAAAATAATGATGAATACCGCGGAAGATACGGCAGTAACTGTAAATGGTGAAAAAATTGAACGAGTAAATATATATATATATATAGAGAGAGAGAGAGAGCAGAGAATTACTATGGATATGAATAATATAATGCAGCTGTAAACTAAAAGAAGAATATCGCTCGCCTGGGGGAATTAGGAAAGAAAATACCGAATATCCTGAAAAGTAAGGTACGATGTCTGTTTCCAGTCTTGATATATGGAGCTGAAACATGGAGCCTTACTAAACGAATAGCTAGAAAAATTAGGAAAATTCAAACGGCTCACGAGGGAATTATTCTTGGAATCAAGTTCAAAGATCGCAAGACGGTTGCATGGATTAGGGAACAGACGAAATTGGTAGACGCAGTGGAGCGGATCGTAAGGTTGAAATGAAGGGTTAAACATGATCGCTAATGTTTAGATATGTCGAAGTATAATGAATGGATTAAAATAACGTAAACAAGTTGCGAAGGTTTCTATACGCTTTAATGTGTAATTTAATTTTGATGACGTAAAATTATAAATCGCCAACTTCAAATACAGTTAACCTATTTCGATAAGTACTTTCATTTTTGAAAGTTTCCATCTTTATACCTTAAAAATGAAGGTAAAACTTAAAATCAATATTTTACGTGCAATATTACCTTTTAAAATAACTCTAGATTTGTAAAAATGTGTTTATATAAGAAATTTTTAAAATTAAGATATTTCTGATCAAATTTTCCTTACGAAAATAGAAAATTTTATTATCGTTAAAAATTTATATACCACGTGAATAGTACTATGACGAAGAGGTAAGGTAACGTTATTTGGAAACCTTATTTTTATGTAACGGGAAAAACGACAACTTTTTTACATATATCTAACAGTTAGTTTTGATTTCTTGAATGTGTACATCTATCGTTTTATAATAACTTCTTATTTATCTATTTCATCGAACACATTTGTTTTATAATAATTCATTTTCTTTATTACCTAGTATATATACTGGTAATAAACAACATCAAATGAAGACTTTTTAAAATGGTCTAGCAAACTTTATCTTGATCTTTTAAGTGTCGAATTGCCAGAAGAAACACTAAATTCAGGATTTAGGGTTTTATTGCGATGAAAATTTAAATCGGAATTGTTTTTTCGGTGATAATGTATTTTGATAATTTTTGAAGATTATATTATTTATATATATATATATATATATATATATATATATATATATATATATATATATATATATATATAATATATTGCAATATTGGAGAAAGTATTGATTTACAAACGAGTCGTCAAATTAGTGCTCGATTGTGAGTGCATACTTTGCTTATGTGTATATGTATGAATCAAAACTATAGTATATATTTGTGCGTGATGGTTAGCGTCAAATATCGCTAACGTTTCAACGCGTACATTATATGCGTTGTTGATACTGGATGAAAAATAAATATAAACACACGCCATTATTCAATAGTTAGCTGTATGTAACATTTTTTAATATTTATTTTCGTTTATCTAAGTTTATCGGTTTTCGTTTATATGCTCAAATTATAATAAATTGTAGATAATTAATTATGTATTTGTTTGATAATCGTGTAAATATGCGAAAATACTTTTAAAATGAAGATTTTTAATTTTCTGTGTATTTATTTAGGGTACCCGCTGATATGGACGAAGTGATGTCTTTGAAAACACAGCTAGACAGATGGGAAGTGCCTCAAGACATAATTGATGCTCATACTCCAGCGTCTGTGTTAAAACTTTGGTACCGGGAATTATACGAACCGCTAATTCCAGATTCGATGTACGATGCTTGCGTTACATATCATGATAATCCTGAGCGGGTATTGACTATCGTACAAGAATTGCCCGAAATTAATAAACTGGTGCTGGCTTATTTAATCAGATTTCTGCAGGTATATTATTCTTCAACGGTTATATCATTCGTGTACAAATGTTTTAATGTATGTAGGAATGTAATTATATGAGCGCGTCTCTACGTGTATATCCTTTACTGAAATCAACTGTTATCGTTGTAACAGTTGTAAAGACGGCATTGTGTAAGAATTTTAAATTTTCAACCAACAGTTTTGTATTAGAGGGCCGATGTTGACGGCTATGTTGTTTTGGTGGCGCATCTTTAATAGGTTTTTTATTATTCTGTTGGAAATACCAACTATTTTGATAGCGCTACGTAGCACACAGCTGACGTCACGGTGTGTATTCTGCATGAACGGTTTGTGATAGGGTTATCTCTCGCAAAGGTGGCGTGAATTGGCCGTCGAGATCGTCTCTCACCCTGCTAAAATTTTTCTTATTGAATTTCCTAAAGTAAAACTGGTCTATGCCATACCAATACATTTACAGTCAACATTGCCAATTATATCGTTCAAATTCAGCCATATACATTATATATATATATATATATATATGTTGTAAAGTCATTAAAAGTCACTCATATCCCTACCGTCGTCAAATGACGTGATGGATATTTGAACGAGGTTAGATTGTGTACATGGGTCTTTCAAATAACAGATTTTTGTTAATACCTCGTATACAGCTTATTTTATTCCATTTCAACGTCGACCCTACCTGCCCTTATTGGAGAACCCATATATATTTCGTTATGTAATCTCATTGTCGTCGGGATAGCCGAGTGGATAGAGCGCAGACTTCTATACGGAAGGTACTGAGTTCGAATATGATCGGCGACGTAAAAATTATTATCGCAAAATAAAAATATAAATAATCCTAATATTATAATCGCGCAACCACCACCAAAACAGTGTTCTGTATCAGTAATACACTTATTGATTTAGTTATATCTTTAGCGAGATTTTACAATTTATATGATGTCGGTTTTTTTCTATAATTTTTCCTCGGGTGAATGAATAATTTAATATTTATTTTAAAATTATGTTAACTTGTAATTTATATGCTTAGATTTTATCGATACTAAGCTGTGAATGTTATACGTTGCTTTATGTACGAAATAATAAATAAACGTTTGTTGTCGTTGTTGTGTAGATGTTTGCAAAGCCAGATATTGCAATAGTTACTAAAATGGACGCGAGTAATTTAGCAATGGTGATGGCTCCAAACTGTTTGCGATGCACGTCTCAAGATCCCAGAGTAATATTTGATAACGCTCGTAAAGAAATGGCATTTATGCGTACTTTAATACAACACATGGACACCAACTTTGTGGAAGGAATTTTCTGACCCGTCTGTATTCTACTATTGTTAGTACGTTTAAATAATTATCACACTGCTGTTTTACGAAATTCGGATGCCCGAAAATATTCTCATCGTACGTAATAATGTGTAAGTACACATTATATATAATATAAAATTGTTATCTGCAAAATTGACATTTAAAGTTAAGTGTATTTCGAATATTTACAATCAGACCTTGACGACCACGTAGAATCTATTCTTTTAAAATAGCAGAAATTTTGCTGCAATATAATGATCTTTTAAGTTTTAAGCATTTGAAAAATGTATTTTAAATAAATTTGATACGTATTAATCTCCGATATTTATATTGTTTAATATGTTCATAAAAAATAAAGTTCTATCAACTTCGAAAGTTGATAGGTGACATCGCCTAACCGATCTTTATCAACTCGGAAGATTGATAGACGACCGGCCTAACGACGGTCTCTGGTAAGCCAGTGTTGGGTGGTTTGTCATTGTTTTCAGCGGCTTCTTTATATTCCCAGCAAGATGATGATAATTTACCGACTAATTAGATGGAAAGTTGTCGAGAGGTCTTTTATCACTCCCCCTTTCCTCATTGATAGAATTTGAATTCAGATCAAACGAGCAGAATGGGAAACGATTATCACCGCGTCACGAGGGCAACTCTTCAAATAATCAATAAAAATGTAATTCAAAATCGAAATGTATTTCAATCATCTTTGTATGTGTTTATTGTTTTGTTTTCTCGATACTTTTAAACAATCGTAAGTTTTATATAGGGTGCTCCGAGAAGACGGACGGTTTTTTTTTTTTTTTTTTTTTTAATAACTCAAAAATTACACGACTAAAAGTTTTGAATAAAATTTTATTTAAAAATGGAAAAGCTAGAGATTAGCTTAAAATCATTTATGAAGCACAACAATATCATTCAGATAACCTCCATCTGCAACAACACATTCATTCAGTCTTTACGAAATTTTCGAAGACTTTTTCGAGCATAGGTCCCAGAATGTTTGAAATTTCTTCAGAAATCCTTGTTTTCAGGTCGTCCAGACCTCGTGGACGTATTTCGTAAACGTGGCTCTTAAGGTATTTCACAAAAAAAATAAACATTGAATTCTTTCCGAAACTCTGCACCATCGTGATCGATTCACGCCAAAAATAACGTTTCAAAACGCGCGCTTCTTCTCGTTATAGGATGCCACGATAATTGAAACTGGACAAAAATGAATCTCTCGTGTGTACACTAAACGTGGAGCACGCGATTTGCGTTGTAGCAATGTTACCAACTGCGCTATTCAAAAAACAAAACCGTCCGTCTTCTCTGGGTCATCCTATATTTTATATGTATACGGTGTACATTCCAATGTAAAACCTTACTTCGAGAATGTTTCATGATTTTTTTTTTTAATCAAAATTTTGTTTTTCTGATATTTTATATAATTGGACATATTATGCATATGTATGCAGAATAATTGTTTTAAATTATATCAGTTTTGATACCAGTGATTGAAAATGGTACGTTGTTTAAAAATAACATTGAATACTTTAAAGTTGATTATTTATTTGATGTTTACATAACGATGTTTGTAACATAATACGTATTTTATATTTCGTCTAGGTTTATATACTTTTTTCGAAAACAGGAAAATTTTTCAATGTAATCTCTCGTACAGTGGTGGTTTTGAACGTAATGAGGATTTCCATTCGTTTTTAACATTAATCGAGTCGTTGCTCGTAAAAAATGATTACTCGTGTATATGTCGTGTGCGTGCTTGTTTTATTTTTGTGTAAATACTTTACTATTTATTATGAATAAATGCATAAATACTTGTTAAAATTAACTATGTATTGACGTCATTTTTATATAATAATAATAATAGTAAGTTCCCAGTACAATCCAAGACTAAGCATATCTTATTCATATACGGATTAAAATTTTGGCATCTTCTGTTTGTTTTCTTAGACATTTAGTTGTAAACAGTGAGTACAATAAAATTAAATATAGAAAATAAATTAAACGTGTTTAATTTCGTTAATTTTGAACGATTAAAAAATTGTTTCTAAGAAATGATAATTATAGTTGTTTAACGAGAATTATTAAATTATTAACAAAATTCTGAAGTAGTGTAATGCGTTAATTAAATTTAAATTTTTTTCTGGTTTTCTGTTTATTTTTAAAGCTTTATATATTTATTTTTGGCGTAATATGCGCGTGTGTGTAATTATGCGTGTTTTTTTTTAATCGATCTCTATAAATAGTAGTCCACGTACCTAAACTTTTCGCTAAAAAATTCTATTCTATAATTCGGGTGTCAATATCGTAGTATGTAATAAATATGAACTTTAATTTCGTGCCCTATTTTCACTTTTATGGCAACAATTATATGTTAATAACGATGTGCCTTTAAATGTTAACGATTGAATTATTCTATGGCTGGCAAAACGTTGAAACATCATTTGTTTATTTAGAAATAGAAAAAACTTCTTTAATAATAATGTATAAATGTGTAAATATTACTGTCAAATTTTCATTTTCTTTTACCCATTATACACTTTGAATTTTTTTAATGAGTTTGTTTAATGTTAAAAACCCATTTAGTTTCTTTGAATGACGTAATCTTTGGAAATAAAAACAGTACCATTTTTATAAAAATTAGTATTGAATGCAGATTTATAGCAAAGATGAAGTAATTTATACTAAAATTTCTATGCGATAACCTGTTATCTTATAATTTATTTTTAAAATTTTCCAATTTTTTTTTTGCCCAACCTTATTGTGTCTACTTGACGATTGTTAAAATCTAATTTTTTTATTTTATAGTCTTTTTCCACTATTCGTGACGTATTTATATTAATACTTATTTCGTCCGTTGGCCAAAATACTGCTGGTTGAAAGTTATCTATTTAATCAGTCTCTTTATATTTACGGTAAATTAGATGATAAAGTTAGGCTTGTTCTTCAGACACTGTACGTTTGGTTTTTTTTTTTTATTATTATTTCTATCCTTGTTGAAGTCTGTTCTTAGTTGTTTAAGAGTTTTAATATAACGAATAATATTAAAAACGTTTTGATATGAACGTGTGACACGCATCCCTAAAATACTTAATACAAATTTGATATCACATGCGATATCGTCTTTGTAGAAAAACATAATCGTTTAACTTATAGAAATTTTTTATATTTTTTTATAGTTTATATTTTAGAAGTCTATTTGCTATCCGTGGTTGTGACATCAATTTTGCTTTTACACGCACATGTGTGTATGTGCACGTGTGTATAAGTTTATAATTATGTGTATTATAATATTTTTGTATTATATTTTATCGTCATTAGGTATATTAGTTTATCCTTGGTTGTTTAATAATGCAAATATTTATTTTTCATTTTTCATACATGTATATTTACGTATATAAGCGGTTACTAATTGGACGAGTTTACTGTTATAAATTTTTGATTTTAACGTTGATATACGTTATAAATCCTGAAATAAATTTTAATTGTAAAGTTTCATAAACATTTCGTTTCTTTAATAATTTAACATTTTACATTTCCCGTATTTTTCACCTGTTTATAGTTAAGTAACCAAAAGCTTAAAATTAAACCGATAACAACAGATAAGTTCGCTACACTTCTGTTCATCTTGATACTGTTGTTGATACGCGTTAGATGGAGTTAAAAATGAAGTGTAGCTGATATCTTAACTGACTTTAAACAGAATAGATTTAATTGATATAGTTTTAAATGAATGCGCTATTGTGATAGTTGTGTAATATGTGTGAAACAGAAGAATGAGACTATATGTATGTTTAAACTTAATAAAAATCATAAATTAGCAATAACGAGTCCAAACGTATAATTATTAACATATAAATTAGAATTTTATATAATATATCGCTATTATTTTCTCGTGATGACACGTCTATAGCATTTATTTATTTTCTAATATTTATGTAGTAATAATCGTAGTAACATATACCTATATTTAACTTGATATGTTTTTACCTTTACATTTTTATGTACACCCACAATAATCGGAGTTACTTTTATCTAGTTTAATCCAGACATGTTACCAAATGTGTCTCTTTGTACTTAATTTATTTGTATAAGTTTTAACGTCAAGTATTTCACTTACATGTTTGAACATAGTAATAATAAAGACGCTTGTATATATTTTCTTATATGCATATATCATTATATAAAACATTAACAGTTTTTATTCAAAGACTAATAAAAAGAACAATGAGTAGTGATAAGTTTTCGTAATATTCAAAATTATCACTTATAAAATTAACTTTTATATCGTTAATTAATATATCGAATAATTTTTACGAATTTTCGTCATGTAATTTGTATGTGCCATCATATTCAGTTGACTGAAATTAATTATATTCGTTAAAGATATATAAATATACAAACATTTGCCAATCGTTACTTTATTTCATTTATAAAAAATATATTGATCAATTGTAAAAATATTCTACTTCAATGTGGCGAATTATATAGTTATCATCGTTTTTGTTTTCATTTGCTCATACTCGCCACAGATTTTTTTTTATGTAGTACGTTTAAATACTACAACTTTTTCCCCATTACTTAATGAAACGAGAGTTTTAACACGCGATAACTGTTTTGGACAAACTTACTATATATTTTGCTAATAATAGAAATAATTATTTTTTAAATGTAAATTATTTTTAAAAAATCGTTTTTTTGTTGTTGTATTTATAGACTTAACACAAAATTTAAGTAACGTAACAAACTGGAATATAATTTTTATTACAGTATTTTTCATATGTACTTCTAAATTTATATATTAATTGTTTGAAATTCATTTGAACAAATACTACTCCCGGTGTCGTAAGTATAAGACGTGTGTTTGACATTATGCATAACGAACTTGCTATAAATTTTTTTTTGGATACAAAATATACGTATATTTCGATGAATTCGTTTAAATTTCTCTTTAAAAATGGTATTTTCAATATTATTTTTACGTTAGTTCTGTTGAACTACGAATAAATTGAAAGTATCCTAAATTGATGGTTATGATTATTACGTTTTGAATCTTTTTGTTGTCTAAAATTAATAATTAATACAAAAAATTTATATTTTACAGCAGAATTTTAAACATTAAACAAGGTAAGGAGACACCACAGTGTAAAACAAGAACTGCATTGATCTAACGGCTGAATTAATTTTGGTTATTCATAGTATTTCTGTATAATTGGAACTTAAGACTATATAAACTCAAGGAAGGCTACATTGTTATAGGTAAATAATTTTTGCAATTTTGAAGGTAATTCAAAATAATCGAATAAAAATTTATGTTTAGTCATTGAACAATAATTTCTGATCAACCTGAACTCACTAGTAATAGCCCTGCCAAACAATATAAATCAACAGGTAGGACATAAAAAATTATGCAAGTTACAGAGTTAGGAGAGGTCCTGTGTAAGGAATCAATATTCAATAGAAGTTTGCGTTGTTGACGATTGGCTAGAACAAGAACTTTTTTATTCATGTATATTGCAGCGCCATATTCATACAAGACCTGAACTGAACTCTTATATTGGATTACAAACTCTTTAAATGCAAGTTCCCATGTATTTTCCTGAATTCTGATTATTTTATTATAAATATCAGAATAATTAGATGAAATATAGTGAAAGCACGGTAGAAATAATAATTTTTCACCAACTACTATTCAAAGGTATTTCAAATTTGAAATGTGTACAGTAATAGATCCAGAAATATGAGGGAGGTTAATGAACTCATTGACAATTCTCATGTCTCCAAACACAAAAAATCTGCATTTGGAAACTGAGAATCTTTCCGAGGCATCTGCTGATTGGAATAATGTAGGTTAATAATTGTTAGTTACAGGAACTTGCCATTTCATGTGGGGTGGAAGAAGATGAGATTTGATTTTCAATATTAGTAACCGTCGATTCCATATCAGACTGAACGTTATGTGGTTGAAATACATGTGATAGGCGAACAGTTCAGCTATATCTTTGTCATGTCTTAACCAACAGCCATTTTCATTCTGTATGGGTGGGATTCTGACAACTGGTAACTTTAGCCGGCAAGTTGCCTTCCACAAACAGTTCTTTTTGTCGGCGTAAGAACTAACGTTTTGTACATAAGACTCAAATGTTTTGTTTTGTATCGTTTTTATTAATTTACTGAGTTGACGACGAACACGATTGAAGATAGTTTTATCCTGAGGATCATGTATGCGACGAGCTTTTCTTCTCTTGACAATCTTGAGGAGAACTTCAAGAGGATACAATATATCCTGTTCTGCGTTTGTTTTAGGAGATGGATTTGCGATTTTAGTAGCTTCTCTGATTACCCCAATTAACTGATTTGAAGATTCTTCCAGTTCTGGTACAGTTTTTAGTCTAACCTGCAGATTGATACGCTGGTCTAGTTCATCATAAAACAAGATCCAATTGGTATACTTGCTGGTTAATGTACGTTTCCCTTTCATATAACTGTTACACTGATAGTGAGTAAAACAGATGTGTGATCGGAAATGAGATCCATATAACTTTCAAATGCCTCTCATGACAAAAAAGTCAATGAGGTCTGGCTTCTCGCATTTATCAGTTGGTCAGTATGTTGGCTTTCCAGAGGTAGCAATAATATATTAGTATCTTTCTAGAGCTTTGAGCAATTCCTTTCCTTTAACATGCGCAGAAGTTTCCTTATATATGTGACGCGAACACCACACCTCGCTTTTTATATTAAAATCGCCTCCAATAATGCAGCGATTTCCAAAGTAACTTAAAAAGTGTGTATATTATCCAAATATACAAACACAACGTTGATGACAGTATTATTTGTATTTATAGCTACAGCAGTAGCTTGAGCATACTGACTCTTCAGGATAGTGGCTTATGTTTTGCTTTATAATCACGACTGACCCACCATGTCTTCCTTCATTAGGATGAGGCATATGATAGAATGCAGGTTAAGATTGTTTTTTATGTAGTGTGTTCCTGAGATTAGCGCTATATCGATTTTGTTTTGATTTGGGAACATCTCGAGCTCCTTAAGACCATTAGCATTCCGTGTTATGATTCTGATTGTGGAAAGTCATTTTTTTGTTACCTTCTTTACAAGTATTTTTGGTACTCGTTGGGTGCTATGAAATCTGCTGCATGATTTCCAGTTTACTAAGTCTCCTAGACACACTGTTTGTTGGATGAGGTTTGACAAAGAATTTACAACTTGTTCTAAGGTAGACTCAATAGTTGATTTTTATTTTCATGTTTGCTGTTTACCTGTGGATTTTAGTTTTTGCAGTTGTTGCTTAGGAGCAGTTGTTCAAGCATTTCTTTGTACAAGTGCATGCGACTGAACTTTAGGTTGTACAACAGATATATATGACACTCCATGTTCTACTTTTTTTGATATTATCTTCTCATGTTGGATGTGTTGTACAGAAGTCATTTTAGGCGATTTAATAGGACGCTCAATGGCTCTGTATGATTCACATCCTTGATAATTGACAGAATGACTGTTAGTGCAGTTAGCATATACAAATTTAGTGGGGTCTTTTAAGTGGCATGTAGTTGAATTATGAATTCCTGCACACTTAAAACACCTGTATGGTCTAAAACGACTGTTTTTAGTATGATTCTACCATTGACATCATGTACACTTCGGTATTTGGGCACTCTTACGTGAGGACGCTATTTTTATCCTGCAGTGTGCCGGATGTACTATCTCATATATGTTCTTATTATTATACTTAGGAACTAGATCTATGAAGAACAAGGGATAAACTTTCTTCTGCCTGTCAATTATTTGATTATCCTTATCTCAGATTTTAAGGGTTTTACTGATGTTAACAATTCTTATGGTTTCATGTCCACCAATATTTGCCTAATTCTTGTGCTATTTCTGCAGTGTCTGTAGAGAGTGGTGACCCATAAATTACAACACGATAAAGTTTCTAATTTTTTAACTGGTATGTATGATAAACTATGCCATGTAATGGGCGATGCAAATTGTTTTCCAATTATTTATTTAATCCTCGCACTAAGCTAAAAACTCTAAATATTTCATCTGTTTTAGTGGCAGTCAGCATATCACCATTACTAAGCGCCTTGCTACAGTATCTTTCCCAATTTTTCTTCCACTAGTTTAGAGAATGTGTTAAATATCTTTATGCCGCTGATTGTCACTTTTGGTGGTAATTTAACTTTTCTCTCTGTTGTTTGACTCAAATTTTCTCTTCTGGTTTCATTGGTAGCTGATTCTTGCTCCATGCAACAGTTTTTTTCTAAAGGTTCTTTGACCCTTGTAACTATTCGAACGCGGTCGTAAATCGGCCTTCTGGCCTTCATATTTTTCTAATTTAGCTATTAGAATTCTAATTTTTCCGTCCTGTTGTTTAATAACAGCACACAATTTTTCATTTATCGCAGCAAATTCCCATTGAGTGTGGGTTTTCGACTGTTTTATTACCTTTGTTCGAAATATCCTTCTAGTATCACTTGAAAGGGGATGTTTAGTGATGAGAGTAAAATTATCTCCAGCATACTGTATCATCATGGGAGGTATGTTACCAGATGATTTTTCAACATAATGTACTGCCGAATGTGAATGGTTTACTACTTCGTTCTTAAAATTACTATTTAATGAGACACCAATATTACCTGAACAGCCGTTGCTTATGGCTTTGTTGCCACAGTTGATTTTTGAATTGATGGAGGGGAATCATCAAGAGCGTACAACTAGTGATTAACCGCGCTAATAGGTGATCGAGAAGGGAGTGGTGTAGAACCATGCATACGCGGACGCTCTATATATACACCACGAATTGCGATTATGCTTATTTACCGATAAAGATAGTCGCACAAAAGAACGAAACAAAGCACGAATGTAGGCGATAGATATATCAAATGGATTAGTTCACATCACGAACCCGTTTCGTCGTTCAGCATGACCGAGTCCATATACATTTAATATGTATATTAAACCTCAATATAATTTTCAAAATTAAAAAGCAACACAACAAAATGGAATAATACATTACTACTTGAAATATTTTAAACATACTAAGAAATTAAAAATTAATAGAAACTAAAAATTGAATTTACTATGTATTAAAAAAAAAATGTAATTATAAATCGTAAACACAATCCATGACTATTATATATTATTATATTAAATTAATGAAAACCATTAAAAATTAAGTAAATTTTCGTTCAAAAATACAAAACTTTGTTAGACGGTAATCGAGATCTTTTTTCTGTTAAAATGTTTCCTGCCTTGGAAAACACACATCCGCAAAGAACGGAAGATGCAGGAATACAAAGCGGACAGGTAACTAACTCATATAACTGCGGAATCCTGTCTATTTTGTTTCAAATATGTAAGAGGAGACTAGGTTTGAGACGATACATATTGGTCATTTAAAAAACAACCTAATTCGACGATCGCTGCTGCTGTTAGATTTTGAATAGTTGTGTTGGTTGTAATAAATCATGGAATCCACACCACAAATATACTATGAATTTTAGTATTTGTGGGTAAATCCGATGATGTATCCAGATGTACTGTGTTTTTCTGCTTGTTTTTAATAAAAGCCGCAATTTTGTCGTGTACAAGCATTAAATGCATAATTATCTTCTGGGAATCCACTCTTCTTAAATCGTGGATCAAGTAATATAGACTGGACAACAAATTCTGTACTTTCAAGATTTCTAAAACGAGCAGTTAACTCATCTTTAAAACTATTTCTCATTAGTTCAATTTCATTTGGAATTTCTTTTTGAAGATAATCGTTCACTTGTTCAATCATTACCCGTGCCAAATCTGGAATTTTAGATAATGTAACTGTTTTTTCAGAACTAACTACCAAAGTTACAGTATTAAATACTATTAAAATCTGAACTGATTGTACTATCATAGCCATCGTGAGTAGTTAAATTAAAATTATCACCTAATTTGTTAACATATCAAATGTTTAATTCCGGCGAGTGACAACATCTTGTTTTAATTTAGTTTTGTTTAGCCTCATTTGTTCCTGAGCTTTAAATAATTTTTCCGATGCAATAGAAACTCGTCTAAAATATTCGACTACTGTTTTAACTTTGTCTATTAGACAAACCGGACCTGAGCATTACATTCAGACAATGGGCAAAGCAAGGAAAACGACGCCATTTGCACTCTTTTATCTACAATATTTGCACCATTATTCGTTACCGCGACTGTTATTTTATTTTTCAACCTCCATTCATCAACAGTATTTTTTAAGATGGACGCTAAATTAGTAGCAATAAAATATTAGAAAATATTTTTTGACTTGGAAGAGTATATCCTAGATGTAACATATTTCACGCTGTTCTAAATTCAGTATCATCAGCAACACTGAAAGGGTAATAACCTTTCACAATCATTTTAAGAAATTGATTATTTATTTGCGACTGATAGGTAATGGTTTTGTAATAAATTGAGTTAAAGAAGACTGCATTGTGTTAGATAAGGTTGCTGGTATTGAAAAAGATGGTACTGGATTAACTGTCACATTTTGATTAATATGTTGTTCAGATATGGATGGTAATATTGGTTTTTGCGAGACACTTGCTAATGCAGGCATTTTGCTTGTTTCATCCGTTATTAAATCATTAGAAACTGATGAAGAAGGTTGTAATCTTGAATCATAAGGAGATTGTCTTGATGTTTTTAACATGCTTTTTCTTAATATGTCTAAATATATTTCCTATCTATCCACCAGTATAACTTACATTTTGATTACAATATCTACAGATTGCAACTGTATTAGCATCAGTCATCACAAAATGTTCCCAAATTTCGCTAGTTTTGATTTTTTTAATAGACATTTTTTTAAAACAGTATAAAACTATATTTGTTTATTTTTTTTCATATAATGGTATATTAATTATATATACAATTATTAAATAAAATACATTATTACCTTATAATTGCAATATTTTTAAAGTTCCAAAACAAAAATTTATGATTAAACGCCAAACTACCAAAAATAAAGAACAGAAATATTAAAACCGTAAACTTGTTAACAAACATATCAACAACGCTTAAACTGAAAACTGAGCTGGAACTGTGAACTAAAATTTGTAAACGGTAAACTGGCTGGAACTGTGAACATTAATTGGCTCGATCCGGATCCATCAGTTCTTTTTATTGACCCGTTTCTTTGGACCCGTTCAGACACAATGCTAGTAGGCGATGTACGCGCACACATGCTCATATAAATCGCGCACTTTAGTACGTAGGATCAATAATAGTATAAACGTAAATGTCCGGAATATAAGTTCCATTGTAAAAAGTTTTATCGATCGAAAAATACGAACGGACGTTTGTTCTATTTAACCGAGAATTGAGACGAAACATTGAGTAACGTAATAATTGGATACTGTTCGATTATATAAAACAAGATAACGCGAAAAAACACAACTGGTTTAAATATAACTCACAACGATACTAAATTTTTAATAACGTAATAAAACAGGTAATATGCACAAGTATAAAAAAGTAAGAGCTTACCGTAGAATTAAAAGAAAAAACGAGAATGACACATTACTCAGATGAAGGAACTGGTTTTATTAACTGTCAATTATTATTATTTACTTCTTTTTCTACATTTTCCATTTCAATTTTTACGTAATTTGGATATTTTCCTCCCTTTATTCTAGTTATATCTATACTTCATTCATTTTCTTTCTATAGAAACTTCAAAAATCGTTTCCGCGGATTTTTAATTTCGTAACTCGTTAAAAATAATAATTTTTGACATTTAAAAAAATAAAACGAAAATCGGGAGTGTACAAGATTTCTAGGAATCTACCTTACTTTGAAGTGATTCTGAAAATATATCTTGTTCAATATTCTACAGAGAAACAACAGGAGCAACTTCTTCATCACCATCTAGAAAATCCTTGTCCTATATATTTCCATGAATATCTATCGCCATAAGTAACTCATAGATCATTTGGTAAACAGAAAACATTTTGGTAATGTTATTATAATTATAAATTTTCGTTATGCATACATATTTAAATACATAAACATAACGTATAATGTTAATAAATGAACAAATATATTTCGTCTTACCTTTTAGTATACCGTATTTTCTTATATATATATATATATATATATATATATATATATATATATATATATATCATATCATATCAATAAATAATTTTTAATTCTTAAAAATATATTATGTTCTTACATACAAAATTTACTTTAAAGTTTAAATTAGTAATAAGCGTTGTGTCGTTCGTGAATGAACGGGTCCAAAGAATCAGGGGGTCAAGAAAAAGAACTAATGGATCCGAATCCAACCAATTAATGTTTTACGGTTCCAATCACAGTTAACGTTTACAAATTTTAATGTTTCAGCTCAGTTCACAATTCAAGTTCCGTTCACATTTCATAGTTACAGCTCATGAGCTCAGTTTTCACTTTTCAGTTTGTGTTAATAAGTTTACGGTGTTAATATTTTGTTGTTTATTTTTGGTAATTTGGCGTTTATTCATAAAATTTGATTTTGAGACTTTAGAAATATTGCTATTATAAAGTAATAATATATTTTATTTAATAATTCATTTTAAGAATGTGGAATATTGTGATTTTTTATTAAAATAAACAGCAAAATAATGTTAAAATCACTAAAAATAATATAGAACTAATAAATTGTTTAAAAGAAGTAAAATTTGAGAGTAATGATGATACACTAATATAATTAAATGTAGTTAACATGTATAACAATATTCTCACTGACAAAGTGTTAGCATATGTTAAGAATAATAATTTAAATAATAATACACATAAAGATCATTATATAAAAATATTAGAGACAATGTTAAATTAAAATTATTTTCAGTTTCAAAAATAAATGTTCCAAATAGAATAGTGGTTTAATTTTGGAATCTCCATTCCATTCTAGCTGATATTTATACCAACCAATTAGAGAATAATATTAAAAATAATAATATATTTAAAAGTAGTGTTAAATTATGGAAAGTCGATAATATCCTAATAATATGGAAAAATAATTATAATGATAATATTTTAATAATTTTATATCTAATCTAAATAACTATAAAAAAACATTCAATTTACATTAAAACTAGGAGGAAAACAATAAGTTTTCTAGATATAAAAATTAACATTATTAACAAAAAATTTATATATATATATATATATATATATATATATATACAGAAAACTTACGCAAACCGATGTATTAAATTAATATTAATACCTAAAGATTCATTTCACCCAAAAATGCATAAATTATTCAGTTTAAGAAGTCTTATTAATAGAACAAAAACAATTTTAACAGATAGTGATAAAGTTTGTAAGAAAAAAAAAACAATAAAACAAATAGCAATCAGTAATAAATATAATCCTATCATAGTTAGTAAAATGTGGAATACACGTAATAACAATAAAAATATAGAAAAAGATAAAGAATTATTTAGAAAAAAAATCAATTGAAAATTAGTTAAATCACTAATATTTATTTTCTTAAGGAAAACACAAAGCTTTTCGGCATTTACGCCATTATCAAGTGAAAAATTTAAAAAATCATAATTTTAAAAATATAAATTAAATATAATTACTTAAAAATATGTGATGGTAATCGTGAAAATATGATCCAAAAACGATGTCTGCTTCTGTCGGTCTATTTTTTTGATTTGTTGAAATTTAATATCAATATATTTGTTTATTAATTTAGTTTTTTTATATTAATTTTTTCTTCAATATTATTTTCTTGATTCTGTAAAAGTTGTATACTGTTGGAATTTTAAATTTTTCATTTACTATTGTGATGTATGATGTCCAAACGTAAAATATAAAATATAAAAATATACAACCACAAAATTTTTTAAAAAAACACAATTTTACAAATAAAATGAAAATAAATATTAAAAATCTGATAGTAACTATTTAACTACTGATTAGCTACAGCAATTCAGTCTTGTTATCCCCGTCGTGTTGGCTTAAAATATTTGTAAATAAACAAGAAGAAATAGTATAAAATACAAAATAACGTGAAATATTAAGAATTAACCATTGGTACCTACTTATTTTTCACTCCTACACAAGTACACATATGTAAAGACAGTAATAACGAAAACATAGTTTAAAAGCGTGTTACAAAGAGTAAATTTGACATGCACAAAGAAGCACGAACCTCCGAAATCTTTAAAATTAATCGTTTTTGGTCTACAGTTGTAAATTATTGCTCTTTGAGAATCGGAGAAAATTCATTGGTACTATTTCAATTGCCGCCAAAACTACATTTTTTGGCTAGCGCGGTTATGCACGAAGAAAAATATAAAGTGTACGGGTAAATTAAAACTAGATAACATGTACATTTCTCTGAAAATAAAAGATACACTTCAAATTATACTCTTAAAGTAATAATAAACTTCTGTTAATATTTCAGTTTTACAAGTTTTTTAAATTGGATTATATAGACATAGTTTTTAGTTAATAAAATACATATTCTTTGTTAATAATAAAATTTATGATTGGTTTTAAAAAGCTGTAATTACAATATTGTAACAGCAAATGTTAAAATGATTACTTAGAATTCTATTTGATAGGATGAATATAAAAATTTCAGTAATTGGTGGGAAATAAGCTTTTAATATTGGTCGCTAGAAAGCGTAACAGTAAGGCGAATTTAAAAATCGGCGCCTAACGATTGTTTTGGAAATTGTTTTGAATTTTACAATTTTAGTGTGAAGTGGGGCATATCTTGTATTATGTAGTGTAATTGTTCTTTATTTTTCATCTAAAAAACTTGTTATGCTTTATATGATTACTAACTCATATTTTAAAATTGAGTGTGATTGTAGAAATTATATGGAAAACGATTTATTTGCTTAAGCAAGATTTTGAAATCAAAAATTTACAGTGGCTTGACGCATAATGTGGAATAAAGTTTTATTCGGTTTTGATGGAGAAGAAGAGACTATTAATTTTGGTACACGAGCGATGGCGGTTTGTAATAATGTTATTTTTGAAACGAATACGTTAGCTCTGATAATGAACGAGGTAAGTTAAATATATACGTGAATTATGTACCCTAATTTTGCCCGTAATGGAATTTATTATTTATTGTATTATTACTTGTGATGTAATTAATGATGTATTATATATGAACACTTTTTTTTATATTTTTTAGAATGATGATCACGTTATTAATGTTTTATCTCTGAAGTTTACAAAATATTCAGCATTAAAGTCTGGAATATTGGTTGTGGTTAACGATTGCATAATTGTCTTTGATGAATTATGTACGGAATTACGGAACCATTATTCATTTAATAGTTATGTTGATTGTTTTACTACAGTACAAAATAAAGCTGATGCTAACAGCGAGCATAGCTTAATTTTTGTAGGTTTAAATAATGGTGAATTGTATTGTGTGCCGACTGAACCAAGTGGACAAAGCGTATTGTTAGGGTAATTTTTATATCTTTCGCTGTAATTTATGAATACTGTTTTTAATAGATTGATTTTGATATTTTATAGTTACACAAAAAAATATAATGCAATCATTTATTTTCAAATCCTTCAAGCGAAAATTTAACGATATTTATAATTTTCATTCTGATTTAGGTCTTTTCAAGGAGAACGGAATAATAAAGTATTCTCAAATCTTTATCTATTTCGTGCGAATGAAACTTGCGAATTATTAATTATCACTGCTTCGGGAGAATTTCATAGGTAAGTTCAACTGAAGATATAATATACTTACGTGGTTTTAATTTATGATTAGCTCATTTCTTCATGAACTAAATTATTGCGAAAATGTAAAGTTGAATTATGCCTTGACAATCATAGAGAAAATAAATCTTACATTTTATACATACGGTTTATTTAAAATACTCTTATTTTAAATTATACTTAAATAGAATAGAGATTTTTTAAATGTTCGTTGTTATTTAGTTATTTTTTTCATCATTTTGGATTTATATTATCCTATTTGTTTATATCAAGTCTAAGCGTTAAAACAAATTGTACGTAAGCAAGAACAATAATCAATAGATTCATATTTAAAGCGTTATTCGCTGAGTGAATTATTATAAAGAATGTTATGAAATTGACAACGAAACAAATTATGCGAAAGAAAGTAATGTATATTTGCGTTGGTATAGTATAGATAAAAAATCTTTACGATCAGAGGTGGTAGAGATGAGTGAATAATAAAAAAAAAAACGTAATCTAGTAATAGATAATTTTTAGAATTAAGTGACATTTAATTCGCACTAGGAAGCGATTCATGTATTACAATTTTATGAAAATGATTTTATCGATGGGTATAATTATTTAATAACAAGAAATGTATTTATATATGTACCTGTTTGAATTCATTGATATTTTATCACACATGTATATGTCATTAACTCTCATTTCAGTATAAAAAATTTGGAATTGTCGAATTTGGAACAAGCTTGTTGTTCTCCAGATACGCACGCTGTTACAACCATTCTCTCGTCAATTGTTATAAATCATGTATTTTCGGCATTAAATAAAACGGCAGATGGAAACGAGATAAATTATGTAACTAATATAAATTTATATTCACTTCTTTTAAATCGTCATGAATTATCTCGAATGAGTTACGCCAAATGGATGTAATCGACGGAAACAAGTTGTCAACAAAAAATTAATTAATTATATGAAATTCATTGAAAACAATATCCATGAAAATATTTGAATAATTCTGAGAAAGTGTGTTTCTTATAAATGCTTGTCGTGTACATAAATGCGTATTGATAATTAACACAACATACAATGCGTATGCAATGTTTAAATTGACAGTTGAAATTATGTATAGATTCTTGTTTAAAACGCTACACTTTTTTTTTTTTTTTGTAATAAATGGTCGGATGTGAATTTGAAATAATTTTGATGTAAATGTCATAGGTTGTTTCATGTGTAAAATTTCGAAGAGCTGGAGTTACACTGTTGATTTTATTAGCAAAGATAGATAAACGATTTGAATTACAACTTTGGTCTGTAACAAATGGTTTTATGGATTCTGTAAATTTTCCATTGCATTTAGAGTTACAAAAAATTGAAGCTAACAAAGACGGAAGGTACATTTATTTTGTATTGAAGAAATACTTTTTTTAATTTAGTATATTTGTGATGTACAGCTCAGAATAAAATGTTAGCTCATTACAACTTGTTTTAAGAAATTACGAGTTTAAACAAATTTGAACAAACGTCCATTTTGAATGTTATTTGAAGTAATCTAATGATTATGTTGATTTCAATTAAATAGATTATGTCTTGCTGTGGCATATGTACTATACATCGGCCTCTAATTTATATATATATATATATATATATATATATATATATCATCATCATCAAGTTGCATCTCCTTCAAAGGAGGTTGCACATCAAGGACTTTGGTCTTTTCATATTTTCCTGAATCTTGCTGCAGCTTCTACTTCCCTGACTCTGTTGAATTCAGTGTTTGATGTTACATATTCTATTTCCTTCCTCTTGTTATTTTTCCACGTATCTTCCCTTGTACTGCCAACATAAACAACCTCTCTTCCTGAAGTTTATGACCTATATATTTCAATTTCCTTTTCGTGATATCTTGTACTATCGTCAACCTGTCTATGTTAAATTGCTTTAACACCTTTTTGTTGAAAATGAAATCCTTCCATGATATCCTTAACAATCGTCGATAAGTCCACATTTCGAATGCGTCCAACATCTTTTTGCATTTGGCGTTAATAATCCACGCTTCGGCCGCATATTGGAGCACAAGCCACACGTAACATTGCAAAATTCTTTTCCTTAGCTCCATCGAAAACTTTCTGTTCTTCAAAACGCTTTCCAGATTCATGAAAGCTTGTTTTGCCATTACAATTCTTGCTCTTATTTTTTTCGTATCCCTTCAATCATTTGTAATTATTGTTCCCAAATATTTAAATTGGGTTACATTTTCTATCCATTCGTTGTCAATTTTTATTTTTGTATCACTACTACTTGTCTTTGTAAATTTCATTATTTTGATTTTTCCAGTATTTATCTTCCTACCAAATTTGTTTCCTTCATCGTTGATTCTTCTGCATCTGTTCCTCTGTTTATGCAATTAACACCCTGTCATCCGCATAGCTTATGCTGTTGACTATTTTTCCATTTATTTTACAGTCAGTTTTCTGTAACACATCATTCTTCATTATTTCTTCAACATATGCGTTGAACAAGCGTGGCGACAATGGGCATCATTACTTTATCCCCTTCTGTATTTTAATCCTTCTTTCAGAATACTTATATTCGGTGACTGTTCCCAGTAAATATTTTTAATTATCCTGATATTTTGATCCAATTCATATTTTTGTAGTATCAAACGCTTTTTCGTAATATTTCTTTATTCGCATTTATAGCACGTTGGACGATTAACTTCAGCAGCGATATGGCATCCCTTGTCCCTCCCTTTGCTATAAACTCGTATTATGTTTAGCTGTGCATTTATTCTCCTTGAAGATATGCAGCAGTTGATTGTTTGCTTTGATCCCACTGCATTTTAACATTTCAGTATTTATTCCATCTTCTCCGCTTGCTTTATTTTTCCTAGATTTTCGTATCGCGTTATTCAATTCCGTCATTTCAATCTTCGGAGCATCTTCTACTTTCCTCATCTTCACTATGTCTGGTTTGGTATCATCTCTATACAGCTCCGTGATGTAATCCGTCCATGTATTCGTCACGGCACTGTTTCCCGTTATTGTTTTTTATACTACTATCCTATTCATTACTTTGTTCTTATGTTGTTTCATCATTGATTTTATTTTTGCGTGCATTTCCCTGCTGCTGTTATTTTTCTCTAGATCTTCTATTTCTTTGAATTTTTTCATATACCAGTTATTTTTCGTTTCTATGCATTTCCGCGTTATCTGTTTGCTTGTTTTTCGATACGTAACTATGCCTATCTTTTATTTGCCTACGCTGATTTATCATGCTCAATATTTCATCTGTTATCCAGGGTTTATTCCTGCGCACGTTTTCTGTTCGCAGATTGTGTTCTGCAACCAACAGGACTTTTCCTTTCCATTCCTTCCATTTATCTTTTATACTTCCTTTGTTCGTGTCTTGTGTTTACATTTTCCTATCGAGTTCTTCCGCTACTTCCGGGTTATCCAAAATTCTGACGTTCCACTTCTTATTGCACTTACTGCGCCCCCTTATCGACTTCAGCACAATTTATATATATATATAACTATATTATTAGAGCGGATCAAATTAACAAGTTCTTCCGACGAATTAAAGTTGGTAAATGAGATTTCAAATCATTAAAAAGTTAATTTAATAAAATGGTATGTCAAATGTTGCGGTAATTATCTTTTTTAACCTATAATAAAGTGCAAAATTGTTGTGAATGACCTAAGTTCACATACATTAAAAATGAGTACTTTATTATAATTATTAACAAGAAAATAAAACCCTTTAATTTTTCGTAATATTAATAAATTACGGAAACAGAACTCTATGTTATCATCTTGGGCATGATAAAAATGACAAATACATAACAAATCAACTTATAACTTTTGTATTATTTGGCCACCTATTTATTTATATTATAAGCATTTTTTATTTGTTTTTAGTCTTTTAATCGGCTTAACTGTGACTGGCTCATTATTGCTAATCTGTCCGTACACTTTATTACCACTGTTTCATTGGACGAATGCAGTAATAACAGATTTTACAATTATGAATGATGAGGAAACCAGTTTGTTAATTTTCACTAAACATCCGAAATGTCAATTTCAACTTATTATTATACCGGGTTTGTATATATCATTTATGATTATTCATATCGTCCTTTGTGGTCCTTACGAAGTCCAACTTCGTTGTTTTGTTTTTTTTTTTTCATTTAATTTACGTTAGGTAAAATTGTAAAATAGTAAAACATAATATAAATTACATTGTGACTCATTTGTTTTCTGTAGAAATATTTTATTATCAAAAATATATTAAATTTGCATATCCATATACATATTGTTAATGATTTCGAACAGAAATAGCCGTATTGATTTATTTTAAATGTATATGTTGTGTTAAAATAATTATTAACATTTAAAACATCAAATTTTGAAAAATATACTATTGCTTACTTAGTATGCGAAAACTAATAAATGGTTTTTATATACGTTTATTGTTTTTATTCTTATTAAACACATAGTCTTGCATATATTTATACTTTTGACTTATATTTGTTTATTTATGATCTATTGTATTCGGTAGGGCATTGATTTGTAGCATTTTATATAAATCGGATGTTTCTTTGGTACGTTCAGCTTCTATTATATCGTAGACTATCCATGAATTATTGCAATTTAACTTGGTTTGAAGTAAAAAGTTTGATCTGCGTTATTGTAGTGTGTGGTTAATATTAGATTTATATAATACGTAAACAGTTGTAAATTATAAACTAAACTTTTCTGGATTTCAAGTAAACATTGTCGATCTATAAACACTCCGTATGGTCTGTTTATATGTGTTAACGTCAAGCTTATATTAACTACGTATTGTGAAATCTCATCCAATTTAAAGTAAAAATTATTGATGAGTATATAAAGATTAGAAATATAATGAAGTAAAATGTGTTGTTTTTTTTTTGTTACGCTTGTCCCAAATAAACAATTTATTTAGTAAACACCCCGATAAATCAAGAAACGTACAATTTGGATTGTAAAAAATGCGTTAATTTTCTTGCTAATTCGTGTATTTAAATTTATTTAACCTTTCTTCTATTTCTATTCGAAATTATTTTCTTACAATAATTTGTACAATTTTATTTTTCCATTACTTTTTTAAATTTAGAGTTTCAAGTAAAATTTGAATTAGATGTGAATTCGGTCAGCTTTTTACCAAGCAGTCATTCATCATTTGATGAATTGATGTACTTAGAAGCTTATAATAAAACTGAAGATCAAGTGTCCCCAGAAACAAAAATTGAAAAATTAAATATGTTACACGTCAAATGTGTTAGTGAAAGCCATCCAGAACACAGGTTAGTATTATAGGTAATATTTGTCTGTATTTACAAATCAAGTATGTTTGCTCTCAGTAGTCTGATCAAATATATGTGATTCTGAAAATTTAATTACATAATGAAGGCTGTAAATGAGAAAAGTTAAGGGAATAGAAAGTGAACACGTACGAAAAAATAAGGTATGTTATAACGAAATTATGGATTGTGTAAACATTAAGATAGTTTGTAGTAAACTATAAAACTAAAACGTTTAAGAAAAAAAAATGAAAAGAAAACACGATTCGACCAGATAACTGACAAAGTTACAAACTATTTATTACGACAGCATTGCATTATTGGTTAATTGCTGATGTTTATAGTAAATACTCTTTAAAAAAAAAAATCCAAATTAATTAATCTGAAATTCTATGTTTAAAAATCTGTTAATATAGTTGGATCAGTGGAAAAAATTGAGCTGGGTCTCTTAAGTACCCTCCAAAGGTTTCGTAAATAGTAAAATATATTTTATTCAGTGAAAAATTTGTTGAATTAAATCACAGAAAGTATTACTTCTCAAGATATGTTCGTTGGGTTTTTGGAGATGGAATGAACAAAGATGTTTTAATAAAAAAAAATTTTGTTTGATTGAAATAACACAAAGTACTATTTCTCAACAAATTTAAATCTCAAGATTTGTTTGTTGAGTTTTTGAAGCTGTGACGAACCAAAAATATTTCAAAGGTTTCATAAGAAATTGAAATATAAATATATTTTTTATACTTGCTTCAAATGTTTTAAATTAATATTTTTCGGTTAAAATATAATAATAACAATGATAAATAAAAATTGAATGTATAGTTGTACCACATATTTTAAAAGATAATTCAATGTATATCTTTTTCAATAATTTTCGTAATATGTTTTTTTTTTTTTTTTTTTTTTTTTTTTGACGGGTACAGTAATTATCCCCAAAATTAATGTTTTTCTTTCTTACATCAAACAATATTTATATCGTTTTCTTCTAAAATATTTTAATTGAATTCAATCATTTTGTTTAAATTTTATTACTTATTTACATGTTGCATTGATTCTATATTACCTTATTTTGCTGTAAAAATAATGAATAAATTATTAGTTTATAATATAATAAAGATTTCCGTAAGTTACATATTGATGTCAGTAAAATATAGATCTTTAGATGGTACGAACGTATAAAAATATAGTGAATATATTTATTTTTCTTAATGTTTATAAAGAAGCTAGAGTTAAAATTTAATAATTAACAAATTGAACTACAAAAATGGAATACAGCAGAAAATTTAAGAAAAAAAACTAACCTTGTAGTGTAAACACAAAATAAAATTATATGTATACTAGAACAAGATGTAATAATTAATGTATATTAGATAAATTATACGAATAAGTATAAATGAACAGAAGTGAAGTAAACATCGGATGAAGAGCAAAATGTAAATAATAAAATGAGCTACAAACGGAATAAAAAAAAAAAAAAATCATTTCCTAATATATAGTTATAAATATTTTTTGATAACTATAGAATCAAAATATAAAATAAAAATGTAAAAAAAGAAAAACTGGAAAAGCAAAAACATTCAGGCAATAAGGAATTATTTGCTAAATTGAAATAATTTGGTTTCTGTGTTGACTACTGAAAATAGACTAAGCACCTTGTTAAAGCCAGCGTTAAGATGAAATATAGGCAGATATTTATTGAATTCATTATAATCAGAGGAGAACCCTTCAGAATAAAAAAAAAAAATAATGTTTATGTCCTTTAGTTTAGATCTAGCAGAAATCATATGAAAAAAAAAACCAACAAGTTTTTCGACCTGTATCACCCCAAAATAATCAGTATATTTATTGACTAATTGAATACAGATATCTGCATAGGAGATTATATTGCAATAATTATTAACTGAAGCACAAAATTTGTCCTTTGAATGTGATGTATTCCAAAAAGTGGGTTCTAATTAACTTCAGTTACAGCATTAATCGATAGTGGCTAATCTATTATTTAAATATCTGATGATAAAATTCATAAGAAATTTACTAAATTCCTATTCTTAAAAATTTGGATAATGGAAGACTGACACTAATTGTCAAATGCGCCTTTAAATCTTACGAAATAAAACCGCTAATGAACGTCAATCTTTTTGATGTTACACGCAGTATGTTAAACTCACGGGTGAAAAATAACTTCTTCACGAATCTTTAAAATATATTACTTAATGACCTGTTTGAAAACTTTCCAATAAGGTTTAAACGTGAAATATGTCTGTAAGCAGAGCTTTACATAATTTGAAACAAGTTTAATATTAGCAATTTTACAACAAGGAGGAAAAATTTGTAATTAGATATGTATAAAAAAATATTTGTTAACTATATACTGAATAAAATATTAACCATTTTAATCAGTTTATTTGTAATTCTGTCACCACAGGGTGCTTTTATATTATTTAGCCGTTTAATAACATTATGTACGAAATTTAAATTAATGTCAAGGTTATGGTAAAAGTTATTATCTGTGTTAGAATTTTATCGGTGAAGGAAGTTAGCAAAAAATGCTGCATACTTTCCTTGATTATTAGTTAAAATGTTATTATTAATTACAATATTAGTTGTCTATAACTATATTTTGTATGGTCTGCCCCCATTCTGTGCTACTACGAACCAGTTCTTTCCATTTATTTAATTTAGACTGTAGTGTTTACATGTGTTATTGACCGCTTGTAATGCATATTGTTATTAAAGAATAAATTATAACAATTTGTGCATTTTGATTCCTTTTTTCGTAGCAGTTAATTTTGTCTTTTAAATATTTTAAATCTTTATTCCACCAGTTAACCAATAGAGGTTTTTCGATAATTAATGACCGTGAATCGGAACGATTTTTTGTTTTGTTTTATTCTACGAAATTAAAGAAATAATTTGTACAATATCATAAAACGTTGTTCAAAATGTTATAATGTGTGGACACATTGTTAATATTCTAAATTTGAGGCGGTTTAATACAGGGTTAACGTTTAGTTTATTTTATACTTCTTTCATGCATTATATAACTTCTGTTTTTGTTATTACCTACTTTAATCTCTTACAATTTATAAACGTTTCATCGAAATTGAACGTTTATATTTGGTTTCCCACTATGAATTATTACGTCACGTAATTTATTACCATACTGATTCCTAGCTCTGAATACCCTATTTGGTATTTCGAAAACTTTTACACTTCGCTTCAGTAAAAGTAAATTATTGAAACAATTTAATAAATAGTTTGAAATACTAAAATTTAGCACTTAAATTTTTAAAGTTAGACTATAATGCAAAATAAAAATAGTATACATTAAAAATACACCCTTATCAACTATTTACTTTATAAATATGACGTATAAAAAGAAAGTGGTAATATCGTGCATAATTGTGAACACTTTGACGATCTATTTTATAATATTTTTTTGTTGATATAGGTTGGAACGTATTTTAAAAAGAGGAAAATTTGATGAAGCAGAGCACTTTGCTAAAATATTTAACTTAAATATTGAAATTGTTTATAAATCTCAAGTTCAGAAGCTAATGTCAGATTTGCAACCGTGGACACAGTCAACTTTGTCGTTACAAGAATGCGGAAAAAAACTTCATAGCTTGCTACAAAATATACAGGTTTTCAAAATTATTAATTTTATAATTTAAATATTTGTTTCGTCATTTCGTGTATATTGAAAAATAATCGTAAATTGTTATTTTATTACAACCAAATAGGATACAGAATTTGTTGGAAATTGCGCATTAAATTTGATTACTTCGGATTTTGCATTAACAAAGGAAATATTGTTCTACGCGGAAGAAAGAATTAAGTTGGACTTGAAAAACAAGGTTAATTTATATATATATATATATATATATATATATATATATATATATATATATATATGTATACGTCTGTGTGTGTATTGTCATATTGACGTAACATTGTATTGTAACTGGTAATTTTCTTAATTTGAAAAATTTTCAAAATTCTAATGTGTATGACGAAGACAATGAAATAAGAGATGCAGAAACAATACTACCGGATAATGAGACACTAGACAGCGCTGATGAAAAAAATAAACAAAAAACAAATCCTATGTCGTTTATTAGCAAAAATACTTCGCCTCCACCAATCTTGGTTAAAGATATCAAAAATTACACAGATTTTACAAAACTTTTAAGCAGTTTGAAAGATGTAAAATTTACACTGAAGTCAACAAATACCGGCATAACCGTAAAACCAAGCTCACCAAATTGTTATCGTGCATTGACTAAGGCCCTTAAACTAAATAAGTATAAATTTTTTACATTTCAATTATCAGAAGACAAGGCTTTCCGCGTAATCTTAAAAAACCTTCATCACACAACCAATTGTGATGAAATTACACTCGCACTACAGGAATTAGGTTTCTCTGTTCGTTCTGTAACCAACGTAATAAGTAGAAGGATGAAATCCCCCCTGCCAATGTTCTTCGTAGATCTTAATCAGTCTCCAAATAACTCGGAAATTTTTAAACTAAATCATTTACTTTATACAGCTGTAACAGTTGAAGAATCACGGATAAATAGACAGTTAATCCAGTGAATACGCTGCCAAAATTTTGGCCACACTAAATCGTATTGTAATCTTCCACCGCGATGCGTCAAATGTAGCGGCAAACACCTAACAGCGGACTGTGCTAAAGCTCCAGAAGAAAAACCAGTATGTCTCTTCTGTCGAGGTGAACATCCTGCTAGTTATAAAGGATGCGAATACTATAAGCAAGAATACAATAAAAAATGTAAACAAAACATTATAAACTAAAACTTGGAAGCTTCATCATTTGATCTGGGAAATATAAATGAGTTTTCACATTTGCGCAAGCCAATGCCACCAAATACAAATAAAAATTCATATTCATATTCAAATGCTGCTCAAAAACATACTTCTTTCTCCCCTCAGGCTACATCATCTGCAATTCACAAGGACAGTGCTCCGCAGCGCATAAACGAACAACAAGGGATTAGCGATACATTAAATTCATTTCTTAATGAGTTTCGCAATCTATTATCACCATTAATATCCATGCTAACTAAACTTATGGACAAATTATTATGAATTCAAATAATATAAGTAGTAATTCACTAACGATAGTATTATGGAATGCTAACGGAATTCAACAAAAGAAACAGTAGCTTCAGTGTTTCTTACAAATAAAACGAATTGACATTGTCCTGCTAACCGAAACTCATATTATTGACCCTGCTAGCTTTAGTCTATCCAGCTACAAATGCTACCATGGGACCCACCCTTCCGGCACAGCAATGGGAGGTGTTGCTGTACTCATCAGAAAAAATATCGATCATCATCTACACTTTATTCGCCAAACAGAGACTTATCAAGCTGTCGCGGTTAAAGTAAAAATATTTAATACTGAAGAAGTAACTATTACATCACTCTATTGCCATCCAAAACATTACATACCAGATGATGAATTTATAAGCTTATTTAATCATCGAGGCAATAAATTTATATGCGGAGGAGACTACAATGTGAAGCACCCTCATTGGGGATCAAGAACTCCAAGTAAACACGGAGAGTAACTCTTCCGTCTCAATAGAAAACTACGCTTAGATGTCGTTTCGCCATTTTCACCGACTTATTGGCCAAAACATACAAATCGGTTACCTGACGTGTTGGATTTTTATTTCACTAAAGGAATAAATAATTTGTACAAAAACTGCTCTACCATTACAGATTTGTCATCCGACCATGTACCAGTAACACAAATTCTAGACACAGTTCCGCTATGCAGTAAACGAGAAAATAAATTGACCAACAAATCTACAAATTGGAATAAGTTTGAAAGCATGATAGATGATGAAGTAAACTTAAATATAAAATTAAAATCGCAAATCGATATTGATACAGCTGTTGATTATATAACGGGTATCATACAGAGTTGTTGTAAAAAATCAACACGGCCTGCGATGCCGACTGTCGATAATTTCAATGTATTACCTATTGAGATACGCGAATTAATTTGCAAAAGAAGAAAAGCGCGCAAAAAATGGCAGCGTCACAGATATCCGTCTAATTACCAAACATATAGGGAGCTTTGTAAACAACTAAAAGATGTAATTGTACATTACAATAATAATTGTTACAATCATTACCTGTCAACATTAAAAAATGCTGACGGTTCAATCTGGAAAGCAACGAAAATATTAACAAAAAAACGTGCTTCGTCCCATCATATTAGGAGACCGAATGCATCCTGGGCAAAAACTGATGAAGAAAAGGCTAACACTTTCGCTGATTATCTTGAAAACAGCTTTCAACTCAGCATCATAGAGAATCGACAACATACAGAGAAAATTATACAACGTAATAGCTGTGTCATTTAGTATTGTCGAAATTACACGTACATCACACCGAACAAACTTCGTGCGTGTATTAAAGGCCTTCAAAACAACAATGCCCCAGGAGAAGATGGCATTACAAATAATATTTTGAAACATCTATCAAAAAAGGCATTTTGTATATATACAATTCTATGCTCCGGCTATCATACTTTCCCAGCAGATGGAAAAAATTGATAATTGTACTTATCCATAAACACGGAAAGCCAGTTACAGATATTTCGTCCTATAGACCAATAAGTTTATTGAATACATTCGGAAAAGTATTTGAAAAGCTGCTCCAACCGTTTCTTCATAGCATGACGAATACACATGTCCCATATAATCAGTTTGGATTTAGACCAAAACATTCGGCTATTCATCAATGCCATAGAATCGTTGATGCAATCGAATCTGTCTTACAGCGTGGAATGTATTGTTCAGCAGTGTTTCTCGATATAGCCAAAGCGTTTGACCGCGTTTGGCATGACGGTCTGCTGTACAAAATGCAGAAAATTTTCTCGGTCGAAATATATCTTCTTTTAAAATCTTATTTAAGCGAGAGATCATTTATGGATCAGCCGCTAAAACGCACCTCAATAAAATACAGTCGCTTCAGTCGAAAATACTGAGAATTATGACTAATGCGCCATACTATATTCGTAATAGTATAATTCAGGATGATCTGAATGTGTCCTTGGTGCCGGCGGTATATAAACAACAGTATCATAGAATGCACAGCGCACTTAGAGATGACCCAAATATATTAATAACGCGTATGAGCAGGCGGGGTTCATTCCTGGCAAAGGCACACGAATACAAATAATGAACTTAAAACAAATAATCGAAAAATGTAGAGAATTCAATGTCACAGCATACTTCTGCTTCATTGATTATAGTAAAGCATTCGACCACATCCAATGGGAACACATGGCAAATATTAAACAACCTCGGCATCCCACGTCATCTAATTGGTCTCATTAAATCGTTATATACATCTAGCAAAGGCAGAGTTAAAGTAGGTGATAAATTGTCGGATGAATTCAAAGCAGGAAAAGGTGTACGACAGGGCTGCATACTAAGCCCGATATTGTTCAACATTTATAGTGAGTGGATAATGAGAAGTGTCCTACAAGAATGGGAAGATGGTGTAAAAATTGCAGGAAAAGCAATCAATAACCTGCGATACGCGGACGATATTGTAATAATCGCCTCATCAGAACAAAAAATGGTCAGCCTCCTTGAAAAATTGGAAAGTATAAGTAAAGAACATGGATTATACATAAACAGGAAAAAGACCAAGATAATGATTATAGATGGCAACAGTCAATCACAGGATCCACAAAGTATAGATGGCTTACAAGTTGTTGATAGATTTGTATACTTAGGAACGCTAATCACAAAGGACGGAAGCTCAACAGAGGAAATTAAACGGAGAATAAAGATAGCAAAAATGGCGCTATTACAATTAACGAAAATATGGAAGAGCCATGAGATAACAATACACACAAAAATGCGTCTTATGAACTCGCTGGTGTTCTCTGTATTCCTATATGCATCAGAATGCTGGACAATGAAAAAGAGCGATACACAACGCATTAATGCGTTTGAAATGCACTGCTGGAGGCGAATGCTAAGGATACCATGGACTGCGAAAAAAACTAATTTGTCAATACTTCAAGAAATTAAGGTGGATCAGAGATTACAAACCGTGGTACAGAAACGAATAACATCATACACAGGACATATTATACGACAGAATGGATTGGAAAAAATGATTATGACGGGTATGGTAGAAGGTCGTAGGAAAAGAGGCAGGCCACCAACAAGATATATAGACAGAATTAAAAGAATCGCAGGCACCGCATCAATACGAGAAATGATGGATCGGGCAGCGGATCGAACTACATGGCGGCTAAAAACGTTCGTTTATGAGGATTCATAGGGTCACGATGCTCGAAACGAGCTACCGATGATGATGATGATGCATACTACTAGACTTCCTGACAACCCGATCAGACGACTAAAGAAACACCAATGCCGAGACATGCTTACAACTGAATAATAATAATAATAAATCAGGGCTTAGATAACAAAATTTTTAAATAATGATATATATATATATATATATATATATATATATATATATATATATATATATAAACGATTACATCTATCGGGATGTGTTGTTATTTAACTAGATACTTAAAACCATCCATTGCGTTATGACCAAAGAGTCGGTATGCAAAAAAAAAAAAATGTCTATGAAATGACTTTAACTACCTTTTATTTCCTTATTCGTGATGCGTAATTGTGACATTGTTAATTATTGTAGCAACGTCGGTTCTATCCAATTATTTGAGTTTAAATATTATGTAATTTAATATTGATACGTGGAATATTTTGACGATTACGGTTCAATGTAATAATTTTTAAATTTATATAATTTATATTTTGAATCCGTTATATATATTGATAAAATTCGGAGAATGCTGGACTTATTCTAAGTTATCACTTAGTACGATGTGTGAAATGTACTTATTTTAAAGTATTAATTAGCATTTTGTAAAACTGTCTTCGTGAATTTTGTCGAAATATATGACATTGATTAATACGTGTGCAAACATAATTTTGGCTGATTCATTTTACTTTATCACTTTGTTGTCCTAATGTATTTTTTTCTTCGCAACCGAAACGAAATTATTGAACGATTTTACATTGTTAAATTTAAGCATTCATTAATACTTTGATATCTGTATAATACGTTTTAATTGTTTAATATTAGTAAATCATCATCATATTGTGCTCAATCGTAAAATTGGTTTGTCATTGATTTCCACCTCTGTCGATTCTGTGCCATCCGTTTCAGTTCTTCATACGATGACGCCATCACATCTTCGAGTACCTGTGAAATGTAATCTGTTCGCGGCCTTCTAATCATATTCTTTCCCGGATGCATTCCTTCTATTAAACGAATTATTAGCCCTTCGTGTCGCAGTGCCTATAATTTGGGTACTTCTTTTTACTATTATTTTTAACAACGTCGGGTTTTCATAAATTCTTCTCAAAACTTTCTCATTGGTATCTGTCCATTTTATTTTTAATAATCTTCTGTGAAACCAGAGTTCTAATGTCATCAGTCTTCGCTTCTCGTCTTTCGTGTTATTCTTATCGCAGGATGGGAGTCCCCGTCAGTCGCGGCAAACTGAGCAGGTACATATGGGATGAACTATATCTAGGACACCCTTCCACATTTCAGACAGGCAGAGTAGATTCTAATGAGGGCAATCTGCTGTCGAACTCTGACATAATCCCGTCCTATCTGAGAGCGACCACTTGGATCATACCGTCTTCTGTGCAGAATCATTAACTAGAAGTTTCCAGTTGATCGAACCTCTTCCGTTACTTTTTACAAAAGGAATTACAGTAGAGTGCGTTTTAAAGGAACGTAGAAGCTGACGCGCGAACAGCTCCTATGCTGTCTAAACAACACCAGTTGTATCCAATGGCCGTGTTCTTCAAGTTGCCCATTCACATCCTTTTGTCTCATTGCCCTATCGCTCTTTTAATCGTCTTGCTTTAGACTTTCTACCAGTAACCACCGTTGGTCCGCGACTATTTTCTTATTCGCAGCTAACCTACATATCTGTAGGTCCTTCAATGATCCGCTATTTATGGACGCATCCGTTCCAGTTATAGCTCCTTTCCGAGATGTACAAAGTAACGCCCGGTGTAAGAAAAATTCATTTACATACTTTGATTATGTGATTTATTGTTTATGCTGTTAGTAAATAAGGTGATCTGAAGGAGATGAATTAATTTATTACTGATAATAAAATTTTACATAATATGATTGATTTTTATATGGCTGTTTATCGTTTCCATATTAATCGAATAAATTACTTGTTAAATGTAAATTTCCTCTTACTGATTTCACTACATAAGCATTAAATATTGTGTGTTCGTTTACATTTTAGAATTCAAAAAATTCTTCAAAATTGACTGATATTTTACGGCAAATTAGAAACACTGTGCTTTGTTTAAGCACATTTACGATTATCTCTGAAAAACCCTTAACCGCTGAAATGTGGCTATCGTTCTGTAAAGCTGATCTTTTAAACGAATGCCAGTTGAGATTGAAACAGGTATGTTTGTTAAAAATTTGGTAAAGAAAATCAAGTTTTAGCATTCGTATGTTCGATTGTTCATTATTTTTAACATTTAAAACAAAATTAAAAGTTGTATGTTAATTTGTTTTTGTAACATTTAGGGAGAAATTGAAGAAGCTGTACTGATCTGGACGAGACACGCTTGTCGTTTAAAAGAAAAATTAACGATGGAAAAATGTTTGCATTTTTTAAGAATTGTTCCACCTTGGGTTACTTCGGTTCAGCTGTTAGAATGGTTACAAGTATATATTCCTGCTTGTTTATCATTATTCCCAGACATGCTACCAAATATTATAATTTGGTGCAACGAGAAGTTGAAGTAAGTTTTATTTTTTTCATTTTAAAGTGGATGAGTCGTGATTTCTTGATACAGCAATTTACAACTCAACTGTTTCATCTTTTGTAGCTTGTATAAAGTTTACCTGCAATAATAATTATTAGATAATAGATATAAGGTTATAAGGCTGAGATTAAATTAGATATAATCATATAATGACATTAAAATAAGAATATTTCTAATAATCAAAATTTTCATATTTCGCGTACCCTCGTATTATATTACGGCAGTCAGAAATATAAAAAAAGTAACTATTGCACTAGAAAATCTACTTGATCTAAAAAATGTACAATTACTATGAAAACTATGTTAACAATGTAATATTAAGAAAGCGCAATAACTCGGCTTATAATTGTGTAGTTAGTGACATTTTTTTATGTACTGGAATTATTTTGCTGATCATTTGCAGTACTTTATTTTAAAAGAAGATTCGCTTGTATTTTCTTTAGGGAGAAAATTTCTTCCGGCGAACGATATGTGAAGGAGATGTATAGTTCGCTTTTCTTAGATTTGATTTATTGAAATATTAATTTGTTCGGCTTTTATAAAAATCATTTTTAAGGATATTATCTCTAATAATTTCTGCTTTATTGGCAGCCCCCTATGAATCAATAATGATAGTTTATTTTATTTGTTAATAACATATAACTTCATTTCTCTGGCATGCACGATTTAACAAATATGGAAAAGTTAATTCGGTACACAGGAAAAAATTAATTTCATATCGAGTAAAGTATTCTAGGAATAATGTAAAAGAGATACGCTCTTTAAAATGTGGATTCTGATTATAAAGTTTAATTTTTAATGAAGAGGAAATCGTAATATTTTCCATATGCGAACAATTCGAAATGTAAAAATTTGTGTGTGTTTTTTAAATGATTTTTATTTTTAATTGCGTTTGTAGCTTGATGCAGCTTAGATCCGAATCAGGATGGCCGGAAAGTGCAATTCTTTTCTTAAAAAAATTACTTAAAATAATTCGAATGGAGACCAGTCTCGATGAATCTAAATTTTTACAAACTGTTCACTTGGAAACATCGTCTAATTATTTTAAAGATATTCTCTATAAAATTAAAATTTTAACCGACATATCAGAAATTAAGAAACGTTTTGGAATTACTGTGTCTATTTCAGAATACACCAAGGTAAGGGAATAATTGTTGATTTTAATGTTGTTTGTATATCTGTTTTCTAGCATTATGTCATGTGTGATATATATACGCTGTAATTTTAATATACATGTTGCAGAATGCTAGTCAAGATGTGGTATTCGCAATTCTAGATAAGGTTCCGTCAGATATACTACAAGATTTTGTAAGCGAATTTTTAGAAAAATATATGATACAGCATAACTTGAATTCGGATTTAGTTATATCGGAATATGTTCAGGTAATATTGTATCCAATATGTAAGAATAATACATTAACAAAATTTTAATGTTTTTAATCTTACTATAGGCATATTTCGTATATTAGTTGAGAAAAATCATCGTCATACTTAATTTTAAAACATGTGAAGAGTATTCAATTAATATTAACATTAATTTTTTTTTTTTTAAATAAAGATTTTACAAATGAACTGTGTTTTATTTTAATATAAAATCCGCAAGTAATTAGCCAATTTCGTTTGTTAATGCAGAGTTTAGTTGAAGGGTCGGTAGATTGGTGGTATTGGGAAGAAGCGCCTTGGGAAAATCGAGCTGTTGTTTTAGCAAAATGTATATTTAATTTAGAGGTAAAATCTCATTTGTCAAATTTAAAATTATAAAAATGTTAAGTGATGTTTATAATTTACTTTTAAATAACGCTTTTTCAGTTAAATGCAATGTAATATTTTTTAGTAAATATTAAAAATTACGAGTACACAAAACCTAATTTATTTTAACTCGTCATATATAGTGCTTTATGTCGTTCTAATTTTTAAACATTACAGCGGATACAAACAGACTTTTCAGGACTGATTCTTGTGAACAAAACTGATATTAATGATTGCACTGCCAGATGAAAATACGATTGACATGTTATATTCAGTTAGTAATAACTATCTACATGGAAATTTTTAACTATTACGCTGTAGCTTGTCAAAAATTCATCTTTTGCATACAAGTGTGAATTTTTCTAGGAAATTTAATCAATTTAACATATTATTGGTTATTATTTTGCTTTATCAGTACGTTATGAAAGGATATGTTATCAGCTTATGACGCTAATAGGATTTATTTTTTTTTTTTTTGAGAAAGAGCTTGCTTTGCACATACGTTGTGAAATTTATTTTTCATAAGTGAATAAATTCGTTTTATTATTCAAAAATTAGTTTTCTTCATTGTTTTTTACGCTTTTTTTTTTTTTTTTTTTTGTATCCTGCATTAAATTTTATGCTCTCTCATAAACAAGAATGAAAAATACGAATAGATATTCTATGCTATTTTTTAAAAATACCATTTAAGAATCTGCCTGAAACGTAATTATGTAATTTATGATACTGTTCAAGGAACAACTGAAATGCATTTTATGCATCCTTAAACATGCCCCGGTACCCTGGAGTAACACAATCTCTACAATATGTGAAGAAGCTCTTAATAGCAAACGAAACGAGTTTACAGCTCAAATAAGGGAACAAGAGAAATTGGTGGCCTGTAAGCTGATATTGAAGAAATATAATTTAAAACATAATAATTTCACTCATACATATGTAAGTATCTTCTTGATTAGACTTATTTTTAAATATTATTATTATTTATGAAACGCGATATTTTTTAAAATTTAGTTTCTTTTAATTTAATTGATCGGATATTATGTAGACTAATAGTAATTATATACATTTTATAATAATCGCGTTAATCTCAATTTCGATGGAATAATAATTTTTTAATGCCAGAATTACAATGATTTTATATATGACTCATGTTGATTTAAATAGTTACCGTATGACGAGTTTGAATTTTATACTAGTAGCTAATATGATACATGCATTAATTTAAGTACGTTGAATGTATATAATTATTCGTGATGTACTATTTTATAAATTTACTACGGCGGTGAAATCCAAGAATCAATTATGAATTACGTAGACAAATGTGAAAAATTAATATGATGAAAACCGTGAAATATTATATAATTAATATTTTGTCAAATCCAAATATGAAATTTTTCCATGTGAAAAGTAAATACCACTTCATAATCGAGTTTCTGTCCAATAGATTTCCAAATCTACTAATTTCCAAATAGACAAGTTATTAATGATGTTCGCTCAGAATAAATTTGTATTTACGTTGCGATCTATTCATAAAGGGCAGATTATTAGGCGCATTCTTCTTCCACCGCATCGTGATTAACATAAATTTGTGTTTTATTAGCATAGAAATAAATTCTTAACAATTAAATATATATACAAGGTGGATGTATAAATGCGCTATTGTAAATAGGTTAAATGTTAATTATTTTATTGTATACAGATTAAGAAGGTACTGCCATACATATTTGCTGAAAATAAAAATACCATGTTACAAGATGCGTTGCAGATGACTGAAATATTTCATGAAGATATGCGAATAGAAGTATACAACCTCTATATCAAAAGTATAATCGAAAACGGGTAATGATTATATTAGTTATTTATTGGAAATACGTTTCTCGTATAAACAAAACTGATTCATACGTCTAGCAACTAATACAATGTATCCCCATAGTTATCAGTATAATTTAACAAACTGTTTATTTAATATACTAGATAATCCAGTCGTACTTCTTATTCCTAATTTTAAAAATGTTGCGTGAACTTATCATCAAAATTAAATTCTATAGTGGCTGATATTTAATAATAAAGATCACTATTACATCTGATTTTGAATATAAATCCTATTATTTTTGTGTGAGTCGATATGTAATTGTAAATACTTTAACGAGGATATTTGAGCTGATACTTGTTATAGAGGCCCTATTAACTAAATAAGTAATTTGAATTAACATACATGGATCAGACTATGAGAGAAATAAGAGGTAAAGAAAATAGGATGTTAGCTTATAGTAGAAAAGTTCACGTTAATTCTCCCTTTTTTAAAATTAATTTCACTATAGTCATTCTCATTTTCTATTACTCATGTATGGTTAAGTGCGTATTTAATTTTCTATTATTAACGATCTTTCCTCGAGGTAACTTACATTTTCATGTACGTATAATCATTTTAAAAATAAATCGATGTTTGTTTAAAACAGGGATACCGAAAAAGCATTAGAATTTCTAGATGATGATAGTTTATCATTGAATGCGATAAAAAGCTGTTGCGAAAGCATTATCTTACGTGTACATTCGTTATCTAAATTCGATTTTTTATCAGATATATGTGTCAAATACATCGACATATTAGATTCCGTGAAAGGAAAGCTCGCTAGAGCGATATCTAAGTTGCAGGCTAAAGAAGAGGAAACTGTTCAAATTATTTCGTCAAATGTTCCATGTCAACTCCGACATATGCATTATTTACAGGTAATACATTATTTTTATTGCATATAAATATGTTCGTGTCTGTATACGAATATCTCTAATACTTACGATTGGTAATTTATAATTCGTTTTCATTGTACTTTAAATAATTTAGTATCAGTTACTATTTAATGTATTTTTTGGCGAATAATTTAAAGAGATAAATTATTCGGCATAGTTAAACGGTAAATTAGTCTATGCGAAATATGAAAGACTCGATTATTTCAATTAATGAGAATTAAGTAATTTATATAATTATAGAATGAGACATCTGAAAATATATGATCGTTGATTAATCGGTTATCATTTTATTTTCTTTAATAGAGCTAAATTTTTTCTTTAATATGTACAAAAGTTAGTGTTCCGCGAGGGAAAGCTAACTGAATATTTTTATTTTTGTAATTATTATTTTTGGGTCGTAAATACTAACGAGTTATTTTAATGTTTGTCAAGTCCCAAATAAGCAGTTCTTAATGAAAAAAAAATATTTTGTAGACTAATTACAATTTGCACGTTACGCCGTGGAGTCTTAATTGCAGATCACAACAGATGAAGGTTTTAAATGCTTGTTTAGCGCAGATTTTAAAAAGTAAGTAATTATATATATATATATATATATATATATATATATATATATATAAATTATGTGTATGTAAATAAATTCTTACGTATTTTCTATTTTATTTTTGTTGGCTTAGAATTTAAAATATTTGGGGCGTTATTATTGAAATAAATAAATAATTGATACTTATATAAATTTTTTGTTACATTATTATCATTAATAACCCTTAGTTCGGTATTATTACCATATTTGACAAGAATTCCAATCAATCTATATCCACAATTTAAAGAAAAATTATATCAGAAAATCGTGCAATAAATTACTTCACGAACATCTGAATGATAAGTACTCATTGTCTCAGTAATTTACAATCCTATCGACATAGTTATATGAGATATATTTTGCAGTTAATTTTTCAATAGCAATTTGTTCAAATTTATTTCTAGCTCTAAACGCTATTTATAAAATCGGAACATACTATTATATTCTTCTGAATTCGACCACGCCGCCATTGGCATTGGCTATAGTGACCTGGTTTACATTATGGTAAAGAGAACAGTAACTTAATATACCGATCTTATGGGTATATTTTAAGCCACGTAAAATTATCGTTATTTTCTATAGTAAACAATAACGTACGATCTGTTATATTGTAAGCTTCTACTGGGTTACACCCGGTTGACAGATGCGAACTGCATCTTTCATATATGGATCATTGTATTCTATTTCTTCATACATTGTGCTACCAACAAACATCTTTAAACTTATCATTCCACCGACCTCTCCTTAATGACGATATCCTATCTTATCTAGCTCATAACGTTTTTCACATCCCGGTATGACGTAATTTACTTTAGTTGTTTTGACTTTTACTAACTGAAAAATTCAAAGGAAAAATTAATTTACGATAAAATTTCCAAATTCCGAAGAAAACGAAAAAATTACCGAGCTATTACAATATATAAGGGAATTAGCACTTTCTCTAAAAGTATGAATAATTTTTGATCGCCCGAAGAAATCCGGCTGAAATTTGCTGAAGATGTAAACGGGAATTTGTAACAACTTTCAGCGCATTATATGCTATCGATTTTACGGAAATTTATCGTTCTAGCATGTTTCTGAGACTAGACGACTTTATTTTTTTCAAACTGCAGAATATCATTGTTTTTGTTACTTTTTAAATTACGGCGAATCTTATATTCACATGTGTTCGCAGATATCGTGTATCGATTATTTCTATATTTTATGTATGTAAAACTTATTGTTATTTTATATTGCACATCAATAGTGACACATAATCCACTTATGGCTACTAACACCATAGATTAAATCAAGATTTCAATCTGTAGTTTTGCTCCTGGAGGGAATTATTAACAAACACAATCAATGTTATGATCGCATGATTAAATAAACTGTGTGTCAACAATAATTTATTTCGCATTAGCCTTTGTTACATACAAAAAATTTTGATCTTTATACATGTATATATATACCTTTTTAAACAAAACAATAATTTTTGTCTCTACGTCTTAGAAATTATAGTGTGTTTATGTTTTATTTTACAGATTTCATGTCCTCTACTGCTAATTTAAAAATAGGTTATTTAAAGATAGATGAATTGGCTTCATCGTTAGATATATCTCGGGAAGAAGTATATATTGGATTTATTCACATGTGCATCACGCAAAGTAATTGGAATGTTACTTCCTGTTTAATTAGGTAACAGTAATTTATATTTTCAGATTTCGTGATTTTTATCATATTTATGCTTCGGATGATGGCAATGTTTTCAGTCCTCGTTATGAAATAAGTAATAATTAAATTAATTATTCTTCGGTATAACTAAAAAAATATCTGGAGAATTATAATTGCCTCTAAAATGCATAGAAAGTTTCTGTTTTTGACGGCGATACTTGTTTTTAAAAATTAACATTACATTAACAACAATTCTGTCAAAGAATTACACATTTATGCTACATAAAATGTACATTCGTCATATTTATCTGGTCATCATCATCATTAAGTGTTATTTCCTCATCGTTTTTTTTTTTTTAAATTAAATAATTTGTTTATCAAAATTTATTATGTAAATTACAATATCGTTTCTTATTGATATTGGAGTTGTCTCTCCTGCACCGCCGTTTAAGCTTAATCAGGAGAGGCCACTCCTTACAATTTGTTGTCATAATTAATAATAATAAAATTCTCACATGCACTCGTATTTACCCGGGTTGTGTACTATTGCTACAATTACTCTCACGTGCATTAGAATTATATTTAAGTTAAAAGGTGTCATAATAATGGTATTATATTTACAAGATACACGCGGTTGATAGAATCATATAAAGAATATGTACACTTGAGAAAAACTAATTATTTACATAACTTACGTGCACATCGCACAAACACATACACATATACATACAGTGACACATGGTGATATGTGAAAGGACCATTATGTGACGACGCTAATGTTCTGAAATCTAGGACGAAGTAAATGGAAAGCAAATTTTTGGAAATTTTGGTCGTTTTGTTGTTTATTGAATTTTAGATTTGTTTTATTGAAGTACCTTATAGTTTTGTAGCTTGGACATTCGAAAATAATACGTTCTACGGTTTCCCTCAGCCCGCACGAGCATTTATCATCTTTGCTTAAGCCAAAACTACATAAGTGCGCGGCAATTTTCTCATACTCTTTTAATAGTTGGGTCGTATAAAAACCCGGTGGAAATTTAAACATGTCTGTTAAAAAAAGTTAGGGATCATTTCAAAACTGTAGCGCGCAACTGTATATTTTTCCCATTTGGATTGATAAATTTTACTACAATTTTTAATTCGTCCTGTTATAGGATGCTATAGGGGCTATGGAAACGGTTTGTATTATTGGTGATAAAGAGCTTAGTTCTCGATCTAGATGTTCATTAACAAACTGAAATTCATTGTTCTTTATTGCAAATATGACAGCTCTGCTTTTATTTAGTAAGTCGAGTGGTAGTACACCACAAATAGCGATTAACGTGTGAGATAGTTATATATCCTCTGCATGCATCAATTAGAAATTATTTTTTTGTGAAAATTTTTATTGTTAACCGTTGGATATACACGGAACAGCAATATCATACCGCGCTTTCAACTAGCGATTTGTATATTATCATTCAAAAGAAGAACATACGAATGGGAAACACTAAATAATATAAACGATTTCACATATCGTTTATAATCTAAATGTACAGTTCTCTACACATTCTATTCAGAATTTCCCCTAGGCTGTTGTTCCTTTTTTTTCTTCGTTTAAATTTATAACGAATCAAACGGCACAGAAGAATTTAAAATTTGCAAACTTAGGAACAAAGCGTAAAATAGAAATTATCATCCGTTGGCGTGGTGGAACACGTTCATATTTCGAAGCTCACTGCGTCAAAGTCCGTACCATTATAAACGTTTTCTTTAAGATTACTATTCACGATTATAATTTACATGTTTTTTTTATATTTTCCCTAATTTCCATTACATACAGGCACTTATGACTGCGTGAGTGGTTATTTGTATCGCTATTTCTATCATTATATTTAATTTTAGTACTAACCTTATGTTCTATACAGTTTGTACACAACCCGACTTTAATACTGGTTTCCAAGCGTTTAGCAGATTCCTCTGGAATTTGACAATCAGCGGTTTCATGTCCCACCTTCCAACATTTGAAAGTGATCAGCCAATGTTGATCTTCCTTGCTTCTATTTCTTCAGTGGACCTGTGGAATGCCAGTAATGACTACTTCTGGGTTTGTTGATTCCTTCCTCTTATTTCTAAGTTTTCACACTTGGTTGAAATTTCTTCATTTTGGTGACATCTTTTGTTTGGCATCCGATTAGGACATCTCCCGAGGCTAACTTTTTAAAAATCTTCACTTTAACGCCTACCTTTGTTGGATTCACTTTACTTCGTAATGTTGTTTCGATATTTTTTTTATCAGTGCTGTTAGTAGATTTTACAAGTAAATATTGTAAAAGTTCAGTTTCCGATACTGTGCTCGTCACTGGTAGACGAACAATATCCACCATAGTTGGTGTGACATTTGTGTTGTTGTACTCGGCAGTAGGTTCTTCTTTCTTATTTAGTTGTTCGAACTTAAGATATTTATTTTCTTGCTTTAATTTCACTATTTGTTTCCGCAGCTGTTCATTCTCCTTGTTTGAACGTTTTAACTGCATGAGTTCTTCTTTTATTAAGAGCATTTCCTCTAAGAGATAGTTAATCGACGATTCCAAGGATTCTTCTTTGTGTACATCTCTTCTGTTTATCACTTCATTTGAATTTAAATTTGTTGGTGAATAGGTATTGCGTTTGTAAACTGACTCCTCGTGAACGGGAAGGCACCCGTATCGGAAGTAGGCGACTACTTACGTATACATATTTTGTTGTACAGTGTAGATAACGTATAAGGCAATCATAATATGACGTTAGCGCAGATAGACACACGCACACTCGAGAGAACTGATTGTAATCGCTTTGTTGTCAGGACACAATGGATATGATGTTGAGCGTGGTGGTTTGCCATCATGCGACAATATTAGGATTATTTATATTTTAATTTTCTGATGATAATTTTTGCTTCGTCGGGTCGTATTCGAACTCGGTACCTTCCGTATAGAAGTTCGCTATCCAGACGACGGATATTTGTGGTGAGTAAGTTATTACGAAGTCAATCTGTGATTTTCTAAAACTTCTAGTTTCAATATTGTGGTTAGTACGTGCATTCCACGTAACCGTTAATTATTAGAGATAAAACGATAACAATAAAGCACTCGTAACAATTTGATGAAATTGCTATGCATAAATTTCTAGTTCCTTTCAACTACGTTAGTGGAACATGAGTTAAGGATATGTGGAACACATTAATACTGTTAATACTAACGATATATGATGAGTCTGTAATATGTAGTATATATTAATATATTTTATTTCTAGTTAAGTTTTAAAATAGTTTATTTCTCACAAATTTGATGTTCAATGAAGGTGATGACATACATTTTAAAGGTATATTCTAGTTCTAGTTTTATTTTTCATGTACTTCGTTTTTACAAATGTGTGGTTTGATATAATTCCGGAGCACAAAAGCTGTTTTCAGTGCGCAACATGATGAATTTTTTGGAGAACATATTAAAAGATGGTCCTTTTCCTTTTTAATTTCGCATTCAAATTGAAAAACAAATTATCTCGTGGTTTTGTCGAAGTCTTAAATTACATCAAATCTTTCGCTTTTATTTTAAATTTCTTAGTTCCAGTTTCCTTTAAAGTGTTATTGTAATTTTTAAAAATATGAATAATTTTTCACTTCATTTCTTCATTAAAATAAGTTTAGAATAGTATAACAATTTTTTGTTACTTACAAACTAGGAGACTTCCATTGGAATTTTAATATAGCCTGGTTCACGTATGGATAAATTTCTTATTTTATACCAAACGTAAAATTCATTAAAATCAGACCATTTTTGTCATAATTTTGCTTAACATATTGTTTTGTTTCAAAAGTGGGAAGTCTAAATAATAAAAAAATTAATCTTCAATACTTTATGTTATTTTGAACAAATCAAATTGGTTTAATTCTTTTTTTTTTGTCAATTTATACATTTACTGATATTTTAATGGAATTATTAAATTTATTAATTGATCGAGCTAATTTTTTAAAGCGAACATTGTAGAGATGTGTGTTCATGAATGTGTCGTTCAATTTAAACGTCACGTGACATCTATATGCGTATCATACAACTACTTTTACGTGTGTCTAGTTCATTTAGTTTTTTAAGCTACAGCACTGTTCTGACATTATAAAATGACGTCGCAGCATTTGGTATCGACGCTTATTTACAAAATTATTCAAAACACTATGCGCAAAATGCAAAGTGTGTTCAGTATTTTATGCACGGGTTTCCTGCGCTATTATGAAAACTATGAGATCAAAGGGAAATTAAGAAAAATAAACATGTATTTCATAAAAACGAGTAAATAGAAAAGTCGAATAATAAAATGATAATAAATTAATAACTTCAAACAAACTATATAAAATTCAATGGCACACACTAGCACATAACTAGTAAATAAGTTGTGTGTTATATACTATATGCTGAAATTTTAGAATAACAAAACCGTTCATTCGAACGAACGGATTGAAACGCTCATTCATGTGTCCAGCTCAAAGTATACTGGTACATCAAAAATGAATGATAAACTCATCTTTAAAACAGTGAAAATAACACTTTTAATAAACATCTAAATACGTGTGTTGTTTAATAGTATTTTACTTTGTTTTTATATGGTCAAAGATAATTTATTGTTATTAACAGATTTGATTTATATTTTTAATTTACATCTATTTAATATAATTTTCTTTATGGCAGCAATTTGCTAAGATCGGACGACTTCACTGAATATGTTGCGAAAAAAGCTATCTTTTTAGGTATGCGAATATTATATCATTATATATCTGTCTCGGAGCTGAAGTCGCATGAACCGTCCTTGGAATTTGTACATGATTTAATCGTTGCCGGGTTATTACATTGTTCCTCTCGTAAGTTGGATATGTTTTATAATGTACAAGTAGCTTAATAAATAAATGTTAACTTTTTTATAGACTACAGTTGTAACCGAATTTCAACATATAGAATTATTTCTAACTTAAAGGAATTTAAAAAAGTATTAATATTAAACATACCCTTGAAATGATAAATTTATTTTTATTCTCAGACTGCTTAAATATTATTTTTTAAATAATATAAAATTATCAAAATTTCGTTAATTTCGGTGAAGTGTATATATAAGGCAGGAAAGTTCTTAGTAAAATGTTCGTGAATTTTTTCACAGATTATTTACGTGATGGAGTCGAGATAAGTAACTGGTGTAAATTATTGGTTACTAACAAGTTTCGAAAATCTGGATCTACCGATCACGCAGATTTGTTGTTGAATACAAATTGCTCGAATAGTTACATAGTAGATTCAACATTAACAAAGCTGCTGACCTCGTATATTTTCTACTTAGGTAATTTAAATAATTTGTAATTTAATAGAAGTAAATAAAGTACTTTTTTTTAATACAGTGTCTTAAAAATTATTTATAAGAAATACCGTCGACTAGTTTCATCGGCTGCAACATCAAGAAAACTAAATGATAAACGATAAATATGTAAAACTTTCAACTTTTAGAGAGCAAAAGAATTGGTTTGGATTTTAATATTTATTTGTTGACCGTCCAAAAAAGGAGAAATTGAACAAATTTTCGTTTACTTCTATCAATATCTTGAAATTTAAAAATCGAAGGTAGGATCCAAGTATTATTCATTATATATTAGGTGTCGGAAAAATTAGAACCATCAGTTCTTTTGTTTTTCCGTAATACAGTCTGTTCTTTAAATTTAATCTTAAAATTCTGCATAGTTTTTCCTATGTATGTACAGTTCCAATCTTTACAAAGAAGTTTATACTCACCGCTATTAAATGAGCTATTAGATCATTTATTCGCGTTAAAAAGAAGGGCAATATTATAATTGTGTTTTTAATGATTATTATTATTTCACTTATTTTATGTTTCTTAGAAAGAAAATGGCGTTCTGGAAAAACTGGTTATATTTATTAGGTACAAGATTATCAATTAAATTTCGGTTATAGTCGCTGATAGTGGCATTATATTTTATAACATTTAATTCTGTAAAATAATACGACTCAGAACCAATGATTGTAAATTAAAATTACAGGGTGGAATTCTGATTTTTGTTTGTGAAATCAACTGAAGAAGAATGAAAGAATGCTACAATTTATGTTGGTAAATTTAAGAAAAATATTAATCCTTTCAGTCATACATTATCAAAATTTTGACACAAAATTATAAATTTTATACGGGCATTTATTATACAATACTGCTCCTTAGATGAACTATAGATAATTCGCATTATATTTATACAAATATTTATAAAATTGTTGATATTTCATGTCAACCAGACAATTTTTTTTTTTTTATATAACTTCTTCTGATCTAGAACTGACGTGTCTAACCCGTCATCTACCAGATTTAATGAATGTGGGGAAAAAAAACATTTTTTTAGAAGGAGTCGGTCCAGCGGCAGAACTCCCAAGTTATGACAGCCAGAAAGCATTATCTGAAGTCAGTAATACGTTTTCTCTTCAGCCTTATTATCGTCGATTGAACTTGCAAACTTATTGCCAGCGGATTTTCGATTTTCATAAGTTTCCAATCTCGCCAGGTAATCGCGAGCAGCTCGTTGGATTACTTGTTCCACATATTGTATCTGAAGATCTTTATTCAATGTGTAGTTAGTGACATACCATGCAGCGCCAGCTATCCTTCGTAGTATCTTATTCTGGTACCGCTGTATTTTTTGAATGTTGCTCTTAGAGGAACATCCCCATAGTTCGCAGTCATATAGCCAGATTGGTTTAAGTATCGCATTGTACAATAAAAGTTTATTTTTAATATCTAATTGCGATCTTTGTTCTAATAACCACTTTAATTTTGCTGTTTTGATATTTAATTTCGTCCTTTTTGCCGTTATATGTGATGACCATATTAAAGACTGATCAAGATGGATTCCTAGGTATCTAACAGAAGAGTCTTGAGGTATTGTTGTTCCACTTAACGAAACTTGATATTTTTTGCGTTCAATTTTTCTGTTAGTAAATAATAAATGTTTACATTTAGCTTGAGCATTAAAATTTCATGTACCATATGTTTGTGGGAAAAAGTTTTTGACACCGAATGAAACTAATTTACAATTAGATTATTTTTTTATATTCTAATCAGGACAACACAAAGAAAACGGACGGTTTTGTTTTTTTAATGGTGCAGATGGTAACACTGCTACAACGCGAACCGCGTGCTCTACGTTTGGTGTACACACGAAAGATTTGTTTCTGTCCAGTTTCAGTTATCATGACACCCTATAAAGAGAAGGAACGCGGAATGTTATTTTCTGCGTGAATCGATCACGACAATGCAAAGACAGTTTCGAAAATAATTCAAAGGCACGCGGTGTAAACCTGTACCATCTCGCAATTTAATTTTAAGGTGGATTGAAAACTTTCGAGAGACATCTTCTACAATGGTTAAAAAACGTCCTGAACAGAATAAAAAGTTCGTACTCCCCACAAGTTAAGGCAGCGATAATTCAGAGTCCCGGAAACTCTGCTCGTTGTCATGCTGCTTCTTTAAATCTCTCAAAAGAATCTGTTCGACGTATATTGCTGGTAGATTTGAAATTTCATCCTTATAAATTGGTAATAACTCGGGAATTAAAAAGTATCGACCATGAACGATGAAAAGTTTAAAAAAAAAAAAAAAGAAGACGAATAGGTCGATTTGAACAATCTTTTGATGAGCGATGAAGCTCATTTTTCTGGTTCGAATCTAATTCGAATTCAATCGAACATAAACAGTCGTATAGCGAGCGAGTAACCGTCCGTGCTTGAGTGGGGTAATTAGGACCTTATTTTTTCCAATAAAAAATAAGTTCGAGATTAATTTTATTTATTTTATTATTGCTGAATTTATCATCAGAATTGAAATTTTCTCAAATTAAAGTAATCTGAACGAAGGAATACGCTCAATATTGAAGCGTAGAGTATAACTTTAAGTTTAACGTGTACCCTATATGTTATAACTAAGATAGCGGTATAATTTATTATGTTTTAGAACAGAATAAACTGCCTCCGTTAACTCCAGATTTGGACGATAAGATGATTTGTAAGGTAAAACACGATAATATTAACTGTTTAATTCTAATGACGTATATTATTATAATAGTTATACACGTGTTAATATCACAATCAGCTAGATAACTGATAATTTTCTCCGTAGATATTTTCAATTTCAGTATTTTTTTTAAAAATATATGTTCTTTAATTTTATTTCTATTTACGTTTTATTACATACTGACATGTACTATTTCGTGTGGTTTATAATACAGTTAAGAAGTGCAGCTGGAAGTTCATTGCAGGAATTATCAGAAATGATACAGTATATTACACAACAAGAACAAGAGTTAATTTATTTTCGTGTAATCGTTAATCTTCATTGGTCATTATCGTGTCGTTTGTTAGCACCCGAACCGCATATTGTTAGTATGATCTTTATACTATAAAAAAATATATATATATTGATACACACACGCACGTATATTTATTTATTTTTATTTATTTATTTAATGAAGCCACACAACAGCTAACAGCCAATTATAGTGTAGGCTTATAAATAAAATAATACAATGAATAATTTTTTCTAAATTATAAAATTAAAAGTAAAAAAAAAAATTAAATACAATAGTAATTTGTCGAAGAACAAATTATAAAATCGATAATGTTGAAATAGAGCGAAAAAAATTATGCCAAAATGAAAAGTTGGCGTACCCTGTTTATTAAATGGATGCAACATAAAATTGACGACAAAATTATATAAACAATATCGTTAATAGGAAAACGTGATCTCAAGCGATTCATGCTTAACATTTTTTATATAAACATATACATAAAGAGAGAGGTTGTCTGTGAATAGATATGGTTAGCTTTTTTATTTTATTTGCATGTTTAAGTAATATCGGTTAGAAAACTTATACTTTTATATAACTTACTTTCTGATGAATAATCATCCTACTTAGACAATAAATAACAACAAAAATCACTGAACTTTTATATAAAAAAATCACAAAGCTTTTAAACTGTTATGACATCAAGTGAACATAAAAAAAAAAATATTCTAAAAGCTTCGTAATCTTTTTATGTAAACGTTAAGTGATTTTAACCTATTTTTCGTTATTTATTTTAAAAATTACATTTCTTCACATTTTTCAAATTACTTTTTAATAATTATAAAATTATGTAAAATGAAAAATGTATTTAAATTTTTAAAAACTATGTATAATTTCGAGTGCTTTTATAATTCCAAACATTCTTTATCTGTAACTTAATTATTTGGTTGTATTAGTATATTTTTAATCGGTTATATTGTTTGGATCTATATTCCATCTTGATGCAATTAAGCTAATTATTTCTGACACATGTTTCCGCAGTCTTATTTTCTTCGTGTAACTCGCATCTATAGATTTTTACTTTTAAACTAAAAATAAAAATTATTAAGTATAATTGAAAAAAATCCTTAAATTAGCTCTCTTAGCTTATGTTCACATTTATCTGTTTTATATATATATATTTATTTATTTAAAGCTGTTGAATATTTCTTTTGTAATAATTATGATAAAACCGCTAAAGTGATATGATTGGGATATTACTATAAGTGTATGATTGATAAATTTATTATATACAGATTATAGTATATCATTAAGGTGATTTTTTTTTGTTTAAATTAGATTAAACAATCCGAGCTTATATTATATTTTGAAGAAAAATTAGGAAGACATGTTTTGTTACGATATTTTATTGTTTGTTATTTATTCGGGTTCTATTAAAATTAAATTATCGAGAATATTCGTGATTATGAAAGTAATATATAAGAATGTGCGGAGTTAATGTTACTTTTATAGTGACAGTTCGATTTAGATTATCGAGTTCAGTAAATTTTAATTTTATTAATTTCGCCAAGTAAGAATTTGAATTGAAAAATTTTATATAAGTCGTATGCCCTCACTTGTAATAGGACGATAATGCGATTTTAAAGCAAACCAAAAAAGTGACAAACTGGTCAGTATCTAACTTGTTGAATCGGTTGATTGGATTACGACAACTTAACACTCAACGCGGATTAGCTTTATTAAATTACTTTTCTGTAGCAGAAGGTTGTAATTGGATATCGGAAACATTAAAAAGGTAAATTTTCAAATAAAACATATTGAATATTAATTTTATATTCGTTATATTGTACAAAAAAAATTAATCATTTTCGTGGCGCGAGTTCATAATGAAAAAATTCTATGCCAGCACCAATTTTTGCAAAATGGAGATAATTCATTTGTTATGGAAAATTGGCAATCCAATGTTGGTTTCGATATGTTGACGATACTTTCGTAGTGTGCCAAAATAACGAACAAAGACAATTACAATTTTTAGAAGAATTACACTCATTCAATAATAATATAAAGTTCACCATGAAAGTGACTTGCATTTTTCTCAACGTATTAGTTTAAAAACATCGATGAAAGATGGATTCTCACTGTTGCCCTAGTGAAAAGACTGGAATTTTCAAAACACTACTTACTAGAGCAAAATACGCGTCGAATCAGGAAAATATAACTGATGAATTGACTATATTAAAATTTGTGATGATTAACGATGGTTATAATATAAAGAAGCTGTATCGTTATTAAAGAAATTTAGTCAAACTAAATACAGTGTGTCTTCCTTCATTAGGAGTGTCGCGGATAAAGTTGGGAATGTCTTACGTAAGAACAAATACTTGTACAAAACTTAGAAATTTATTTTAAAAATGTGAAAGATTTGCTTTATGCTGCGTGTGCAGGATTCTTAGCTAAGAAAATGGCTAAAGAGTCGGCGGTTACAAGATATTGGCAAACTCCAGGACATGTGAATTCGGAGGACAATTCAGTTTTAGTTCAAATTAATGTGTACGATGAAAAAATAATACGTAATGTTGTAAGGACAGAAAAAAATCAATTTCAATAGTGAAGACGTGCTCGTTTAAATACAATGCAGAGGACTGTGATTAATCTATTAACACAGTCAATAAGGAAGTTAGTTTGAATTTGGGCTTGACTATATAAGTTACGTATTGCTGATCCGATTTTCTGATGATAAACAGGACATCTTGTTCGAAACAATAAATTTTTTAATTGACGACGTAGTGTTTCCAAATAATTTTTATTCGCTGTATTGTAATTTAATTTTTTGATTTTTTTGAAGATTTAGTTTGAAGATAATTTTTAAAAAGCAACTATTTATTTTTATCTCAGTTACAGGCATGATTTCTTTAGACTAAATTCCGTCACAGAATTAGGAATGTCCTATTGTCAGCAAAATAAATGTTTTAGTGAATTGTCGGAAATTTTGAAACTTAGAAAACAATGTTTGTGGGGCAAAAAAATTCTGGAATTCGGAATACCTTATAAAGGTTTGTTGCTACATGTTCATTTCAATATAAATTTAATATACTGTTTATTTTTTTGTTAATGAATATAAAATTTACTCTAAATACATTGAAATCAGCTATATGTTTTCAATACGTTTGATCCTTGTAGATGCGTTTAAAAATACAGAATACGATCAAAAACAGTTGCTTCTCAAGTTAATGTCAGTTCCATCCATGACTGTATCAATTCTACACAGATATTGCAAAGATATTAATTTCGATTATCAAGAATGTTTAAAAATGTATTTAAAACATATAATTTTATATTGGGAACCTGAATTTACCGTAGTAACTAAACCCTTATCAGGAGAAACGGGTAATTAATTTTGTATTTTTTTTTTTCAATTTTTGTACATAAAGCTGGGTGTATATATTTAGTATTAACACTTCAGAATAATAGCGAAAGGTTAATGTTTTTGTGGTAAACCTATAACTGAATAAAAAGGAAGTTATTTAATAAATTGTATTGATTAACAAATGATCGTGTTCCGTATTTTATTTTTTGTCAATTTATTAATTTTTTAATAAAATATATAATGTAATTAAACAATTTTAGTTAAAGTATTGTAATCTTTAGATTTGTTAAAGGTGGTAGTAAACGTGCAATGAGTATATTTTTTCTTTTGAGCCTCGGTGATGTAGTTGCTAGAGCGCTCAAATCAACGCTGTTTTATATTTTAAAATTTACATATAGTGTAGAAATATATTTGCCGTTTTTAAAGAGTCATCCGGTTTGTACGCAAAAATTACATTTAAAAAAAAAAAAAAGTATATTATATTTAATAAAATTTAGCTTTGTAATACTATAAATTTATGTAATAAAGTCTATAAGCGATGTCGTTTGAGACATGTAACATTTTATCTGGTGTCGAGTAGTTTATGGCTTTCAGATAATGTTTTGGTGTGCAGCATCTTATGAGCAGTTGCGATAATTCCAACCTTTAAAAACTATGTAAATATCTCAATGGTCGTCATCATTTCTAATCTTTTTAGAATTATCCTTTTTCCTAATATCAAATCTACTTATACAGCTTCATATTTGTAGCCTATAAATCAACAATATCCCTGATTTAGTAGACAAGGTGAATTTTTTGTTAATTTCTTCGCATAATATTTATAATTGAAGTCAATATCGGTTGCTGAGTGTTAAAAATAAAATTCGGTTGATATCTATTATAGATGTAATTGTGAAACCAACCGATCAGAAATTATTAGCCCAGTGTCGAGAAATTGTAGCATTAATTGCAAATGCGAAAGAATTATCAGAAATAATTGGAATCCACATTTGGGATCAGGTATTTGCTATTTATGATTATAATTATTTATTTATGTGAAAGAATAAATAAGTAAATAACGATAAAGAAAACTAATAATAACTCAACTAATTAAAATGTTTTGTGAGACGAATATTGATGATATTATTTATTAAAGCGGATTTTCTATTAGTACTTAAGACACAGCACTTAGCGGATTATAAAGATTATAAATCAATATGTAATGAATCGTATTTTGAAAATATTAATTAGAATAACGGTAATCGAGGATATTGAAAGAAAATCCTTAAAAATTATTTTTCTGTATCAGCCTGTTAAAAAAAAAAAATGTGACAAGATTTTTAAAATAATGGATTTTAACTTAAATAAATAACAGGCAGTTGTCATTAGCCGTTTCTTTTTTATTTATTCTTGATAAAAGTGCCTGATCATGTAATTATTATTTCTTCCGTACGAATTTTCAAAAATGGCGCTGAGGTTCACCCTGTGAATAAGGTCATCTATCCAATAATAACTCGTCTTACTTAACAATAATCGTCTATTATACGATTACGCTTAATTTTATTATCATCTGAAAGATCAATTTATTTTTAAATTATTTTTGTATTTCGGATTAAATGTTTCTTTTCAATTTTCGTTTTATGTACTCTTAGGTTGCCGGTAGTTGTTTTAATTTTTCATTACATGTAACTGTAATTTTTTTTCCTTTTCAAGACACGTGTTTGAATTTTAGGTAAATGACATAATTTTTTAAAATTGTGTCAAAATACGTTCTTTCAGATAAACTATTACCATTACGAAGTATTCTTTGTGTTAGTAGCGTTGTTGGAAGAAAAGGGTATCAAGCCGCAGAAATCTCTGTTTGATACCTACAGAACCGTTTTTGTATTTTTAAGTTCTTATCAACGAATTAGGTAAGTATTTGATCGATTATTTCGTTTTTTCGTTATTTTATTTATGTATTCACTAAAAGATTTTCAATTACGTTCAGGGGAAAAAAATTGTTTTTATAAATTGATTTGACGGAAACTTGTTTTTAAATTTGCAGTGGAATCGGTATATCTGTTGTTTTCATTTAAAAATAATAATAATACTTAAATAAAAACTAGTTGAAGTAATATGTTGGTTTGAAGTCTATTGTTGGATAAATTATGTGTCGTGATAATCACTAAAAAAAAAAAGGATCGTGAAATCAGACGGTTAATGGAGTGTGGATGGCATTATAAATCAGAAATATTATTAGTAAGTTTTTTGAAATGGGTTATGTTGTAATCGAATGGAACTTTTTCTAGTGAACCACAGCAGTATGAAAAAGAAACCTGGTTTCAATTGTATCCTAATACTCGCAGTTTACCACCAATCTCAAAGTATCGATTGCCATTTCGTCTTTTATTTTCTTCACGCGTTGTTAAACTCGGAGGTGATCCATGGAAAATCATAAGTAAATTCACGTGAATTTAATAAATTTACTGTAATAATTTATAATTTTTACTAAGATTAAAAAATTACGTAACAATGTTTAACAAAAATATATATTTTTTAGCAGGTAATAAATATTGTATACAATTTATTAAAAACCGTTGTTCATAATTATTTTCAGTTATGCCTAAAATCGAAATTTAATAATTTTCTATACATGAAAATAAATTTGATGAAACGCTCATTTTGTGAGGTAGATAGTTTTATATATGTGTGTGTATGTGTTGTGTACTTGCTATATGTGTATTAATTTACATAAATAATTGCTAGTAGGATGATGAATCCTTATTTTTCACCTGCTATCCCCGAATACATTCAGAGAGCTAAGTGTCCATTAATTAAGAAGTGGCTGAAATATGAATATAGAAAAGTTCAATAAAGTCTACCTTAATTTTTTTTTCCAAATGGACAAATTAATTATAATTTGAATTTTATATGTTTAGACATATTTTTTCAAGAGGTAAAAAAGCAATCTCAAAACTTTAACAAGTGGCTTTTCATTCAGAGTTAGCAATACATTTTTTTTATAGTTCATTATATTATCTTCGTGTTTTTTTTTTTTACGTGTAAGAAATGTGTGGTCACGGTTATCTTCCGATTACCTACATTCTGTGCAGAGGGTGTTTTCAATGATGTTAAATCTTTTTAAGTAAGCTGTAAAATCATCGTGACTTGTAAAACGAAGTTAGATCTTATTATTCTTTAATCTAGTTTCAATAATCAAATACTATAATGCTTTTGTGCCCTTGTCAGTAGTGGTTTTTTTTTATATATTTTGTTCTCGCCAGATCTGTTTTTTTTTCTTTTATTGATTTGTACATGAAGTTTGTTTCGACTATCTTTAATTTTTTAATTCAATTAACTTGTTCAATATGTGGAATATATAGAGTACCTATCCCAGCTATTACATATACGGAACTGTAAACTGTTATGTACAGTTTGATACGTTAATATAACGTTTGGAATTATTTTACTTTTTTTTTTTTTTGGTTGTTTTCATAAATTTTTTAGTCGATTGGAAAAGAGCGATATAAAGTATAATCATCTTATTTATATTAAATTCAAATCCACTAATTTAGTGTAAAGTTTTTAAATTTTATACGTTGTATATGTCTGATGTAATATTATTTTAATCTATTATCATGATGTTTAATTACTGTACTAAAAGTTACATTTTGTTGGCTTAGTTTTCTTTTGGAGTTCTTTTTATTGTATTTTCTTAAGGTAGCATCTTTATTCAGATTTAAAATTAGACCGAATTTATATGTATTTATTGCCTTAATGTTGCTTATCTGATTTATTCCAGCTATGGGAAGCATCAGCATAGCCTAGTGATGTGATCTCTTTATTTTTTCAACTTCCCTATGTACAGCTGACATGGCAATGTTAAATAGTGTAGGTAAAAATGCTCATATCTGAGATGTCTCCTGCTGAGAAATTATACGCATGAACCAACTTGTTTTTCCTTATCAATCAAATCTATTTTTCAATAAGCTTTTAATTATCTTTCGAGTATTTAAATTAATTTTCCGATTTTCCACGACCTTTAATAAACCTAGGCATCTTATTTCATTAAAGGCATCCCTGAATGTGAAAAATTATTAATATTGTATGATTATCTGTTATCCTAAACTCATCAACAATGTCTGCTGTTTGTCCAAAATTCCATTTAACTCCCTTCTCGTAACTATATTGATATTTTTAAAGAATATTTTTTCTGGATATTTCAAGGTTAAATGGTAACTTATTATTTTTTCACATACTTTTTTTTTAAGTCTGAAAGCATTGTTACCTATATGCGTCGACGTTTTTCCTGATTTATTTATTTAGCTTTACCTTTCCAAACATCTGGGAAAGATATGAAGTTTATACAGTTTACCAAAATTATTCTTAATATTTCTGGGCTATTTTTACTCATTATTTTTATCACTAGTTGAAATATCGTTACTTTAGTTTATCTTTTTGTTATTTAGTTTTTATGCAACGTTTTTAATTAACATCTCAGTTCTATATATCTGTATAATCCTTAAATGAGTCTCTAATTTCATTAAATATATGTGTAGAGTTCTTTGTATTTTTCTATTTCGTGTGTTATAATTTTGAACGAAAAAAATTAGATCCCTTATATTTAACCATTACTATTTATCCATGTCGAGAAACAGCTCTCCAGACTTTATGTTTACATTAATTTTCTGTATTGTGATTTAATATGATTTAGAAGATCATTGAGGAGTATGTTCATGTTTTTCCTTGATTTATTGCACATCAGTCTATCATTCTATCATAAATTTGTTTTCCTTGCCGTTTGTAATTTCATCCATTTCTAACGAGTTCAATGGCGTCATGAATAAGTTATTCATCAGTTTTTCTTGATATAACATTATTTAGAATTAAAAAACAAAAAAACTTGTTTTCTATCAGTATTCCAACTTATTACAGCTTATAATTGCTATTTGGTTATCTGTTTACTGTTTATATTCTCATTCAGTATTTCGAATTTTACAGACTTAGGACAGGAAAATATTCTTGATTTTAATATTAATAATATCTTCCTTAATTGAGTTGTATTTATTAATACTCAATTACAGTTGATCCGTCTTTATTGATAAAAAAATTATGTTGTAAGTTTTTTTTTTTTTAATTTTGAAATTATTTGTGGTCGAACTTTTTGAAAACTTCCGTTCTTTTCCTATTATAATTAATATTATTTTTAGCCTTGATCTTTAAATATCGCTGTTATTTTTTTTATTTGCAGTGTAATTTATGTACGTTTATGAAATGGTTATCGTGTCTTCGATTTACTAATTTGATAAATACAGTTTCTTGATTTTCAATTTTCATTCAGCTACGATCATAACTTGGCCGCGGCCAGGATATTTAGTTGTGAAGTATAAAAATTAATTAGTTTTAAAATTTCTGAATCCTATAGGCATGATACCAATTATGAATAATAAAAGCAAAATATGTGTTAGTTATCCTCACACGTCACGAATATCTTAGAGTTAGTATACAACTTAACGGAAAGAGTTATAAATACTGGCGTCTCACAGTTTATTGATGAATTTAAACGCGTCACACAATCCAACGTAACGCAACTCAACTTCGATGAAAATATAACATAAGCGTGAACAAACTGATAATAATTTACGTTTATTTAAGTCGTTACAAATGATGCATACACACACAATTATAAACCATGTTCAACCGAACATACAAAATAATAATATCTTAAAAATTATTAAAGCTATTATTTGTTTTTTCGTAGATATTTTAATCTTGAAAAATTTATTGTATATTGGTAGCAATCCGTACTGCTTCTGATATTGGAATCGACTAATTTATTTAGATTAAATTATTAATTTTTTTTAAGAACATGAACTGAACATTTCTACGTATACAAAATGGTTTACCGTACTGGATGCTCTGGCGTTGGATAAGGATATGTTGTGTACACTTGCGGTTAATCAGATAGTAAGTACCTTCTAACTTCCTTTTAAAAAAAAAAGTTGAATTATATATATATATATATATATATATATATATATATATAGAGAGAGAGAGAGAGAGAGAGATAATCTATGAAATTATTAATTATGGCCTAATCTCGTGTATATGATATCGCAGGTAGTTTTGCCCCTTACGAGAACGATTCTTGTGGATGTTGGGAAGACGTTTGACATTATTTAATGGTCTTATATTTAAATTAATTAAAATTAACTTCGACGCCAGTTTATTGTTATTTGTGAAAAATTATTTATCAAACCGGTTTTTCTGTGTAAAAATGTAAAAAAGAATAATTTGCCCCAAAACGTATCCGCAGTTTGTACATTATGTATTATATGACATAGCTTCGTAAACAACCTTAATGTAGTTGACATTACTACGAACGGGCTTCAAAATGCGTTTAGCAAATTAATTAAATAACTATAATTTCCCTGTGAAAAATGAATTAAATTTATTTTTAAAAGACGACTGTAAATAGTTAAAAATATTGCAATGAATAATCGTACTTCATAGTGCAGAAAACAATAAATATATATTTTGTTTGACCATACTAGATAATAAATTAATATTTAATAAGTACGTCAATCACAACATTAATGAATCACGTGCCGAAATTTCACAATGTATCAGATTTTTCATTTAAAATAATCTATAAAATTCGCGTACATATGTCCTATTTGAAGCCGTATCAATTAATCAACTTAAAATTCAACTGGTACAGAATTAATGTTTGATTTTGTTTAATTTATGCATTTTGTATTTTATGTTAAATTTTTGTTCTGTTTATGGTGTATGATTTTTTGTTAGTACCCGTATCAACAATTATTTTGTAAAATCCTTTATATTGTATTTTATAAGGAATATATATTTGCTGTGTTGTAATTTAATTTATTAATTTACTATTTTCATTATTATTTAACCGTTGATTTGTTTTTTAGAGACCGTAAAATGTTTACATTACATAGTACATCTTTTTTAGTTTCGACAGTAGGCTATGAAATTTCTTTGTTTTTTATTTTACTCTCAACGTGTTCTAGCCACAAGGCTATTCTGACTATATATATGTATATATATATATATATATATATATATATATATATATATATATCGTATGTATGTATTTACGCTAACGCCATATTATGATAGCCTTATGAGCTACTTACACTGTACAATAAAATATGTATAGGTAAGTAGTATCTTATCTCCGATACGGAGACGACACTCAATAATGATTATATATATAGTTACATTGATAAGTGTTAGTTTGTGATCATGTAATTCTCGTAGAAAATTCCATTTTTAAACGCTTCAAAAACGATTTAACCCGCGTATGATTTCGTCGCAATAAGATCAACTCGTGCTTTACGTTCGTTTAAAAGCCGTGATTATTTAACTTAAATGTTTTGCGCGTGCATATTTCGCTTTTTATATGCATCTTCGAAAACCAACAATTGAAATAAACAAGTATTTATTTTATCGGAAATCTACGTACATTAAACTATTACCTCATATTATTTCAAATTATTTTTCTAATCTGAGGTATTCGAAACTTGTATTTGTCATTTCAAAATTGTTAGATTAGTAATTTTTTTTAAATCAATAGGATACAAAAATATTTTACCCTAATATTACTAATTTTCTCTTAAATGATTTAAGCTGAAAAAAAAAATTAAGTTTGGTATTGTGCTATGAGATTTATTTACAATTTTAACGGGCGCATTTGTTTTATAGACTTTAGACGAATCACTTCATCGAGACGCGAACGTCGAATGGAATATTCATTTACGAAATCAGAAATTATTGGCGGATATAAAATCCTGCGTAGCAAATATTAAAAATTTAGAAATGGCATCCGCTTCATTATACTTCGTTGTTAACCACCTTCCGCCAGGTACGCCATTTTTTTTTTTTTTTTTGAATTCGTGTAAATTTCACGAGAACATACAGTATAAAACTACACCCTCTTCTACTTTTAGGAGCTGATCAGTTAGCAGCAGCTAATTTATGTTATTTACATGCCAAGCAGTGGTTGGAAGTAGAGAAATCAGAAAATGCTCAGAATGGCTTTTTAAAGGTAATATACATATATGAAATCTTAACTTATACACACATACACTTATTGCTCCGGTTTTTTTCCTATACTTTCCTCATAGACGAGCTACTTCATTATCTGTATCTGATATTGTATGTTTGCTTAATACCGATTGTTTGGATGCGTCGTTTTTACATTGCTCTATATATATATATATAGGATGACCCAGAGAAGAATGATGGTTTTGATTTTTGAATAACTCGACCGAAATGTTTAAATGAAATTTTATTTAAAAATAGGAAAACTAGAGATTAGCTACGACAGCCAGAGTTTCGAAAAAAATTCAAAGTTACGTGGTGTAAACTTTCGCAATTCAGTTTTAAGGTGAGTTGAAAACTTTCAAGATACAGCTTCTGCAACGAATAAAAAAAGTTCCCGGACAAAAAAAAACCGCTTCGTACCCCCCAACAAACATCGATCGAGTTAGGGCAGCGTACATTCGCTGCTTATTTAAACCTGTCGAGAGAATCTGTTCGCCCTATATTGCTGTAAAGCTTGAAATTTTATCCTTATAAATTGGTAATAACTGAGAAATTAAAAAGTACCGAACATACACGACGAAAACTTTTTCTGAAAAAAAAAAGACGAATAGGTCGATTTGAACAATCTTTTGATGAGCCATGAAGTTCATTTTTAGCTATCCGGACTCGTAAACAAACAGAACTGTCGCTACTGGTTCGAATCTAATCCGAATTCAATCGAACGAAAGCCGTCACACAGTGAGCGAGTAACCGTCGCGCTGGTAGTGGGGAATAGTGGGGCCTTATTTTTTCATTGGTATTGTCAACGGAACGAGCTATATCGAGATAATAAACTCGTTTTGCTTCCTCACATGGTCGTCGTCTGGGCGGTACATGGTTTCAACAAGATGGTGGGAGGTGTCACTGTTCAACAGAAACACACGCCGTACTGAAAGAAACACTTAGTAACTGTATATTGTCGCGTCGCGCGGATTTCGCTTGGCGGCCGCGCTTACGAAACACGTCCACGAGATCTGGAAGACCTGAAAACTCGGATTTCTGAAGAAATTAAAAAATTCTATTGTTGCAAAGGGCGATCATCTGAACGATATTGTGTTGCAAAATAATTGTTAGCTAATTTCTCATTTTCCTATTTTAAAATAAAATTTCATTCGAAAAATTTGGTCAGTATGTTTTGAGTTATTCAAAAAACAAAAACCATACGTCTCTTCCCTCGGTTGCACTACGGCAAGAACTTTTGTTTCTTCAAACCTTATTATATGCAAACGATAAAATGGTCTCGGAATTGTCGTTACAAAAATAGCCACTAACCACCACCCTGCTGCAACCCCTAAAACCGTTAAATAGTAAAGGGGTGAAAAAACCCTATTCAGAAATTTAAGGCGTTTACTAAGTAACCGTCGGCAATTTGAACTGTGTAAAAAATTCCCCTTCATTTTCAACCCTTGTCCGGTCGAAAATCTGTCTTTTTTCACTTAAACCACCCTATTAAATCCGAGGATGATCGGATCGATCGAAACTAAAATTCCTCATATACACTACACTTGGGTGGGAGGTTTCCTACTTACCCTTATACCCCTATCTTTTACACACGCGCCGAAAAAACTTTGCTTTTATCGCGGTTCAATGTGGGGTGATTTACCAACTGCTCGTCAATTATACAAGGTTGAATAGAAATTGTCACTATAGTATCGGTCGAAGTAGTACAATTTTTCTTTTTCTCTCGGAATTGTCGCTACAATTTCAGAAGGTAGTAAAGGGTTGGATCCTTGATAAAGTATTTTGACCGCTTGTGGCGTTTTCAGGCTTTTACTACGCAGAGCAGTACAATTTTTAAAGACGAATTAGCATTTTGTATTTTAACGTAAAATGTTCTATGTGTAAGGTAAGACCGAACAAGTAAGATAATATATATTGTAACAACCATGCTTGTTACATTATTTGTATTAGCGAGCAGTTAAAAGTGATCAATTAAAATTAGAATTAAAATGTATATTTGGAAGTTTAAATTTAATAATATGTACGTGAAGGTGAATTACGAGAAAAAGAAATAGTAGACTTATATATGTATGTGTATATGTACATACGGTCGGCGTCGCGAACGTGACTTTCCCAAAGGAAATATAATAAAAAAAAAGGAAGTATAATAAAAAAGGAAATATAATAAAAAGGAAATATAATAAAAAAGAAATAGAATGAAGCTAGAGTGATATAAGTATAGATATATACGTATTGGGGAAAGCACACTGGCGCCGATAAGATTAGAGTTGTAAAAGATTCATCAAAGTTAATATAGAAAAAGTACTGAAAGGTTATATATATAATAAATTAAGAATTGACATGGCAAGAGCAGACAAAAAGAGTAAATATACCTCATAAAATGGGCTCAGTCGGCATTTTGGTCGAAGACTAAAAGAAACAGCTCCGAATTTTCTGATTGGCTAGCCCAAAAGAGAAATCGGAGGGTTCCGCCGAAAACAGTCAATTTAGGAAATTTATAATATCTATAGAATTCCTATAAAAGCAAGTATGTTGAGTATATGTGTATATGTATATGTTACCTGATGCTGGCTGCCGTACTAATAACTATATATAAGACTATATATGTATATATGTATAAGTATATAACCTTAAAATATAAGGGACAATGGAACTTTTCCTTGGTTCAACTATTTTCGTCGAAAGCAGACAAAAAACCATAAAGGTTGAGAAAAGATCTGCGAGCAATATAATTGAAAAGAAACCGGCATTTCGTCAAAAGTAAAAGAAATAATAAGTATAATAACGATAAAATACCTGAGTCGCCTCCGGAGTCCTGGAGAGTAATAGAAAGACGAGTTTTGTCGAAGTTTAGTTCGCCAGTTTCGTCAGTTGAGTTTAAGTCAGTTAGTTGAGTCAAGTTAAGTCGAATAGTTGGTCGTGTGAAGAAGTTAGGATGGATCGTCGGGACTTCGACCGTGAAGCTCGTCCATCCAGGCTAGAGAAAGTTCCGTCAACTATATGAATAAGTTATTTTCCCTAATTTATATTTTTAAAAGTAACATAGTAAGCATATAAACGTAGCCGAAAATCGCGCGCGTTCGAAATCGCAATTCATTTTTTTTCTTTTTCAAAATATAATAAAATTTTAATAAAAAGTAAGATAATATACGTCGGAAAGTTGTACCATATCGTTTTATAAATAATACCACTGTGATAAGTAGTAATATGCAACACGTAGGCCGAAGAGTGCAGGGATTGCTTTCTGGGAAGTTGTTTAATGATTTAATAATAATCAATTGACATTTTCTGTTTTAAAAACTTTATATGTTTAAGAACCTCCTTGGGTGAGGCAAACTCGATAGAATTAAGTGGAACGAGAGCGAATGAATTCATTGGCGTTTTCATTTACTACTCTAATATGATTTCGTAATAATAATTTTGTCTGTGAACTTTTTCGAAATGATTTGCCAGCATGTCGGCTTTATATATATATCTGTATAAACAAAGAATTTGTATTAGAAGGTGAGGATGTAGGTTGTTACGACGAAAATACTTTTTGACTCTCCAAAGGCTGCTCGAAGGGGAAAATGTTACTAAGGAATTTGTTCAATTTCTCTCAGCAAGTAATCTACACTTAATCATTTTATTTTTAAAATTGCAAATATTCGCGTATTGCTGGTTACCGGGAGGATTTCGATTTTTTTAAAATTATTTTTTAATTTAATAATATGGATGTTATATATATATATACATATAAATATGTGTTAACAGGTACAAAAGAAATATTTATCCATTTCTACTACCCACATATTATATGTAAATAATTTGGGGAAACCTGAGTATCTTCAAATAGTACTGCAACCTTTGGAACTGATACACTCTATTTATCACGACCCAATAATTTTTGAAAGGAACGCTGGAGATGTATTCAATATGCCAGGCAAGTGTTTTTTAATACGCATATTTATAATAAATACATCTTATACTCGATGCTTATACAGTTTGTTCTTGTGTTTGTTATCATGTTACAATTGCGTCTCACCTGAAGTTACAAATTTAATGAAAGTAATGTAAAAATATTTAGTATTTATGAGAATTGATTTTTCTTTAGAATTTTAAATGTTCATGATGTTTTTCTCTAATTGTTGGACAAATTAATGTCCAACGTTTATAAAGTAATGACAATTTTTTATTTGGTTGATTTTTTTAGATATAAATAAAGCTGCTGAAGAAATAAGCAAACTACACGGCGTGGATTTGGTGCAAATTAAAATGGAATTATTAGAAGAATGGTTGCAACCTGCTCACTTCATTCGAGATGTATCTATAGATGAACGTATCAACAATGTTCACAATAATACAATTCAATCGTCAAAAATGGATTATGAAAATTTGCAGAGGTTTAAACATTATCTGATATAACGTTAATTAAATATATATATATATATATATAATTATTTTTTATAAAGTAAAATATGAATTCAGGTTTTTTTTTAGATATATTTTATACAGATATTAAAATGAAAATGTTTGTATTTACGCGGTATAAAACAAAATCCATTTGATAATGTTTTATTTCGTTATTCAGCTTAGTAAATAATGTAAATAACATTGGAAACTAGTTTCATAAAGGTAAAAAAAAAATCATAATTTATTTTAAGATAATTATATATGGTGGGAATTGACACTTTTGATTTTTTAAATTATTTGCGCATATAACAACAGTGTATGGTCGATTACCGGTTTTAAAAAAAAAAATTTAGTGGAAATAATTATATCACAAATTTACATTGTGTGATAAAATCTAATCAAAAAAGTAAATTTGTCGTGACTAATAACAAAATATGCTATCGATGTTTTAGAAATACGTGTGTGTAAATAATTGTTAAATTAAAAACAAAATGTAATAAATATAAGCAGGTATATTTCCAAATTGATATAAAATAAATATTCAGATGGTCTTTATTTGGGTGATTCTCGAAATGTCGATCTTAGAACATTTTAATGTTACTATTTATACGTGTTTTGCCAGTGTCATAATTTTGTTCACAGTCTGAATTTTTTCTTCCATACTCGTTAACTTTGAACGATTTAATTTCGTTCGTAATTTGTTCATATTTATGTGTTTGCCGCTAAGATAAAGTTTTTCCGCAGATACATTTGTCAATTGTCTATTTATTTCACATAATAAGCAATAGATTTCGCAATAAAACTTACTATATTGTATTTCTAAATTACGTCATTTTATTATTATCCTTAGTTATTTATACAATGACAGCAATTAATTAGTAGCAATGGCGTAGCCAGTGGGTGTGTTTGGGGTCTGATTCCCCCCCCCCTTTGGAATCAATCTGATAATAAGAAAATATATACTCGTTAAATGCCGTTTTGCATTTGTTAAATCTATTTTTTTTTTTATTTTCATTTATTTTATTTAAATTCCGTTGTTTTTGAAGTAAATAAATTGTAATATAGGAGGTACTAGAAGAATTTTGCAGAAAAACGCGAAGAATAGATTTTAAATTTTAAATTTAGTTAAGTATTACTATTTATTATTCCTTCAAAAACTATAAAATCATTATTTATCGTTTATTTTTTCGCGGAATTTATTATACTTTATAACCATCTCCCTCTGTTCTCAATAACATAAGTAATTAGTGTGTTCCAGTGATGTTAAATATTTCTGTCGTCTATTGCTTCTAATAGAATTACATATTCGACGTGTAGTAAGTATAAAAATAACTCTGGAGAGTTGGATTGCTTAGGGCTTTGGGTTTAACCTACTTGAGTTTTAGTTATTTACTTAAAGTTCAATTTAACTTGGTTTACTGTTATAATTTAGTTTTGTTTGAACCCCCTCTTCAACCAAGTCTGGCTACGCCACTGATTAGTAGGTTTTATGAATGGAAGAAAATTTTGAATTTATATTAGATAAATTAGCACTTAGATTATTATAACCGCACAGCTGTTTTAAATATAGGAAAAACTGCCAGTACGTATTTCACTGCCGTTGATGATTCAATGAGAAAAAGTAGTTCATCTGAAGTAGAATATATTATTAATTATTGCTGTTCTTAAAATCAGTATTCAATTTTTCAGAACGTTAATGATTTAAGGTTTTTCTTTTATAATAAATCTTCTGTTCATTATATTGCATATTTCATTGTGCTTTTTCTTTATTTGAAACATTTTTAACGAAGACTTTTATTTTAAATTGTTTCACCATGTTATTAAACACTTGATAACTAGTTTTAAATATTTTTCAGTCAAGTAGGACATTAATTTTCGAAATGTTTGAATTATACCTTACGTTTAAATAGTAAATGAATGTCCGGGATCCGTTTCTTCCACACTGTTTTTTACACGTGTTGCCGTTTGACGAATTCTTAAATGAATTCTGATTTTTGCAGTCCTTGTTGATGTTAGACATCCTGTTATGATTCGACAGTTTGCATTCAACGCAACATCTGCGTACTTAGTATAAGCGGATTTATACCATACAGAGCAGCATACTCGTTTACCGAGCTACATAAGGCCAAAGCTGTTGCACGAAACGTGTGTAATGTAACTCCTAACGAACTTCGTACTAGCTTGCGTACGTTATTTTTTTTTCTGTAACCTTTATCTTTGTATTTATAGTGCATTTTCAATGAAAGAGTTCTGATATTAGTTATATGCACTAGTGTGTTATAATCATTTTACTATAAAGTTTTTCGAGTTTTTAATTTATTTTTAAAATATGTTCATTTTTAACTACACATATTGAATTTTGTATGCTCGTGTAGAGCGTGTTATATTTTAGAAAAAGACATTTCTCGATTCGGGCCGTATTTCATAAGCGTGGCTTTCGACAGAAATTCTTATGATTTCAAACCAATTGCTACACGATTACGAGCGTTACACTGTCTGTATTTTGTAATGAATGAAGATGGTTTACAACAATTAGTTGGTTTAGATTTAGATCAGATTAAGTAAGTACGAAAATTAATCACTGTGCTCATATGAATTTGATCTATAATTCACAGTTCATACATATAAAAAAAAGACAACGAAATTATCAGTGAATTTGTAATTTAACGATTTGTTTCTTAAGAATTATTTCAATGAACTTCACAAATTCACTTGTTTTGTTGTAATTATAAAAATTCAAACACAATTTCGGTAATCACATTCGATCGAGTGAACTATGAAACTCTGATAAAAATTTTAGGTGTGTTAGATTAAGTTTAATAATTCGTAATGATAAAATCAGACTGTTCTATTTATTGCAAGGATGTTATTATGGACCATAAAAAAAGCATCGTAGGTTTATTACTAGTCTATATGTATTTCATCGATATTTAATGTTTATGGGAAAATAATTTTAAGAATGCCATTAAAACAGACGACAGTTCGAATATTAGGAAGAGTCGAGTATCTGATATATAATGTGCATATGTACTTGCGTTGAAAACTATGATTCTTATCGCAAAATTTTATCGATGACGATGGGGTGTAATGATCGTCAACAATTTAAATTTAACTTAAAATTCATATAAGACATATCTTAGCACGGATAAAAATATTTTACAATTTCGCATGCTTCTGTTTTGGGCGTGATAATACGAGGGAAGAACATTGTTCCAAATAAGTTCGTTAATCACGTTCTTTACAAAAGTTGTTTAAGTCCATGCATTGACTTGTTTGATGCGTGTAACATTTAAATTAATATGTACGTAATTATTTACATATATTTTTTCTTAGAACATATACGAAAAATCTGATGTTCGTCTCGGAGTTGGAAAGATTAGGATTGGCGTATTCGTTACAAGGTTTCGTAAACTGCGACAAAGCTGAATTAGCGCAATTATTAATTCATCGTGGTAGCGTTTCTAGTCTATCGTTGAGCTTCTGTATTTGTCAAGCATTTAATATCGAAACTCCTTCAATTTGGAATAATATTCTGAACCGTATGACTGACCTCGTAATGGTGCGTATTTCGTGCTCATCTATTATAATTACTGTTTTAAACGAACTAAGAAGTTGCATCAATAAATTAAATTTTGTTTGATATTACAGTTAATTTGACATATAAACTGTTTTATAACCTTTTTTTTTGAAGTTGGCGATACATTTAAAAACTAAAATAAAACTTATAACAAACTAACTTCAGTTGTTCGCAAAATAAGTAATGTTTATATTTAAACTTGTACTACATAATTATTGTAGTAGTAAAGTTGGTACGAAGTTCAAAGAAAGTGAAGTATATAGATTGGTATTTTTTAATGATTAAATTATTTTTACGAAAAAGAGTAAAGTTTTTGTTACCGGTACTATTTTCATTTTATGTTCAGATTCAACAGTTAATGAAGGCGTTACCAAACTTTTCTGATAGCTATCACCTGCTAGACCCAAAGGTTTTAGAAAAAGCGTGGGAAACGGTATTAACTATACCACTAATAAAAGGTAAAATAATAACAATGTTTTTTAAATTTCACTGAAAATAGATATATATTTACGTTAAATATTTTTTTTTTCATTTATTAAATAAGCACTACACATACAGGATGAAGCAGAGAAAACGGTGGTTTTGTTTTTTGAATAGCGCAGTTGGTAACCTGCTACAACGCAAACCACGTGCTCCATGTACACACGAGAGATTCGCGTTTATCTAGTTTCAGTTATCATGGCATTCTATAATGAGGAGCGCGCGTTTTGCGTGGAACGTTATTTTCGGCGTGAATCAATCACGACAGTGCAGAGTGAGTTTCGAAAAGAATTCAAAGTCCGCGATTTTTTTTGTTTACGAAACACCGTCCACGAGATCTGGAAAACCTGAAAACTCAGACTTCTGAAGAAACTTCAAAAGTTCAGCGACCTATGCTCGAAAATGTTGTAAAAAATGAATGAATGTATTGTTGCAAATGGCGGTCATGTGAACGTTTGAAGTTAATCTTTCGTTTTCCTATTTTTAAATAAAATTTAATCCGAAAATTTTGGTTGAGTAGTTTTTGAGTTATTTAAAAAATAACAAAACCGTCTGTCTTCTCTGGGTCACCCTATATATATTAAAGTTGAATTTGTACATCGGTCAGAACAAAATGATGTAAATTGTATGCTTTAAAAAAATAATAATAATCCTATTAAACAGTTAAAGATAAATATGTTTAATTAATGTAAAATTAGCATATTGTATCCAACAGTTTTATTTTAAATTCCGTAGTAAGTTTACTAAATCACCATTTACATATTTATAAATAACAATAATCAATATAAATAACATTCACAATTTATTTGACTGGCTTAACTATTATAATATATATTATATATAGCTTATGTTTAATGGAATTAACTCGTTTAATATGCAAGACAAATATAATTATTTAATTTTTCTATTATGTTCAGCAAGGCGATCAGGCAACGCTAACATGTAGCAACAAACCTCTGAGTACATTGTTTTATAATTTCATTGCTTAAGTATCTGAATAATTATCGCTAGGTGTTATAAAAAATATACGAATTTATATCCGTTGACTTCATGATCTTCATTTGTATAATTATATACATTTCCCTAATGCAGTAAATTATCTTAATTTAAAAAAAAAAAAAAGATTTCATTAATAACTAAATCGACCTCCGATGCAACGGCGATAAATCAAATGTGTATTTTTACATTATGTGTATGTGTGTATGTGTTTACAGCTCAGTTGCCATTGACTGCAGAACACGAAGAAATGATCGAAAGAAGTGTGAGATTAGTACTTTGTTGCCCAGTAATCGATCGGATCAACATATCGTCTATTAAAGAAAACTGTACACGAATTAACCGCTGCGATTTAATCGATAAATTAAAATACTTTTTTTAAAAATTGTACTTTTACCTGCATTTTTAATTATAATGACATTTCTTAGTTTTTTGTCGGAAATTTAAAATTATTCTACTTAATAATTAGGAAAATATTTTTTTAAATCATAAACACGTGAAATCAATTATGATTAAGCAAATATAATTTATTAAAGAAAACTGTAGACTAATTAACCACCGCAATGATTTAATCGATAAATTAAAATATTTTATTTTTACGCACACTTTTAATCATATGCATTATACATTTCTTAGTTTTTTGTAAGAAATTTAAAATTATTTCTAATTAACAATGTATCAAATAATAATTAATTAGACAAATATTTTTTTTTAAATCATTAATATGTTAATTATGATTCAGTAAAACATTAATTTCCGAACTTCGAAAATTTCGATTAATGTAAAAATGAAAAATGAAATGTAAAATATAAGAAATACACTGTTATTAAATAAAATGTTATACTAGTAAAGGGAAAAAATCTTACGCTATCTTTTACAACCGTACACTTACATATATTTTTATAAATTCACAATAAAATAAAATAAAAATATATTTTTATAAATTTAAAATAAAATTAAAAATTAACGATTTAAAAGTTAATTTTGTTTAAGTGAAAAGGACAATTTTATAGTATTGTTCAATGTTCTTGTATTTTTTTTTTTTAATTTATGCTAATGAAAAAATTGATAATTTCTATTTCGAAAATTTAACCGGTGTTTTTATGATATATGTTCTAATATTTACATTAGTCGTGGATAAATATGCAACTTGTTCGTGTATTATGTGTTAAATCAAGTAAATCTTTATATTTATTCTAAATATCCAAAAATTATTTTTATAGATTTACAATAAAACAAAATTAAAAAATTGACGATTTAAAAGTTAATTTTGCGTAAATGAAAAAGAAAATTTTATAGTATTGTTTAAAATTCTTGTAATTTTTGAATTTATGCTAATAAAAAAATTGATATTTTATATTGATTTCGGTAATTTAACCGGTATTTTTATATGTTCTATTTTTTACATTTGTCGTGGATAAATACGCAATTTCTTCGCGTATTCATGTGTTAAATCAAGTACCTTTTTGTTAAAGTGAAACTTCTATTTGCGACTTATATATGGGGGAGTTAACCCGCAAAACGAGTGAGTGAGCGAGCAGAAATAACGGACATATATATATCCCATTGGTAAAAGTATTAATTAACTGTGTTAGGAAAGTATAGTGAAGAGCGAATAGAGTTATATAGAGAACAGTGTAGTATAATATGAGCGGGTGCTTTGAACATTACAGGTTGAGCAAGTAGGAGGATCGATTTTTAATAGAATATAAAAATGAGTCAAACGAATGTGACCTATACGGACACGGAACATCACTTCATCTTGTCTTGTGCGATGAACACGTTTAATAGGTCAGATATCATTGAGGTAAACCGGAAAATCTGATTGTTACTTGTTCCTTGAATTTATGGAACATGCAGCGACGCATATCGGAATATGTTGCTGGAAGTAATTTTTGCAGGAGACATGAATGTGGCTTCTTTCGCAGCTCGATCTGCTTCTTCATTCTTTCCATATCCCCGTGTCCAGGAATCCAAAGTACATGGGTCTGCAATTTTCGTTCAGTTGTTTGATCAAATACAAGGAGTCTGTGACAATAACAATTTCCTGCTCATTTTTAGAAGATGCATTTCATATAGCCTGTAGAATTGCAAAGAGTTCACATGATAGGACAATATAGTACGACGGAAGTGGGTAATGGATTATATCATTATACACGACAGTGCAATTTTTATTCTAAATATCTAAAAACCAAGTTTTACAATCCGATAATTTGCGAATTTTCCATATCAAACCATTTATGTACATTTGAATGAGCAACTTAAATAAGAAATTAAGTTTTGGTTATCAAAATGTAAATTGGGTCAAATTCATATCTCGAAATATTAATTTAAATGCGTCGATAACGAGTTCTCTAGATATTGAAATTCATTTTTCTGCATACACAAATGTCGATTAGTGTTTCCGCCGAACATTTTGTACCCAAAAAAAAAAAACTATATAACTTTCTGTATATTCCGTCTTGTGTTGTTGTAGGTATCATTAAATTTAAAAACCACGTTCGAAGATTATTCGTGAAAAATGGATATACTTGAACCAATCGCCAAACTTTCCTTAATAAACTAGTACGTGATCGGTTGAACAAAAATAAAAATGATAAATTTAATTTACTTCTCTCAAAGCTTAAAGACAACATGGTAAATCTGCAAACAATATACATTTCTCCCACCTCTCCATGACTCACACTTAGTTATATGTATATTAAGGTGTTGAAAGCTGAACTTCTCGCTTTTGAATACTGCAAAGCTTATACACGTAATAGAAATATTTCTTCCATTTATCAGATAAACAAAGTTCAAGTAGCCTGTTAAAAAATATCTGAAAGTAAAAATACTTGTATTGTCGATTATGTCAGTCCTAAGGAAGTCTCTGCCGCTATAAAAGTCATCAAATCTAAAAATTAATTCTGTTGGTAATGACGATATCTCCACTATCGTCATAAAAATCTTCCATTGAAAGCGGTAGTTAAATTTTCAAATTTATTAAACGCAATATTTAAATGTGGGCATTACTCTTCAAATGGAAAGTAGCAAAAATTGTCACTCTCCCTAAACCTGGTAAAGATGCTTCCATAACTAGCAACATTCGCCCTATAAGCTTACTAAGTAATTTGAGTAAAATCGCAGAAACGATTATTTTGTTTAGATTACATTATCACTCTGAGCACAGTACAAACTTTTACCTGACATTTACTTTGGGCTTCGTCCAAAATACTCCACTACACAACAAATATCTAGAATAATAGAATTTGTCAGCCATAATTTTAATTGTAATAAGTATACTGGTCTAGTTTTGCTTGATGAGGCTAAAGGCATTCGACACAGCTTGGTGTAAAGGTATCACGTATAAAATGATACAATGTAAATTTCCTTCTTATTTGGTACTTTTAATTCCTAGTTATTTAAGCGATAGAACATTTTATGTAATGGTAAATGATTCAAAATCGACTATGAAAACTTGTGTCGCAGGTGTTTCACAAGGTAGTATTTTAGGTCCGTTTTTATTCACGATGTTTCTCTACGATTTTCCAAAATTGACAAACACGCAGCTTACTTTATACGCGGATGATATAGCAATATTTTGCCATCTGAACTAGTCGATGATAAAGTTACCAACTGGTCGGATAGTGTACGTTATTTGAGTGTTTTATTAGATAAACGGTTAACCTTCTCGGCGCGTGTAAATTACGCAGCTCTAAAAACAAATAAATCAGTAAGCGCAGTTTATTTAATCATAAATCGGACACGTTACAATGTTAATAATAAATTCAACATTTATAAAGCATTTATGTGCCCTGTGATGACTATGCTTGTCCGCCTGGTCTTCTATCTCGAAGGCGAGTTTTATAAATTATAACTAATACAAGATAGGTGTTTACGTTGCGTATTAAGTGTCGTCCCAAAGGTATATTACATGCGTGAGATATTAAATTTACCATTTATTCGGGATTATATTCTTACTTTAACTCGTAAGTTCTACGATAATTGTATATTGCATGAAAATCAGTATATTTCAACGATCGGAAATTACGATTCCAGGCAACTACAGTTCACGAAGTATAAGCATAGACGCCTTAAACATAATATACTGTAAATTATTAATATTTAATTAAATGTAATCCGCTGACATTCTTGTTTATTTGTGTTGTGTTTATATATATATATATGTGTGTGTGTGTGTGTATTATATTGTATATCTTATAAATAGTAATACAAATAAAATTTCGCCAGTTATTTTTCGTGGTCGACTAAAGCAAAATCATAATGAATTCATTTCTAATATTAATAAAAGTTTAAGTATTAACATTAAAATTAAAACAAAAAAATACTTACATTTTATATACAAAATGTATTGAAGACTACGATCAAGTATTAAAAAATTTAACGAAGATGCAAATTGAACACCACACACACGCACACACCGAAAACTAGGAAACCTGTTAAACTTATATTAAAAGCTCTTCCATATAACGTAAATATTAACGATGTAAAAAGCGGCATTTAACAAAAAATTAACGTAATTATTAATATAAAACAATTTATTAAGAAAAATACCGACAATGTTATGGTAATAAATTTACAAGTATGCTCGGTAACTTTCCCGGCCAATACTAACTTTAAAGATATTAAAATCAATACATTCTTATCTTAACTCTATTATCCTAAAGGCTGCCGAAAGCTGCATCCCTTTATTGAAAGGAATATTAAAAATTTTTCGATCTCCCCTGGCACTTCGCAAATAATAAAAATTAAAAATTATTATAGAAGACTTCATCAGAAATGTCATAATGAAAATATGTATATATAAACAACTATATGATATATTGAATAAATTAATTAAAAGACGACTGTTATAAGAAAAAAAACGTTCATTACAATACGCTTCTCAGTAATATACCACAAATGAATAATCAGCTATGGAAAGTAAACAAATATTTTTCCCGTGGACAAACTTGCCGCCTATTAAAAGACCTGCGAGTGTCGATACAGTAGCGCACTCAAATGAAGATAAGGCTGAGTTTATAGCAGAACACTCAGAATATACATGAACACAATAAAACAATGTCCACACGATATCACGAACGGAAATTAAGACAAACAATAAATACATTTTTAACAAATAACGTACCTACAGTAAACTCTGCTGACTTAACCTCACCGAAAGAGGTCAAAAACTGCATTATATCACTAAGAAATACATACTCCACCGGACATGATAAAATTAGCGTAAAAATTATTAAAAATTTATCTCGTAAATGTATAGTTGCTCTCGGTATTATTTAATTCCTGCATTCGTCTGTGCTACTACCCTGTGTCGTGGAGACTGTCCTTAATTGTACCTCTTCCGAAACCTCGGAAGGATATTTCCTTGATGAAAAATATATGACCTGTTAGTTTGCTCAGTAACATTAGCAAAATTTTTGAGAAAATATTACTCATTAGATTTAGAAAACATAGCGATTTAAATGGTATTCTAAATAAGTTCCAATTTTCGACCGAATTTAATTATGCCAGTCCTGTGTGGTCGAACACCTAAGTAATATAAACAAATTACGATTGCAAAATCATTGCCTAAGAATAGTGTTGAACAAACCCCAGATACATGCCCATTAAAACAATGCATGACATTTGAAACTATGCCTATATACAAGAAATAATAAAAAACAGGACTTTAAAATTTTTTAATGCATGCCGCATGTCTGCTGACCAAAATGTCAATGAAATTAGAAACTACGATTATCAGTCTTTACGACACAGGTATAAAAAATATAAACATAGACTAATTAAACATATCTTACGAGGGTAGTATTAGGTTTAAAATTCAATGATATAGATAAATTTTATTTTATTTATTTTTGTATTCTTTTCTCTTTTAAATTTTATAAATTATTTAACCATTATGTTTAAAATTTATACTATGAATTACAAGTTGCAGGTTTTTCGCGGAATTTTTCCTGTAAATTTCATTAAGCAACTTGTAAAATTTAATTAATCAAATCTTTTCTTTCTATTATTATTATTACTTTCTATCGAATAATATACTTTTTTTTTTTTTTTTGTATGCTTAATGTGATACAAAACGTTTAATGGAGTGGGTTTTTTTTTTCATATTTTTCTCCGCAATTGATATTTGTCAGTCTACTAAATATACTAATTTATATCTATAAGAATTATTACATAAAGAATTTAGTTTATCAGCGGTATGAATATTCTAATTCCGGTACGCGTAATTTTTGTATTCTTTGTACTTTTGTTTAATTTATGTAAATAAATAAATATTTCTTCTTTCTTTCTTCTAATGAACAACTTTTCATAGTAATGGTAACATACAACAAGCAGGATATTTGTCTACCAATGGTGACAATTAGCAAATCATGTTTATTTAAAATTATAATACAGACAATTTAATTAAATTTATAAACAATAAATGAACATATTCAAAATAATAACTTTATTTAATATAAGCTCTATTTCAAAAACTAAAATGAATATACATATAAATTAACGAAGATGTACAAGTTATATTTAGTTTAATAATAAACGAATTAACGAAATTAAAAGATCGACAAAACGTTACAGCCTAGAAAAGTTTCATTAAAATATTTACTAAACATTCATGATAAGGGTAATTTCAAATTTAAATATTCGCAAATTACTTCGTTGATTACATATTTTTTAACTGTTCTTTATAAGCATTCATTTTTTCTTTGGCGATTTTTTCTTTCAATTCTTCAAATTTTGAAAGTTCTTTGTAGTTTATAGGCGGGTACTGCTCTCTCAATCTTTTTATAACATCTTCCTCAAAGTACTGTGGATTATTAAACACGTACAATGTATAGATCGGTACTAAAATATAACTAAACATTTTTACTATTTCGATTTTCCATTGCGGAATTCTTGAATTTCTGGTAGCTTTTATTAATAAATCGGAAAAATGCGTCATTACAAAGTCTGCAAAACAATAAATTAGTAATAATATATCAAAAAGTATTTTTGTAGTGCTTCCTTGATACATATTTAATTTTACAAAATAAATAAAATAATACTTTTACACCGTATCACAATGTATTTAATTAATAAAAACAGTTTATTAATTTTCTTCATCACAGCGTTGTCAGGACTGAATGAAAAACGATAAAAACTAATAACTAATAAACTCAACCTGATAAAAAAAAGAACTAGTCTAATTTGTTTGTTAACCACCTATAGATGGAATTTCAAAGGGTTTCGTTTATTGCTAGAATTTCGGGAGAATCAATTGACTGATTGTTAAAATGTGTAAGATTTGAAAATTAGAAGTAGGATAGCGTTCATTATATATAAGGTGGTCAGAAAAATTGGGAAGATCAATTCTTTTGTTTTCCCATAATGCAGTATGTTCTTTAAATCTAACATTAAAATTCCTAGTAGTTTTTCTTATATATATTTTATACGTATATACAGTTACAATATTTTCAAGTAAGTTTATACACGGCATTGTTAATAATATTCTTAACGTCAAGTTTTCTATTAAATAAATTAGGTACATTATTCGTGTTAAAAAATGATTATAATTATAGTTTTTAAGAATATTTCTAATTTTATAACTAATAATATCAAAAAATATAATTTTATTCATTTTTTAAAAAGTTAAAAGAAAAAATTACCGTCAGAAATAATGGTTGTTTTGATTGTCGCCGTATGTGTTTAACAAGAAAATTCTAGAATCTAGACCGGTTCTTTTGTTTATTAAAGATTGAGTTTATCACTTGTTAGTTTTTATTAAATAAATATATTGTGTAGTAATATAATTGACGTATCCAATAAGAAATAAAAATTTGATTAACTTAGGGAATATTACACGATTTTATCAAATAATGAGCCATGAATCAATTTGAAATAACGGTGAAATACTGATAAACAAAAAAATGTTACATTTCGACGGTTCTGTTTATTTCCAAAAAGCTAAATAGATTTTATTCGATCTTAATAACACTGATACAATAACTGAAACGCAATACTCGTTTTACTTTAACCTTATGTTGATTTCCGAATACAAGCTTACCTGTTTGTAGCTACTCATGTTAAATGAAACTTCTTGAGTAGATATCGTCATAAGTAGTCAAAATATTTACTAAATTTTAAACATTTTGATCTACATTACAATAGAATATATACATATCAGGTTTATATTTTTTAAAAATGTGAATATTTAGGTTATTTTTAACATTTTCACTTTATTTTGATACGCATTAAACTTTTTAATAATCCTAGTTTATTGTCGCAATCGTTATTTTTAAATTAACGCCACTAATAGAAACAAGAATTAATTTAATACAATTATTTAATATATATACATTACATATCTTGGATATTATCGCGAGTACACTAGTTTAGTGAAGTCTAATCATGTTAATTATAACATCTACACAGTTGCAGGATGAGGTCAGTTGTATATCGACATTTAAGATGTCGATTTTTGTATTCTATTGGAGTAGCTGGACAGCTTCTATATCTTCTATGACGTCATTTATAGATGACAACTGAAGAATACGATGTATGTCGTCATATTTTTATTGTAATTTATTTCGTTTCATTTATGTTCCCACCAGTGTTACTTTTCACTACAATAAAAGCTGCGCCATAGCAAATGAAGTAAAAAAATACCAATCGTTATATTAGATCGCCTTAAAAGAAGTTATTAAGTTCCCTTTGGTTCATTTTTTAACTAATCAGCAATTTACTTGTATAAAAATAATAATAACACTTATTATCATATATCAATCATATTTTAATTCTGCATTTTGTCGGCTTTATAAAATCTCAGGAAGATTTTTACGAACTTATAACGAGCCACACAATGTTAAATAAGAAGGCACATTTGTTCACTGTTTAAAAATTGATCATGCAACAAGTGAGAAACTAAATAATTATTTAACTATATATATAAATACGCTAAACGTGCTTATGAACAGAAATTTTACGTGATTTCAATATTTTCAGTACAATTTTAAAAATAATTAAATCATTGTGAAAGGCAACTGCAATGAGATTCCATAGAATCAAAAATAAATACATCGAAAAAACTGGTTCATTTGAGGGAAAACGTAATTATTAATTATAGGAAAAAGTGTAGTATAATTATGAAGAAATATTGATAATGAAAATAAAAGTTTGATTGCACATAGCCCATGAATTACCAAATTATAAAAATACATTAAACCATTCACTTTTATCTCGTGTATAGCTTGAAATATAATAATTATTCTTACTCGCTAAACTAGATCTAGTACTGGTTAATATTTAGAAAATATTTTAATGAACGCATAAATTTAATTGTGAATCCAGTTTACAAATTGTTTCCTAAAAGCAGGGTTCTACATACGTCTTAAAAGTTATAAGGTAATTATAGAAATTTATATTATCAATACTCAAGATTAAAACCTAAAAATATTACCTCAGATACCTTCGTACAGAACTACGGATACAACATACAACTGTTTTTTCAAACTTAAAAGTACAACTTAATTGGTTTCATTTTGTCATTTGTTCATATTTCATAAAAAAATTTATCAACAGAATATATCGATAATCAATTATGTCACAGTGATTTTTAATATTATAAAATTAAATATCTTAATATATACTAGTCTACAGGATTTTACACACTGTAGTTATTGTTACAATATAAAATGGAATAAATTTTATAACATTTTAAAAATAATTATGTAGCATTATTGAAAGATACATGAGGGAAAGATATTGAGATAAAACTAAGACTTATCGATAATAGAAGCAAAGAATATATTTAATCTCAAAATAATTTATGAATACGAAAAAAAACTTGTTAATATGTAGATTTTTGGGTTTATTTATATAATACATAGTAAATAATTAATAACTAAATAAATTAAGAGGATTACAATTGCACCTCCTTAATTTTTTATGGATACCCACAAAATGAACCAACATTTCTGAATATTAATTGTAAAAGATCATATATCTCTAAATAGACCAACACTGCATTTGGTAAACGTCGCAAAATGAGGTATATGTCTGATTGATTGTGGAAGGTCGGAGGAAAAGTTAATGAAATTGTGGAAACCAAAGTCACTATAAAAATGTATCAATATATAAGTCGTATTCAATAACCACTCTTTCGGAAAAAAATAACGGGTAATTAGGTTGTGCCCATAGATAACATATACTATAGGTACAATATACTGATTAGCAAAGGCGTACCCAGAAATTACCAATGGGGGGGGCTACACCTGAAGCAACTAAAGGGGTAAATTTAATGAGACAAAATAATAAGTCAACGTAGGCGTACCTAGAAATTACCTATTTGGAGGGGGGATGTAAATCAACTGAACGGAGTAAATTTAATAAGACAAAATTAGTTAAACATCTCACTTATAATTTTTAGCTCAAAATTCAACAAAATTTCATTTAAAAAAATATATGTAAATAACTTATACCTTCAAGTAACAAGAAACGATCTACTAACTATACTCTAAATTCTAAAATCTAATCTCTGGCCCATTTTTTATTAAAACATCGATCACTTCTTCTGGTTTGACTTCGATATGACGGAGAATGTACAATGAAGCTAAACCATTCAATCTTTCTGCACCCATAGTGCTTCTTAAATAGCTTTTAATTCGTCTTAAAGATGAAAACGATCGTTCAGGAGTACATGTTGTAACTGGAATCGTGCAAAAAAATTTTAGCAACGTACTAATATTTGGGTACATTGCCTCATCACATAAATTCAACGCTGATATCGCATCAACAGGAAAAGGCTGAGAATTTTCATTTTCTGAGTTAAATTTTTCGCACCAAATTTGATATTCTGCTTTTAAAATGGATTCTTTAAAAGCTTCTAAATCATCTTGATAAAAAGCACAAAGTTCAACAAACTGGTTTTCTTCTGATCTCGTTGGATGAGTCAAACATTGAAATTTTGTGAGTACGTTTTCATGTTTTTCGAATCGATTAACAAGTTGACTGATGAAAGAATCGATCCATGGAATAAAGATACTTCGTCGAAAATATTCTTCCGTGCTTGTTGAAGGAATATTCGCCCTGTTGGTCTGTCTTTCAGTAATTCTAGGCATTTGTGTATTTGTTCCAAATTTTGCGGCAATTTCCTCCGCTTCCCTGAAAATTGATCGAAAAATTTGTTCAGCAGTTTCACGTTCGCGACGAATGAGGCTGATAATATCTTTTGCTAAATTGATGGCTCGAATAAGATCGGATTCCTTAGCTTGAAGAAACTGACTCAATGTTTTGGTGAAACCAAGAAGTTTTTCAGTAGAAAGTAACGCAATCAAAAATCCAGACTGCTCCATCGACCGTCCGAACATTACCGCTGAAGATGAAGTATCTGTATCATGCCAAGTGGAAATCTCATCTAGTGATGCATACATAGCTTCAATCACATACACAAAAACCAGAAGAGCGTCATGTCTCTGAACCCATCTAGTTGGACAAAAAGGCTTCAATTTTTGAATTTTTGTATCAAGATGCCCAATACTTCGATTCAAAACTTCCGCTCTTTTTGCAGTATTAAAAAAATCTATACTTTTTTTTACAACGCCTATACAATTACGTATGTAGTCGATGTCACACGAATCACAAATTGCCAAATTCAAACTATGCGCCATGCAATGAACATATAAGGCTTTCGGATATTTTTCTGCAATACGAGCTTGTACACCACTCAACCTACCACTCATGTTGGCTGCACCATCGTATCCTTGGCCTCTCATATATTCTGGATTAATACCATACTCTTGCAAAGTGGTCAAAATTGCATTTGTAATAGTTTCCGCATCAGTTCCACTTAGTGGCTGAAATGTGAAATAGAGAAAATTGTTCAACTGTAGATATATCAGTGGTTTCATCTGCTAAAACAGAAAAAAATTTAGCATTTTGAATTTCTAAAGCGAGTTTTGATTTTATAATGGTGTCACTTTTGTGTCTTCGGGCTAATATACGTCGCATTTTTTGCAGCAGTTGCGAAATGATTTTCCAAAACATCATCTCCAGCATCAACTCGTGTTCGTAACAATGCTCGAAAATTTCCCTCATTTTCAATTGGCGGATTTTTCAGGTTAAATGCGCCACTGTCTCGATGTCCTCGTAAGGCAATACCTTGACGTCCGCAAAAAATTAGTTTTGATGATTGGAATAAGTTTTGCCCTATTCTCAGCAGCTTCAGTTTTAACTGATTCATCTAAAGAAACATCGATCGATGGCATTTTTCCGGATCTGACATTCAGAAAATTATCAACTTTTATCGTGGAAAATTTATGATATTACAAAAAGCATGCTCTTTGAAAGTGTCTAACGCTTTTTTCCAATTATTGAATCCATTTAAAACAAGAGATCCTAATTTTTGATGACCTCGAGTAATTTCATTTGGAGCAAATAAAACACAATTTCTACAATATGCGGCGTCTTCAGCTTTTGAATAAACGAGCCAAGAAAACGAATTTAACCATGCATATTGAAAGCGTCTAATTTGTTTTCCTTGTGTAACTTTTGGAAAATCAAAATTCAAGGATGGCTTCCATATTTTTTTCAACACTTTCATTTTTTCATCATCAGACAATATTTTATTTACATAAAACGAAATGCCGAATTCGTTAAATTCTTTAGAAGTGATCGGAATTTCAGTTACATTTACAGATAACTTCGAATCATTTATATTTGCCAAAACAGACTGAGTAGGCTGAATTGACTCATTAAACGGATCTACGGTACTCACATTTTTAGTTGTGAACAGGTTGGACTGATCTTCCACTGGAGTTTTATCTTTTTTGGAAAAAAGTTCAATAATGTACCTTGATCAGCTTTTCTTTTTCGATTCATTTTTTTAAAATACACGTCGCGTCGATAAAAACAGTAATTTCCAAACGAGTCGCAAAGAAAATAGTTAAAACGAACATAAAAACTGCTAAAAGTTAACCCGTCAATATTTGATATTTCCTATTACACTCTAATAGGCTTTTAGACGGCAAGAATTGCACCGCACTGACTTCAATCGCGCAATCCACCTATTCGGTTATTTCCGTTAATGTTCGAGGTCACGAGCTCAACTATTAAAATTTGCATTCCGATCTATGTATAAGAAATACACGCACACGTCTATACTACAACTGTCATTTCTTGTAATTCCTTTTCCGCTGACTGTTCCTTAATTAAACCAGTATGCGTTAGGAAGCAAACTAATATACCACTAACTATACTATTAGAGCGGATTGTTCATAACATAATATGAGCGTTATTCCCTTGTATCATATCTGTAACCATTACTAATATATATTCGTCTCATCACTAGCTGTAATGTCATATAATCAAAAAATTTTTAAACATCTCGGGATTTTGGAGGGGGCTTTAGCCCCCACAGCCCCCTTGGTTACGCCACTGCTGATTAGATACTGTTGCGGCAATTAATAAATACCTAAATCAGTTAAAACACAAATCATCGTGTGTATTTGATAAGGTATCTACACTAATGATAAAAAAATGCCACATAAAGCTATAATTTATCTCACAAACTTAATAGTATGCTGCGAATCGCTTATTTCTCTAAGAAATGGAAAGTAGCCAAAATTATTCTACTATGTAAACCTGGAAAGGATGGGGTAATATAAATAATTTAAGACCAATAAACTTAAAATTACTCAGTAACTTAAGTAAAGTGGCTCAGAAAGTTATACTATTTCGCCTGCAAAATTTTTCATCACACAGTATTATAAGAAAAAATAAATTTGGATTCATACCTAAACATTCTACAGTACATCAGACAGTGGCGTAGCCAGACTTGGTTGAAGAGGGGTTAAAACAAAACTAAATTATAACAGTAAACTCAAGTTAAATTGAACTTTAAGTAAATAACCAAAACTCAAGTAGGTTGAACCCCAAGCCCTAAGCAATACAACCCGCCAGAGTTATTTTTATACTTATTAGACGCGAGCTAAAATAAAACAGCGACAGCCAGGCCTGTTTTTTGATATCAATATAACGAAAACGAAATCAACAGATAGGGTTACATATAATATAAAAATTATTATTTGTAATATGATACAGCCGTCTTATGTTCAAGCAGTTGTCCTAATGAAGCGAATAAAATGTTGCAGACAAGTGTAAATCTCATTACTTTTTGTTGTGAGGAAATGGAGAATCAAAGTAAATAAAACGAAATCAACGCATGTTATATTTACAAACAGGAAAATTGTTACTATGAACAACAACACCGAACCGCTTAAAAATGAAGTGAAATACCTTGGATTATATGTGGACAGCAGGGTGACGTAGCGGAAGCATATCACAACTAAAAGAACAGAACTTACTATCAAAGGAAGGCGAATGTATTGGCTATTAGGAAGAAAATCGAAACTTAGCCAAAATAACAAGGTGCTGCTCTATAAACAGGTTCTTATGCCAGTATGGTCATATAGATGCCAGTTGTGGGGATGCAATACGAAAAGTAATGTAAAAATTATACAAACATTTCAGAATAAAACTCTGAGAATACTTTCAGATGCACCTTGGTACGTAAGTAAGACACTACACCGTGAACTAAATGTACCATATGTGCAAGAGGTCATTAAGAAAACAGCAAAGAAGCATGCTGGCAGGTTGGATAGACATACCAACTGGACAGAAATTATCGTACTGGATAATCTGAAGGAGGTTTGCTGGCTACAACGGACGAAATCACTAGAATTACTCTAGTTAATGGCACGCAATGAATAAGCCGCTATATGAACACTAATTAGCTGCAACATCAATGGATGGGTATAAGTGATGAACTTGAATTTTCTTTGATAACATCTACTGATGGCCTAGGCAGGCAAGGTGTAGACCATAGCAGAAGAAAAAAAAATGTAACATATTACAAAACTATTTATTTACTTCAAAAACGACGAAATTTAAATAAAATAAATGAAAAAAAAATAGGTTTAACAAATGCCAAACTGCATTTAACAACGAGTATATATTTTCTTATTATCAGACTGATTCCAAGGGGGGTTCAGACCCCCACAACCGCCCCTGGCTACGCCACTGACATCAGATATCGAGAATTTCAGATTATGTAACTGACAATTTTAATCTCAAGAAACACACTGGAATGACGTTAATTGATATTGAAAAGGCATTTGATACAATATGGCATAACGGGATATTATACAAAACGATTAAATTTCAATTTCTAATATTATATATTAAATTATTACAATTGTACCTAAGCAAACAGAAAATTCTATGTTATAAACAACTATGAAGTATCTTCCATGAAAAATCAAACTATAGATGTACAACAAGAAGCATAATTAGACCATGTTTATTTTTATTAATATTAAATGATCTTCCCAACATACCTTCTGTTGAAACTGCATTATATGCCGACGACCTGGCATTACACTTGCAAAAAGCGGTAAATACTATTTCTAAATATTACAGGAGATGGAAATTCCAATTAAATGCATATAAATCCGAAGCAAATATTTTTACTAGAAGACGTACACTACCTCTGCCTGAAATAAATATTAATTTCAAACAAACCCCATGGTCAAAAGAAGTTTGTTATTTAGGTGTAGTTCTTGGTAAAAGGTTAATATTTAATGAAGATATTAAATATGCGATAGACAAAGCCCCCAAAGCAATGTACGCACTTGTTCCAATATTTAACAGAAAATCAGGCCTTTCCAGATTAAATAAAAAATTACTGTACACACTCGTTATTCGTCCAAGATTGACTTATGCTTATCCGCTATGGTCTGCTATCTCTAATAGTACATATAAAAAGCTTCAAATAGTCCAAAATTAATGTAGAATTATATTAAATACCATTCGTTATACAAAAATTTCATATTTCCATGAGCAAACAAAGCTACCGTTTATTGATCAATTTATTAACAAAATTTCCAAAAATGTCTTTAATAATTGTTCTATCAATCGCAATAAATTAATATCAGTTATCGTTAACTATGATATGACACATTTCCGTGCACGTTATACTAAGTATAAGCATCATAGAATTAAGCATAGATTTTTATAAAATTATTTTCTCATTTTGAGTAAAGTTACTATTATTTTATTATGGAGAGGAGCATCATACTGTGCTCAAATCAAGAGGTAGCGACTTTTGCTGATGACACTGCGATTCTGTGTTCTGACATATGCCCAGTCAGAGCGCACAATACCATCCAGGCAGCAGTCAATGAAGTTTCGTCGTGGCTTAACCTCTGGAGGATCAAGGCTAATGAAAGTAAATCAACAAGAGTAATCTTTACTAACAGAAAAATTTATCCAACAGAAGACATAGTCCTAAACGGTGCTGCAATTTCACAGAAATCAGATGTAAAATATCTCGGTATGCACCTTGATCAACGTCTAACGTGGAGAAAACACATAATAGCAAAGCGCACTGAGCTAAATATAAAACTGAGACAGATGTACTGGTTATTAAACATGAAATTGGAAGTGTCCGCTCAAAATAAATTATTGATTTATAATCAAATTTTGAAACTAGTTTGGCGTTATGGCTGCCCATTATGGGGCTGTAAAAACAACAACATATCGATTATTCAGCGGTTCCAGAATAAAATCCTCCGGATGGTTGTCAGTGCACCGTGGTACATCACCAACTTAACGCTCCACAAAGACCTTGGAATAAAGTCTGTTCTGGAAGTAATATCCAGCGACGCAAAAAATTATGCTCATAGACTAGAAGTGCACCCGAACAACATGGCGATCGGGTTGCTGGATAATTCGCTAGAAGTTCGTCGGCTTGACAGAATCAAGCCGATGGACCTAGCCTAAGAGATAAATTTTAATGACTGTTTTTAGCACTTACTGATGGGTAGGCTGCTAATCATGCCATCTGCATAAAATATTAAAATTGCTAAATAGCTACCATCAGCTAGATGCAATTTAACTAAAGGAAAAAAAAAAAAATTAAGAAATTGTTACAATGTTTTATTCCAGTAGATCATTAACCAACATAAGTCCTCCAAATTCAATCCCACGTCTGGACATTTACAATACTAGTTTGGGCGACAAAACCAACAATAGAAGTCTGAATACCCCCAGATACAAATTGCATTTCTTTATGTTAGCTAAAAGATTTATTAATAAGTGTAAACAACACCAAAATCTTCCTTATAAATCGAATGATATTAATCGAGTATTAACTTACAATATTAAATCTATAAAAGCTACAACATAACATATTTGCAGTGATCCAAATCAAAAAATGTAGATAAATTACTAATTAAATATTTCTTCATGATCATGTAGTTATGGGAAAGGTACAAATTAACTGAAAAAGTATTCATATTAATTTAATTGAAAACGATAATGTAACTACTAATGTGCAATTTATAAATTACCAAATGAAATTAAAACAGCATTGAAAGAACATTAGAATTGTGACGTTATACAGGAAAGACAAAATTTAGTGTAAACTTAAAATGATCCACTCTGTATAGAAATATTCCGCTGATAAATTATAGTACGTTTAATGCAAAATAAATAATTATATACCAAACTTGAATAAACAAATTACACATACATAAACCATAATCTAACAAAAATCAATGAACGTAAATACGAGGGAAAGTAGAATATCTTTTCTAGACTTGATTACACAAAAAGTAGTGAAGTTAACAACTGGGACAACTAATTTGTCGATGCTTAAACAATATAAGAATTTATTATTGTAATAATGAAAACTCAAGTTTAAATATTTTTAAATTATTGTTTTGTTTAAGATTATTTCCTACAAAAGTTTCATTTAGTATATGATCGATAGTAATTTTGGAATAGTTTCGAAATCTATCTCGCAGTTTTTGAATAGAATTAACTATCGAAAATGTTACATAAATATATTACATCAGCGGAAACTTTTATTAAATCATTGAGGTAATTTAATTACAAGATTTTATATTAGTTAAATAAGAATTAAAGCCTCTGACCATTTCATACTGTTGTTGCAACTTTTCACAACAAAACCAGCAATATAAAAAATTACATTTCCTGCATACTTTGAAATATCGTTTAAATCATGATTATAATTATGTATAAATAAATTTTCATTATTTTTAATCTGTTGCCTAATTTCATCCGTTTCATATGCTGCTGTTCAAATGACAAATAGCTTAAACTACAGGCGACTGTAACTGTCAACTCAAATGTTGAATCTTCCAATATGTAACAACAATTACTACACATTGATTCTTTAATTTCAGTATGAACTAATAATTTTCGAAATGGTCACATAAATTGAATTTAGAAACCCAATAAAACCTGAATACCAGTTGGATTTAAGTAACGGTTGTTTATCACATGTTTTTAGTTGGTTAATATCTTATCTTATTATTCGAGTAATTCTTATTTATTTTTATATATATGTACTTGTTCATCTCAGAAACTGCTCTAACGATTTCGATGAATTTTCGTACACACATCCAATTTATTATTCTTTTTGATAGATCTTTTTCATTTTTCACAAAAACAAGTTAATATTTTTATCACTTTTTATTTATATCTTAAATAGTAATTTAAAACTTAATTTACACAAATAAAACTTATAGAAGCTTTAAAAAAGTTGTGCCCAAAGGTGAACAAAAACATTTAATGGTACTTTTTAATAAACAACATTGTGCTACTGACATAAATATTTAATATTGTTTGATTTATCTGAAACGTAATATATTAAATATTATAAATTACACAGCACTTGTTGAACAACATAATAAATTAATCTTGTTTTTAATTTTACATATAATAATTTACAATTACATATATATATTCAATTTTGTGCATGAAAATATAAAAAGAAATTTTTATTTTTCTCCAGAGTTGTACATCACATTTGTTGCATTTCCATCTGCTTTTTCCATTGCATGTTTCCAGTTTACAGCGTGTTCTCACTGTTGTATGGTTTAGAAAGTGGCCAAATTGATCATAACGAGTTCTCTCTACAGGCCTTTTTTCATTTTTCCTCTGATATACTGTCAGGATTGTTCACATTTTCAACTGGAATGGTTGATGGTCACCCTTGTTTTCTAAGTTCTTGTTTGCAATCAGTTTTAATTAGGCTGCGAGCATTACTTATTCTAAAATTATGTAAATCTAGCACATTTTTTTCTATCCTAAATTAATACAATCCTTGCGATATTGTAATCACGAATTAGTTACTGTGAAGTCAATTGCATAGGCAATCAACTTGATGGCTATTTTCTCGTTTTCATTTTAATATTACATAATTATATTAGGAAATTAAATTTATCGACTCCACCTATGGATGTATTATATTAGTTTACAATGCTTGGAATGGATTTTTGGTAGCGCCGTCAAAATAGTTGAAGTAAGAACTACAGGATTGTTGTCCAACCATCTAACTATTGTTATACCATCTTCTGATATAATTTATTCTGCATAACCACGTTTATGATTTTTAAAAACTTTTTCTTTCGGAAAATTAAGGTTTCCAAAATCTATTAGTTCTCACAGGCCCTGTTATACATTTATTACGATTTGAACAAATCTATATCAGAGAATAACTCATGAAATAATTGTCACAAATAGTTTAAAATTATCATTTGCTAATGTATCAATACAAAGCAGTGGTAGATACATATTTCTACTTTCGATCTCTGATGGATCATAAAATCGTATACTAAGCCGCTGGCCCTGTATTGTAAAAAAATGTTATACCTCACTGGTTAAGTTTATTTTCCATGTATACTTTTAAACAGGTTTGACCTTTGAAAGGTACAATTTCTTCATCTGTACATAAGTATACTTTTTTCAATTTTATTTCATTGTCGTTTTAAATTCTCTTTCCAGTTTATCGATACATGTATTATTATCTACACAATGTAAATATATTCTGAGTTTATAAGAACGCTTCACAGTCAGAGTTTCAGTAAATATTATATGCCGCAGTGCACTATTCCAATACATTTTTAATTGTGGATATTTTAAAACTCCTGTCATTATATATAATCCTAATAGCTGGTTTACTTCATTAATTATAGTAGTCTTAAATCTTGTATCATCTAGTCTTACAGCATATAAATTTGTATTTGAAACAAATACACCTAATAAACCGTCTGTAATATACTATTCACCGGTAAAAGTAACTTTTTTTTGCCTTGTAAAGGAAGGCAATATACAACATCTAAGAAGCTGATATCCTTTTTCCAACAAATTTTTTTCATGGGAGTCAAGTTTATATTGATGTATGAACCAGCTTCATCTACATTCAGTTTTATTTAGATTATCCTAATTTCCATCAACTCCATTTACCTGATAACAGAGCATATCGAATCTATGTAGAACGAATAATTATGATTTTCATATGGCTGGTTGACTATTATAAAAATTTGCATACCTCAATTTCTTTCAAGTGATCTACATCATCGCACAAACTTGTTTCTACAACTGTTTCGATTTCCTCGTCTGAATCAAAATCTAAACCTGACTGGTCGCCATTTAAAATATCAAATATATCTTTATTTCCATGCTGTAAAATATAATATTTCATTATTATAATAAAATGTTAAGTACGTGTGGTTATAATCCGTTCAGTTAAAATGTTTCCGAACGGAAACACAAAAGTTAAAAAAATATTACAATGTTATAGTTGATATAAATGATGAATGGGATTATACAAATTTTGAAAATATGCCTATATTTAGATAACTTTAAGAAGAACTTTGAAATATGTAAATTTGCTCACCGACATGAGCCGACAATTCTTACAAAATTAATTACACACTTTTGAAATTTTTCTTCTTCATATGTTTACAAATATGTGAAATATGAAATATAACAAAAAAAATTCGCCATTGTAGCGGTCAACTTCCTCACTCTTTATATCGATAGTGTCACTGTCGATTGTGTATGAATATTATATTTAAAAAGTTATTTTATTTTGAACATCGTCTAAAAATTATTTTATTAAAACAAGAACAAAATTATTAATTTTAAAAAGTATTTTGTTAATAAACCTTTAACAGAACATTAAATTTTATTATTTTAGTTTTAAAATTATTTATAAATACTGTTAAATATTTGTTATGTTCCTCCATGGACGGTTGTTATTTTTCCCGCGTTATATTCCTCCTTTTTGTTTTGTTGTTTGTTATTCGTTTGTTTTTATCGTTTGTAAAGTTATTAAAGTTTGTAAATTTATTTATTGCATTTTTTTTGTAAATTTATTGCTTATGTTACTTATATTTAACTGTGTGTATTATTAATATGTATGTTTCGAGTTTACGTGTTGATAAAGTAAGGTTATTAAATAAGTTGGGAGAACGGATTTGTTTATAATGAAGATGAGAATTATAAATGTCCGAAATATAACGAAATCTATACTGAGGACACTTCCAGTGAGGAAATAATGTGTTCATGTAAGTTATTTTATATTATATTATTCATTTATGAATAAAATCACATGAAAATATTTATCTAAATGTACGTCCAAGATTTCAGCTGGATTGTATTAACTCGTCCAATGTCTAAACCTAAAAATTTGCTTTTACTGCTTATGCGTTGGTAAATATAATTAACATTTTATATTTTGAGTACCGTCTCGATTTAAGGTTTCAAATTTTCCGGAAATATTTTTTAATCTATGAAAAACCATTAACGTATATTTGTTAGAAAACTGATACTTGTGATATAACTCCAGAAATTTATGAAACATAATTCCACATAAAGTAATTATAGTTATATATTAATTTTTAAATTCTGGATATCTGTCAATAATGATCAATAAATGACAAGATAACAAGAGGAAGACCACGATGAAAATTCATCACCCAGATAATAAGAGGATATGTGTAGAAGTATTGAAAGAGAAAGCGTTGAGCAGAGCGTTAAAGTGTTATACTTTTCTGGTTGACCACCAATATATTGCTTTTCAATCTTTCTTTATATCGTGTAAGCATCGACTGCCCTAAGATACTGTAAAGTACCTATCTACCGTACTTGTGCTGCAGAGTTTGAGCTGCTAACCTCACACGCATTTTTCATAAACTGGCATTGGAAGGATGTGACTCTCTGACATTCTCTTGTAGTGAAAGAGTATAGAGTAGAGTGATCAACTAAATTTTTCCAATAGTCTGTCTAGCTCTCTTGAGCGCTAGTAGCGCTTCAGCTCTCTTTTTATTGGTAAGCATAGTGAACGTGACTTTCCATAAAGAAGATGAATAAAAAAAAACAATGTAGACAGTATTTTATATATATGTGTGTGTGTATGTGAGGTAGGTGACCATGCTGGCGCCTGTAGGATTAGTTTTTGAAAATTTTGGATACAATATATGTAAAAAAAGAGGAAAAATATAATAATTGGTGTGGCAAGCGCCGACAAAAGGAGTTAGAAATGGATATGATGAGAGGTATAATGGGTTTGTTTGGCATTTTAATTGAAAATTGAAAGAAACGGTTCCGAACTTTCGGATTGGCTAGTCTCAAAGAGAAATTGGAAGGTTTCGCAGAAGTAACAAATTCAGACAATTTGTAGATCGCATACAAATGACAAGAAAATAGAATTTCTAGAAGTGCATGTGTTATCGCTGACCGCCATACTAATAAAAAATATGTGTGTGTATGTATATATAAATGTAGAAAATATGAAATGGCGAACTTTCCTATAGTCAAAGTATCAGTTTTTTTATCGACAAAAATGGGCAAAATTAATTAACGGAGAGAAATCAAAATATCTAAAAATATAAAGAAATCAGTGTTTTACTGAAAATAAGTTAAGGGTTGAATTGCAGTTTATAACATAATAATATGCATGTGTTTTAAAACATTAATTTGGAACAAGTAAAAATACTTACCAACGCGCAGAAATTCGTAAATTACGGTTTTAAAATAAATAATGGCTGTTGAAATTTCACTCATAATTATGTTTACAAATATGAATTTCTCTGTTATCAGTGCTGTCGTTTAGAATGTACAACTTTGTCGTTTACAATTTGTAATATGTTTTATTATTTTATATATATATATATATATATATACATATATATATATATACACATATATATATATATATATATATATATATATATATATATTTATGCATATATAAGGTTAGAAAGAATTAAAGAAAAGCGTATATTTTCACATTAAGCAGTTAGGTAGTGTATCAGATGTTAGACTGATCAAAACAGATAACATACTTTGACCGGTTGCCCAACAGGCCGAGAAGCGATATTAAGTTAAGTATATTTTTAAAAGTCAAAATTATTATTAAAATTAATTACAAACAATTATTTTTAAGAATTTTCGTTATTGTTTTAAATTGTTACCATTAATATGGGTGTGTTGTTTTCGTTCCTACATGGCCATGCTTTCTAACTTTCAGCGTTGATTCATTTCGAGGTTAGGTGTTTCTTTAGTCATTGTTCCGTTGATTGTACGTTGATTTTGTTTGTTTTATTTGTTTTTTATACTTTTACCTTTTGTATTTGTTTTCTTATGTTTCTTTATTTTTTAAAATGTGTACAGTTGATTAATTTTTTTTTTGACGACTTTATGCTTAGACAAAGTGTAATTATTAAAAAAATTGTGGGAATGGGACTTAATTTCTAAAGAGGGGAATTATAAATGTTCTAAATGTGGGGAGGAAACAAAATTATACAGTAACTCTTTGACGACAGATGGTTGGACATGGGAATGCAGTAATTATGTGAGCATCAGAAAACAACGACAGCGTTATGGTACTTGTGTATCCTTCAAGACAGGTACTTTCTTCGAGAATTCGCACTTATCAATTTTCCCGATGTTAGGATTCGTCGATTTGTGGATGAACGATTCACCGTTAACATTATTCAGCACTAGTTAGGCGTAGCTTCTCACACTTCCGTTGATTGGGCATTATTCTACAGGGAAGTATTAGTGGAGGCGTATTTACTAAAAGATAGTAATCCTCCCGGTGGGCCAGGAAGAATAGTTGAAATTGATGAATCCAAATTTGGTAAGCGCAAATATCATGGCGACCTGTTAATGGTGCTTGGGTTTTTGGTGCTTATGCGCGTGAAACTTGGCGTGTCTTTATGTCAGTTGTCACTGAGAGGCCTGCTGCTACTCATGTTCCGCTTATTTAAAAGTGGGTGTTGCCTGGTACCGTCATTATATCAGACTGCTGGAAGACGTACGATAGACTTTGTGAAATATACGATCACTTGACAGTAAATCATTCAGTCACTTTCAAGGATCCAGTAACTGGTGCTCATTCAAACGGTATTGAGGGTACTTGTTACTCATGAAGAACTAGATTCTTACCGTGAGGATTCTACCGAAGATTAAATGATTCAGGTATGTTATATCATCATTAAATAATTTACTTATTTAGTTGTTTTCAAAAATCACATTTCAATACGTTTGATTATTAACGACAAATTTTCCTTGTGGAAACTTGCGTCGTTATATTTCTAAATGCAGGTATCGACAATTAAGCGTCGCACTGTTAATGTAAAATACCCAATTCTGTTACAAAGAGTATCCCACAAATTAAATTAGTAACGGATAGAGAAAGTAAGAACGAATCATGTGGCAAATTGTGCACTATAAAAGTTAAAATAGAAATGACTAAGGAGTAGTAAGGGCCGTCATTTGAGCGTGCATCGGCCTTGATGTGTTGTCTGAAGGTCAGATAGTAGGCCAGTGTTCTCAAGATGAACCCTCAATTTTTTCAGTTTTAGCCTGTGAAATTGTGATTTTTTACTTTAAAAAAAAAATCCCTCAGGACATCATTTGATCACACTCCGACGATCCTATCATCTTGCGGAGTACTCACACGAGATGATAGGATCATCAGAGAGTTCTCAAGGTGATGCTCTTACTACTTGGATTTTTATTTCTTTTTTTATTTTAAGTTTGTTAGCGTTTTCATTTTATAACTTAAAAATAAGTTTAATGATAATAATAATTAGATATTGTCTGTGGTCAGTGTGACATTCGTTAGAATCGCTGTCGCATCAGTAGCATCAATATATTATTATTATTATTATTATTTTGAAATTATTCTTATTTTATAATCATTATTTTGATTATTCATTATTATTATTTCATAATTATTCTTATTGGTATTATTATTACTGTTATTATATTATGATTACTATTTATAATTTTAATTAATATTATTTGTATACTATTATTCTTATTTTATAATTATTATGATTATTCTTTCTCATTATAAACGTTGCCTTTTCCTTTTTTTTTTTTTTATTTGGATTCCCCTTTACTGCATTTTAGTCTTTTTTTAACTCGCGGCACTATCCCTGTTTTATTACAAAATAGCAAATAACAGCGATGATAATTATAATGCTTATTATAGATGATAATTATAATAATCATCATATAGATGATAACTAATAAAATAATAATTATGATTATAATATTATATAAAGGGGACAATATACGAATTAGCATATTAAAATATGTAAAAAAATTGAAGGAAATAACTTAATCCTTGAAGACAAAAATGGTGTCAAGCGCTGGCCAAGGAAAAATTCCCACAAGTCAGCATTTCTAATACCGTCAGTTTTCAGATAATCATAATAAACATATTGCGATAATAATAATAAACATTGTGATAATAATAAACATCTATGAGGAAAATAATTCTTAAAAATGAAAATAATTGAGAGGAAAGTAATTATATATATATATATATATATATATATATATATATATATATATATATATGCACATACACACTCATATTACATGTATATATTACAGATATGTATATATATATATCCATGTACCTAAAGCAAAAGTGCTTTTTTCCTAAAAATATAAATCATTATATAATAAAATGTGTCCTTCAAAATTGTACTGGTATTTTCATGCAATTAGAATAATACAAATTACTTTTAATATCGCGTGTTTTCCATAAACTTAAATAGATGGGCTATGAACAAACTGTTATTTGTACCCTTTTGTATTATACTTCAAATATATATTAAAAAAATGTATTTACATTTGGGTTTCTGACTAAAAACGAATTTTTGGGATACCCTTTCATCTGTGGCCCAGAGTAATTTATCCCAGTTATCCCTACTTTTTCGAATTTCGATTTTTGAAACATTTCTATAGAACCGATTTACTAGATATTAAAATGAGTTCAAAATCGAAAACCGTTTTTCATTCCGATCGATAGGTCTCGAGCTACGAATTTTTAAAAATTGCCGACTTGCCACATTTGGCTGGGCATAGTTTGTGACGTAATTATTTTTAAACAGTTCCGACCCTTCAAATCGTCATTTCTATATAAGATCTATCGTATAAAGCGAAAGTTATTACGAATATAAATATATATATACGTGTGTGTGTGTATTTACCGTCTTTGTGTAACATACGAAAGGCATACAACCCGTTTAAAACTTTCTTACTTATTAATAGTACGTGTGCCCATTTTGCATACTATGTTACCGTCGAATTTATTGCGCACAATGTAAAAGTTTTTAAACGATTTAGTCTTCGCCGATCTGATTTTCTATCGTAACTCTGTCGTATAGATGTGAAAAACCGCGTAAAAAATCTCAATCTGAAACAGAAAATTTCAAAAAGGTACCTTTCTGCTTTTTCTCGACTGTCGATTTTTTCGCGACAATTTATTAGATAGGAAAGTGTTTTTAAATACCCGTTAAAACACGTCATACTCACGTTTCGAAAGTGAATAGGAAAAGAGAAAACTGGGGTCGACATTTTTAAGGGTTTTTCTAGATATTAACGGTTTTAACATAGATAAGTGATCGAGTTTGACACCAAATAAAAACTGACGTGGAGATCTATCATTTTGTTTGTAACATTTATCCTGTAAGAGTTAATCATTAACTAGATATCACCGGTTAGAATTTGAATTTTGGATTTTCAAAATGGTTTTTGGGCTGTCCGCAATGCTTTCTAATGGTATATATACATATATATATTTACCTTGATACCACCATTTCTTTACTGCGCATATTATATGCGTATATACTTTTGCACACGTGCAGTAACCGCGCGTGTAACATGTATATATTGTCGCAAAATTTATTAGTGTATTGTACGTGAGAAAAGGTGTTAAAAATGTACATGTCAAAAAATTTAGCCTAATGTGGAGGAGTCGCGGTTGTAACAAAACGATTGAAAAATTTTTTATACAGACGCATAAAATCGCAGTATTAATTTTCAAATTTAATTAAGGACATTAGTGTTTTACATATATATATGTACATGTATATGTATATATATAAGTATGTGTATAAATATTGCGCAATATCACGGTGTTGTGGTGGTAGCAAATCATTAAAGAATTTACATATATACACACACACATGCAGTGGTAGCAGTAAAAATTAATTTTCAAATGTGATTCAGGACATTAGCGTGTATACAGACATACATTTATATATATATATATATTAATATTAATATTTGGGTGCACATTTCTTTACCTCGCATTTTATATATATATTTTCGGGTGCATATATATATATACAATATATATTATCACACATTTACGGCACGTACGTGCAGGTAGGGAATTGCGGTGGTAGCAAAATAACCAAAAGTTCATACATACATACATATGCGTGAAGTGAGTAGTAATTTTTAAATTTGATTAAAAACGTAAGATATATTTGTATATGGAGTGGAACAATCTCACCGGTATGACGTCATTTTCGCGATTTAGCTTCCATCTAATAAAAAATTCTATAATAAAAAAGATCATTTGGTTCGAGAGTATTTGACAATTTGTAAGTAAAACATTTTAGCCATATACATATATATATATATATATATATATCAGTGGCGGCTCGTATATAAAGGTTGCATGGTTGCACAACCACCAGAAATATCCAGAACAGCATAAAAATTGATGATGTAATAAAATAGTTAAAAGTACTAATTATTTTATGAAGATTAAAATAAATAAGCAAAGTTTAATTATATATTTTTCAAGAATATATTATAAAAAGTTAAAAATCTCTTAAAAATGCTTTGAAACGACTAGTTATAGCGGTTGGTGGTTGCACGCTCCGCTCAATGCAACCTTAAGAAGGCATCGGAAAGCCTTGTACAGAGTTATGTGAAGATTTTGCGCCTAATGCTACTCTGTATGTAGAGTTACATGGGACTTTATGGGCGAATGTTGGTTCCAGTCGTTTTTTACAACCAAAGTCCTACACACACTACGCGGCGGAATAGGTTTTTCTCGTTATATTGTTCACAACACGCGGGTGCGTGCGCATACTACCGGCTAACGAACGAGTCTACGACGTATATTTCATCTCTTTCTGCGATTAGTTTTTTTCTTGAAATTTTTTATTGTGTATATTTTTCTGCGTGTCAATTGTTTCATTGCCTCTCTATAGTTTATGTTCGTATTATTACTGACCGATATTAATATACATAGAATGTTTTTTCTTGCTGAAGTTTTATTATTTATACCACAATTGATCGTTTCATTTTCAGAGGATTGTTTTGTGTAAATGTAAATTGTGAAAAAATAAGAATACTTCACTTTATATATAGTTTATCGAATTGCTTTGTTTTAATATTTTAAATTAATATTTTTTTCAACATGAATTCAATTAAAAGTTTACTGAAATACCCATTTTCTCAGCGAAGTTCTGAAGAAAAATTGGAAACAAAACGGTTAGGTCGGCCTGTTCTTGATTGAACATTAACAATGAACCAGAATATTAATACGGGAAAAAGAAACTTTTCAAGATCTCTTAAATTTGATTATTATAATAACGCGGACTGGTTGTGCGGCTGTAATGTTAAAAATGCGTTGTTATACTTCCGGTGTATATTATTCAGATTTAGTAAAGAACCATGTTGGACGATCTAACTTCATAATTTTTAGTTTTTCTGATTGCAGTTTTAAACGGTTCTTATATTTATATTACAATTTGTTTACTTTGATATTATTAATGTTACTTTGCCATGTTGTATGAAACAAAAAAATTGTTTATGTATGTGTGAAGGTATAATTGCAACCGCTAAACTTTTTAACCATGAGCCGCCACTGATATATATATATATATATATATATATATATATATATATATATATATATATATAATATATAATGTATGCGTATATAAATATTGTGTAATATCAAACAATTGTGGTGGTAGCAAAACTTTTTTTAAAATTGGTTTAATTATGGATATTTGCGTATAAAACAACATTTATATATATATATATATATATATATATATATATATATATATATATATATATATACTAGCGCTGCAATTTTATCTATTACAACGTATATAGCATAACAACTTATATGACGTCATTTTTAGTATGGTAGTTTTATCCTATGAAAAGTATATAACAAAAATGGTTCATTGGATAGGAAAGTATATAAAAATTTGTAAAATGTGTTAGCTACATATAATATTGATGGACATGTGCGGTTACCGAGCATTATATATATATATATATATATATATATATATAAGCGCGTATGCAGTTACCGCCCTTATTGTATAATATTTGTTTAAGTATACATACTTTCAGCAATTTTACTTAATCGGTAGCCCTAGTTTCTTAATAATAATATTTATTAATAGAAAATTTTTGCATTAATCATAGTAAATCTGTTCTGGATAGTGGCTGGTCTAAATGCACTACCAAAACTAGCCGCGTCGTCTGCATAGAGTGCCACTTGTGCATTCGGCACTTCTGGAAAATTATATAAGTATAATGTGAAAAGAGACGGTCCTAACACAGTTCCCTGCGGAACACTCCTAAACACGTTTTAATTGAAGAGACTGAATCACACATAAAAAGTTCTATTGCGTAAATAACTACTAATTCATTTAATTAAATATGGAGGAAATTTATATTTAATCAGTGTAGTATCAAATGTTTTAGCAGCGTCAAAGAGCACCATACCAGTATGTTTATAACGATTAAAATTATGTGTCACAAACTTGGCTACTCTGGATATTTGACGAGAGGTACAACATTTTTTACGAAAACACCGACCTGTACATTGGGAATAATATTATTAGCATGAGTGTTTCCTTAATTCGTTTAAAATAATTTTTTCGGAGACTTTATTTAAGTTGCTAAGTAAACTAATTAGTCAAATGTTGCAAATCTGAGAACTGTCATTCCCTAGTTTAGGAAGAGCAATAAATTTTGGGTTTTTCTAGCAGTACGTAAAATAATTGAATTTAAACATGCAGTTTAATATAGTCGTAAATTCTACCAAAGCCTTTAACGGGAGCTTCTTAATTACAATAGAGGAAATTTTATCATGTACTACCGAATGTTTAGCTTCAATTGATTTAATAGTAACATAAATAGTAGTCCAGAAATAATAATACAGACAATAAGAAAGTTTCAATACTTTGCCCGTGTAATAAGAGGAGAAAAATATGAAATAATAAAAAGATTTATGCAAGGAAGAATCAATGGAAAAAAGAAGGACGGCCAAGAAGACTATGGCTGCATGACTTAAAGGATTGGACAGGATATACGACAGAAGAATTGTGTTAGGATAGTTCGAGACAGACATAAAGCTAGGCGGATATTACTAGAAATCAGGGCATGATGATCTCTCAACTCCATGCGGGAAGAGACAGAAGAAGAAGAAGTAACATAAATATCTTTCGGAGTGAAAAAAATTGTTTTATCAACAGATGTGACAGCTTTAATATATTGACGGACTCTTGATCGAATTTAAATGAATTGTAGAGCTATAATTTTTGTAAACCTTCCATTATTATCTTTCGTATTAAGTTTCGATAAAAACTAATTAAATTTATTGTGACTATGTTTGTTTAATAGTTTGGTTAGTAGAATTTGTTTTAATATTCGAGTGTATGGATAAGCATAATTTTTAGTATACTGTCTTCTAATATCGTTTTTAAATATGATAAGCATGCGCATACCTAACGATAAATTACAAGAAGAGAAGTGATTGTGCGGGGAGCAGAACTAGTGAATCCAATTGCAAATTGCAAATGCGACGTCGTATCAACTGGAAGACCAACATGTTGATTATTATTAGGGCTATCCTGTTATTCTTATATTATTATTACGAACTTATTGATACATTAAGCCATTTGTGGAAAAGTTAGGAACGAAATAACATTGACGACCTTTAAATTTGAAATATTTTCTAGTCAGAAATCAGTGATCCATTTAATATATGTATAATATTATTACCATCGGATATACTGCATCGAGGAATGAAAATGCGAATCGTAATAGCAAGGATAACCTACCGCAGTACAACAAAATTGATGCGTCATTTAATTTAATTTTCTCATATATTGCGAGGTCTATTTCGGCAGCCTCCTATTTGAGGCGAGATCAAAATCGCGGGCGCGAAGGTAGACGGATATGACGAGACGACTAAAACCGTTTACCAATATCACGGATGTTTCTGGCACGGTTGTCCCGAGTGTTATAAAGAGGATACGATTAATAATGTGAAACAGGAAAGTATGGGAAACTCTACGAGAAAACCAAAGAAAGGACCGAAACAATTAGAAGATCGCGGTACGAATTGATTGAAATGTGAGAGTGTAAGTGGAAAAAAACGAAGAAATGCGAGAAAAGTAATTCGAAATTACGTGGACGATTGTAAATCGCTTAACCCGCATGATGCCTTTTTCGGAGGTTGAACAGAGGTGTTTAAATTGAAGAAGAACTTAGAAAACACGACAGAAGAAAAATTTCGTTACATAGACGTATGTAGTTTATGTCCGACTGTGATGCATTGCGATAATTATCCGATCGGTCATTCTAGAAAAATAATCAAACCCGTCCAATTTAACTTTGGTACGGACTACTAAATTTAGAATATTATCCCGTCGTTCCTTCTACATACCGGTACTTCCGGTTAAAGTGAAGCTTGGTACAGACGAGAAATTAGTATTCCCTCTTTGTCTCAAGTGCGCCGAAAGTTGTTTGGAGAAATGTACGCATTCCGATAACGAGAGGTCGTTTGTAGGAACGTGGACAACGGACGAGATGAAAAAAAAAGCGCTCGAGAAATGTTACGTAATGAAAGAGATATACGAGGTGTGGGAGTTTAAGAATAGTAAAGAATTGTGGAAAGGTTTTCGAGATTTTATGAAGATAAAATTAGAGACTAGTCCGCATACGTACGCGACGAATAAAGACTATGCCAAGGACATTTTAAAGAAAATGGGAATAGAATTGAATGTTGCTAACATAGCTTCGAATCCTGGAAAGAGAGCCGTTTCGAATAAATTCGTTGTGGGGTAAATTCGGACAAAGGATGAATATGGGTAATACAGAATACGTAAGCGACGCGTGTAGGTTTTACGAGATTTTGTTAGACGATCGATTAACGTCTGTGACTGTACGGTTTTTGAACGACGAGATGTTGCAAGTAAACTACAAGTATAAAGATTATTATGTCGAGAATAATTGTAGCAAAAACATATTCATAACTCTGTATACTACATCGAACGCTCGTCTAAGATTGTACGATAAGTTGGGTACTTTGGGTAAATATGTTTTGTGCTGCGACACCGATTCTATAGTGTATGTTGACGACGGCCGCAATATAGTTTCAACTGGGTTGGACGAGTGCACTGACGAGTTGTGTGAAGGTAACTACATTATAGATTGGATTGCGACTGGCCCTAAATCTTACTATTACAAGACGAATAAAGGAAAAGAATCCACTAAAGTAAAAGGATTCACCCTTAACCATAAAAATGCCGATAAAATAAACGGAGAAAATATGAAGAGAATTTTAAACGGGGAAATGTAGAGAATAACCGCGAGTAGTACCCAGATTACGAGGGACGTGAATACGAAACAGTGTTGGTAAATAAGGAACAAAGAAAGACGTTTACTTTCAAATTTGATAAAAGAATTTTGGATTTCGACACATTGCTTTATGATTACGTAAGACTGTATTATCTGTGTAAGGAGGCTGTGGATCCTCCTGTTGATATTGTTTCTTTAGTTGGTTAAATTACATTTTTTAACGTCAATTTAACGTACAAGAAGTAAATTATTACGGTAAAGATACTCGCCGTTATCTTTGTCTATAACTGAAAACCCGCACGGTTTCTTCCAATACAATTCGCACACATTTTAAAAATATTTAAATTCGCCGAATATTCGTTATGAATTTGTCTTAAATTTATATTATCTTGTTGGAATAATATAAAAAAGTTACCCGAACTTTTTGTTATTTTCGTATAAGACTGGCGCCATGTATATACTAGATATACTTTTATGTCGTCCTATCGTGAAATAATTCGCGATTTTATCTTGGTTTTCGGTCAATATATCGTCGAAAATAATTATCGAATTTACGGGGGACAGTTTCCGATTTGGATAATTCGTTTACGTTAGAAATAATACGGAAACCGATGTTTTTCTTCTTATTTAGATTATAGTTGGAAATTAAATCGTGTAATAATTTGTACTTGTGTTGAAACGGCGTTAAGTAAATGTACTCTTTCTTATGTAATAATATCGTTAATAGAAGGTTAGTTTTTCCGCAACCACTTCGGTTCTAATATAGCGCATCGCATAATATTTGGAAAAACTTATCTACGCGTCGTGGAATTTTACGTTCGTCAAAGTTAATTACGGGGATTTCCATTTTGTTTTCAGCAATTCTTGTTTGTAAAATGTTCCGGTTATCTCTTCATCTTTTATAGAATACGTTATAGGATCTGTATAGCTAATATTAGAGATTTCGAAAATTTCCCATGTCCAATTTGGTTTATATTTATTTCTAACGTTATCGCCGATGTTAAATTTAGGTTTTTCCAACTTAAATGAACTTATATTATACATGCGATCGTAAATTTCTCGTTCGCTTGTTTTAGTAACTCTAGACGGTTGCGTACCTATTGTACGATGAAATATTATTATATTCGTTATAATTTTAAGTAAATTAATCCGTTTATTATTTTTATCGACGTAAAATACGTATTTTAATTTTAGCTCGTTGTACTATATAGCGCTTTTCTCTTTGTTGAACGTATGACAGATCGTAATTCCGTGTACAACGTGTTTTTAAATATTTTATTAGTAAATTCTTTTCCCACATCAACGTGCAGATATTTCGGTTTCCTTTTCGATTTTTTCCAAAATATTTTCGAATACTTTGGCTACTGTTTCTCCGGTTTTATTTTTCAACGGCTCCAGCAACATATATTTCGAGAACGTGTAACGTTTAGTATGTTATTTGTAACCGTTATTTTCTTTCGAGTATTCCGTCATAACTAACAAATCAGCGGTCCATATGTCGTCTATGCCTTTAGTTATTATTTTTCTGTTTCTAAATTTCTTAATAGTCTTACGAAATAATTCTTTATTATAATCCATAATGTGTTATATTTTTTACATTTAACAAAGACCAAAACACATACACTTGTCACAAGCTAAACCGTCGACTTCATCTTCAAGATTTATCGCAAAACACTTACTTCTACAACAAAATCGTATATGATTACTTTGTTTATCAGTAGGAGCCATTTTCTCGATCGATAATCGTTATTTATATCGTAAATAGTCGTTTAAAAACGCCCGGAAAAAATTGAGTCGTTTTAAAGCGCTTGAAAAAAATTGAGTCGTTTTAAAGCGCTTGAAAAAAATTGAGTCGTTTTAAAGCGCTTGAAAAAAATTGAGTCGTTTAAAAACGTCCGAAAAATTGATTGTTACGCAAAAGTAATTACCATAATATTGATAAACCGTTTAATTCTTCTATCGCTCAACAACAACAACAACGTATATATTTCAACATAATTTACAGAGAATAGTCAAAAACAACAATTTTAAATAATAATTACGTAACGCTCCCAGCGTGGCTCACCGTACAATAGAAATAATACAAAGACCCGTAACAAATAAAAGGAGCATTTATAAAAAATAATTAAAAAAAAAAAACTGTGCAGCAAAAAATAAAAAGTTACGAGTAGGAGGATATAAATACTCGAATCTGCGATACGCAGAGGATATAACATTGATCGCCGCAAACCTTGATGAAATGGGAGAATTACTAGAGAAACTAAAGGTTATTGGTCTTTCATATGGTTTTAGTATAAATAATGATAAAACAAAGATAATGGTGATAGATAGAACAAATGTAATGCACAGGGAAGGAAGTGATGTTTTTGGATATAAAATAGTGGATAAATTTGTCTATCTAGGATCCTTGATAGATAATAAAGGTGACTCAGAAGGAGAAGTGAAACGTCGTATAAAAATCGCTCGGGGCACTATGTCTAAATTACAGAATATATGGAAAGATGGTTCTATAAAAAATGCTCCAAAATAAAGCTAGTCCATACACCTGTTTTTTTGATTTTATTATACGCAGCGGAGACATGGACATTAAAAAAGACAACACTGAACCGGATGGATAACTTTCAAATGTGGTGCTGGAGAAGGTTACTCAGCAGAATACTGTGGACGGCAAAGATATCGAACGTTACTGTACTGCAGAAAATCGGAACGCACAATCGATTGTGTAAGACAGTGCTTAGTCGCAAGATGAAATTTTTTGGACATCTAATGCGGAAAGAAAATGTGATAGAGCGCCGGTTGTTACAGGCCACAATGGAAAGCAGAATACCCAGAGGACGACCGCCAGCACGATGGTTCGATGGTATCCAAGAACTAACAAGATTAAATGTATAGATGTGCAGTCACCGAGCCATGGATCGGGAATATTGGAGAAGTTTAGTTAATTCATCCTTATTGGCAAAGTCATGATCACGACACCCCGCTGGGGTAATCGATCAAGAAGAGAATAATAATAAAACAAAAGAAAAACACGTTAGACATTAAGTAAATATAGAAGAAATAATAATTCCTAAAGTAGGCCCCGTGAAACGTTACAACAGGTTATATTCGAGCCTCCTACGTTTATATTTAGTATACATAAATTGGAGTTAATCGTAATTACTTACGGTAGAAATTAAATGATTATCGTCAACTAAGCAGTTATCGCAGAACTTACGCGTTAAATTTATATGATCCTTAATATAAGGCATGTTTAAGGTAGTATACATGTCAACGATTTTGTAGCATCTAGGGACATTTAGTACACATCTGAGACACCTGTTTTGAAATACTTGTAATTTGTTAAAATTTGCATTTGAAATAAAACTCTAAGCTGGACAACAGTACGTCATTACGGGACGTATAAGTGTTTTATACAGAATTAATTTATTATTAATATTAAGAAATGATTTTCTGAGGATTAGTGGATATATGGCAGATATACTCCTGCTAGCTTTCATGGTAGTATAATTGATATGTTCGGAAAAATGTAGTCTTTTATCCAAGCCTACCCCGAGGTAACGAACATGTTTTGACCAACTCACAACGGTGGACTTGATCTTAACTTCAGCAGTTAATGTGGGACGCTTGCGGGTGAAAAATATAGCCCCAGTTTTATCACAATTAATATCAATTTGCCTTTTTTTATAATAACGCAAGATTTGATTTATTCCTGTCTGTAACTTATTAGTAATTGCTTTAGGTATGTAAGAAGTACAGAGAAGAGCTGTGTCGTCTGCATAAAGAGCAGTCTGAACATCAGGTGAAATCAGATAAAAACAAAGTAAATAGAAAGGGACCCAAAATACTACCTTGAGGGACCCCGCTGAGCAAGTTTTCATAGTAGACCTTCAATCATTGATGGTAACGTAAAATGGTCTGCTAAATAGCTGTGAATAACGTTGATTACATAACCAGGAAACTGATATTTTATCATTTTGCAAATAATACCTTTATGCCAAGTTGTAACGAAAGCCTTAGGAGAACCATACCAGTATGTTTATTACGATTACAATTATGCGTAATAAACTCCGTGATTCCTGCTACTTGTTGGGTGGTGGTATAACCCGGACGAAACCCAAACTATGTGTTAGGAATGATTTTTTAGTTATCTGCATGAAGTCTTAAAGTTAATAGTATAATTTTTTCTGCAATTTGCTCAGATTGCTCAATAAACTAATAGGACGTATGTTACTTGCACACGAGGCATCCTTTCCGGGTTTGGGAAGAGCAATAATTTCGGCTATCTTCCAACTATTTGGATAATATCCGAATCTAAAGATGGCATTTATTAAATTTGTAAGTTCAATTAGACCTAATGAATTTTTTTCACTTGATAGCCAGAGGTAAAATTATAATTACGATTATGAACTTTGGAATACTCTGATGCTAAAAACTCAGGTTTCGCTTAATTTTTGTAAACATAGTTATTTAAGTGTGAATCGTAGAGTGGTGGAAGAGTTGTATGCTGTCTTGTATATTGTCTGTAAACTTAGCCTACTATCATTTGGCTTAAGCTTTGACAAAGTTGAATCGAAATTGTAATTTTTAAATTTACGCAATAGAAAACTAACAAGTTTGTTAAGAATATTAAACATGTTTTTCAAATTTTGAGAACGATTAGAAAAACGATGCTTAATGTATGATCTCCGAATAGACCTATATATACTATTCCGTAATGTTACTTGCATCGTATAAAAATTTTAAACATAGATGACCGCATATAACTTGATCCATATTTTGATCTACTTCGTAATTGTAAAATACCGCGCAATTAGGACCCTAATACCTTAGTAAGTACGGTGGCATTACCCCGAAAGAATCGTAATAATTTACAACATTTCCTATTTTTCTATAACATACACAGTGAGTTCCCGGACCATCGTAGTCATCTAAATTAATTATGGCCGTCTCTACGTCTGACGGGTTTTTCGGTAATTTATCTCTATAAAAGTACCTCTAAAGTGCGGAATATGTTGGGTGTATTTCGTCAATTCTACATTACTCAACAGTTTAATCGGGATGTTTTTTTTTATATACTCTTAGTAAAGTTACCTTCTTTAGGTTTTTTACTGACGTATAAGTCCTTCACCTTCCATCGCTTTATTATGACGTATTCGTTCTTCTATTAACTTATCGTTTGCTTTCTTATTATTATACGTGTTTATAGCGTTCGTTATTAACAACCCTACAGCAGCTACAGCCGGTAAGAAACCACCTACTTTTATATGTTTAAATTGTTTATAATTTTATAGGTAAATCTTTTTTAATCCTTTTAATTTGATATTCGGTTAACGGTAAGTACGTTTCGTTCATTACGGAATATTTATTTCTCGTTTTATTTATTTTCAAAGTCAGGGGTTTATTGGTTTTCACAATAAGTTTCCCTTGTCCCGTGCTTATGTTAACCGGGTGTTTGATGTAACCAGCACCGACAGATTTTTTGGCTTTCATAGTGTTTGTTACAAGCCATGCATTAGCTTTTGCGACTAAATTGGAATCTTTAGCGAGTACACGTTTCCACGCTTCATTTTCCAGTTGTAAATCAGCTTTATGTCTGTAGTCCAAATTTTTAGACTTGGAATACGCTATATCGTGATACATGGCCGCTTCGTCTAACTTATTTTTAGGTTTGACTTTTTTAGCTAATTTCAAATCAAGATTAGTACCAGAACCGCTGTATTGATAACCGCCCGGTAAATGAGCATCGAAAGGTAATTTGTCGATTATATCGTTAATCAGTCCGCTACCTTTTTTTACGGGTAGAATTTGCACGATTTTTTCTCGTCTTTTTTGTTTGTAATCCATCCTCTTCTTTAAATTCTTGTAAAATGTTTATAATTAATTATTAAAGGGTTATTATTACCGGCTTTTACTTCACCGTATAATATATACAATCTGTCTAACAATTCGTCGATATTGTTCCAGTATACATATTCTACAGGGTTATTTATATAGATTTTTTGTAATCCTGCACCAGTTTTTTCGATGTTTTTCAGAATATTATGTTTAATTAAAATCGGCTTAATTATGACGTTATATTTATTTCCTATACTACTTTTCAAACGCGGATTATACAGGTCATTTTTTTGTTTATACGAACTAGTTTTTAACAAAAGTTCTTCGTATACTTTCAAGTCTTTTTCGTTGTAATTTTTAGGTTTTTTCAATGTTAATAACTCCCATAATCCTCACGAATCGTACCAGTTGTCGGTATTTAGTAACTTTATATTATTAACTTTATATTATCGTTCTCTATAAATATCGGTGAATTACCTATATACATAGTCTCATCCTCGATACGTATACTAAAAGTGGAATCTGTCTTTACATTTTTCGACAAATAGTTTTTCATGTATTTGGAGGCTACCAGACCTAATGTTTGTACAAATTCCTGCGGTATTTCGATAGAGGGTTCTATAGCTGACGCTGCTGCTGCGTCTATTTTTGATATTTCACGAGGTTCTATATTTTTTTCAAACGAACAGCAGCTAAAGGAGCGATAGATTTATCTCGGGTTATTATGGATGATAATGTATTGGCTAGTTGAGTATGTATCGCTCTTAGAGGTTTAACAATGTTCTTGTACTCCTCAAGTTTTATTTGTTTCTTGATTTCTCCTGGTACGGAGTTGTTTGTATTTCTCTTTTAACTTGTTTCCAACGGTTGCCCATTTTAATAATTTATTTTTACACAGAGTAAATTTATACCAGTATTAGCTCGTATTCGATTATAGCAGTTATCAAAGTCCTTTTTTTATTACTCGTTATAAATGTTTACTATAGTTTTTGTATTTTCATTCGATATTCGATTATCGATACTTTATTTTCGAGTTTTAAAAATCCCTTAAATTTGCAAACATGATTATACGGGGTTAAATAGTAGTATTATACTTATGCTCTCATCTCTAAAATCGACCAATTTTTTATTTTGATCAACTATCCTAACGGATATGTAATTTATTTCATCTGTATTTACACGATAAAATGATAAATAAGTATGTCATTCGATAATTTTTTTTACCAAGTTGAACGTTTAGCGGAAATTCGTACAACGTGTTATTGTTTAAATTTACGTCATTTATATTACATTTTATTAAATTATATCTAATTTTAATGTTATTTATATTAAATGTATTACGGTCGTCCGAATAATGCGTTTGTCCCAGTGTAGGTTTAAGTTTACTAAAACATCGAATTCGCTGTTGTGAAATCTGCAGTCCATTCCAAATATTTTTAACGTATTCGGATTTAACCTAATGACTATTTCCACGTTCCTAAGTTCTTCGTTTTGTTGAATAAATTCTATTATATCGTTCAGTTCGTACGTACTGGTAGGTATAATAATGCTATGATGTTCGTTAGTTTTTGGTTCAATTACTACTAACTCGTTATTTGTACAATTTTTCGAAGTATTTGGAATGCTATTGTTTTAAAACAACTTCGTGCGGATGATCTAATTTGATCCCTTGCTGATATTCGCGACATATATTAGATGTCGTGTGATTTAACGATATTTGAAAACTCATTTTAAATAACATTATTTATCCACTCTTTATACTCGTATCTCTGGCTTGGTCCAGTAAATATCAGTGAAAACAACGCTTTATAGCGGTTTCTAGAGTAAACTACCCAATGTTTAGCCTTTGGACATCCTAATATATCCAAGTCGAAAACATTAATTTTATTTCCCAACAACACAACTGTTGTGTTAGCTTTGACTTAGCAAAGGCTTTCGATAAACTCTGGAAACAAAGAATTCTTCTCGCTTTATATCAGTGGGGATTTAGAGGAAATTTACCAATATTTATTCGCAATTTTTTACACCGCCGGAAATTTCAAGTAAAGATAAATTCTATTTCATCAAATACAAAAATTCAAGAAAATGGTACCCCTCCAGGATCCGTAATTAGTCCTACGCTTTTTATTATAGCCATGACTAATATTAAACAACAAATACCATCTCCGGTAAGCTACTGCATCTACGCTGACGATCTATCAATATACTACTTAAACAGAGATTCAAAATTTGTGCAACTTTTATTACAAAATACAATAATTTACTTAAATAATTGGGCCAAATCTCAAGGACTTACTTTCTCCACATCAAAAACTAAGCACATAACATTCAGCAAAAAACGAAATACAATTATACCAAACTTAAACATGGATACAATACAAATAGAAAAGGCAGATTCGTTTCAGATATTAGGACTAACATTGGATCAGAAACTTAACTGGAAAGAACACATAATTAAACTAAAAGTAAGATGTTTGAAAAAAATAAATATGCTCAGGATGTTAAATAATTCATCGTGGGTTTCTGATCGAAAAACATTAATACAGTTATACAAATCCTATGTGTTAAGCAGATTAGACTACACCAGTATAATATATGATAGTGCAGCCTGTTCCACACTAAAAAAAAACTCAATTCTGTTCAAAATTTAGCTCTTGGAATTGCCTTGAGAGCCTTTCACACTACCTCAAACAGTTTTACCATGTGGAAGTAAACATATTACCACTTCAATAAAGAAGACAAATACTAGCGCTAAAATGTTACACAATCAATTTTCACCACCATCCAATTCGATATCTCAGTCCTTACTAAGGAATAAATTTCATGATACATTCTTAAACAAACCAAATGCATCTAAATCTCAAAACAAACCACTCTTTAAAACTGCCACCTTGGATAAAGGTTTCAATCTCGATAAACACAGGACTGAAAAAATATAAGAAACATTTAACACCTACAAATATTCTCAAATCAAAATTCTACAACATTCTGGAAAAAAGTACGGTGATTATTCAGCCTATCTTACACACAATCATTCCCAGGTATATCGTTTACCCGAGTCAGTATCAGTTTTTACAGCAGAACTTCTTGCAATCTATAAAGCTTTAAAATACATATCTAAGCAAACGCAACCAAATAAATATATAATATGCACAGATTCGTATAGCGCTCTTCAACATATTCATCAATACATCGAAAATGCAAATACAGATACTTTCAACCTAAAACACATAATCAATAGCATTATCTCCAAGAACAATGAACTTATTCTTCTATGGACACCAGCTCATTCTAGAATAGCCGGGAATGAAAATATTGATAGAATAGTTAAAACATCTACAAATCTAAAAACAATAAAATCAACACACATTACCGATTTACATACAGTCCTTTCACAAACAATTAAAACATCATATCAAAAACTCTGGGAGTCCTAATGTGCACATATACACTTGTATCAAATTAAGCAGAGATTAGAAAACTGGAAAACAGCAAACAAGAAAGAGAGAAAACCCGAAAAAACAGTAGCTGCACTTCGCACAGGACACACGTTATTTACCTCACAACATCTACTTAATGGGGACGCCCCGCCCATCTGCCATGAATGCAATTCGCAATTAAATATAAACCACATACTATTAGAATGCACAAAATACAGAAGCCAACGTATAAAATACAATCTAAACTATGACACAATAAAAACAATACTGGAAGATAACTCGAACAAAGTTAAAAATCTTTTACAATATCTTACAGACACTAACTTAATAAGTTGTTTATAACCGACTTTAAGACGCAAATGATCCCGGTAATCGAGCGTCTATAAATAAAATAATTAAAACAAAATCAACTCTTTTATATAGTCTTTGACGTATACTATGTACGCGTTTGCGACAGTTTCGCGCAATAATTTAACTGCTTTAAATGCTATATGCCAGTTAATTTCCTATTCTGATGATCTGTTTAGTGTTTAGAGCTATTTATAATAAGTAGTTGCGTTTACAGAGAAATGCTTGAGGTTTATCCTTTAGGGAACGTTCGATTTTATATAAAGGCTTCATTCAGGCCGATTTTGGGTATGGTGCTGCCATATATGTTAATAAAAGAATTCTTGGTCTGTCCAACAAACAGCAAAGGAAATTTCTACTTATCGGACTACTCCAATCTCTGCCGCTTAAAATTTATTTCTTGTTGATAGGGCTCGAGTAGAATCATTCTATCCTGCTGGAGAATATTTCAATGCAGTCTGTGTCTTAATATAAAATTTAAAAAACATTTCGCTCTTTGCTGATTGTGAAGTAGCAAGTCAGGTGGGATGATGCTGAAACTGGCAGGAAGACATATCATGCCGGATATATCTATGTGGTTAAAAATCTTAAGATTCAACATAAACTTCTACAATGCTCAGGTGTTGACGAGTCATAGCAATTTTGGTACCTATCTTCATAGGTTTCAGTTTGTTAGTGGTTCTGTCTGCACCCGTTGTATGGTAGGTGAGGTTGATGATATTTATCATACTATGTTCGTTTGCCCAGCATTCACTGCCTTTTGACAAAGTTTGGTATTGACTGCACGGATGTATATCCTCCTAGTCAGGAAGTTAGAAGTTTCCTTTTGCTTGCTGAACAGCTCATGCGATTAAACTTCAAATTTTGTAGTATTGCAACTAACACTTAAATCAACTGTGGCCCCAATACCATCACATTACTTTGCATTTTTTTTAATAGCAGTGTCAACTGCCCTTTGTTTATCATACTTATTTCTTTATTTCAATATCTAATTATGTTTTATATTTAACTATTTTTACAAATTTGTTATAGCAATTTGTTATGATTTTTTTTGTTTTCTTCATAATTTTATTCTTCTTCTTTCTTTAATGTTTGTATCAAGAAGCTTTTCGAATATAAGATTATTAGTTTTTGTTTTATTTTATTTAGGTGTGAGTAACACCTTTTAAACTTTAAGTTACATTGTAAAGTCTTCTCTGTTATATGATTTTATTTTTTAATTTTTTTATATATATATTTAGTTAATGCATAAACTCGTTACGCTTAGTTTGATGGAAGAAGAGACTATGTATACTCATCACTTCTTCTATCGCAATAAGTTAATTTTAAGTGTGCGTGTCTGTTCATTCACGTTGAGACCTTCATCATATTATTTAAACTCCTTTTTTTGTGTGTGTTTTATTGATGAGGGTTTTAGTGGGGAAAAATGCCACACAGTGATTTCGGCTCCCTTGCAATGCATGCTGGTATATACACTGCATTAATAAAAACTAAATTTCTTTATTATATCACTGTCCTTCAAAAAAAAAATCAAAAGTTAATATTTTTTTCCTTTTTTTATTTATTAAATCGCTAATTTACACCTAGCTAATGCTATTTAGTACGTTTTATGATTATTTATGTATAATGTGACATGAAAAGCATCCCATCCAGTGATGGATGCTTAAGTATAATTTTACATATTAATAGTATTCATATTAAATCCAGTGGCTTCGTTCTGTTGAGTCTGCGGATAACGAGTGAGTTGTCTAGTAAGGAGATCGCCATAGGGTGGTTCTCTAGCCGGACAGCGTATTTTTTAGCAGCTGTTGCTATTTTTTCCTTTACAGTTTTCACTTTGAGATCTTCGTGTAGTGTAAGGTTTGTTATATACCACGGAACGTCGACAATAGTCCGAAGGATTTTGTTTTGAACTCTCTAAAAAATAGCGATATTACTTTTCTTGGCACAACCCCATAATTGGCAGCCGTATCGCCAAAACTGGTTTCAAAACTTGGTTATACAAAAGCAGTTTATTATCAGTAGACAGTTCTAATCGTCTGCCTAGTAGCCAAAATATTTGTTTCCGTTTAATGTTTAGTTCATTACGCTTTTTTATTATATGTTTTCTCCATGTTAAGTGCTTGTCTAAATTTAAACTAAGATATTTTACTTGCTCTTTTTGTGGGATTGCAACACCATTCATAATTATCTGTCCAGTTGGCAGATTTCTTCTGTTAGTAAATATTACTCTAGCTGATTCAGAAATAAAAAGTAAAATGTGGTAAAATCACACTTGCAAGAAGAAATGGTTTCCATGTAATGTAACTGATGCATTAACCTTATCTAGAGAATACTTTTGTCAATTTTTAATATGGTCGAGTAGTGTGCTATTTTCCCCTTTTTCCATTAATAATGCTTTTAATGTTGGTTTTTCAAATATTTCTTCAAATCTAACCTAACATTTGTCATCACACAAAGTAGTTAAAAACCATATATTAATGATACACATATTAAAAAAAAAAAAAATTAATAAATAAATTTTAATAGATAGTACCATACAAGTTAATGTTTTATTGATGATAATTCAGAACCTTCAATATTTTAAATATAATTTTATTGTACTGATGCGTTGAGTTATCGACATATAAATCAGTTCAGTGTTATGTAGGCCTCATGCATTATCGGAAAACATTTACTTGTTTTGCATATTATGCAGTATATATGATAATTTAAAAAAATTCAGTTTCTTTTTTTTACCTGTCCTACAAATATAAATCTTTTTCAAATTGTTATAACAGTCATTTCTTCTTTGCAACATCTAGCATTTATGAAAATTCCAAAGTAGTATTTTATTCTTATAATTACAGATGTGTAAAAAACATCGACTGAAACAGTCGTCAGTTTATTATAAATAATTGTCGTACACATTAATTACACTTTATTGGTGATAATTCTATATTTTAAACCTAAAAAATAAACCACTAAACATATTATCACACAAATATAATGAATGATTCATAAAAGAGATCCACCAGTAGTCTGTAAACCAAACCATTTCAATTTACTTTGACAAACCCATATTGTCTCATTAATTGGTATAAATATACTTGTATATGTTGAACGCCGTCACTAACAAAAGATAAGCTAATAAAAAGAATGCAATTTAATATCGTCCACCAGTAAAAAAAGTTCGATGTAAAGAATCCCACAAACATAATAACTTGCAGCATTAACCAGAATAAGAAAGCCAAACAGAGGGGATTGTCCGTTACATGAATTTGAGTTGTACAAGTGGATGAAAATCTATTTTTATTTTGACCTGTGTAAAAACTCATTAATAACTGCTCTTTCATTTTCCACCTTTCTTGTAACCACTGTTCAGCACCTTTTTCATCTCCGGGTACAAGGTCCATGGAAAACCTAAGACATAAAATTGTTATTAAAAATTAATAATATATGAACATAAAACATAAAGAAACTACACTATTTTTTAATATTATATATATATGTAAAATATATTTATTCAGTGGTTCTGATCTTTAACTGTTTAAATAAACATTGGAAACAATTGAAAGTTAATTTTAAGTGTTTGGTACAAATTTGCGTTATTTAGTGACTAAAATACGTATTATAATAATATATTCGGAGCTGGTAAATTTCAAAATGACATGTTTTAGAGAAAACAATAATGTTAATATTATATTGGAATTATGATTTAAATAAATAAAAAATTTACGAGATATAATTACTTGCTTAATGGGTTGTTTAAATATTTAAATGTTTATTGCCATAATTTAAGTCGCTATTTAACTCGAATATGTTAAATAAATAAAATGATTAATTATTGTATATATTATAAAATATTATGAAGAAAGTAATAGCACTGCACTCCATATAATATCATACGACGTGTGTGCTTGCATTGCACATAAATAGCATAGCGGATTCTGTGCACAAAAAATACCATACAATAGACCACGATATTTGTTCAATGAAATAATGATATTCTGATGGACTACACAATATTTGTCAATGAAACGAGGATATTATAATAAAAAACTCATTATTCTGGAAACTTGAGCGTATGGAAAAATAAACAACTAAAAATAATTTAAAATCATTAAAAGTTTTTTTCTTTATAAAAAATCACGAAGCTTTTTTAGGCTATTACCAAGTGAATATTTAAAAATATATATATAAAAAATTGAATTATATTAATTTAAGATTACAATTCACAAAAAATTAGGAAAATGAAGAACAGTATTAAATAACGTTTTATTTAATACTGTTCTTCATTTTGCTGATTTTTTATGAATTGTAATCTTAAATTAATATATTTTTCATTTTATATTTTTATTATTTAAAATACTCATTTGATAATCACCTAAGAACGGAAAAGCTTTGTAATTTTTCATAAAAGAAAAACTTTCAGTGATTTTAACTTCGTTTTTGTTGTTTATTTGAATGAAAATCACTACATTCCACGTTCTTAAAAAAAAATAGTGTATGTATCAATGATACATACACTATTTTTTTTTATCTCGTATACAAATTCTTAATAGTTACAGTTACCTTTGAACATGAAAGTGTACTTTTTGGGGAAATATACCACAAAGAACATTGTATTCCGTTTGTGGAATATGATCCGAGTATCCGAGTGTTAGATCATATATAGCGTCTAATTGCTTGTCTAAAACAGAAAATTAAAAATCATGATTTTCATAATGATCGCAACGTTTTCTATTATAGTTAACCATTAATTCCTACGTTTGACATCATTAATGTATTATAAATTTTAAATTTTCAATACAGAGGTTGAAGCTTGTTGAAGTCAAGGAGTTTCATACATTATCAATCACAAAAGTAGCCATAATTTATAAAGTTTTCACATAAAATATTATAATTAATTATTACATAAGCCTGTAATAAAAAATAACAGAAATATTTCAAACTCGCATAACGCTGATAAATGTACACTGTGCCCTCTAAACGCGCATATAATAAATTTTGATAAAGCTATACTAAAAAAATTACTTGCATTTCTATTTCCTCAAATTTTTATTTAAGAGTTAACCAGCAATATAATATAAACGCACCCTTTCCAGCTTATTCAATGTTTACTTATCTAAAACCTGATTGAAAGTGAAATACACAACCTCCTTACAAATTCCTTTCGTGTGAATATTAATTACAGTGGTATGCATAAGTTTAAAGAATCTGATAGATTTGTTTTTTTTTTTGGGAGGGGAGAAAAGTATTAATGAAGCAAAAGAGAAATCGAAAAAAAAATCGTAGTATAACTATATTATCAGCAGGCCTAAAAAATTAAACTGTAAGCAATGTCTGCAGCTGTCCATGGGAAAAAGTGAGATTTTATTATTTAAATAATTTATACATAATTCTCGATGGATGACTTGACTGTTATATAGAATGATCGTAGGTTTGAGGGAAAACAATTTACGATTTATATGCTATATTCTTTCTGTCTTTAGCTAATGACCGGATTATATATCGCAGACTATTATTCTAGAGTTATATATATATATATTCACAAACGTGTATACACGCTTACTGATTTTTTTTTTAATATTTATATAATCTCCTGTTGTTTTTATATATATATCCCTCTAAATTAAAAAAAAAATCAAAAATGTTTCCAAAAAAATCATGCATGTTAGTGCAATGTTTGTATTTACTGTTTTTGTGGTAGCAGGTCCACTTTACGCTATGGTAGAAATGTATCCAACGATGCCGTTTGTCATTATTCTGTCTTATAGGTATTAAGATATTCGGCTGAAATATGTTGTGCTTTTTATAGAAAAACTTGCTCGGTAACACGTACATACTCGTTTCTTATCACGCATTTCTTAGGGGGGTGATACTTATAATATGTATGATACTTCCGTCTTCTAACTTTAGCGTCAGCTTCATCACTCTAGCTCCGTATGTCACTGTGCTAGCAATAATTAAATTCGTATACTGAAGTCTAAGCATTATACCAACGCTATGTAGGTGCCTGTGTCCAGAAGGATGACCATGCGAAAATAGTGCATAGTTGCCAACTGGCTCGTAGATACTACAATTTCCGAGTAGCATCATTTCACATAAAGCGGCTATATCAATATTGTATCTGCAAGCTGTCTTTTGAAAGATGTGCAGTTCTCCCTTCTCATGTACTGCCACTCTCCTGTAGTATTCTTATGTTCCATATTTTTCCTGTTCTTGCCGCTCATCAGGGTATACAAGCTACTTTTCAGCAAACAAACAAGATTGATGTCATCCGAGTATCCATCCGACTGCCACATTAAATTTTACCATCTATATCTCTATACAGAAAAATTCTGGAGATATTCGAACTGTCGTACCGTCATTTCCTGCGGCTGCAATCGCAAACAATGAACAAATAATGTCCATACGTTTCACTAGAGCAAACGTTACATCATAATCCGCGTCTAGTCTCTGAGCACACCTTTTTACTAAAAAAATCTTTTACTTTTCAATAATGTCACCAGTATTGCTAATTTCTTGTAACTGGCTTTGTTGAAGGACATTTTACGTCGTTTATCCGCATCAACTTCATTTCTAAGTTTATATCTATTTTCCATTGCTTGTTATTTATGTCTTAAATTGCGAGTAGAGTCAAGTTTAGTTACACAAGCAATATGAATATTTTCATTGTACAATAATTTACCAAATTCTAAAAATTAGTCTTTGATGGAATTAGCATTCAGCATGCCATCCTAAAAAATTAATAATAAAATAGTTACTCTGAATCGTAGTATTGTAGTACTAATTCAGCTATGATATCAATTTTATCAAATATATCATCGGCATCTTTAATTTTACTTACAGTTTTTTAATAAAATGTAAAATTTTGTTGATATCGACGTTTTTAAATAATTTAAATATATATGCGATGCCTGCATGCGGTGGGTTAACAAAAGCACCTGCATTGCCGGCTACATTATTCCTTAACACATTAGCATAGGTTTTCTTATGATTATTTATAACATTACTATTATTATTAATATTGGTAAAGGTTTGCGCTGTTAGTATAGAATTGTTGGGTGTGGATAATACGTAATTGGCATTTATCAATAGTATGCGTTCATTGGGAGATAACAATATTTGAGATTTTCTTGTAAATGGGACAATCTACTAGAAGGGTTTTGCAGTGGACACAACCATAGTTCGGATTAGCACAAGCAGTAGTTTCATGCTGCCCTGTACATTTTGAACAAACCAAATCTTTAAAACAATTAATTGCGATGTGTCCATATGATTGACATTTGAAACATCGAAGAATTTTATTTCTAGGCTGATATGTTTCCCACTTGTCAACACACTACGATATAAGTTTAATATTAAGTATTTGCCGGAAAGCCGTGTTGGGTGGACAATAAACAAATGAAGGTAATGGAATTCTAGAATTATTATTTTCAGGATTAGATTTCGACATCTGACGAACACTTAATATAGATCGGAGATTTGTTGCGAAATTTCATCAGTAGAAATGTTAGTAGGTAGACCTTTAATGACGAATTTAACTGGTTTTAATTCTTTTGGGGGGGTGAGTATAAAATCTCACTTTAGAACCTTGAAGCATTTTGTATAATACTTCGTAGCCTTTTAAACTTTGGTGTGTACATAATAATTATTACGCTTAAATTTAATACTAAATTCATTGCCTATTTTTTTTTTTAATTTTATCGAATTGTTCCTTATGATTACTGAAGGGACCAGGAAATACGAAAGGTGGCATAGCCCCTGATTAAAGATTACTGTATATTACCGTTGCAGCAGTTGGCTCATTTTCTTCTACTTGCATCGGTTGAAATCTATTATTGACTTTGATCTCAAAATGATCCAATTTCTTTCGTTTGCTAGTAGTCCTTTTATTTTTTCATTTTTTCTACTTTGTGTTTTCCATTGAACGAGGTTATCGTTGATGCGACTCTTCAGCCATCATCTGTTCGCCGACAATTTCCTTTAAAATATGCTCGTCAGTAACCAGTTCGGAAAGATGACAAGATGAGGCGGAGGTCGCCAGGGGGCATACTAATTTGACGAAAATTAGTAGTACCGTCGTGTTATCGTTATCTGTTAAAATGTTAGATTGAATTAGGGTGTTTCCATCGCTCATTGAGTAAACACGCCGCGTCACCAGTTTTGGCGAGCGAGACAGAGGCATGCTGATAAAAACTTATCAAGGGCTGGTAGCAGTAGCATGACCATATGATGAATCACGACTATAACCGGTATTACGATTACGAGTAATGTGATCAATACAATGAATGATGAATAGAATGCACGATTAGTACAAAACCAATAAGTGATAACACTCCGTTATCTACGCTAACAGAATATGTGTATATTAGCAATGGAAAAAATAATGATCGATGGTAACAATGTTCGACAAAGTAAACGATAAAATACTAAGGGCTAAATCATAAACAGTTCTCCAAAAAATATGCGAAATGAAGTGGAATTAGGCTAGACGTGTCATTCGAATGAAAACAAATAGACTGAACGGTTTCCACTAGACAGGAAAAGGTCAAGGAAGAGACCGAAAACGAGATGGAGGGACGACATTGACAAACAGGCGGTAGATGTATAAAATACACAACCGCCTGGAATGGAAACAACTGAGAGAAAAATATGTGGACGTGTAATGATTGTAAGAGTCCAATGCTCGACAGCAGGCTTAATTTTCATTATATAAATATACCTTTATTATTTAATACAGCGAATTGGCGTTAAGTAACAAGTATGTGTAATATTGTAAATGTATGTTTTAAAATATGAAAATAAAGGCTATTGTAATTTTAATCATATATAATAAATAGCTTAATGAAATTTATAATAACTCACTTTTTTTCATTGTAGTTGCTAACAGAGTAAACCCTTTAGTTTTCGGATGTAAAACGTAGGTATATTTGGGCAGATTATTTTCCTCGGCGAAAAGATTGCTCTTACGTAATGTATCTTTAGAAAGATTTGTACCTTCTGGAAATATTAGCATCTATAAAAACAACATCATACTAGATAACGTAACGTAAAATAAGTATAAATTTTGTGCTAATAATATTTTTATGTTACGTACATCACGTTAAAAATTATTACGTACAGTTCACTATATGAATATTCACATATTATGTAAAGCAGCACGATAAATTTTAATCATCTTTTGATGTGGATGAACTCAAAACGAATAATAAAGATATATATTTAGCGCAAAAAAAAAACATAAAATATAAAATACTTGCTTTTAAAATAAGTAATATCGAGATGCATAAAAATATGACAGACGTTAAAATTGAAATTAATGCGTGAACGATGAAAAATAGAAATGAAGATTTCGAAGATTACTAAAAGCACAGCGATGTCGTTAATAGTTTAAAGAGCTGTATAAAAATTTTAGGAGAATGCACAAAGGAAAGCTAACAACAGATTATTCGTATTTAATCTACAATAATAAGCTTTTTTTCTTTGTTAAAAGTTTACATACCGTATAACCAACAACGTTACTGAAAGGGTTAAATGATGTAAAATTGATGACGCAACCCTACATACAAGGGGCACTTTTATTTACACACATTACCAAATATCACGTCGGTTGGTTATATAACCAACTGCGACAAAAGCAGTAATAATTCGTGATCGTGTTACAGCACTGTTTGCTCCTATATAACCGTACGTAACTACGGATTATTGAGCTTACGCGGAACACTGTGAAAACCGTGAAATATAATTTAAGAAAATTTCAATTTTAAATTCAAATTGCTCTCCTCTAGAGGGTAGGCGAAATAAATGGAAAATGAAAAAATATGAAAGGAAATTTTAACAGTTTAGGAGAAAATCGAAACTAATCTCCGACCTAACGATTTTAACAAGTTGCCAAAAAGTAATATATCATTAATTATCGTTTTTCTATTTTCATTCCTCGATCTTTCGATCGGCGATCAATATGTGGAGTACTTTACTTTCAAATTCCCGGGTTTTGTATTTTCTTTAAATTCCTGATACATATCTACACTTGTGCATCTTCCGTTATTTAGGCGATATATTTTTACCTCGGTCTTCCCCCTGATATTTTTCCATTTACTCGTCATTCGATGTTGTCAAATATTTCTTACACTGAATAATCTACGGAGTATGCAAACATAACTCCCTGAACACGTCGATACAACAATCGTGCCGCGAATAAGTACTTCTTACCCGGTTCAGCATCTGGCAGCTTATCCTCGATCGAAGGAACACCCTATCATGTTGCTATTGTGGTCAGTAATCTGCAACTGTTGTTCATATTCTCTATGGGTGTCCTGCCCTCCAACTTCTTCATTTTCATCTACTATCTCTGATAATCCTAATATAATCAATCATTCCAATTTCTGAAACGCAATACACGCTTCCCTCTAATATAAATATCACAAACGTTGTCTCTGACCACAGTAGCAGTATACGGCATCGCTAAAAAATTTTTTTCTCAACTGCAACTTCTTTCGCTTATATACTAAATACAGTCTTAAGCACATCTATATTTTTGTTTCGTCTGTCCATTTAACTTTTTCGCCAAGACCAAATTTCCGAACCGTATCAAAAGCACTCTTCGAACATAAACCTTTGGTATTATTATAAAAATATTTAATTCATTTAACTTAATTATTAACGTCGGAAATTTGTTTATCGGCGATTTAAATAATGAAGTGAAAATTGTTAATATAACGTGTGCCGACTACGGTAAATTGAAACAGATTTTTAAATAACGAAACAACTATCCGTATTGAACTATGATTAAATCTACAGATTCGCAAACAATACACATGCACCTACTATTAGCTCACTTGCATCGTATGTCCGATATTTTTATAGTACTCTAGATGGTTTTCTATCGTCATCTTGTCTTTTTGCCAATTTCGTTGAATGTACAAAAATCCCGACACTTGCATTACCCAACCTATCATAAATTGAAAAATTATTAAAAATTAACGTAAACTCCTTTACGTACGATTTTAAATAAAATGCTACATTATTTGACCCGGAATATTGTTTCGGACTTAATTCGAATAAATTTTGATTTTAAGTGAAATTAATATTTTTGGCGGATTTATTTCGCTTTGAATAATGTAAATAAATCAACGTATAAAAATCAGTGTAATCGTACATGTAAACTGATACTGTTTTGAAATTTTATATTTTTACATACGTCGAAGTGTGGTTTGTTTATTTTTGCATTTATGTGTATATATATATATATATATATATATATATATATATATATATATATATATATATATATATATAGTGTGTGTGTGTACATAAATGCGATAGAAGTAAGTACATCAAGTACTTTATAATTTATTATTTAAAATACCAAAATTTTCTATTAATACCAACGTTTATGGAACCGATTACTTATTACTAATAATGGGTTACATGTTCGAAATGTATTGGTTTAAGTGACGTGATATTAACCAAAAAATTTTAACAATTAACCCATAAGACCCGTCGATGACTGTTCTAACGCATCTGCAACGCAAATTTATATCAAATGTGACCTGTACATTTGATGCGGCAATGGAACAAGTTGTATAGTAGTTGACTAGTCGATATTGATATAATTTTTTTCCAGTTTGTTTACATTTTTGCACATGGTTTAAATTCTAGTTTCTGTAATGTATACTTTGTTTTTTTAGAACGAATTTGTTGTTTAATTTGCTTACGTATTTTGAAACAGTGACGCGCGTTAATTTTCGGCGAAATGTCATTTCTCTAATAGATGATACTAATCAAATAGATTCAATTATTGTTTACTTTTCATGTATATTATTTTATTATATAATAAATGTGATTGAAAAGTTGAAACAACCTATGTATACATTTTTTATCGAACTTAAGTAATAATGTAAACCAAACTTAATTTTATCGAATGTAGGAAAATTCATAAATAAATAACTTATTGATTGTTCCACTGTCATAGAAAAAAAATGGTTCAAGGAAATACTGAATCAATCGAACTTTTAAAGTTTGGCCACTTTTGCACTTCGTTTACAATAATCATACTATCTAGAAATCATGTATTAATACTTCCATATTTTCAGCAATATTTGATACGTCTTGCCTTTTTTTCTCTAATGAAATTATAAAAAAATATATACTGCTTTTGCGATATTATTTACAAATACTTCAGTATATATATATATATATATATATATATATATATATATATATATATATATATATATATATATTGTTAAACGTATATGTTTCGTTTCTTCCTATTTAAATGTGAATGGACCATTATAACATCATTATGGGAATGGTTTGACATAATTTATGAAATATTACATAAAAATTCAAGTTATATATATATATATATATATATATATATATATTTATTTATATACTAATACCAAATAAAAAAATGATCACCATAAATACACGAAAGGTAAAAATCAACCATGGTGGTAAATTAGCTATTTCAACGATACAAAAACATAAAAGAATTAAACACACACTATTATGACGTAAAGCTGGTGTTTCGTCCAAAATTTTTTTTCTGTATATTATACAATATCGTTTATGCTATTAGCTTAAATATGTTTAAGTTTAGGCAGCTTTATGATCAGTGTGCAGGTTTTGTTAGTGGTTTTTTGTACTTTTTATTTTAGCTAGATAAGCAACTGGGCATATTTCTAATTTTGTGTAGCTAGCAAGAACTGCGTTTGGAATGCGTTATATCAATTTCTTTATTTTTGTAATATTTTTTTTTTTTTTTGTAAATACGTCTTTTATATATTTTCTTGTTATCTGTTACTTAAATTACTACGTCCTGATTTTTTAATACATACATATGCACATACACAGATATATATATATATATATATATATATATATATATATATATATATATATAATGTATTGTCATAATATATTTCCTTTGTTTCTTTTTACCTATTTCAGAATATTTCATTGGCCTAGGTATCAGTGATATCAGATCACTAAAAAAATGAAATATTTTTTAGGTCACGGTGTTCATTTTGAATTTTTCTTTAATTGAATAATACAATCCTCTTCAGAACTATTTCTATAACCAATTCGCTTACCATAATTTTTTTTTTTTTTATAATGGGGGTGCCTTTATAGCTTACCCAACGTGATACTGTGGGGACTATCTACATCTTAATCAAGCATGCTGACTTCTCTAAAAACGTCGCTATATGGGGGAACAATTGTAGGTTATCCAGATGTAAAAGGGACGATACATTATACGGAGGTGTAATACTCGAAGAACGTAACAAGATAAGGTAAAGCTCCGAGCGCAACGGTGCTACAGCAGAACATTCAAAAAAGACATGATCGGGGCTGCAGACTACCTGTTCAGAATGGAGGGGACAGAACGGGCTTTCTCTAAGCTGCATACGGAAAAGACGGTCAGGCAACAAATGATGTCCAAATCGCAATCTGCTGATGAGTACAATTCTCTTACGACTAATCTTTTTAAAAAGATAGAACCACGGGAGTTTGGGAAGAGACGGCTGGAGGTGATAGTAATAAGTCAGATGTGATTGACTAATGCTCTTAGTGTACATTACTCCCATTGATCCCTATGCTCTAGCTGAATAAAGTGAATGATATCTTTGTGAATTATTAAGGAGACCTCTACACCACTAGACGACGCGTCTTTAGCCAATGAGTCAACAAATTCGTTGTCTGGAATATCTCTATGACCCGGCACCTACAAGAGAGACACAGATATTCCCACACGATCCAAATTATTAAGTTTTATCAAAACTAAACCAATTAATGTATCTGACACGCTACGAATTATTAAGTTTTATCAAAACTAAACCAATTAATGTATCTGACACGCTACGTTTATTGTCTACAGCCGTCACCACGCTTTTGAAATCGGTAATAATAAGGTAATTTCCGCGAAGATTTAAGTCCGGTAGAATTGACAAGGCTTGTAGTACTGCTACACATTCTGCAGTAAATACTGAACATTCTTGGCATAATTTGTACATGTTACTAATATTGAGAGCTGGAATGAACACTGCTGCTCCCGTTCCTCCAGTTGACTTGGATCCATCCGAGTAAACAAGGATGTGTAGTGGAAACATTTCTGAGATAATACTATTGAAAGTGGCACGGATTAGTGTAGGAGGATACAGACTACAGTTTTCAGGGAAAAAGGATGAATTTTGTTTGTTGAAGAAGTAAAAATATGGTACCATAAATTGAAAAGGAGCTTGCATGCACGTGAGACGTGCACGAAACTCCTCCAACCTTGTTGTAACGGAACAGAGCAGGGGCATTTTTTTATTTGAAAAACGCCAGTTAGAATGGATATGACTGAACATGTTAAACAAAGGGAAGCGATCATTATTCATTCTACGTATCAACAGTTTCAGGGCTAAATAACTCCGTCTAAGTTGTAAGGGTGGACTTTACACTCTGCCATTAGTGCTGATACCGGAGTGCTTTTAACACCACCAATACACAGCCTAATGCATTCATTTTGCACACGATCCAACTTGCCTAACAATACTGTTGACGCGGTTCCATAGAACATGGAACCATATTCCAGTTTAGATCGGATTAGTGATTTGAAGAGTAGTAATAGAATAAAAGGGTCACCACCCCATCGTGTATTATGCAAAATACGTAAAATGTTAATAGTGCGATTGATAGTTGTTAATAGTTTATCAATATGTGGGCGCCATGTTAATCGAGAATCCAGAATAATTCCTAAATAGCGAAATGATGAGCAGAAAGATTAAATCGATGATATTCCCGCATTATGAACGAAGTATAAGTTATTAATTTTTATAAATGAACCCGTCCATTTTTTTTTTTCAATTCATTTAAATATTTGAATATAAGAATCGTACATACCTAAACTTGGTACATGCCGCAATGGATCTTTCAACACCATTTTAAGTCGATGAGATCTAGGTTTCGATCCGAAATACATAGCTGCCCAAAGAAAATTCCAGTCCACTCTAGTTCGATGATTTAGAATTACGATCGAATTCTCCGTTGAAATAATTTTGTCGCCACTTATATGAACTTCAGTTCCATAAACGATAGCCATAAGTGCCTATTAAGAAGTGAACGTAAATTTATTCCGCGTACACAAATAACTAATCACGTCACACGTAATATCCTATCGATAATGTTCTTCACTGTGACGTTATACTTTTAAACTGCTATCCGTTTATATATTAATACATAAATTATCGCATTATTCATGAGCTGTAGAGCATTATGGAAAATATAAATGCGCAAACTGACGTTTCTGCTGTGAATATTACAGATTTGGTTATCAGGTGACGTAATTACATGTCACGATAACAGTGCTAACAAAACCGATTTTTTATCGTGTTAAATGGTAACAGCTGTGGGAGAAGTGCTTACCACTATGGGCGTGCCAGAGCATTTAATATCTCTGGTAAATAATCTATATACTTTTACAGAAGCTGCGGAAACATTTTACCCTCAAAAAATAGTAAGGCAAGGATGCATGCAATCCCCGATGCTTTTCAATGTATATGGAGAATTCATCATGAGTAATGCCCTAAATGGTTTCACGCGAGGAATCAAAATAGGTGGTGAATATGTAACCAACCTTGAACACGTTGACGATGTAACAGTTACAACCGAATCGGAGGAAGAAATTAACGATTTATGGATTAAAGGCATAAGTAGGTCTATCAATCAACAAGAGTAAAAGATCCTTGTAATAAACAAAAATAAAAGACCAAAAAATCTACAGACACTACCGAGTTTAAAAGTTAGAACGGAATTTATATACTTCGGATCAGTGATTATTGATGATGGCGGATGCGAAAAAGAAATAAAACGTAGAATCATATTAGCAAAATCAATGATGGCTCGAATACTTCAGATCTGGAAATAATACAAGAATAAAATCCAGACTAGTGAACATTCTTATATTCTCCTTATTCCTATATATGGAGCAGAGAAGTGGACCTTACGATAAGCAGATAAACGAAAAATCAATGCGTTCGAAATGTGGACGGCGGAAAATGCTAAATGAATGGCAAAACGAACAAATAGTTCGATTATAGATCAATATTTAAGTCTCCGATATCTTGCCTTAACATTATTGCAAACTATTCGAATCCTACCTGAACGAAAGTACTTTCTAATAAAGTATGACGACGAAGTATCCGAAATATATCCTGCTAACGCTGGAGTGCTTCAGGGTTTATACAGCTGGTTTACCGAAATCGGAAAATGCACTAATTTGCTACATTTGCTGACGATACGGCCGTCTTATGTTCAAGCAGTTGTCATAATGAAGCGAATGAAATATTGCAGACAAGCGTAAATCTCATCACGTCTTGGTGTGAGAAATGGAAAATCAAAGTTAATGAAACAAAATCAAGTTACATTTTTACAAAAGATATTATTATGAACAGCAATATTGTACCGATTAAGAACGAAGTGAAATACCTTGGATTATATCGTGACGTAAGCATATTACAACTAAAAGAACATAACTTAATATAAAAGCAAGGCGAAACGAGAAATATCGTTTTAAATATAGACGTTAGTTTTAAAAGAATTTGTTTAGGAATAGTAAGGTAAAATCGTAATTTCTTGTAAAACTTTTATGGATGATAGACTATGTCAAATATATAAAATTAAAGTCGGTATTCAACATTGATAATTATAGTGAATAAGAATTATTGTGATTTTTAAAATAAAACAAAAAAATAACGAATTTCGTAAATCGGTTAAGTTGGTATTTTTTTTTTAAATTAAATATGACGCAGGTTTATAGTTCTTTCGTTCTTTAATTAATTCGGTTTTCTTCGCTACATGCTAACAATGTTACTGGCGATAATAAAAACGGCAACGTCGCTGATAATTTAATAATAATAATAATAACGGCAGTAATAATAAGAATAACGGTTATGCAAAGTAATGAGTATTTACGAAATTATGCACGTTTTTAATTTATGTTGTTGTTGTTTTTTTTAATTTTGAATATAAATTCCGCGGTAAAAAAACGAATAAAAGATATTACACCTACCACGGCGTACATTTCCCATAAAGAGAACATGACGGATATAACCGGTACGAAGTAATTCGGAAAAACAATAGTGAGCGGTAATAACGGACAGGCGACAAACAAGAATCCGGCCCAAATGCTGAAGTACCAAAAGAAGCAGTACGCGAATCCTTTCAGATAATTGAACTTCATGTTAACTTTTAAATTACAATTTTTCGCTATTTCCTATTTTCGGTATTTAAAAACAATTACAAAACTGAATAATTGCGAATTAAGGAATACGGCGGAATTTACGGCTATATTTACACGCGGAGGAAAACATTAATGTATTCGCGAAGCTTTACAAAATTAATGACGTATATATATATATATATATATATATATATATATTATATATATATATATATATATATATATGTTATCGTTGAAATTATTATTTCGAGGCCGCTTTGAAGTGGTAAACTTTCAACGGCTTCTCGGTTAAAATTACATTAAGTATTATTTTTTAAATTTTCGTTTTAACTATTTCTAATAAGTAAAGGGGGGTTACAAGGTAGTTAAGTTGGAAAGCAGTTAGATTTGTGTTATTATACCTCGATCGAATTTTTAAAACGAGATTTCTATTTCTTTTTTTTTCAAATTTGGATTTTCCTTTTAAAAATAACGGAACTATCCGTTTACGTTCGATTATGCACAAAGCTATTCCATCTACAACAACAAAAAAAGGTACATTAAAATCACTAAATTGTTTCATATATATAAAAAGAGATCACAAATCTATATTTTTAAAAATGTATAAAAATATGTATAATTTATGAAAATATAAAAGAAAAAAAGTATAAAAAAAAAATTTAAACGTTCTCCATTACGGAAAATAGCGAGAAAAAGTAGTTGTTTATAATATCATCCGATGCAGTGAATGTGGTATACAACGTAATCAGAAAATCGGCAATATTTATACGTAAACAATTACACTAAATACCCTTAAATAATAATAAAAACTTTCTAACATAAAAATTGATTCAGTTCATACTTCTTAAAACTCTGATTTGCTGATTGCGTTGTTTACTACATTCAGATGATTTTAATGAAATAACTGTTTTTTCACTTGATGTTTTTTTGTAATATTGTACATCTAAATTAATTTTTTTTTCATATTTTACTTTTTGTTTTCCCTCTATATTTTTTATAAATTGTATATATTTTATTTTTATGTACACTCGATAATGGTTAAAGAGTCGAAAAGCTTTGTGATCGTTTTATATATAAAAATTCGGTGATTTTAAGTACATTTTGTTGTTTATTTTTTAAAAATCACTATATTTCACGCTGTTCGAATTATTCCACCGACATTAAAATAGTTTTTGTATATACATATATATTAATCCTACTTTCAATATTACGTCTAATTCATAAATTAACACATATCCAACTAAAAACACGATGAAAGTTTAGGCTTATATATATATATATGTGTGTGTGTGTGTATATATATATACGCGTAATAACTTTAAAAAAACTCTGTAAGGGAATTTAGTTGAAACGTCTTTAAATTTCACTTCTGCCCTGCGTTCCGAGGCACAAATAGTTGGTTTTTTTTGTAACAAATATTTAAAAAAAAAATTGTCACCGTCTTGATTTTAGTGTCGTTTGTGCAACTGTTCTCTTGTTTTCGTTATTCCATTCAATTTGTATATTCCATGCGTATATTTTCCCATGATTTTATTTCCCCGTGCGTCGCAAGTTTTAAAAGGAAAAGATCTTCCTCTCATATAGTACTTCCTTTTCGTTTCTTCAATCACATTTATTCGATTTGGTTCGTTAACTTCGCATTTCCTTACTAATTCCCTCCATTCGATACCATTTTCCCGTGACGACATTCGGTGCGCATTCTTCTGTAACGGCATATCTCGAAAGCCGTGGTTTTTCGTTGCGTATAACTAGCGCCTTGAATGTCTATTTTGTACGCAACAACAATATAGAATATGCTTGTCGCGAATGTTTGTAAGTTATTCTGTAGCAGGTAACTAGAGTTTAAAAACAAAAATGTTTCACGCCCCGTTACTAAAATGGTAAAGTTAATTTCTTCTCGTCACTTAGATCCTCTTCACGTACACATCTTATTCGCCATTTTTCTATTTCGTTGCTTCATTATACCAATTATACCAGGGACCATAAATGAACAGATAGCTATTTTTAACATAATTCGAGTTTACTACGTCGTACTAATTTTATTCTATGCGACGGTATAAATAAAAAGTAAACACAGACTTTAAACACACTCACGTATATAAAAGAAACACTTGTCCTCGAGATAGCGCTGCGACAGAATTACAAATTGTCCACAGGGCGATATATTTCGTTTTATCTTTATTATGTACAGAAATAAGCCCACGAATTGTTTTTAATTTAAAAGTTTTAAATCAAAAATTACGTATATATCTTAATAATTTACGTTTAAAATAATCAGAAGAAGAAGAAAAAAATTATCATTTATTTAAATTGTAAAAATAAAATACAACACATTGTATATTACGTACATAGAATTGCCCTTAGTTAGGTAATATAATAGTAATAACAAAGTGCAATCTATAAAAGCTACGATGATATAATACAGGAAAATTTGAAAAAAAAACTACATATTTTATTTTTCTATATTATATATATATATATATATATATATATATATATATATATATATATATATATATATATATATATATATATTCCAATAGCACCAAGTACCACTTTGCAATCTTCGCGATATTGTGTTATTAATATATATATAATATCTCGTTACGTGTACAAAAATTATTAACTAGCTCTGAACGTTTACTTACGATCTAGGACGTTGAATAGTAAATTACACGATTTAGGAGTACTTTTTCGGTATCGTCTTGATCTATTTGAAGTAACAGGTGAATCGAAAAATTCATGTAAAATTCAAAATTGCACTTGTCTAAATGAAAACGAAATATGAAAGAGAACTGAGGTAATCCTCGTTGGAAGATATTTATATTTTTTATCGCAATATTCTAAAAATTCGTGACGAATAAACGCGAACACCGATTAGGGTAACGAAAAACCTGAAAAGATGAGAATCATATTATTTGAAAGAAGGACGACCGTGACATACGTATGACCTTCTTTTACTTTCTACGGTACAATCGAAATGGAACTCCAAGTAGTGTGAACCATTTAGTGCGGTAGTCTCGACGGAACGCTTTTTCGGTTTTAGAAAAGTGGATAGGACAAGCTGCGCGAACGTAGTAGCGCGTCGCGCGAAATATCTTCAGAACTCAAGGATAACTGGTGTACAGTCAAATTACTAACTAGAACCACGTTTACTTCGAATAAATACTATTATTATTATTGTTATTATTATTAATATTTATAACGTAAGTAAATAACCAAAGTAAAGAAAATGTTTACGTATTATAATGTTTACTAAAAGTTACATAAATATTACATCGTATCCATCCTGCATATAATATAAACACATCTTCACAAACAGCGAAGAAATGCAATTTACACCTTCGTTATATAAAATACAAATATGTGAAAAATGAGTTACTTATATCCTTTCTTTCTGTCTAACTGTGACTGTGTGTGTTCTCTTCTGAATAAAAATATACACATACATGCATATAATATTTTATTTTATTTAATATATTCCCCCTCCCCAAAAAAATAAAACAAGAATGTAATAACCTGCAAATTTCAGCTTATCAGTAGCTATTATATATATATATATATATATATATATATATATAAACTGGCCATCGTTAAACGCGAGATATCCGGTTTTACTTTAATTGGAATATCAGAAACTCACTGGAAAGGAAGAGGATGTTTCATAAGCAATAATAATGTAATATACCATTCTTGTCATGAAACTCAACATAGGAATGGAGTAGCCATCATAATAAATAGGAATATACGCGACAAAGTGATTGGATACGAAATGGTGAAATAGCCATTAAGATAAAAGCAAAACCTGTAAATATGAACATTATACAAATATATGCGCTAACTAGTGACTCAGATAAAAAAACCATAAACAAATTTTATGCTATACTTGAAAAAACGATGCGAAAATTACCATCCCGAGAAATGACAATTGTGATTGGCGATTTTAATGCAAAAATCGGAGTAACAATTCACGAACCTGAAGAACTACGTCATGTTGTGGGCAAATTTGGACTCGGTGTCAGAAATGAGCGAGGTGATCAGCTGATTAATTTCTGCGCAAGCTCAAAAATGTTTATATGCAACTCGGGTTTCAAGCAACATCCCAGACGACTTTATACGTGGAAATCTCCAGGGGATAGATATAGAAATCAAATTGACTATACCTTGGTAAATGAAAGGTGGAAATCATCAATAAAGGATACAAAAACATATCCAGGAAAAGATTGTGGCAGTGATCATCAAATGTTAGTCGCAAAAATAAAAATAAAACTACAGAAGTATAAAATGAAGAACAACATTCGTAACATATGGTATTTAAAAGACAATATTATATATAAAACCACAGCAATAATCGAGCTTAAAAACGTTGTACAATCGACAGATCCGCTCGAGAAAGCCAATACAACCTAGCAATACATCAAAAAAGTATTAGAAGACGCTAGTAAAAAGGCTAATATTATACCGTACAACAAAAGAAAACCTTGGATTACAGAAGACACATGAATGGAGATAAACACGCGCAAAGAAATTAAAAAGAAAGGTTTAGATAATGAAATAACAACACAAAGATACCGGGACATAAGTAGAATAATTAAACAAAAATGTAGACGTGATAAAAACAGCTTTCTAAACAAGATATGTAAGGATATAGAAGAAAACAAAAATAAAAATGAAGTAAAAGATATGTTCCAAAAATTAAGCAAATAACGAGACGATCGCAACACTTGGGTATTAAAAATGAAAACGGAATAACGTTGACTAATGAAACTGAAATACTGACAAGGTGGAAAGAATATTGCAAGAATTTAATGGAAGAGATAGGTGAACAAAAAAGGTGCATAACATTCAATAACGTTTTTGAAAAGGAACCACCCTTATTAAAAGATGAAGTACGCTCAGCCGTACAGAAACTAAAGTCTTTTAAAGCAGCGGGAGAAAATCGCATTGTATCGGAGATGTTCAAATATTTAGAGGAGGTATCAATAAGTGTCTGGACCATGTAGTAATTTACTGTAATCTTAGAATTTATTTATTAATTTTTCTTTTGTTAATATATTGTATCATAAATGAAATTCATTTAAAATTTATATATCAAACTGTTTGACAGCTATTTTACTTATGATACAATTATTCTTTTTTTTTTAGCATTAAAGATCAACGATCTTTTTTTAATATAATAATCACGAGGTAAGATTCGTGCTACGGTATATAATGTTGTATTAGAAACAGTAATATATGAAGAAGTTAAATAAATTAAAAATTTACGACAGTTACAGATTACATTGTATATTTGTCGTTTATTTAAATGTCTGAATTAGACATCAGTGCGTATAGTGACTGTACTAAACCTTTATACAGAATTACTTTAGACTTATAGTTTAGTCCTCGTAATTTACCTTCAAGTGTTTTAAAAATATAGTAATATTTATTGACTTTATTATTTATATATTGTATATGTCTGATATATTTTAATGTATTATTTATAATGAAGCTTAAATATTTTATGAGACCTAAATACATGATTATCAATTTTAATGTTATCATATATTACTCGATTAAAGTTTTTATCTCGACCAGATACTATCATAATCTGAGATTTGATAATTTCAAATTTGAGATATAAAGTATTTATTACAGTTTTAAGCTTATTCATAATTTTATTATTATTATTATTATAGTCTGGCTGTATATACCATCTGGCCATCGAAAGAATAAAAATAAATAATAAATAAATATAACGAATGAATTAGATTAAACTAAAAGAGGAGAAAAAACTATAAAATATTAATATAGCAAGAGAGGATAATCATAAAAAAAAAGGAAACATATAAGAAGAGGGAAAGGAAAATTACTCCCAAAACAAAAACCAAAATTAATAACTTCATTACTATTAGAAATGTGGGACGACAATATAGATTTGTTACATAAATTGAACAAACGTAAGCATGCATGAGTGTTGTTAAATCTGGAATGTATATTAGAATATAAAATGTTCCACAAGACCGGTCCAAGAACTGAACCTTGTGGGAATCCAAAAATATTACTAACATCTATAATATCCTTTTGATATTTCTAAATAACTCTCCTGTTTGATAAATAGTTAAATAGTTATATATTAAACTTATTACCTTAAAGCTAAACCCATTTGTGATTATTGTTAAAAGCTCCTTCTGTATCAAATGAGATAACAGTAAATTTCTTATTACGTTCTTTATTTTGTGAGAGATTATCTTCTGTAAAATAATACTTTCTAAAACCGTATTGATATATAATTAATTTCACTATTTAAAAATTTTAAAATAATTTTTTCATATACTTAACGAATTTAATAAGCATATTGGTCTGTAACCATTTATTTTACTGATATCTTTATTTAGTTTATTTAACATAATTATGCTAGGACTTCTCCACATCATATAAAGTTGTAAAAGTTTATTGTTAATAATAAACTCGGAAAGTAAAAATATATAATTTTAATTACTTTATTAGTTAAACCTGCAGCAATACAACGTCAACTGGATAAAGTCAACTACATGTCAAAACTCAAACAGGAGAAACGAAGTAGTCCTGTGCCGTGTATACTCAGGCCACACACTGCTTACTCACACGCACTTATTTACTAATAGTGACCAACCGAAATGTACCGCATGCAATATTCCTTTAACTATTCCTCACTTGCTTATTACCTGTCCCTTATATTCCTCCGAACGTACAATTGCAAACCTTCCAAACTCTCTCCCAAATATTTTACACTCCTACATCCGAATCTAGACTCCTTGCCTCCAGAATCTACCCGTTAATATAAATTCCTCCCGTGCCTCTGGCCTTAGTAGCAGTACACGGCACGGTTATCAACGAAAAAAGAAGAAGAAGTTACACTACAAGAAGATAGTGCTTTTTTATTATTCAGGTTTTGTATTATTTGCTTAAGTTCAATATATGACGCTTCCAATTTTAAATGTTTATTTTTATCTGTGATATTATTAAGCGAAATAGAAACACTTTCTTTGAAGTTAAAATATGAGTACATTAATAGACTCATTTTATTTTTATTGCTAGTAATACAAGAATAAGAGTCATTATCGGCTTTAATGTTTAAATCAGGAAATTTGAATGTTTCAACGTTCGTTAATATTTTCTAAGGTTTACCCCCAGGCCCTGGACGAACATTGAAGAGTTCTCCAGGCTTGTTGCTTAAAATATCTCATTTTGGTCTTATACATTTTTAATGTTTTTGTTTAACAATCGTATTTTTAAAAAAATAATTGTATGCATAAAGGTGCAAAGGACCGTTAATAACTCAAAAAATAAAATAAATAAAATGTATAGTGCAGATGATTGATAATAGGAAAATTATATTTAATCTACATATATATCGTTTATATATTCATAAAGATATAAATCAGTATTTCAAACCTGGGTGTAGGAAGTCCTTTGCAGAGTGTACTTATATTTAAGGGCAACAATCACGATGACAAAACGTAGCCCCAACACCGTGCAATATATCATATGTACACACTTAAAACTTAAGATTATTATAATTTAGTTTATATTAAAAGTAGGAAAAACGTATCTTTACTGTGCCGCTATATTCCTAGATATGGCACAAGCATTCGACCGAGTATGGCATAAAGGTTTGTTGCACAAATTAAGCACAATGTTGCCAGAAAACTTCTGTCAACTGCTGAAGTCGTACATAGAAAATAGGTGCTTCAGAGTAAAATATGAAGAAGCGAATTCAAATTTTCAATTGATACGTGCTGGTGTACCACAAGGAAGTGTTCTTAGTCCTATGTTGTACACACTATATACAGCGGACATTCCGACCACAGATGGGATTTTTACTGCTACTTATGCAGATGATACTGTCATCATGGTAACCAGAGACACCCAAATAGAGGCAATAGATGTACTTCAAAGACACCTTGACAAGATAGTTAGGTGGATGCAAGATTGGAAAATCAAGTTAAGCGAACAAAAATCCATCCATGTTGTATTCACGCTTCGACCTATCGACGTGAATCATAATATATACATAAATAATGTTCAAGTACCTCTTGCTAGTTCAGCAAGGTATTTGGGCATTCATCTTGATTCACGATTAACATGGAAAACACATGTTAAGCAAAAGAAACACCAGTTACAGCTCAAAATGAATCATATGCACTGGTTAATTGGTAGAAAGTCACCTCTAAACTTGTACAGCAAGAGGTTACTTTATCAAACTATTCTACGACCCATCTGGACATATGGAGTTCAAGTATGGGGCTGTGCTTCTGCTTCCAACAGAGCCATCATTCAGCGTCAACAGAATAAAATTCTTCGGACGCTGGTTAACGCACGATGGTTCCAGCGGAACGCTAATATTCATTGTGATCTGAAGATTCAACAGGTTGATGACGTCGTTCACAACTTTGCAGTCAAACATGAACAGAGACTACATGGTCACACAAATAAAGAAGCTATTCGATTACTGGATATTTCAAATGATGTGAGACGCCTTAAGCGAACATATCCAGTAGACCTAGTTCATAGATAAATAATAATTATAGTTTTACTGAACACGATTTTCATAATTAATATTTAGTTAGTATTAGTGGTAACTGATCACTGGATCAGCATACACAACATGTTAAACGATTAAAGTCACCAATTATTTAACCTATAGGTTAAGATTGTAGTTGTGTAACTGCCTTCCTAAAAGGCAGTATATTAAAAAAAATGAATTAACTATTACAACACATGCCGGTGAGTTATTATTATATTGTTAATACTATTAGTATTATCGCTATTGAACTATTGATAAAAACACATTATTATTACTATTATTATTAAAATAAAAACATACATGTATGCACTCCTGCACATATTTATATTCATATACATATATATATATATATAGTTACACATATAGCAATAGATATTGGAATAACATTTGTATTATGCTGATATTAACTGAAGAGGATTGATCACTTGATCACTTATTTTAGAACCAATTTTTTCTGCATTAAGTGAAAGTACTGAAGCCAATGTGAATAATTTTTTTTATTTATGATAAGTGGGGAATTTATATCTATTTTAAATTTATCTCTATATTCTTTAAAGTAACAGCACTGATATATAGTATGGTGAATTGTACCAGGAGTATTTTTCTTGCAGTACTGACAGTTTGCTGTGTTAGTTAATTTGAATCTATTCAGATATTCACTGAAGTTACCATGCCCAGTTAAAATTTGTGAATTAAAAAAGGTTATATGCATATTTTTATAACTGATCTTACTCAGGATATCAAGAAAAAATAAATGGGTGATTCTTCCAGTGTTGTCTAAATCTCAGTGCGATTGTCAAATATTGTATATTTTGTTTCTAATAATTTTTTTAAACTACTTTGATGGACAAACAAGATTCAATATCAGAAATACTACATTTATCCAGGTAGGTTAATTAACTTAACTTTGTTTAAGTTATCATTGATTCTGAATTCAGAAATAATGACCCTGTCAGTTAGAAATAGGTCAAGGGGTAGAATATTGGCTAGCACACAGGCAGCAAATGATGGAGCAGTGGAGCAGTCTTGTATAATTAGGATATGCGTAGTATAAACTTTCTTTGTTGTTTATTAACTCTTTTTAAAATTTTATTATTTATATAAGTGGAACATCCATACCCATAAGTGGCTTGGATAAGACCCTTATATAGTATCATCTTTTCTTTAAACCGAAGCCCATAATTATTAGGAATAATTCTAGTTTGCCATATAATTTGATTCATTTTGTATTTACCTCTTCAAGATGGGCAAGGAAGGTAAGTTTATAATCAATAGTTAACCCGAGATATTTAAGTTTAGTAGTTGTTTGTATTGCTTGACCAGAAATAATTATAAGTAGTTTGATATTTTCAAGAGGGCTTTGGTTCCAAAATAGGATAAGCTTGCACTTTTTAGCAGAGAAAGACAGGTCTAGTTCAGCAATGTTCTCAAGTTTTTAAAATATTATTTCAATCTTATTTGGATTAGTATATTTAGTAATTTTAAAAGACATGCACAGATCATTAGCATATGAAATCAAGTGTGTGTGGATATTTAGTGAATTAGAGGTCTTCCATGGCATGGTCTACCTTTGAATATAATACATTCAACAGAGTGGGCGCAAGCACGGAGCCTTGTGGGACTCCATAGCTTCTTTCTTTAAAGCTGCATGATTTATTAATCTCTAAGTGAGAAAACCTGTTTTTAAAGTAGTTAATGATAATGTTTATGAGGAATGGGTTAACAGACTGGTTTTGGAGAATTTTAATAATAATTATCAAAGGCACCTTTTATGTCAAAAGAAATTACAAGTATGGATGATTTACTATCAAGGTTGATTTTAATAAAAGAAATGGTATGCAGCACCCTCCGCAGAGTGTGCTCTTCTAAATCTAAACTGATTAGGGTGTAGAATGTTTTTTTTTATCTATTTCATCTATAAGGTGATGGTTGATAACTTTTTCATAAATTTTTCCGCAATTATTAAGTAGAGAAGTCGATCTGAAGGAAGTTATTTCAGTTAAGCACTTCCCTGATTTTGGAATTAACCCTAAAATCCTCTGACATGCTAAAGCTTTTAAAATATTGTTAATATGCAACTTTTACGGTGTTATACAGATTTACATTTGCAAGAAAATTTCTAACTGCAATCCTGTGTATTTAATTAACGATCGGTTTTAAATGTAATCTACTTTTAACTACGCGTTTAAATGCAATCGTATGCTTTTAACTATATGTTTTCTCATTACGATACGCATATATATATTTTTATGATATACGTATATGTAAAATTACTTTTTTTTTTTAAATATTTGTATACTATTAAATAAATAATGTTGCATATATGTAATTATTAGATTAATATAATTACATAATTTTAGTTTTCAATTATTGTATGAAAGTATTTAATTAAAGTAGTTTTAAAAAAATCATGCATTGTAGAGTTGAAGACTACATCAGCAGTTTTCCAACACTGGCTTATTAACCAAGATAGTTGAATCATTAAGGATAATAGAGAAGAGTCTGTGTGGCTTATTAACCAAGATAGTTGAATCATTAAGGATAATAGAGAAGAGTCTGTGCCCTGTGAGATCAACATGCTCTATCTTAAAGCTAACCCTATTTATAATTCTGTGAGAAACAACTAAGTAATCAATTATATTACTTCCATTGTTATTTTGAAGAGTAGGACTGTTTCCATTCATGATTGCTAAGTCATTGTTAAGCACTAAATCATAAAGTGCTGTGGAGTTGCTATTGGATTTGATTTGATTTTTTAATGAAGGGATACTAATGTTAAAGTCGTCAATTAAAATGATATTTAAATGGCGATTATTTGTAATTATAATATCTAATTTTTGCACATAGGCCTGTCTGTCTTGGTTTGGGGAGAGATAACAGCCTATAAGCAGGTAATTGCTAAATATATTCTCCCATTTTTAATATTACGTTATATGTTAATTTATTTATAAGATTTTTATGTTTAATATTATTAACCCTTCGAACCAGAAGTTTAAAATAATCTAAATTTTTTTTCTACCAGATTTATTTGTTACTTTGGAGCTATTAGTAAGTTGTTCCGTAATATTATTTGCCTAAGATTCAGTATTTGCAAGAATAAATTTTGTTTTAAAATTTAACATTAAATCACCATTTAAATTAGTGATAAATTTATCTATGTCTAAGGTAAGAATATAATCATTATTATTGATATTAGTATCGAAAATATCAATGCTTATATTCTTATGGTCACTTAAAAGAAACTCTTTAACCTGGTAACTTGTACTTAAATTTATTATTTATTAACACATAATCTATCAGACTTTGTCCATTGTGATTTTGAAAAGTATAAGCCCAATATAATTTTTAATTAACAAGTTCCCTGAATACACAATGGTGCTCCTAGTATACATCTCAGAGCTTTTGATTGAAACCGCTGTATAGCCATCAGATTTGTGTTTGATGTGCAAGCCCATAGCTCTATCCCATATGTCCAAACTGGTTTCAATCTCATTGACTTTGATGCGCCACTTGTTAAACCATTCTTGAATCTGGTTTAAGTAGGTTTGTAATTTTTGTGAGGCTGCTTTAGGATCTGTATCGATAGCTAAGATGGTTGAGTCATCTGCAAACGTAGCGGTTAAGTTCTGTTCTGTGACTGGTAGGTCCGCTGTGTATATATATATATATATATATATATATATATATATATATATATATATATATATATATATATATTATATATAATTGGATCAAATACCGATTCCTGTGGTACTCCTGCTTTTATTTCATATAGTGCTGTGACTGCTTCCTGGTGGTTAACCCTGAAATATCTCTGCGAGAGGTATGATGTAATTAGATGAAAGTATGTATCTATGAGTAATAAATTAATTTTGTAAAGCAGACCTTGGTGCCAAACCTTGTCGAATGCTTGTTGTATATCTAAAAATGCTCCAGTACATTTTTTTTTTGTTTCAATACTTTGGTATATGAACTTTGTTACTCTGTGCACTTGTTCTACTTGAAACCAAACTGGTGGTTTGGAATGATGTTATTTTGAACTATAACTTTCATTAGTTGTTTCAATAAAAGCTTTTCAAAAACTTTGGATAATATTGGAAAGGGACTAATGGGTCTGTATATTGTGACCCCATGAGCAGGTTTGTTAGGTTTTGGATTATATCCACCGCTTTCCACTGAGCTGGAACGTGTTTAAGTTTTAATATGCGGTCGAATAGTGTAAATGAAAACATACGCCTTGTTGCAACAGTTTACCTTTAATGTTATCGAAGCCAGGTGCTTTAACGTGGTTTACAAGGTTTTTAATTATATATTTGATATCAGATGGTTTAAAGAATGGAACAGGTGCACTCGGTTGAACTGGTTTTTTTAGGTAGTTTGTAATGTGTTTTTCAAACTCAGAATCATTGTTTGAATTTGGGCAAAAGACATTAGTTAGATGTTCAGCAAATACGACTGTCTTCTCAATATTTGTTCTTGCCCAAGATGCATCTGGCTTTTTAATTGGTGGACTAGGCCGTTGTGGTCTTTTGAAAGCTTTTGCTGACTTCCATAAGGAATATTGCGTGTCTGCATATGGTGTTAAACCTTATTGAGTTCTCTCTTGTGGGCTGGACATTTGCTGTTTTGCCACTGTTTTCTAAGTTTCCTTTTATTTAATATCATTTTTTTTTATAACAGATGGATAGTTATTTACGTTATTTACATATTTAGGAGGATGAATAAGCAGCTTCATGTACTATGACTGTAAAATATTCCAACGCATTATGTATTTCGTTACCGTTTTTGATGCTAATTTTTAAATTAATGTTAGCATTAATCCATCATCTAAAGCTCTCCTAGTCTGTTTTATTGTTATGAACCGGCAGATCATTTTACTTTGTGATGATTGTCGAGCTTATTGCAGTTATGACAGGTTAGTGGTCAAATGATAAGTCATAACTTGATGATACGCTGATGTAGTTATTTCCCATTTTATGTTGACACAATCCTTTGGCATTCCAGAGCATTATGTTTATAACGTTAATCATTTGGACAGTAGTTTTGGGATTAAAGTTGTTAGCACGTTTATTAGGTTGCTAGTCATTTCAGACTGTTTTTGTATGCGTTTCCATTCGCAGGAAGAATTGTAGGATGATCTCAACTATGCGGTCAGTTTCCTGCTAATTGCATTTAGCTTGATTGAATTAACAGCATTTGAATATGTGGAAAATTTATTTTGTTGATTTGTTCGTGAGTTTACAGGATTGGTGTTTAGTTGCGTACTAATCAAGTTTGGTGCAATTGTTGATGTTTTATTAGAAGTGTGATGTGAACTTTTATTTTTTCGGTTTTAGATTTCCTGGTAGACTGTACATTCACGGTAGGTAGCTGGATATGGTCCTCCACAGTGAACACATGTTGTCGAGCAGTTGCTTGTTTTTGTACATAAAGATGTGTCGTGTTCCTCGCCACACTTGATGCATGCAAAATTATTATTATTACAATAAATTTTGGCTAAGATGAAAGTGTAGTATCTGTTTCTTAATTGAATAATTTATTTTTACTTAATTAACCGATGATTAAAGTGGTGTAGTTAGTCGCCTAATACTTGTATTACATGTTTCTAGAGGCACCCGTGCTATCGAATTACTATACTATTATCATTATTCACATATATCTCGCTTCGGGGAGGTATACTCTAATCACCTTGAACAATGGATGAATTATTAGAAGATATGAAAGATTTTAATAAATGGAAAATAATAAGGGAAAGGAATGTGCAACAAATTTCAATATAATCGTCTACTCGAGGAATGAAGGTAAATTAATGGATTTACCTAGGAAACAACGGAAAACAATTAATAGAATTAGGACTGGAAAAGGATGATACGGATATCTAATGCAAAAATGGGGTATGACAATATCGGTTGTGTGCCAGTGCGGAAATCCAAGACCAACAATGCAGTATATATTAGAAGACTGTAGTGAATTAGCACGTGTAGGTTTAAAATTAGATGTTAACAAACTTCACGACGGAGCCATAGACTGGTTAACAAATTTAAAGTTAAGAGTTATTGGGGGAATTTTGTACAATTATATATAACCGACTCTTATGCGTTAAGAAGAAGAAGAAGAATTGAATAATTCCGTTTTAATACAAAAATTGTAAATGGCCGATTTTAACTAATCATTTTATAATATCCTGTTTAGTTACTATAAGACCGCAACACTCTCACCCTATAAAATAATCCTGGTAAACTACAATAATTTAAATTCTTTCCTAATTTAATATCCTATTCGTATGCTTTATAAGTAAACTTTCGAATGGAACTCGAGTTAGACGAATTAGGTTTTGGGAACGAAACGATATTTGGGAGGAGAAAGTCGGGAGAACATAAAATAAAAAAGTATCACTTATCTCGTTCGAGTAATGAGTCCAAGGTCAAAATGGAAGCTGAAACGGAAGCGTCGGATCGATAGTATTTTTGAATACAAACGCACATAGGTTAAAGTTTAACCCCATTGTTTTCAGCGTTATTTCATCCTTGTGCGTAATAATAATAATATACTATATAATGCTAATATTCTATCAGGAGCCATATCAAATTGCGTTACTTGCAAATTAAAACTAATATAATATTTACATATTAAATTCAATTTTTTTCACTTGTGTAATAAGTTTTTTTTTGCAAAGCTAGAGTTCTAATATGGAACAAGTATTTAAGCTACATCAATTTGACATCCATCCAAACAAGTTACATGACAGAGTAAGTCAAACTGAAGATATCACTTCCTATAAAATCATGTTTTCATTTGATATAAATATTTTATTAAATACTTTAATCGAATGACTTGATAACGTGTATGATGTTAAAGCACTCGTCAAAAGTGGATTTTTTCTACATACATCTTTATTTATTTCAATAATCTAAATTACTATCATTCATCGTGGGAACTAGCACAAATGATTTCCAAACCAACAAAATCCACTAGTGAAATGCCCTCCTACCAACCGATAACCTGATTATCTTATTAACAGCATAATCAAAAGTTTTTTAAAAATTACTTATTTCCAAACTTAGTTCTAAACAACTCAACATTGATTATCAGTTTAGCTTCAGATTGAAACATGTTATGATAGAACAGTTCATCAGGTACAAAAACATAACATTGATTGTTTAAAAAAAAGAACACTTTTTTTTTTTTTAAATCCTCTGCTTATCAGGTACTGACAATTTTATGTCATCAACGCACTTGACTTCTTGAGAATATGCCCACAAGGTCTCAATTTATTTTGAAATGGATATAGGCTATATCCAATCCATCATCGTTCTTCTTTTCAATCTTTTGACCTTTGTTGGTTTCTTCAACAAACTATCTGCTAGTGGGTTTGTGTGGTACTGTAGTCTCCATATATGTTTTTTGGATCGCTTCTTGAATTACCTCGTCTATGTACTTTATATTTAGATCTACATGTAGCGTACGGTTTGAGACGTACCACGGTGCTTCTACAATAGCACGTAATACCCTGTTTTGATACGTCTGAATTTTGTTTACTTTGCTTTTGGACGCACAGCCCCACAGCTCCACTGCGCATAGCCATACAGGTTTTAATACTACGTTGTACAGTAGTAATTTGTTTAAAGTATGAAGTTGTGAATGTGGACCAAGCAACCAGTATAGCTGTTTAGTTTTTATGTTCAACTCCGTTTTCTTCGCTCTAATATGCTGAGCCCATGTTAAAGTTTGGTCTAGGTGAACTCCTAGATATTTTACCGCTCGACTTTGTTCAATTTTCCTACCTTTGATAAAGATTTTATATCTGTTGCGAACAATTCTCCTTTTAGTAAATATAATGTGGGTACTCTTGGACTCGTTTATTGTCAATTTCCATTTGCTCGATCAATTTTCAATTTCATTGACTGCACTTTGCAATATATTATTTGATGTTTGCGGAAGCTTATGTGAGACCATTATTGCCGTGTCATCAGCAAATGTTGCTACACTCGCATTCTTTGGTACCGGTATGTCATAAGTGAATATCGAGTACAACAAGGGACCAAGCGCGCTTCCTTGGGGTACGCCTGATTTAATTTTTTGAATTTGAGATTGTTCATTATTTACTTTCGTCTAGATAGGATTTTATAATATTATAATATTGTACTGGCAGGACCCTTTTACATTTGTATAGTAGACCAGTGTGCCAGACTTTATCGAACGCTTGTTGAATATCTAGGAAGGCCGCTGAGCAGACCTCCTCCTCCTCAAAAGCTGTTTCGATTTGATTAATGAGCCTGTGTACTTGCTGGACTGTTGAGTGGCCAGTTCTAAATCCAAATTGGTGGTTGGGGATTATTTTGTTTTCATCAATGAATTTTTGAATTTTTTTCTTTAAGAGTTTTTCAAATAGTTTAGCCAAAATTGATAAGAGTGATATAGGCCGATAGGACGACAGTTTTTCAGGGGGCTTTCCTGGTTTTTGTATCATAATCACATTTGCGAACTTCCATAATAACGGAACGTATTGTATTCGCATAATTGCATTGACGATATAAGTTAGATTCATTAATGCTTTTTGCGGAAGTTCTTTCAGAATTTGACCCGTTATGAGATCATATCCTGGTGCTTTATTTTTATTCAACTTCATTATTTCCTCTTTTATTTCCTTCGGTGAAAACATCTTTATTTTAGTATCAGATTTACTTGGTTCCTGTTTTAAATAATTTTGGATATCATCCTCAATGGCAGATTTAGTTCTTTCTGTTTGAAAAGTGTTGGACAGATGTACTCCAAACAACTCTGCTTTGGTAGCATCATCTGTAACCCAATCTCCATTTTCAATTTTTAGTGGGTTATTTCTAGATTCTGGCTTGTTACAGTAGCGAACTGCTTTCCATAATGAATAATTACTTTCCTTTGATGTTGTTAAATTAGAAACAAATTCATTGAAGGATGTGTTCTTGAATTTTTGTACAACACTGTCAACTTTTTTTTAAGGTAAAAGTGAGGTACATGACATGAGGGCCACTCTTTATTTAAAACGTTTACTTTCATGTCCAAGTGGCAGGTATTTATGGTGATTAAAAACCTGAATTTCATATTGTTAATCTGGACATACTGCTTAGTGTAAAGTTTTAAGATCACTGGTCAATGAACCACGGTAAGTTCTTAATGATAATACCAATCATGACTCGAATGTATCCTATTTAAATATTGTGATTCAGAAATGCAGCATATATTACTTAGAGGCTAGAAATATATAATAATCCACTGGAAGAGATTAACTAAGTCAACTTAACCACTTCATTTTCTCTTCAGGATGAATGCAGTTTGGAGAGTCATCAATATGCATGACGGTCTCACACATGACAATATTTTCATCAAAATCGCAAGCCTCATTACATTTATAATACAATATATATATTATTATATTATCATTATTTTATCATTATTGTCAACATAGACATTATTCAAATTATTATTATGATTATGTTTTATATATATATATATATATATATATCTTAATTACATAATAATTTTTACTATCATTACAAAGATCTCCATTAATCAGTATAATTATTATCACTGTAACTAACATTACTATAATTGTTATCACAAATTCATGGATTTTCATTTTTTTGTTAATTATTCGATATGTACCATATTAACTCGTGCGAAAAAATTATGAATAACGTTCCCGAGTAACAGATCGTGGTGTATATGCAGTTCATGCGGAAACACGTATGTGAATATTATGAGGGTTATAAAAAAATTGTATTGTTTTTGCTCATAGAACTAATAAAATTGGTTGAAATTAATAGTTAAAATTTATTGTTAAAATGAGGTAAAAAATATTACATATATAGGTATATACTTTTTCCAGTACCTATTTTATAAAAACTTTAATTTCGAATTAATAATTATACGAGTAGAATGTAATTTTAATTTCTCCGTGAATTGTCGTTTATTAAACCTTTTTTGTTCTCGAAACAAAATTAAAACATATATCATTTTAGCCTATATTCATATTGCATTCTAAGAATTGTGCGTACCCTTAATTTTAATGAACGAAATTCTAATTAAATTTACACGTACCTTTTGAAATATTTCATAAACATAATTTCACCAATAAAAAACGAATTATTAAATTCGGACTTTATTAATTAGCTCCAAATAATTTAAGAATTAACACGCGGCGTAAATGTATAAATTTTCGTTTATTAGATAAATTAAAATTAATTTTTTCAACTGAAAACTGCTGAACGATCGGTGGTACACACGCGACAAAGCCATTGCCATGTTTTAAATTTAAAAAATTAGTTAGTTAAAACGAATAATGGGGAAAAAACCCAGAAAATTAACAGAAACCGTCACGTTTAATAACTACTAGAGTCGACCGTAAAAGGTAATAAAATAGTCTGCTAAATCAATTATACTTATTAAAAAACTGTTAGGAACTCAAATATCGTTTTAAAAAAGTTGTAAAATTAGTTGTATAAAAGGAAAATGTAATTAATTAATGAAATAAATAAATAATATTGTTATGAATAGATTATTTAGTTAATAATATTCGATTATAATTATTATTTATTATTTTTATTAGAGCTTGATATTTAAATACAAAAATTAACCCTTCGGTCAGAATTTTCCACTATATGATACATGAAACTTTGTTTAAAGTTTAAAACTGAATAATATTGTTGAAGGGGTATTTTATTTTCATAATATAGGCATTGAAGTGACAGCCCGTGAATAAATTTACAGACGGTACATAATTAAATAAGGATAACTTGTAGAATTTCTTAGAAAGTTTCTGTTTAGAAACTAGTACCAAGGACTGGCCATATGGAGGCTAATACTAACAGTACCACACGAAATCCCCATCCATTTCACTACGCGATTGAAACATATGTATATGTGTTTGTACACTACATGTTTTTCAATTTATAGTTTTATTTTTTAAAAAAAGTTTATTCTGCCGGTTTACAAGTATGCAAATTTTTTCATTTTTTTTAATACAGCCCTTTAGGCTATTACTAAGATACAATCTTAGCCGCTTGGCTAATATCATATTTAACTTAATGATTAATTAGAACTTAACCACTAAGTACAAAATGAGTGTAGAGTACGTATCTCATTAACTACGCATCCATTATACATAAATTTACATATTACAAGACTTAATCTATGGGGTGGCGACGAACGAGTCGCCTAATTCCATGTTTAATGTCAAGCACTTGTCTTCGTGACTGCCCAACCGCTGCTTGTGTAATTTAGCGAACTGCTTAATGACATCATTAATCAACATCATATTGAGATCAGAATGAATGCCATCGTTACGTGAGTAATGATAAGCATCAACTATCGCGCGTAAGACGATGTTCTGATGGCGTTGTATTATATCCCGATTCGACTTGGCTGTACTGCCCCACAGAGCAAGGCCATAAGTCCAAATGGATTTTATAATTTGCTTGTTTAGCAGAAGCTTGCAGGAAACATCTAATTCCGATTTCCTGCCTATTAACCAATATAATTGACGTGTTTTATTCTTGATCTGCTGAGCCTTCATTTTAACATAAATTTTCCAGGTCAATCGTGAATCCAAATACATGCCTAGGTACTTTACTGAGTTAGCCTGTGGAATGACTTGCTTTCCTAAGTACAATTGGTACATATTATCAGCATGTCGTAATGTAAACAAGACATGGACAGACTTCTGTTAATTTAGTTTAATCTACCAATCTAGAGTCCATGCTGGTAGAGTACTCAACTTGTGAACCAGGCCTTCATGCTACACCTTATCAAATGCCTGGGAAATATCTAACAATACAGCAGACCAGAATTTCTCCTCCTCCAGTGCATTGTTAATGATTTCCACTACTCGATGTACTTGGTCGATTGTTGAGTGCTCCGTCTAAATCCAAATTGATGTAGAGGAAGCTTATCTTCAACTAGTATTAATAATTGTTTTAACAGGAGTTTAGAGATTGATGGTAATATAGAAATTGGTCTGTACGACCTGACCTCTTCAGATTTTTTGTCTGTGTTTTTTTAACATTATAATCTGTGCCACTTTAAAGCAATTTGGTATGTACTGAAGTCTTAAACATGCATGAAATATGTATGTAGGCAGTACTACTGCTCTTCGTGGTATTTCTTTTAGGACAACTGGTGAAATTTCATCTATTCCCGGAGATTTTTTTGGATTTATATTACGGTCAATTTCATTTGCTACCTTCATTGGAGTAAACGTCGTAATTGATTGATTAATTTGATAATTTGTTAAAAGGTTAAAATCAGATTGTATCTCATGAGTCTGGAACACCTGAGATAAATGGCGAGCAAACAGTTTAACTTTTTCAATATCCTGTCTTGCCCAATTGTCAGTTTCGTCTCGAATGGGAGGAATTCTGGCAAATGGTCGTTTAATCTTATGTGTAGCTTTCCACAATCAGTAATCCGTGTTTGAATAAGGACTAAGCTCCTGAAAGTATGTGGTAAATATTTTATATGTTACTTTTCTTTAATAAGCATCCTGAACTGGTTGTTAACCTTATTGAAAATGTTCTTATCATGTGGTGTACGTGTTGTGTGCCACCGGCGTCTTGTTTTCCGTCGTTGTGCAAACTTATCACGTATTTCTAATGGGTATGTGATTTTTGAAAACTATTATTTTTTGGTATATGAATTGCAGTTTTAGCTGCCTCACGTAAATCTAGCTGCTATTAATCTAATGTTAAGATCTATTTTCTGATCCAGCTCCTCCCAAAATTTGTCCCAATTTGTAGTAATATTTGTAAGTTTTTTCCTTTTCTTCTGGATTACTGTGGTGCTTGTGGTAAGTAACACTTGTATGATCTGATGACAAATCTATAAAATTTTTGACAGATCTATCAAATTTTGAGCTAATATCAAATTAGCAGCAATTCCCTTTACTATGTAGAAATCCAGAAGATTTGGCTTCTTACGACGATCTGTGGGCCAGTATGTTGGCTTACGTCCAGACGCTAAACTGTATTGGCTTAAAGCAACTCCTTACCTTTAATATGAGTAGGGCTATGATTTCTGATGTTAATAGGAGAAGACCGCATGCTTCATGTTTTGCATTAAAATCTCCTCCAATAATAAACCTGTGTCCAATGTTCTGTAACAACTGTGCATACTGTTGACGTTTTAATCCATGTTTAGGAGGAAAGTATACTGCAACTACTTTCAGGTATTGCATTGTTTTGTACAACTGCAACTGTTGTTGCCTGTACATATTCTTCATTAATTTTAGGTTCTACAAAATGCTGAATATTCTTTTTAATTATACAGCTGATCCACCACGCGCACCACCATCTGGATGAGGTGTGTGATAGATGGCATCCCTTGTATTTTTGGATAATTTCTAGTTGGGTAAAATGTGTCTCGGATATAAGTACTTTATCTATTTGATAATCTTTCAAAAAAATTCAAATTCCCAAAGTCGGTTCTTAAGGCCATTTGCATTCCATGTAACAATTCGTAAAGTGTCTGTCATTTTTGTTTTTTATTACGATGACTTATGTTGTTGCCAGCTTTTTCAAATTGTTAGATTGTGCATGCTGTTTCGGTGCAGCAACAATGATTTGTGTACTTCGTTGTACAGATGTCTACATTTGGTTTTACAACGGATTCAAATGACACACTTTGTTCAACTTTTCTTGTTATTTGTTTTTCTTGTTTATACGTTGTACTGCCTTTTTTTAGGCGCTTTAATAGCACGCTCAATAGCTCTGTAAGTTTCACATCCACGATAATTTGCAGTGTTTTTGCAATTGCAATTCGCGCATACAAATTTACCCGGATCTTTTAGGGAACAAACTGAAGAATCATGATTTAGCGCGCATTTCAAACACTTTACTGGGCGAAAACAGTCTTGTTTTGTATGATTCCATTTCTGGCACCTTTTGCATTGACGGATTTGTGAATTCCTATGTGGTTCCTCGATTTTAACTGAAGTATATGCTAAATGTGTAATTGCGTATATATTTTTATTATTATCTTTGGGCTGTAAATCTACATAAAATAATTGATGTTTTTGTTTTCGCCTACTAATAATTTTGTTATCGTGTGTTTTTACTGTTTTATTAATGTTTACAATGTTGACCACAATATGTCCAATATTATGCAATTCACTTTTTAATTCATCTATATCAGTAGTTGGATGAAGTCCCCGAATTACTTCCCGATCTGCGTATAATAAGATACTCCATGGGGTGGATGTTTCTTATTCTGTTCTAGTTCTCTATTTATTAATTTTATAAGATTTGTTTAATTCCGAAAACCATCGGCAGTTTTAGCACAGACAACTATATCGCCATTATTGATAGTTTTATAATTATCATTTCCTAGTTTTTCACCTATCGTATTACGAAACAGAGTAAAGTTTTTAACCACATTCACCGTTACCTTTGGTGGTGCATTTTTTCTATTAGATGATGACTTTTCTTCAACTACAATATTGTCTTCATTACCGACATCTTTGTTATTATGTTCACTAGCTTCTGAATTAATTTTATTAAATGTCTGTAATGAAGAAAGACTATGTGTACGTTTTCTCGTAATATTACTGACTTCATACTGCTTAAGCCTAGCTAATAATGTCTGATTTATCTCTGTTAATGATTGTATTTGCGCTTGTAACTGAGGATTAGATGTTTTTGTCTCTTCTTGCTATTGTTGATATTGTTCAACGGTGATATTCATCATCGCACTAGTCGTATCCATTCGTTGTGCCATAGAGCCTAGTATTTATTAATTAATAAGCGCGCCGATAGGTAAAAACGACCGACACCGCATACAAACTATAATTATCGTATAAAAATAATGTTATCGACAAATATGATAATTTTATGTAATACAGATAACTATACAGACGGAATAACGTCATTAAATAAGTGTACATTAGCCACTTATCAGTTTAATGAGATCGTTGAATAACGATAAAAGGTTAAATGTAACAATCTTACCAAATTCCGCTATTTAAAACAAACTTGAAGCTTTATATTTCTTTACCCGATGAACGGCCGAACTTATTTTAGGAAAAACACTTGTTTGCGAATTTTTCTATTACTAAGCAGTAAACCCAGGGAAACCACTTATATTTGTAAATTTTACTATTATTTCAGTAGTAAACTCAGGAAAATTGTTTCTCACTTTCTACGTACAAGCCTATCTTCACCTATTGCTGATCGGATCAACGTTTTTATTCTATTTAATATAGAAAATAAACATTCAGACTCACTAATTGACATAGGCGTTGTAATTACAATCGTCAGCAGGAGAGTGTATTTTGAATAGACATCCGTTAAATTATTCTAATTCATTATTTTAACAATTTGGTAGCAGTTTATACAAAATAGAAATCAGATAGCTCGTACAATGTGCTTAATTTAGTTTTTAGTTTGTTGACATTTAAAATGTGATAAACAATAATAGTCTTTCAAAAACTTAAACCTGTATGATGATAACGTTTGTATACAAACTAAATTAGACGCTTACAGATGTACTTTGTACTCAAATATTTCATTTACCTTTGCAAATATCACGTTACAGATTTCTTTCATAATTGCGGTTCTATTTGCTAATATATCTGTATATATTTTTTTAACTTCACTTTGTTCTGTTATTTAATTTTGACTGTACGTTAAGATATTGCGAAAATCTGCGAAGCTTTTCGTTTAGTTCAACTGGATGCATGCGGTATTATCTTGTAAAAATGACCCGAATCTGTGTCTCATGCTGTTTAACTAAAATTTGATAACCAGTATCAAGTTGCATGCCTATAATGGTCTAATATTGAAAAATTAGCAGCATTATGTGAGCTTTTGAATACTGATGAAATTTAGTTTTTTTCAGTTAAATGTTAATAGGTTAGCTTCCTTGTCTAATTACTATCGCCGCTAAAAATGCAGTGTAAACAAAATAAAACATTCAATTTACTAAGGTAGTTTTCTATACCAATGTTCATTGAATGTCCTGATGGATTTCTGGCATTGCGCTATATTTGTATCAGCAACGGTTTAAGACTATCTATACCAAGTTCTTTCACATTAAGTTTATCGTCCGGTGATCACGTTGAAAATTGGATTTTTAATAAAACGCTTACCTTGTTCATTGTAAAAATAATTTCACCGAGTTCACCATTTTTGTTTATTTCGCGCGGTTGATACAACTAGAAAAAATAACATGGTAGGCAATAAACTATATTGTTTGTTTCACTACTTCCTTTACCGCCACACAATTCATTGTACCCACATTTTGATTGTGGGTGCAAATCAACTTACTTTCCGTGTCCGGAAAACTCACGCATCAACATTTGCCGATCACAAATCGGCTATATTATGCGCAGACGTTTGAATATCGCCACAGTCACATCTATCATCTTCAATTCCACATTCATTCAAATCAGGTTTATATCGTCTCATCCCGGTTGCCAATCGGTTAAGAGACCGCCAAATCTTCCACGATAAATCATGTAGTGCTGCCAGGTTCCCTCGAAGACTGCGGGTTTGTTCCAATTGTGATCTTCTATACACAGGTTGTATTCAGGAAACTCTTCCTGGATTTTAGTCGATTTCTTCGAACATTATGACCATAAAGCGGATGTCTGTTGTCCAGCATTTGTGAAGCTCGTTCCTTATTTGCTGCTACTTCTCATCTTATTTCAGAAAGTGCTATTCCCACAAGTGGGTATATCTTTTCTATTTTTGTCGGCTTCAACAACCTGATACTATCCTTACTGTGTCATTCAGCGCGACCTCCACTTGTTCGTATGAGATGAATTTTTCCATGCCGACACTGCATATTCTGCTACTGAAACACACAGGATCACTAATGATGCCCTCAACGCGTGCAGCTGGGCGCCCCTGTCAGATTCGGTTAGCTTCTCGATTATGTTGTTCCAGTGACTTTCTTCCTTGTAGCAACACAGTGTTTTTTGAGTGTTAACGAACGATCAAAAAACACGTTGGTGTCTCATAGTGTTCAAGCCTGATTCCACTCCAGTTTACATTTAGTTTCCTTTTTGCATTTCTGCTAGGAGGATGGAACGCGTAAACTTGAGTGTAATGTGGATTAGGTCTTAGCTGGTTATCTTCATAGTACTTCCCCTTAACCTTCAGCGCAGTCTGCAATCGCGTTTCTATTTCTTCAAAGCTATTTTCTTGGACTGCGATGGTAGTATCAAAAATAAATCCATTGTGTATGCCGATCAGCTGATCGTTCGTATATATTACACTTCCTTGAGATCTTCTGAGTCCTCCATCGGCTCTTTTCCGTTGTAATGTTACAAATAATCATAAGTTCTGTAGCATCATTTCCACTATTCTTGACAGCTTAATCGGTGGTTTACTGTATCATACGCTGCCGTTAGATCGACGAAAGCAACATCAGTTATTTTTCTTAACTCGAAACCATGTTCGACATACTATGTCAAATTAAATATTTGGCCGCAGAAAGATCTTCCCGTTCTAAAACCCGTCTGTTCTTTAATGAGCTTATCGTAGATATAGGCTCTTTCGGTTTCGGACTAGCATCTTAAACAGATGACGCAACAATGATATGGGGCGAAAATTTTTTGGTTCTTCAGGGACTTTGTCCGGTTTCATTAACACGATTACATTGACCTTCCCCCATATTTTCGTCATCTTCAATTTTCTTACATATACATTTAACATAGTCACTAGCCACGATTTTACACGAGGACCGAAATTTTTAATTTGCTCGCCTCGCAAATCATAAAGTCCAGCAGCTTTATTCAGTTTTATCTTTTGTATGACATCATTTAGTTCATCGACCTCGAATGGTTCATCCAGGAAAGGTTTTCTTTGTAGTTATTTTGGTTCCCAATCTAATCTTAGCAAGTATCTTAGTCTTTGGTTTACCATTTAATAAAAGTTGGGTAGAAATCGGATTGACTGTAACTGCATTTTAAACAAATTGCTCTCGTAACTTACTCAGTACAACACATGGTCGGTCTTATAGCAATAGACTAGCTTCAAATTTGAGAACGTACCAAATCAGAATACATACACACATATCTATATGTGTATGGTTTTTTATATTCTTAGAATATATGTTGCAAAGGCGAAATTGAAAAATACCTTTGTTCAATATTAGGTGTTTAGTTTGTAATTACTACTTTGCAAATTGCAAACTTAGATCCAAATAAAAATTATTGTTATTATACGCGTAACACATGTTATTTTACATGTGTATTATCTATAAAGGTATACATTTTTAAAGTGTAACAAATTGAATATATATATATAATCATCGTCGTCGTATTCTAGCTATGTTAGCATTCAAGGCCCTATTTATATGCGATGCAGATATGCGCGCATGTGATGTTATACGGAGTGGGTACCACTGCTTTCTCCGTGATAATTAAGAATTAAATAATGATGAAAAACTTTCTCTGTCTCGTGTTGGTTTCGAAACCCCGACTGTCGAGTTGACAGTCCAGTACTCTAGCAATTACGCCACCGCGATATTATTATTACTATATATATTTCTATATTACTTTACGTATTTAGAGTATAGACTAGTATTTATTTTGAAAAAAGAAGAAATCATAAGGATATTTTATGAGTCGCCAGGTGTTGGTGCGCGGAAGCTGTTTATTCGATGTTATATGATTTTGTTTCCTGCTTAGAAGTGGCCTTAAACAAAAGGTAGTATTTTCAATCCAGAATTTTCTTTTTTTTTTTTCCCCACCTACGATAAGTGCCAAACTGTCTGCCGGATTTAGTTTTCCTCAGTTTTATTGTTCATAGACGGGAATGTGTCTATTTATTTTTTAAAATAATAATAATAATAATAATATAAATTTATACGACCATTCACGCAATATATATATATTATACTTATATTTACTCTGATACCCTCCATTTCTTTACTGCGCACACTATGTATGCATATAATTTAGCGCAGGTGCGGTAACCACGCGTGTTACCTTTACATATTCTCCCAAAATATCTTTTTTTGTAAACATTTTCGAATCCTTTTTCGATTTCTTCATAGATGCCTGAATTTTTTCCTTTTATTCCGTCAGTCCATGTCAGTCTTTTTAGTAGAAATGAAAGTTTTTTGCATTAAATTTTTTATTATTTATCAGTGGCAAATCCTGCATGTTGCCTGCGTTTCCGGCGGAAACACGGGAAAAGTGGAATATGAAGAAGTTACACGTGTCTTTTTTTTTCAAATACGTAAAACAAATCAAGGATAATAATTTTTTTATACTAGATAATGGCGCGATCTTTTGGCGAGGATTTTTTCTCCAATTATTGCGGATTATGGAAGATAGCGCTGTTACACTTCGTTATGAAATATTGATAGCTGTGAATCAAGTGTGGCTAGTTTTGTACCGGTTTCAATTTCGGAAACAATCCCTATTGTATGTGTTGAGTAGACGTATACATCGTTACGTGCATAAGGCTATCATGATCACTACATATGGAAATCTACACCCGGCTATTAGAATGGACTGTTTCCTGTTAGTTTATCGTAAACAGATACAACGCATGCTTCTTCTTGAGCCATCTTCGTTACCAAAGGTGGGCGTCCACCGTTCACATCCTTTACAGCTTTGATCCATACTTACCGGTCCCGTGCCAATTGAATAAGATTTCCGCACTTCGCTACAGCCATCCATTCCTGGATATTGTCTAACCATGATATCATTCGTCGGCCAACACCTCGGACACCTTCTACAGCGCCCATCAGTATGATCTGTAATAGCTCATATTTCTCTCCACGCATCACGTGCTCGAGGTAATTAATTTTCCTTAATTTAACGAGTTTGATTAATTCGCGGTCTTTCTTCATCCGTCTCAAAACTTCTTTTTTTGTAACTTTTGCTGCCCACGGAATTGCGAGTAATCATCTATAAATCCATGTCTCGAAAGTTTCTAATCGTCTTTTTTGTTCCATATTTTTAACGTCCATGTTTCTGCCCCGTACAAAAGCGCTGAAAAAACATAGCATTTAGCTATTCTCCATCAGATTTTAAAAATTATTTAGATGAAATGCGTAAAAACTTAGATGTCATTTGCATCTGTGACGAGTTATCCAATAAGCTAACAGACCAGTTAGCATAACTATGTAACCGCTCCTGATGTTAGATTGCCATCTTTTTAAATACGCCAGGTATATACAACATTCCAAGGTCCTCATGTATAGAGTTTTGTCCCATACATACCATAGAGCACTGACGATTAACCTAAGAGTAATTACAAGTCATTCAAAATAGATGCCTCAGATGTATTCTCAATGCACCTCGCTATGTCAGAATCGACAACATGCACGAAGCTACTGATCTGCACTATATTAGAGATTTTGTTCTAAACCTATCGACTGACTTTTTTATTAAATGTTCATACTAAAACAATGTACTCGTCAACTCGGTTGCTAATTATGATTCTAAGCAACTTCGTTTCATGTATTCCAAATATAAACACAAGCGACTTAAACATAACATTATGTAGTAATTCATTATAATTTATTTATTAGTATTAAAACCCTTTTACTTAGTAAGTACCTTCGACACCCATGTTATACACTTTTTTTTTAATGTAGTATTTATTTAAAACTCACGACCTAAACAATATATTTTAGCAGTTTAGACTTAAATTTTTATACTAACCTGTATTATTTGTAATTAGAAAACCTGTTTATTTTGTAGTTGTAGGTTTTTATTTGCTTTTTCTTGCGATATTTGACGTTTTGTCTTCCTTTATTCTTTATATTATTACTGTGTTATTGTGGTAAGGTGTTCCCGGTACACAATGTTTGTAACCCGTGTTATATTTTCTTTTATGTTTATAACTTATGCAAATATATTTTTGTTCCTGTTGTAACCGAAGAGTAATATTTGATATGTTTGTATTTTCATTATATCACTTTTTTTTTACTGCAACCTACGGGGTTCCATAGCTCTATACTGGAGCGTTTTTTGGTTGTTAGTAACATACCCACACTTACTAGGTTATTGTAATAGCCTGTTTGTGTTGTGTATGTATTTTCCTACATATAACAATTTTTGTCATCTTTTCTTTTGTTCTTATATTACAATTTTTGTAGATGTTAAAACAGACATATATATATATATATATATATATATATATATATATATATATATATATATATATATAATAGTAGAAAATGATCGTTATTTATTTATTCGTTAAATTCCACAATTTTTGCTCAAAATTGTAAAATTTATTTAATAAAAATACATTTTATTTTTTTGGTTAAATGTAATCTTTAACTCTCGAATTCCGAATTAATTTATGTAAATTCTTTGAAGAACGCGTTTTTTTCTGTTTAAAATTCATATATTTTTTGTAACAAATATATGAAAATATTGAAAGAGTAAAATAATTTGCAAGCCTTTAAAGAAATTTATGAATATTAAGTCAAACAATAAGAATGCAAATTATATATATAATTTAGTTGTATAATAGTAGTTTGCTATTTATTGTAATTTGGGATCGCATTTCTAATAATCAATGAAGATTTTTATTTTTGATTCTGAGTTTAGCCCTTTTTCTGTATCCATATGCTTACACCATGTTAACTTTTGATCTAAGTAGAAGCCTAGGTATTTAAAGTATTTTTTAAAGGGTACAATCGTATTATCTATTTCGATAATGGTTTCATATGACGATTTTTGAGAATATTATATATTCGTGTTGATTTATTTTAATTCGCCATTTCCCGCTCCATTACGTAATTTTATCAACCGCTCTTTGTAAGTTACGATTTGATTTTGTTTGGCTTATATCTGAATTCAGATATCATCGCAGAAGTCGTTATCAACAGGTAAATCAGCTGTAAAATTAAGACACAATAATAGTTACAAGACACTTCCCTGTTATCGGATATATGTTGGATAATTATCTATAATTAAATAAATATGAAAATACGTAGCATACGAACAATTCTAATTCGTCTTTGTTTTTTTTTACGTAATGGGTTTTAGTTGTATATATTGATTTATATATCTCCGAACATAAAAACGCTTAATATATTTATATATTTAATAATAACAATAATATCAAAACCGGTAATAATAATAAACATAAATCGTTCACATCAAATAGGTAAAACCGATAACATTATTGGGATCCATTTAAAAAAGAAATGAGTAATAAATATACTTCATGCAGTCTTCGTATTCGGTTAATAATATCCAATTATATTAATATTATACGAAAGTAATCGTCAACCTATTATTTAAATATATATATATATATATTAAAAACGAGAAAAGTAGAAATATTAAATTATAAGTACTTTATAAAAGCAATCATTTCCCACAAAATTAACCAATTATAATTTGCATAAATAGCGGAAATAAGTACAAGTTATTATTTCCTTTTTTTTTCAATACCGGAATTATAACAGCGTTTATTAAATAATACTCTTTAATAATAATAATAATAATAAAATTAACTTAGAGGACAATTACGAACGGTATTTTAAAGATATTTGGATATATTTCCAAATAATCCGAAAAAATATTATCGCGTGGATGGAAGTTGTGAGTATTATAGATGCGAACACAATTTCATATGAAATATATCGAATAATTTCTACGTTAATTTATTAAATCTGTATGATTACACATCGATAAGTATTCGGGTACATTTAAAGAACTTATTATCTAAAAAAAACGCGTAAAAAAATTGTTCACGGATTCGATTATTTCGAATTATAAGAATTTAACCCTAAATAATTTTAAAAGTTGTTCGTAAAATTTTAATAATCTCCGCGTAGAAAAATTAGCTTCAATAATATGAAAAATAATCCGTAATTTTTTATTTTTTGGGGGGTTATTAAACGGTGGAATAAATTCTATATTAAACTGCTTTCAAAATATAGTTGAATAAAACAAATTTTTAAATTGACCGAATCGTGTTAAGGAAATCGTTTCATTAATATTTCGCTAATTAAAACGAGAACTATAACTCGTTAATAAAGTCGTGAAATGTTAAATTTTGAAAATATATAAATAAATATTTTACGGAAGCAATCTCGATTTAAAAAATTAACATTAATAATCTAATAGCAAATTTTGAAATTTTGAAAAAGGAAAAATTTAAAACAAAATGTTATATATATATATAATACAAGACATAAAATACTGAGCAATATTTTTGCTAATTATCGTATTCTAAAATGTTGATTATATTTATGGCTATAGAAAACCGCTATAAAGGATCTGTTTATTAAGTAGTGATAAATCGTCCGAGAGTATCGAAATGAAATTAATTTTATAAACAGTATAAAAATTGCCGCTTATTCAAATTATCGATAAAATATGAAATAAAAACGATTTTTTTTTTTCACCGCGGAAAATTGCAATATTTCAACGATGGTGTACCATTTATATAAGTATGTATGTACGTGTCATTATTTCTTTTTCTCGATAGTAATATATTTGGCGTTCCTTTATCAAATTTAAATATCAGACCAGACAATAGTATGTTTCGCTCGATCAACGCTAGCTAAATTGTTGTGAAATGGATGCCACGAAACTGCGGTAACTGGCGATCTGCGAATAAACCGTAATAATATGATTATCGGTAATGAAATAAAAAATCTAGCATAATTACGATTCATATAATACATACGTATCACGCCCAAGCATATACAAAATTGTATTTTATTCTTTCATTTTCACCACACACCTAATATCCGCTAAATTATATAACGGAAATTCAAATTAATAAATAGGCGTTCGCATTTTAAGATATACAAATAGAAATGTGCATTCGTATATTTGTCACCTTAGATTCGATTTATCTATACTATATCTATACTAATATATAAAACTGTAGTGTCTGTCTAAGTATTTATATTCATTTACTTCTTCCAATTTCTGTGTTCCTATATTTATATTTACATTTTTGTTATCGCTTCTTGTAAACTTCATCACCTTTGTTTTATCAGTATTAATTTTCACATTATATTTTAATCCGGCGCTATTTATTTGGTTCACAATTTTTTGCATTTTACTTTCCGCGATTATCACTTTGTCATCTGCATAGCTTATTTCATTTATTATTTTGTCATTTATCTTCAAACCTATGTTATTAATTCGCACTTCTCTCATAATCTCTTCTGCATAGATGTTGTGTGATGTTGGTGACAGTACCTCACCTCTATCTCAATATTATATTTGTTTTTAGAATATTCCGTATTGATTTTCATAATTGCGCTTTGGTTCTAGTACAAATTCTTAACTGTTCAAATATCTTTATCGTCTATATTATATTTCTTTAGAATTTCGATCATTTTTTTAATTATGCCCCTATTCGCATTTAACGTTCTTTGAATGATGTCTTTTAATAATACAATCGCGTCTCTCGTTCCTTTTTCACGACAAACCCATACTGATTTTCGCTTAGATTTTTGTCCAACTTATGTTCGATTTTTGTATTAATTATTGTCAGCAATCATTTAAGCGCACGACTCGTGAGAGCAATGGTCTTGTATTCAGAACATACTTGTGAACGGGTCTTCTTTGGTATTGACATAAAATTTACACTTATAAAATCTTTAGGCAGCGTACCTTCATCGTATATTTTGTTGATAATCCTCAGAAGATCTTGTTCATATTTCGGTGTAATATGTTTGATCAAATCTGCCGATATATCACATGTCGCCACTTCAGATGTTGTAATATCAACTTGATCAGGACAAGTACCATCGTTATATAGTTCTTTAATATAATCTAGCCGGACTTATTCTGTTTCTCGGTTGTTCACGCAATGTTTTCCATCTTTCCTCTTCATACACGCTGAACTGCTACGTTTTTTTTATGCGCCACCATCATTTATTTTATTCTCGCATGTAACTCTCTGTAATTATGTTTGGCTTCCAGTTGTTCAATATCCTTACATTTTTCATCATACCAGTTACTTTTAGCTTGTGTGAATTTCTTTGAAATGTCTTTGTTTAGTCTGCGATATTCAATATTAGATCTTTGTTTAGTTTATGTTACATCATATCTAATATTTCGTGTGTTATCCATGATTGTGTTCTCGTTTTATTTTCATTGGTATTGTTTTCTTTGTTGCTGTTATGACATTATGCTTCCATGTGTTCCACGTCTCTTCAATGTTTTATCATTTTTATCTGAATTACCGTTGTAATGTTCTTCAAGTTCTTTTTGAAATTCCTGTTGTATGTTTCCTGATTTAATTTTGTCAATATCCTTCTGTTTTCTTCTTTAAATTTTTCAAGACTATTTGTTGCAACTAGTAGCTTATGGTTTGTGTTACAATCAGTCTCTGGATAAGTATAACATTTTTTTCCAGGGGGTACTATGTGTCTCCTGGGATCCGGAGCTCTAACCGAAACGGTGCGTGTCCACAGGTGGTGGATAGTGGAATGACCAGTTAGATATACTGGCCAGCTGTGAATAACCAATAAGCAGTCGCGAACCAAGAGCAGCTTCGTGGCGGAAAGTCTCTTGACAGGACAAAGTTTGAGGACTTGTCTACTAGAAGTCTGCAAAAATTCTCTCTTTCCCTCGGTGGGTTTAAGTCGCCGTAAAAGCTTTAAATAGTTACTTCCTCAGTAACAATCCGCTGCCTTCCGGTTAACATGTATATCGCTAAGGGAATGAACCCTAATAGAAAATCATGACGAAAGGCAACGGGAAACCACCGCGCTTATTATCCTTCCCAGAATTACATCTATGAATATATAATATAAAATATATACATTAGTGAACTAATTCGTTTTTTTTTTTACATAACCGACTAATTTAATTTTTCCAAAATAACCGAATAAATCAGTCGTTTTCTGAAAATATTTTTTTTAAAATTTGTTTATTAATTTAAGCGATTCATTAAATATTCTTCTTTCTTTATACACGATGTTTACGTACATTTATAAATCCTGTAAAGATGTTATTTTGTCCATATAAGTAAATTCAATGTTTTATTTAATTTGTACATCATATTGCTAAGAAATGTGTGATGTATGTGCTTTAGAATAAAAAATCGACTACTTTTAAATCAGATAACGTAAATCCGATTGAATGTACTTGCTTTTCGACTAATATCTATTAGTAAGTTCTATTATTCGGTTATTTCATTTCGACAGAAATGAAAATCACATTTCGACTGAAATATTCAATTGTCTGTTTTCTTTACTGTGTTTATCAAAGTCTACTTAGGATTTAATAATAAGAGTTTAACAGTAAATATAATTCGATTTATGTAATTTAAGGATATAAAACGCACAAAATATCGAAATTTGTAGATTTTGTTAGAACCGATCGAAAAGTAAACGGATGTATGTCGATATTAGTAGATTTTGCTAGAACCGATTGAAAATTGGTGGGATTTTGATTACGGTAATTTTTAGTTATACTTTTACAAGAATAAATTATTGATTTTGTCAAATTCCGATTATATATACTCTGTCGCATTCAAATATATCCAATTTTATACTGATGGAGTTCTAAAATCTGCATGATTACGTGATTTACTTCACAAAGTTCATACATTTAAAGATTATCTGTTAGTTACTCTTCAACCAAAATATATTTTTTTAACTTTATTTTAAATACATTTCGTTTATTTTATATCTGTTATTCGTTATATTATCATTTAGGGACATTCACATTTGCTATGCCGTATTTACATTGCACTGATAAAGAATTAAAATAAACCTGACTAAATAAAAATAAAATAATAGTCTGTTTTTAGAAACGGTGTTGCTAATTGGTCGGTTATACCCATCACTAATATTCTCGTATTGTTCGTCCACACTAATTTCTAAAACGACTAAACGGATTTCAATAAAATTCTGTAGATGTGTATTGTTTGTTTCAACTTAAAAGATAGAATATTTTTTATCTGAACTAGTAGCCGCTAATTTTTTTATTGTGAATTTAATGTATTTTATAGAGAATGGGTTGAATTTACGTTAAATTTCTATAAGTTATCAATAGATAGCGCTTAATTTTCAAATATATTTTAATTTTTTTTTTATTTTAAATTTACCTGTTACAATCTTAAAATAAGTAACTATTTATAAAGCTTATCACATAACACAGAACATATCTTATTACGTGATATAAACGAGTGTGAAGCCGTTAGCCCACTGGCTAAAGCTTCCAATATTTTAATGATCCACTTAATTACGTGTGCTTCACATAAATGCGATATAAACAATGTGCGTATTTAGTTTTTTGTGTTATTTTATTCCCATTGTACTGTGAATTATTTTTTTTATTTTTATTTTTTTATACAACTATTGTAATAAGCGGAATTTTACGTATAATTTTTATTAAATATTGTGAACTATCATTTTGACTAGAAAGTTTGAAATTGATAATAAATGTAGTTTATTTATTTACGAAATATTAAGGTGTATACAATAGCAAAACGTCAATTACAGTGTATGCATTTACAGAGTAATTATAAAATAAAAGTGTGAAACAAAATATACTTAAAACACATACAACATGCTGATTAACATAAATCGTATTCAAAAATAGAAAAAGAAATTAATAATACCCACAAAAAATTGGCAATACTTCTAATGACATACACATATACATATATATATATATATATATATATATATATATATATATATATATATATATATGTACATATCTAAACACACACACAAAAAAAATCAATCATGCACCCGTATTCCCGTGTAAACAAGCTCTTCTCGAGACGCACACATTAACAGATACTAATTCACAGATGCAAAAAACATGACTAAGTACAAATCATAAGCACATATTCCCGTGTAAGGGAGTTGTTACTCGAGTCACGCACTATGACACTATACGAATTCACAATGGCAATAAACAGGACTTTTTATAACGAAAATATAATTGATCACATAGAACAAACTTACGGAAAAATAAGAACCGAAATAAAAAGGAATATATTAAAAAGAAAGAAGAAATTAAAAAAAAATATATATATATATATTATATATAAATTTACTATCAAAATGAATATCTAACTGGGATGAATGTTTAATATGTTATTATATAAACATATGGTGAATTATGGTGGATGGAAGTGTCAGTAAAGTTTCACAAAACTATGTTCAAAATGAACAACTTGCAAAATTTATAACTTTCTTCATTTACTTCAATACATATAACAGAACTATAGCATTAATATCTCACACCAGCAAAGTTCTTTTAACTATTATCAATGAAAGATAAGTCAGTCTTTCATTGATAATTAACGAGAAACATCGATTTAATGGAACGAACAATAATACAAGGTATCTTAAACGGTAAACGTCCACAGGGAAGATGCCACACACGCTGGATCGATCAAGTAAAGGCGTCAACACGATATACTATGTCGGAGGCGTTTCAAAATGTCAATAATAGATACTTATGGAGAAAATTATAATGCAACTTGAATAATATTACACGGTGTCACCACGTCCTTACTTAGGACAATGGACAGTGATGATGATCATGATAATGATGATATATATATATATATATATATATTAGGCATAAACATTATTGTTTCCTCAAAACACGTAATATACAAATTATGCTTGATTTATTTATCATTTTCACATGTGCTCTCTCCCCTCCTTTTTTAAAACCAAAATTGTATATAAAAAATTATCCAAAACAAGCTCACAGTATCTATGAAATCGTGAATGCACGCGCATATAATGTTATATAGAGTGAAGAAGAAGAAAGAAAGAAGAAAACGTATATTTCACATAAATTACAAATTAAAACAAACAGAAATTTTTAAAACTGTGTACCGTTACAAATAAAAACTTACCACAGTAACAATAAACTTAAGAGAAGAAACATGAATTTTTAACGAATGAAAATTCAACTTAAGTATATACTAAATGCAGGAAAAATTAATGCTAAAAAAAACCTGCGAAAATATGCAAAGCAATACCGTTGAAATTAGCGATAAATAAAATTATAATGATAATAAACAAAAATACTTAATACTATTAAAACAAATATTAACAATTATTAATATTTAACAGGCTAAACCAAATTATGTTTCAGCCTGCGATGCTTATATTTAGTATATTTTATTCTTAACTGCTTGAAATCATAATTTCCAATCACCGTTATCAAATCATTATCATGTGTAACACACTGTTTAAAAAAGTTGGTAGACACTTTTAACATAGCTAGTTCCAATTTTTCATGCATTTTCACTATATTACTATATATTGGAGCGTTGAGTATACATCTAACGCACCTGTTCTGAATCAACTGAAGCCGCTTATAACTAGAATTGCTAATAGAACTCCACACTGGACAGGCATACGTTAAAACTGGTCTAATGAGCGATTTATATATTATTAATTTATTATTGACATTTAGAACGGATTTGCGTTTAAACAAAGGATAAATAGAACAAATGGCACGTTGCGTTTTGATTGACACGTAATCTAAATGTTTGATAAAAGTCAATCTTTTATCTAAAATAACACCTAAGTATTTTATTTGATCTGACCATTCTACATTTACACCGTTAACCATTAAGGTGGAAGAGTGGTCTCCTACGAGTAAACAGTATTGCCTGAGTTTTGGTAGGATTGATGGCAATCTGCCACTTAGCAAAATATCGAATCAACCTATCTACCCCTAATTGTAATTTATTCGTAACAGCTCTTGGAATATAAGAACTACAGAATAATGCGGTATCATCTGCATACAAGGCTACCTCTGTGTTATTTATTGTAGGAATATCATATAAATAAAAAGTGAATAGGAATGGACCAAGTACACTACCTTGAGGTACTCCTGCTAAGCATGTTCGACGGGAGGATAATATATCGTTTACTAACACATACAATGATCTATTACTTAAATAGCTTAGAACGAGCATAATAAGATATTTTGGAAATTTACATTCAATCATTTTATATACAATGCCATTGTGCCAAGTAGTATCAAATGCTTTGGCCACGTCAAATAGAACCATCCCCGTGTGTTTATTACAATTAAAGTTGTCAGTAATATGCTCTACTATTCTTGAAATTTGATGAGCTGTAGAATGACCTGACCGAAAACCAAACTGTACTTTTGGTAATAAATTGTTTTCATCTGAGAAAACACGTAATCTTTTCAGTATAATTTTTTCGGCAATCTTACTTACATTACTTAACAAGCTTATAGGCCGAATATTATCCGGTGATGAACAATCTTTCCCAGGTTTAGGAAGAGTAATAATTTTTGCTACTTTCCAGTTAGAGGGAAAGTATTCTAGTTTAAACATACTATTGATAATGTTAGTGAGTTGAACAATAGCTTTGAACGGTAATTTTTTTAGGATAATCGACGGAATGTTATCATCTCCAACTGAATGCTTGTTTTTGAAAGATTGAGTGTATTTAAGCACCTCCTTTGGTGAAGTAAGTAGTGGCTGGGATATGAATTTCGGAGAGGTTATATATTTTTTAATGGCAAGTCTTATTTTATTATTCTGATAATTGGACGATAGATTGGCATTTCGACTATGCGTGTTGAAATAGTAACCAGCCAAGAATTCAGCTTTGCCATTATCTGAATAAACATACCTATCAAGATGATTGTCATAAAGCGGTGGGATTGCTTCAATACGTTGAGTGTATCGTTTGCAAACCCTCCAAAGACTGTTATCATTAGTAGCTAATTGGGAAAAGGTGTTAGCAACTTTATCATTTAAATTTTTATTCAATAAAATTTGCACTAACTTTGTAAATAGATTTAATAGTTTTTTTATAGAACGGCAATCAGTGTTAGAAGAATGACGTCTCGTATACATTCTACGAAGTTTATTTTTAATCCCGATAATAACAATAATGTATGCCGGCAGAGTTCGTATATAGTTCGGTGTTTTAAATGGTATAGAAATTTGACTCGCCTCTCTGATCAGATTGGTAAGGTCGCTGAGGTTGTTATCAACATCAGTAGGGCTATCTATAGAGTGAACAAGTTTAATCTTATTAGAGATGTAATTTCTAAGCTTTGCCAAATCAGCATTAATGTAATCAGGAATTAGTTTTGGTGTCTTATGTTTACTATTGGCATAGATGACTGTACCTATAGGGTTATGGTCAGATGACAAACAATTAATAGAAGTAGGAGTAGTAATGTTTATGTTTTTAGCTAGTACTAAATCTATAATACTTGGTCTACAACTCTGAGACGGGAAGCATGTAGGTTCACATGGAGCCATTATCTGCAGCTCATTTTTTTCTGCGGCATTAAGAAGTACTCTACCGGCAGCGTTGTCAACGAAACAATTCCAGAGTTTAGCTTTCGCGTTTAAATCACCAATTATAATAACTCGACGATTAGCTTTAACCAGTGCAGAAATGTCGTTATATTCGGGTTGTGTATCGGGGTCTTATATACAGCAAACAAAGATATAATGGAATGATCGCGACCAAGAATTCTGTTAGAAGTGTCACTGGGAGTATCTAAGTAGAGATTAATACCTACAGCTTGCACACAATGTAAAGAAGGAACATTAATGATATCGTATTTAATATGTTCATTTATTATTAAAGCAACGCCGCCACTTCTTCGAGATAGGTCGTTGCGATGACAGTTAAAACCACGAAATCTAAGCTGGATATAATTATCGAGCTTAGTTTCTGAAAGCGCAATTATGTCAACCTTATTTTTGACTGCAAAATGATATAATTCACTATGTTTGTTAATTATGGAATTACAATTCCAAGCAATTAATTTCAACTTACTATTAGTACCCATCAGACATGGTATTAAATATAATGAGCGGCGAATATTTCTAAAATTATGCTAGCTTTCGTAAGCGTATCGCTATTTCTACATAATTTTAATCTAGAAATTATTTTTTTAACTACGTCAATGAATTTCCTAATATTTAGTTCCCTAAATAAACGTAATAAAAAAGATATATCGGAAACACTACCTTGAACATCGTTATTATTACCGATAGTTTCTGCCGTGCGAGTGACGCTGGCGTAAGTTCTACTATTTACAGTATTGTTATCATTATTATTATTATTACTATTATTGTTACTGTTGGTACTATTACTACTACTACCACCCTTACTGCGAGCAACAGTAGTGTTACTCGAGCTTGCCTGCTCAACGTTAACTACAGTAGTACTATAGGAAGTAGAAGGAGAACGACTTGGCTGTGTCCGCCTTCTAGCCAACACGGATGCATTAACTTTTTTATAAATATTACATTCAGGAGAATTTGCAAGGTGGTCACCTGAGCAGTTCGCACACTTAAACGACTGTTGTCGTGTGCACGCACCGCCAGGGTGATTGGCACCACACTTAAGGCATCTATCTGGAAGATTGCAATTATGCGACGTATGCCCGAACCTTTGACACCTGTAGCACTGAATTATCTCATCCGTGCGACTGTATTTTTCCCATTTAATACAGCAACAGGATAGAGTTTTAATGCCTACAATATGTCGCATAACTGCATTTGGCGGAAAAGTAATCCTGTACACCCGGTATAAATGCACCGTGGACTCGAACGATTTTTTTGAATTGTTTTACTGACAATACTGGGACGTGTGTTGTCAGTTCTTCTTCTACTTCCTTTTCCGTAAAGGAGGAAGGTAGTCCCTTCAGCACCATTCTAATGGGCTTACGCTCCTTAGGTAAATGCGTGTAATAATGGTGGTTGTTACTTTTAAGATACGTTATTATTTTATCAACATTTTCTAAGGTGTTAACAATTATTGTGGTTTTATCCTTAAAATTACGTAATTTAAAGTTATTTAATACGAGCGACTTAATATTATTTATCAACGATCTTATATTTAAAATGCTATTATTCAATAGCACGATGGGCGGGTATTTACCAGTTACATTGGCGGCAGTAGTGGATGTGTGATGTTGAATACTGGGCTGATTATCAACCAAAGCATCTACCGGCTGAATGGGTTTAAATTGATTACCAGTTTCGATAACGATCGACTGCTCGTTCCTTTGTTTTTTCGGTGTACTTTTACCATTGTGTTTGCCAGCAGCGTGCCATTCATAATCATTATCTATATCGAGCATCTGGGCATCGAGTTGATCAACATCGTCATTATTATCGCAACTTATATCTTCAATCAAACTACGTTTGACCGGAAGGGCAGCGGAAACAACGGTTGAACCGACACGTGCCTCCGCGTCCAGTTTAACAGTAGGCGGCGAGTGTGCGACGAACATGATCGCGCACCCGCGAAGTCTTAACTACACACAACTACAACTATACAGACTTAACACGAATTGAGCAGATAAACGCGAGAGATAAACCGAATACCGTTCGTTCACCGCTCACGGTGCCACTGACTTCTAATATATAAATAAATATTTAATCATCTAAAATTAAAATTGTTTTTTATTATTTATTACAAATTATTTCGTAAACATGAGAAAATATGATCTAATACATTAGGAATGGTTTCTTTTTTTATTTGATACAAAATGTTTTATAAAGAAGCTACGTGTGTGCTTATGGCGAAAAACGAAAAAAAAAATTAAGATTAATATGGATTAACTAATAAAAAGTAAAAATTACAAAACCAATAATTTATGCAAGGTGATCTACCACGGCTGTTTATAATCGGAACTATTCGCTTTTATAAATCAATCTGATAAAAAAAGTAGAACAATTTGCTTATTATAATCGTATAATTTCCGTATGCAATTTATAACGGCTGCTTAACAATTATCGATTCGATTTTAAACGTAAAATTTGGCTTTTCGCTATAAATTTAAAACATTATTTTCAAGTGACAACGAATAAAAAAATGGAGAAGTGATCAAAACCTGTTTTATATATTAGAAATAATACAAGATTTTATAAGCTTTTTCTCTTCCTCCCCCTATTATATATAACCAAATTTGTATAAGTCATGATAAAAAGAACAAACTATAAAATTATATATATATATATATATATATATATATATATATATATATATATATATATAAACATGGGTACATAAAACATAATATAAACAACAGGATACCTAAAGTAATATTAATCGATTTGGAATTATTAATATAACTCGAGGGGGGGTGAAAAAATCCGATAAAAACGCCCAACCATCATTCTAAGATCAAATCAAGAGACTTGTTTTATAGATAAATGTGTGTGTGTGTGTGTGTGTGTTTATGTGCATTAGTATAAAGCAAAATTATGCATTCTGTTTTGGACCGCCCAATAAGATCGTGTAATGAAACTTCATCTTACAAATTCGATGAGTTTGGTTTACACAATTTGAAACTACGCAGAGAAAAAAAGTTATAATAACCAACACGTTGGTTCGAATAAAAACAGCGCTGCAATATTATTTCAATCGCGTTTTCTTCTAAGCAACGTATCAATCGCAATTATAAGTCACAATAATTGACATTTACTTAATTATACTATTCGACTGCAAATTGATTTCTGTAATGGTAATTTAATCATAGGTTCAATTGAAAAGGGCGGTCAGAATGCGATTATCAATAAAATCCAGTTGAAAACTTAACGCATAGAACAACGACGACGATAGTGCATCGAAACAATAATTACAAAACACCCAGACTAAGTGGGTGGATATCCTGACGATTCGAGAAAATTTAAAATGCATATTGATACACACATGCACAATCTTGACCATTCATTACGTTTAAATAATGTATATCTTTAGGTTAAAAAATTAATTGCTGTTTGTTTCATACATATATCAAGTCTGCATATTTTTGAAATTATGAAATACAATTTTTCAAACACACAGATATACGCATTATTAATTCGCTTTAATCAATATAGGCGCTCACCTGTGTTCATTCTTCAGTATAGCTTCAACGTTCGCTGTATTGACATTCCATATGAAAATACTTCCATCAGATGATCCTACAGAAACATAATTGCTTTCCGGACTAAAAACAGCTCTAGCCCAATCACAGCCGACTTTAAAACCATCTGCGCTGTGTACGGATAATAAATAATCGAACATACGCATCGATTAATAACCCGGCTAAATTAACTCGCAATATATATATATATATATATATATATATATATATATATATATATATATATATATATAATGAAAGAATTCTTACAACACGGTTCATTACAACGAAGTACGTAATGATGAATTGGTCGTATCGTTCGATTTTTCAAATAACGCCAGCGATATATTGATTAAAATTGTAATAATTTGTACTTTAATAAAATTTAGCACGTTGTATCGTATAAATTATTCGTATAGTAAAATTTACCGAAGCAAGGGTACATTTGCTATTCCGGTGAATTTTTTTTTTCTCTGAATGCAATAAAATCAAGCCTCGAAATATGGCGAGATCTCTCTTTCAAGTATAGGAGATACTTGAAAATTTTATTTCCACATAACTTATGTATAGTTATATAGGGGGGATTGTATATTTTGCAGGAATGAGGAAGATTTTTTTTATCACGTATTAATAAATATTAAACAAAAGTGAAATATTTTAAATTATTTCATTCGTAAATTTCGTTGGAATTTTCTTTTTTAACCTATTAACTCAGATACGTACGTTACAATATGACGACATATATACAGGTGAATAATTGTGTCTTTATATATGGATTAAGCGGATATTATCGTGGTGACCAATTGTCAGCCGGCGTTCGCGAGGGGAGCCTATATCTAGGTGGCGCGATGATGTTAAATGGTCAGGAATCAATTGGATCCGAGCCGCACAAGATAGGAATCGTTGGAAAAGTTTGGGGAATGTCTGCACGCAGTAGTGGATCGATATAGGCATATCATTATATATATATATAACATGATTTTTAAAATAGTTTAAATCCTAAATAATTCCCTACATCCAGGAGTGGGGGGCATATCGTGATATATACACAATATGATTTTTAAATAGTTTAAATTTCAAACCATTTCCAAGTATTTATGGTAGCCATTACTATCTCTCTAAGGATTATTTTTGTCGCCATTCCTGCATATGCAGGTATATCAATTATGTTAAAAAAAAAAAAAAAAAACTGAAAAAAAAAAAAGGACATATAGGATATTTGTGTGCAAGAGGCCATCCGCATAGTGTATCTCTAACAGAGGTGGTGTATAGGATGACATGAACAGAGTCCCGATCATCGCGAAGTGTTTGTTTAGTAAATAGTTTCTAAATAAAACAAAATAAGAACACGCTTTAATCACTATAAAAAATGTTTACTTGAGCGAAGCTTTTCGACAATTACGTCATTATCAAGCGTAAAAATGTTACATATAAATTAACTACAATATTTATATTATCTGTTAAATTTTGTATGTTACGTTTTTCTTCTCTGCAGTACTTGCCATCTTGTCGTCATTTTCATTTTTATACGAAGTTGAGTGTTCTCTTAGTCTATTATTTATTTGTGCCCAGTTTCACCTATATAAAACTTATTACATTTTGCGCGGTTCATTCTGTAAGATTCTTGTTTCGTTATCTTCTATTTTATTGTTGCAAATTGATTTGAATAACATTATACTATTATTTATTGCTATCGTAATGTGGAACATATTTTTAATGTTATTTATTCGTCAGAAATGATGAGGGATGTTTATTTTCGAATATTCAGAATTAACTAAAAGCTCATTTTAATGATTAAATTCAAAAATTATCCGCAACACACACACACGCACACATCCAATACATAATTACAAAATCTACTCGAATAAAAAAAAAATGAAGTAACAGCTCTTAAACAATACTTATTAAATAGTATAATAAAAATTATTAATGTAATAAAATTGAGAAAAATGTACCTGAATGTTTGTAAAAGTTGGTTTGTTCGAAGATCGAACAGTCGTAAAGTATCATCGCGAACACAACTTAGAAGATACTTGCTATCTATAAATAAATTGAAAGATATATATATATATATATATATATATATATATATATATATATATATATATATATATGCATTTGGGCGTGTGTTTTTATATCATCGTCATCTTAATTAATGTACCGTCTCCGTATCGGAGGTAAGTGACTACTTACCTATACTTGTTCTGTTGTACAGTGTAAGTAGCTTACAAGGAAATAGTAATATGGCGTTAGCGTAGTTCCACGCGATATTAGGATTATTTATTTTTTTATTTTCTAATGATAATTTTTGCGCCGCCGATCGTATTTGAACTCGCTACCCTTCCGTGCTCTAACCATTAGTCTACCCCGAGTGATTTTATACATATACATATACATATATATATATATATATATATATATATATATATATAAATAAATAAATAAATTATAAAATGTATTTTTAGGAACTTTAACGAAATTGTGTTTTTCAAAAATGGTGTACTTTGTAACAGTGTACTTATTACATCGTTGTTTTGTATATTTAGTGTATGCGTATATGCGTATTATTAGAAAACTAAAACTTTTTTTTTTTTTTTTTTTTTTTAGCTATATATTAAAAGAAATTTTAAAAAGTCTTATACAAAATCATTTAAATATTTGACTAAGAATCGCTAACTTATAAAAACGAAATAATATTTATTATGAAAACAAATTATTTACCCACCTCTAGAAAGATCTAACGACGTGACTTTTCCTTGCACTTCAATTTCTTTAGGTACCATATCGTTCCTAGTATCCCATATTCGGATCCTTTTATCGAAATGACCACTTATTATGATACTTCCGGTTCCATCTAATATCACTAAATCATTACAACTAGATCCAGCGAACTTTGTTTCGACGCCTAAGAAAAAAAGTAAAAGGAATATACATTGGTTAACACATGTTTATATCTATCATAACGATCGTCGTATATATCCCACCTATATAAACTAATTTTTATTTTAAAAACTATTATTTAAAAGGAATTTCATGCGATAATTAATCATCAAAGCTTTAATTTTATTATAAAACGTTTGAAAAGGTATACGGATATATATATATATATATATAATATTTTTGTGTGTGTGTGTATAAATAGGTCGAAAATAGAATACACAGCGCGTAAAACCTTGTCAGAATAGTGTTATATAGAGCACTTAGAAAGAAAGCGCATATAGCACTTCCTACTCGATTATTATGCGAATTATTTTTATTATAATTTTCTTATTAAAATTATTATATTTCTTTATATGTATATATATTTTAATGCGTATGCAAATATATCAATTCATTAAATAAAAAATAAATTTTATTCATTTGAAGTTTATTTAAATTAATATTATATAATTATACTACAAACCATAAAATTTATTCGGGTTGCTTCTAAAAACATAATACGAAGTCCAAATATATACCATAGCTTTATTTGTAGTTATATATAGGAAGACCCCTAAAATTTGTCAACTGGTTGCTCTAGTATGGAGCACCATCTACTATCGATGTGTCCTGAGGTAACTAAGTAGCCGGATTCTCGCAGCAAACTCAATGTTTCATGCACCTAGGTATTACTGAAATTTACTTAGGTTCGCTTCGAGCTTTTTGGATCGAACGTGCATCATGCGTAACAGCACACTACGGTTAGTTTCTCCAACTTCTTTGGATTGTTCTTACAATTTTTTAATATTCGCCTAAAGAAATATTTGGCCAAGGAAAACTTTTTGGGAATTCTGTCTTCATCCATTCTAATAACGAGCTCGATCATCTTAAGACAATTTCGATAAAGCGACAACTGTATAGATTGGAAGTTTGGTCGCTGTAAAATATCGCGGAATTTGTCAACGGACATGTAAAATTCTACGCGATACAAGTCGGTGAAATGTTTCAAACGGATGGCATTTTTTTTTTATTACGCCCAGGTGGCTGATCCGTAGAATAGCGTCGATAATGTCACAGATTTATAAATTACCAACATTGTTGGCATGGGAATGTGCTTATTCTTGAATAATCCATTATTTAGTTCATTGACAGCAGCTGCAGCAAGAATTGACAGCTTTGAAACATGGTGCTGGCGAAGACTCCTTCAAATTCATTGGACGGCAAGGCATACAAACGAATCGGTGTTAAAAGAAATTGGCTTTCCGGTAAGGCTTTCAGCGATTGTCGTAAATAGAGTGCTGAAATTCTTCGGTCATTTAATACGTAACCAAGAAGGCATGGGAAGCATCATGATTATGGGAAAAGTTAAAGGAAAGCGACCACCCGGACGTATACCCATGAGATGGACGGATATTATACTGAAAACGACAGGCCTGTCCAGTCGATAGAGATGAGTGGCGGAAAATTACAAAACAAGGGACCGATTGTTAATCACGATACCCTATTTAGGGTGACGACTATACATGATGATGATGATGATGATGATGATGATGATGATGATATATGATATATATATATATATATATATATATATAATATATATATTATTACGAGGTGTTTCCTATATATAACTACAGATAAGGCGTATATTCGGACGTCGTATTGTGTTTTTAAGAGACACGTCGTATAAATTAAATGATTTGCAGTATAATTATATAATATGCTTTATATTAAATTATTTAATTTTAATAAATTTCAAAGGATATATTATTTAAAACTTCCTTATATTTGAGTACGTGTTAAAATATGCATATACAAATATGACAATTTTAATAAGCAAATTAGAATTAAAGTTATTTGCTTAATGATTGAATAGAAAGTGCAACATGTACAATTTACAATCTTCGTTACCGGTTAAATAATTACTTACGTTATTCTTCCAGCGTCTTCTTCAATTTTGTGTTATATGTATACATTAATACTTTGCTACAAAACGTTATCACTTTAGTTATCTCATTATTATTTTTTTTTGGTTATTGAAAATCATTTATTTATTTATTTATTTAATGAAGCCACACAACAACTAAAAGCCAATTATAGTGTAGGCTTATAAATAAAATAATACAATGAATAATTTTTTCTGAATTATAAAATTAAAAGTAAAAAAAAATAAAATACAAAAAAAAAACCACACCAGAAAGACTACACGCATTCACAAGTCTCACACTCATTAAAACATACATCATTCACACAATCTTACTCGAAATAAACGGACGAATAATCTTCAACAAATTAATAAATACAATATAAACATTAACGTATATACTACATGTACATTAGTAAAGGAACACATATACCAAACACCCACCACATAATAACAATCTAGAACCATTGGAATAGACAACAGCGAAACTCCTCATCGCAAAATATGTTCGGGAAGCAACTTATTAAAGAAATATCTGTTATCAAAGTATATATCCATACAGGGAAATATGTTCAACAGAGAATTATACAATCGGAAAGCTGACGGCAACGGAGAACTTAAACCGAGGTTTGTTCATGCACGCGGCTTATTAAAAAAACGATTCGATCGCCTATTTGGTCTTGGTACAACGTAGGAGACGGTTGATGTTAAATACTCGCTATTAACTCTATCATTGCATACATCATGAAGAAACCTTAATTTGGCTATTTTCCTTCTGTAGTGTAAAGACCTCGCATCCATTATATTTCTTAATATATCGTAACTCATATATTTAGGGTAAATACCTGATATACGGTAATGTAGATATTTTAAAAATTTACACTGAACTTTGTCAATTAACTTAATGTATTTATTATAATACGAATCCCAAATAATTGAACAGTATTCTAAAGGACTACGCACTAATGCATTATAAACTGACAGTAGCGTCCGTTGATCTCTAAACACATATGAATTTCTTATAATAAAACCTAGCATTTTATAAGAGCGATTAACAACATCGCTTACATGTATTGAAAATTTAAAATTGTGATCAATATTAACTCCGAGAACCCGCACAACAGATTTTTAAATTATCTGCTTACCATTCATAGTGTAAAGGAACGAGTACCTATTTCTATTTCTACAGAAACTCATGTGGACGCATTTATCATAATTGAAAGGTAAATAATTTTTTTTGTTCCACAGAACCAGCTTATCTAGATCTGTTTGTAAAGATTCACAGTCAGCTAGTGAAGATATAGGAGCATAAATTTTGAGATCATCAGCAAATAAAAGAAATTTTGAGCAAAGGTTCTTTCCAATATCATTGATGAAAATTAGGAATAGAAGGGGACCTAAATTCGAACCTTGTGGGACTCCTAAAGTAGGTGAATATGTATTAGAATGGTAGCCATTATACACAACATAGCTCTTACGGTTATATAAATAGGATTCTAATAATATTATAAAATCTTTTGACAGTCCAAGCAACTTTAGTTTATTCAGTAGATGTGAATGACTAACTGTGTCAAATGCTTTACTAAAATCCGTGTAAATACTATCAATTTGCAAAACCACAATCCATGAATCTAGAAATCTGATCAGTGTATGTAATTAGATTTGTCACAGTGGACTTGTGCTTCATAAATCCGTGTTGCTCAGGCATAATTTTAGGCAGTAATTCAACCTAACGTATGTTATAGATTCTAATAATTTAGCAGGTGTACAGAGTATAGACATAGGTCGATAATTGGCGATTAGCTGACGATCACCCGATTTATATACCGGTATTATTTTAGATGTTTTAAGAGAATCAGGCCGAATGCCCTGTTTTAATATTAGATTAAACAGATACACTAAAGGCTTTTCTAATAGATCAGAACACAATTTAAATATAAACGGTGGCAAGTTGTCAGGACCAGTAGAAAATTTAGGCTTCAAGTTCTTGACGGCTTCATCATATTTACAAGAAGAAATAGAGTTGAGTTTAAGAATACTAGCTCCAGTTTCAGTGTAACCAGTATCTAATGTGTGTTCACACGAATGCACTGAAACAAAATAATCAGCAAAAGATTCACATATATCCTCACTGATTTCAAGATTTCTGCCATTGTACTTCATAAATGTAGACGAAACCACGAGAGTCTCTCTTGTTTTGCACAAGTGACCAAAATCTACTGGGATTGATTTGGATATTTTTTTCAACGTTACTAACATAATTTCTGAATGATAGTCGAATCAACTTTTTAATCTCAGCCCTTACTCTACTGAACTTTATGTAATCAGTATGGTCAGCTGGCCTGCGATATGACTTCCTACATTTCATTTTGAATCTAAGTTTGCGTTTTATTTTTTGCGTAAACCATGGGGGATACTCAGATCTAAAAATTGATAGGCAAAACTCTATCAAGCGCACCATAAATCTTAGTATAAAAGAAATGTGTTACCTCATTTGTATTAGTCATATTATAAATATCAGTCCAGTCTATTTGTTAGGATTAATTTATCTGTTTAAAATTTAATATTTAAATCTTATATTTAGAATACTACTATTTTATAATTACATTGTGGTAATACTGATAATTGTCACGCGTTGTAGTTAATTCGTCGTTAACCTTTAAGATAAGATGGAGGTCGTTGTCGAGAGGTCGTTGTATAATGTGTCGCTGGTTGTTCGTTTTATGTCGTGCTCGTTTCTTTTTCCTCCTCGTTTTAATTTGTTCTAAATGTCGTTTTCGTAATTAAATATAATTAAACGTTTTAAATGTCGTTTTTGTAATTTAATGTAATTAAAACGTTTATTAAAATGTCGTTGTCGTAATTTAATGTAATTAAAACGTTTATTAAATGTCGTTTTCGTAATTTAATGTAATTAAATGTCTATCAAAATATTTGTTCGTAAATTAATATATTTTGATTGTAAAACCTAATAATCCATGAATATATTTTTGGTCCTCCGGTGCGGATTGTTAATTTTGTTATTATTAAATATGGATAAGCTTAAGCGTACTAAACGCATCGTTAAAATAAATTTACTTAAAGATAAGGATAAAATTAGTAATATTTTGGATAATCCTGTTAACACAGAAAATTTATTAAAAGCTGATGAGCTTATGTCTAATTTTCGTAAATATAATATGAATTGTGAAGAATTATCAATGCAAATTTGTCAATTACTTGATGAAGAAAATAAAGAACACCGTCAATTGCAAGAACAGCTACTGGATGACGATGCACAGATGCGAGAAGTTTATACCAGTTACTGCGCAAAAATTAAAGCATTGCAAAATTCGATTTCATCCGAGAAATTGTGCAGTTCATTACTAGAAACAACGTCGGTAAATATGAAACCTAAATTAAAGGATATTGATGTTCCCAAGTACAACGATAAGGAAGAAAATTTTTATGATTTTAAAAATTTGTTCGAAAATTTAATACACAATAATAATGATTTATCAAATGTTCAAAAATTATATTACTTAAAACAATCTTTAATCGGTGATGCACATAATATAGTAAAAGATTTTGAATTAAATGAAACAGCTTATTTAGAAGCTTGGTCGAGATTTTTAGAAAGGTATGAAAATCGTCGGTCGATTATACGCACTCATTTTCGTAATTTGATTAATTTACAATCAATAAAAAATGAATTTGGCGTTCAAAAACTTGTTGACCAAACTAATTCTATCCTGTCGGGTTTAAAAATATGCGGTGAAAATATCGAAAATACCTTTTCACGGTTTATTACATACTTAGTTAGTCGAAATTAGATTATAACACACAAAAAGATTGGGAAAATTCGATTTTAACTAATAAAACATTTCCGAAATATGAAGAATTAAGCAAATTTTTGCAATCTCGTTCATTCATTATTGAAGAAAGGCATAAACACAATTCGTTTTCGGTAAATTTTAAAGATTATAAAAAACAACAACTTGAAAAGAAATCGTTTATTACAATAAATGTAAAATGCTCGTTATGTTTAAAAAATCACTATTTGAATCAATGCACACAGTTTAAAGATAAATCACCCCATGAAAGATTCGAATATGTAAAAAGTAATCGTCTTTGTTTAATATGTTTCGCTTCTAATCATATCGCGAAACAATGTACATCAAATTATCGTTGTAAATGTGGAAAAAATCATCATTCGTTGTTGCATTTTCCACCTAAATTAGAAACCGCATCCAAACATTTAACAAATTCCGTAATAAGTAATAATAATTCGTCGGTAATTGATCAGAAAACCGTAAATTCAAGCGAATTATCGTCGTTATCTTGCTTACGAAGTATTAAAAATAAGTTTATACTTTTACCGTCGGCTCTCGTTAAATTTGAATGTAATGGTACGGTCGGAAACGCTCGTATTTTATTAGATAGTTGTTCGCAAGCAACTTTAGTATCGGACACATTTGTTAAAAAATATGGTTTACCTATTTCGCCGTTTAAACCTAATTTTTCGGTTCGTGGAATCGGTAGTTCGGTAAATATTAACGCGTCGGTAAATATTACATTAAAATCGCGTGTTCAGACTTTTTCGTTAGAAATAGAAGCGGATATCGTTCCATCTTCAGCAATAGCATATATCGCGTTCGTTGAAAATGAGATGAAATTAAGTAAAGATGTTATTAAAGGATTAAAATTGGCGGATCCAGCTCTTGCACAAAAAAATATCGCTATTGGAAATGTTGACATTTTACTGGGTGCCGAATATTATGAAAAATGTCTTTGTAATGAAACTAGAAGTATCGAAGGTCTAACTCTTAGACTAACCAAATTTGGATGGATCGTCTCTGGTTCTTTGTCGTACGTCAAAAAAAATGACATTAATTTTTCTGGTTGTTGTACCATACAAGACATTTACAATAATCTAAATAAATTTTGGGAAATGGAATGCGTCAATGAGAATTCACAGAAGAACATTCCGATAAAAGATAAATGTGTTGAGCATTTTGAAAATAATTATTCAATAGCCCCAGACGGAAAATTCGTTGTAAAATTGCCGTTTAACACAGATCGAACTTTGGTCGCTAATAATCGTAGTAAAGCGTTATCGAGTTTGTTTAGAATCGAACGAACACTTGGAATAGACGTGAAATCTCTTTATAATAATTTTTTACGGGAATATTTATCAAGCGGACACATGTCACGAGTCAACCCAGTCAGTTCGCCTGTTTACTATATTCCTCATCGTGAAGTTATTCGGAAGGATAGTTTAACTACTCCGGTTCGTGTAGTTTTTAATGCATCATCAAAAAGTAAGGATCAGAAGTCATTAAATGATGTATTGATGGTCGGTCCAGTGCTACAGCGTGATTTATTTGATATATTGATTTCGTGGCGTTCGTATAATTACTGTTTTTGTGCAGATATAGAAAAAATGTATCGAATGATATGGGTTGCAGAAGATGACAGGGATATGCAGAGGATATTATGGAGAGAAAATATTTCCGATGCTGTCCAGGAGTATCGATTAAACACGCTCACATATGGTACCGTTCCTGCTTCGTTCCTAGCCACGAAATGTCTAAATGTCATTGCTGAGGAAATAAAAGATAAACATCCTGTAGCTTCAAAAATAATAACGGACAATTTTTATATGGATGATTTATTATGTGGTGGTAAAACAGTAGACGAGATGATACGTTTACAAAGTGTGATCCATAGTAAGCTAGAAAACCATGGATTTCATTTAAGAAAATATGCATCGAATTCGATAGATTTTTTGAAGAAGTTAAATTCAAATTTGTTGTTAAATAATGATGCTCGTGATTTTGAACAAAAAATTCAGGTTTTAGGTATATCGTGGTTGCCTGATCAAGATAATTTTAAAATCAAATTAAATGTAAATTCTTGTCCAATTGGTTCAAAGCTTACAAAGAGGATAATGCTGTCCTGTATATCGCGCACATTCGATCCTCTAGGATTAATATCTCCGATAACAGTTAATGGCAAATTGCTTTTACAAGAATTGTGGAAAGAAGGTGTATCCTGGGATGATTCAGTTTCAGAAAAATTATCAGAGCTTTTTACAGATTATATCGTCGATTTAAGTAAATTGGAATCGTTCGTCGTTCCTCGACTTCTTTCAATGACACCATCGTCCGAGATCATAGGATTTTGCGATGCTAGTAGTAAAGCAATTTGTTGCGTCATTTACCTTCGTACAGTTGGGCGCCTCGATAATGTAACGTGTCAACTTGTTTGTTCGAAAACTCGTGTTGCTCCATTACGACCACTTACTATACCCAAGATGGAGTTGTTGGCTGCAGCGTTGTTAGCGTCAGTGGTTGATAAAGTTCGGAAAATTTTGAACATTGATATTTCAAAAGTTTATTTATTTTCAGATTCAACTGTTGTCCTTTGTTGGCTGTCGGCACCTTCGACAAATTGGAAGACGTTTGTTGCTAATCGTGTTACCAAAATCTCGAGATTATTACCCTTTCGTTGCTGGCATTACGTGCCTACAGCTGAAAATATTGCTGACATTGGTACTCGAGGATTGAAATGTAATGACTTTCTGTCATACAAGGCATGGGTACATGGTCCCAAATTCTTGATGACGTCAAATGCATTTTCGTTACATCGAATTCCGAATCTTGATGTTCATAGTGCTTTGGAAAGGCGTAGGATAAAGATTACGTGCAACACTGCTGTGACATATAATTTTATTGATAAATTTTCGTCGTACTCTCGGTTGGTTCGAGTCGTTGCATATATGTTACGATTCGGCAATCGTTCAAAAATTTCAATAAAATTTGAATCGTTGGTAATAGCCAATGACGAATTTAAGCGTGCGTTAACAGTTCTTATTCGTCTAGAACAACAATCGTCGTTTCCAGAAGATGTTGATCGGTTAAAAAATGAATTTCCATTGAAAAAGAAAAGTAGACTACTATCATTGACACCGTTTCTAGATGTTGATGGCATTCTGCGTGTTGGCGGTCGGATTCATAATTCGTCGTTTTCAATGGAGAAGAAACATCCAATTATTTTGCATGCTCGATCACATCTTTGTCGGATCTATATAAGACATTTACATGAAAAATACTTTCACGCTGGTCGTTTATTTTTGTCGTCACACATTCAAGCAAAACATTGGATTGTCGGTGGTCTGACAAATGTGATCAAACTCATTATTAAAAATTGTGTTCATTGTATCAGATTAAGAGCCCAAACGAGTCAACAAATAATGGGTCAGTTACCTGCCGCAAGAATCGGAATCGATCGTCCATTTGCCAACACAGGTGTAGATTTTGCTGGACCATTTGCATGTAAATGTGTCGGACATCGAACTACTCGTCAGTACAAAATATATATCGCAATTTTTGTGTGTTTCGTTGTAAAGGCCGTTCATATTGAAATCGTTTCGGAATTGAGTACAAATAAATTCTTGGAAGCATTACAGCAGTTTATTTCGCGAAGAGGAAAGCCATCAAAGATTTATTCGGACAATGGTACCAATTTTGTTGGAGCTCGCAATTTTTTTAAATTGAATGAAGATGAAGTCAAAAAGTTCGCCTCTTCAGAAGAGTTTTGCTGGGAATTTATTCCACCGACAGCTCCGCATTTTGGTGGTATTTGGGAGGCAGCGGTGAAGTCTGCTAAAAAATACATGATTCATGTTACAAAAGGAAATGCTCTAACGTTCGAAGAGTATAATACATTGTTCGCTCGGATCGAGGCTGTCATGAATTCGCGTCCACTTTGTTATGGTCAAGTGAACCAACATGATCAGGAAGTTATAACACCAGCTCATTTCCTGATTGGTGACTCGTTGTTGTTTGCGCCTTCGTTTGATTTGTTGGATGTATCCTTACCAAAGCGGTTGCAGATGTTGCGAACACGACTCTCATCGTTTTGGAATTTGTGGAGTAAGGATTATTTAAACCAATTACAACAAAGAGTAAAATGGAAGGCTACTGTCAAAAACTTACATGTTGGCCAAGTTGTTTTAGTAAAAATGCCAAATTGTAAGGTATATCAATGGCCACTGGCAATAGTTGTTGCTGTACGACCAGGCAAAGATGGCATTGTTCGTGTTGTAGACATAAAATTAAAAGGATCCATTTATAAGAGACCAATTTCATCATTAATAATTTTACCCACCTCTGAACAATAGTTCAGCCGGGGGAGTATGTTACGATTAATTTATCTGTTTAAAATTTAATATTTAAATCTTATATTTAGAATACTACTATTTTATAATTACATTGTGGTAATACTGATAATTGTCACGCGTTGTAGTTAATTCGTCGTTAACCTTTAAGATAAGATGGAGGTCGTTGTCGAGAGGTCGTTGTATAATGTGTCGCTGGTTGTTCGTTTTATGTCGTGCTCGTTTCTTTTTCCTCCTCGTTTTAATTTGTTCTAAATGTCGTTTTCGTAATTAAATATAATTAAACGTTTTAAATGTCGTTTTTGTAATTTAATGTAATTAAAACGTTTATTAAAATGTCGTTGTCGTAATTTAATGTAATTAAAACGTTTATTAAATGTCGTTTTCGTAATTTAATGTAATTAAATGTCTATCAAAATATTTGTTCGTAAATTAATATATTTTGATTGTAAAACCTAATAATCCATGAATATATTCTTAAAACTTCACATCTAACAGTAGAAAAATTGTTAAGTTTCCCAAACCTATACACCGGATAAGTAGTAACATAATCAGGTTTGATTAATGAGCATTGTTGAACAGTAATTTCTAAAGCCGGATGATACTTATATTATATTTATAATCGCTCGTTTTATATGTTATATATATACATTTTATTTCCTTTTTTAATTGACTCTGATTTATGACTGATAATTGTATGTGAAATTTTTGCTAACTGGGAAATAATTTTATTACTTGTTAATTCAACACAAGGAGAAAACTAAACGTGAATAATACAACGAACCGTTACTTTTTTTTTTTTTTTTTTTTTTAACACAAGGAGAAAACTAAACGTGAATAATACAACGAACCGTTACTTACAAGCTCTACTCCGAAGATCCCATATTCTTAAAGTCCTATCGTGACTTCCGGTAACTACTTTCGAAGGTTCTCCCAAAAATTTCGCAGCTAATACTTTTCCGCAATGACCGGTTAACGTATGCTATACAAAATAAAATGCAAACGTTAGCTATCATTATGAAATAAAACACAATAATATTATTGATATATATATATATAAATCTCGTCCTTTTAAATTTTCTAAAATACTTAGTAAATTATTTTCGAACAAAAAATTGAAAAACAAGCGCATCGTAGCGATGGAACAACTAATTATATAAAGGCTTCGCAACTTCAACTGGGCTATACAAAAAATGTTAATTTTTTGGTTACACACACACATATTATATATATATATATATATATATATATATATATATATATATATATATATATATAATTAATTTCAGTTACGTTTTAAGATTATTTGAAAAGTTTTGTCGTCGCTAATGTGGGAACATTGCTATTTTCGAGTTCCGATTGAGTGCGCAACATGCAAATATCTTATTGTCGTAGACGCATTCAAGGCGATAACTAAACTACGGACCTGTTGCTCCTTACAAAGAAAATTTGGATTTTATATTGGAAAATTAATTTTTTAACGTATTAAAGCATTTTAATGCAGTACATATTTATTGATTTTCTTTGCGTACGTCTACCGTATGCTACGACTGTGCGACAACATCCACTAATTCGATCCTCCTGTGTTTTTCATTATACAGTAATACCCGTGGTTATTAATCGATGTACTGATATTTGTTCATTTCTCTTAGTTCCAGTACATTTCGTAGTTCGAATTTTCTAAGACTATATCATGCAGATAAACGTGTTATGACGGAGGTTATTAATTACGTATTTATCGATGTGAATTTCACGATGTTCGATGTGTTCTATACGCATTCGTTTACTATGTATGTATGTAGTCAATAGTTTCGTTTATGCAGACAAAATTTCACGCATTTCTCATCGTATAGAAGTTCTTTATTAAAAACGTATTTTCGATAATATTTATCAATATCTTCTTTAGTCAAAATAGTTGGGAATGGTATCCATTTTATTTTCCTTTCGCTATGTTTTTGTAAATTGAACGGTGTTTTTTACTGTCAGCTTCGAAATTTGTCGCGTACGTGTTTTTAAATTTAGTCTTATCGTGAAAGTTAGTTAGCTTCCTGTATGTCTCAATATCCAGTCCTACTTGATCTAGTTTTAATGTAATTCTATTTTATTACCGCATTTGGATTTCATAAAATTTGACGGTTGAAAAGTCTGGAAAATCATCCAAATACCCTTGCATTAGGGCCGTTGGACACGGCCCAATGTAAGATGTTTAAGACGTAGAAAACCCCCCGGACCTAATCTAAGGTCGTGGTTACCAGGTGTGTACCAGTGGGTACTATACTCTTCCTGTTATGCTCTTCTGCCTTGTCTTGTCAAATATCTGACCCATTTCCATTTTAGCTTTGCGATCCACTTCACACACACATATATATATTATAAATATATATAACTCAACATATATACAATTTACAAATAAACGTGCAAGTCTACCTATGCAACCACTACATTTATTCTCCGATGCTAAATCTTTATATATATATATATATCAATCACAAATTTATAAGTATTCAAATCTACTTACGCACGTTTATTTTGTACGCATTACGCTGCATATTTGGTTCTTTGTAAACGGTGTCGTGTTATTTCAAATATTGTAAAATATTAATTTACTAAAAAAATTCAGTGACATTAATATCTGTAAAATTAACGTAACTATAATTGCATCGTACCGGTGTATACCCTTGATGTTATCGACTAAATTGCATATTATATATATATATATATATATATTCAATCAAACAACATATTAGATATTTGATAAGCGTTCGCACAGGCAATCAATTATTGCGTTTACGCAACGTTGTTTATGATATATGAAAGCTGACACACATACACATATATATATAATAATATGTGCGTTAGTGCATTCCATTACGTATGTCGGTTGAACATTTTTTAAATGAACGAAATTATCATCTCACTAGATGCATTGCCGGGATCTTAGTAGTAGTACAAAATGGCCGTTAATCATCGATGTTAAGAGATTAAAGAAAAACACACGTAGATCATCCAAGATGTGGATAAGTCTACAAGTTGCCCATATTATACAAAAACCAACGCCTATATTGTCAGTGATATTATCGAAATATTCATCTATTGAATTGGAAACGGTTTTACGAACTTCATTGTAGTATAGATGTATATAGATGTACTCAACACGTATGATCTAAGTAAATACATATATATATATATATATATATATATATATATATATATATATATATATATATATAAATCATACGGATGTATACGTGCGATAATAGGCGTACGACCTAACGATTAACACTATATAAGAACATACTAAATTATGTTTTTCAATTGTAAACACGCATCTGCGTCGGAAAAAAGCAATGTTTCATATCGTATTTACTATATATATTTTCCGTATTGCGTCACTGACTTCTTCCGTGAATGTCTTCCAAGCTAAGAAATAACATTACTCCTTAATTTCTTTGTTCATTTCTATAAAGCTTATTTCCACGTAGTTATCAGAATTCTATCTTCAATTCATTCGTCGTAAGCGAACATCACGTGCTAAACAACAATTACATTCTCGGTTTTAGCGTAATGGAATATATTATTACTAGGATAAATATCTATCACTAAAATTCCAATACGACTGAACCTTACCCCGGGCACTCGATGTCGGATAACAGTATTTCGTTCTTACATAGATAAAAAAAATAATAATAATCGCAATATATACGTCGTCTAGATATTGGTATTTTATATAATTTGCACGATAATATATTCTATAGCTCATTATATATATATATATATATATATATATATATATATATATATATATATATATATATATAATATATATATATGTTAAAGTTTAATTAACATTTAATTAGATTTTCGAAGTAGAACGCGAATTATTAAATAAAGTAAACAAGGAAAACGGAATTAAAATCATTAAAATTTTTTTAATGAAAAATCACAAAGCTTTTCGGCTGTTAAACCATTATAAATTGAACATAAAATTATAAAATATAAAAAATATAAGCAATTTATAAAAGTATAAAATATGAAAAATATTAATTTAGATATACAGAATATACAAAAATTATCAAAGAGGAAAAACAGTATTTATAAAATTATTTTTACTATCACATTATTTTATGAATATTATTTTTTCATGATGCTAATTTTTGTAAATTGTGTACATCTAAATGAATATTTTTCACATTTTATATTTTTATAAATTGTTTATATTTTATTTTTTTATTTTTTTTTACGTTCACTCGATAATTAACAGTCGAAAATTTGTTTACAAGTTTTTAGAAAGAAAATTTTCACGATTCTAAACCTTTTTTTTTTTGCTGTTTAGCTTCGTGCTAATAAAAAAAAAATAAAAAAATTATAGGGATTAACTGTGTTTTTATTTTGTTTTATTAATTGAAAATTTGAGTTTAAAATTCTGAAAATTTTATTTAAATCAAACTGTTTTTTTAAATCGTTTAAAAATAAACTACCACAGTTTTATACGTCAACATTCACATTTGCTTTATTCCTTAGCTTTTTAAAACGCGTTAGACTTTATCTTATCGCTAAAAAAAAAACAGGAAAAAAGTTGACCGCGCTATCTATAGGACAACGATGTAACTTGTAGTTTTATTAAATTTTTACAGAGCGTAATAATGAATATAGAAAATAAATTTCCCAATTATTTAATAAATCATTAATTGATATCAGATTCGGCGTTAGTCGATCCGAGTACTTTTAAACGTGACGGCGATATGAAAACATAACAACAAATTTCGACGCGAAATATTCCGACCGTTATCGTTATCGTTATCGTTTGTAAGATGTTGAAATCGATTAAAATAGTCGATCCGAGTACTTTTAAACGCGACGGCGATATGAAAACATAACAACAAATTTCGACGCGAAATATTCCGACCGTTATCGTTATCGTTATCGTTTGTAAGATGTTGAAATCGATTAAAACACGAAATTTCGAACAATTCGTGTTTTTCTTTTTGGGTCGACTAATTTTTTTTTTTTTTTTTCAAAGATTTATTATAGAGATTATCGAAAAGCAATTTAAGAAATCTGTCGAAGATTTATAAAAAGGATAGCGTCGATAAAATTACAAACTGAATAGCACGTGCGCCAATTATCACAGGTAAGATTAGTTATGTTTTTATTGTTTGTTGCAATCAGCGCATCTATGTTAGATAAAGAAATGTTTCGAAAATTACGATAGAGGAACTACTGAAAACAATTGTTTAAATAAATAAACGAAAATCGTATTTAAATTAAACAAAGCTTTTCGTCAGTTGTTAAGCCTGCAGTAATATACCAATAAATTATAGCGTATCCGGCGAGAGAAGAACTTTATTCAATTTAAATATTAAAAATTTCCGTTTTGTTTAAATTTCATTATTTTTTTTTGGCCCGGTTTTTAATTGTTTAGTCAGTTTTAGTTTTTGACATCTATCATTTATTTATAATTTTATTAAAAGTATCTACATTCTCGAGACGACGGATTCATTACTATTTGTAGAACGCTCTTAAGAATATGTTAAAAATTGGTAATACTTTGTTTTTGTTTTTAAAAGAATATTGTTCTTTTTTATTTATAATCGTGTTCCATCGACCATTCTGAACTACAAACGGTTCCTAATCGCTATTAGTGACATGAATGAATGAATGAATAATAAGTATATTTAAATTGTTTACAAATCAGAGCAGATACATAATAAAATACGTATACCGAGCAGTAGTACGGCTCTCACTACGCGACTTAGATTAGTGAACGAGTCTTAAGTTAGCTTAGAACTACTAAATAGACGATTTTACAGGGGAAAAATACAATAAAAACCCTGCGTAGCGGAAAGAAAACGGGATCACTTAATATTAAGAATAATTTACGCGTTAAATAGTATACATATATGTATACGTAAACTCGTACATACTACATACAAATATAGATATGCTTATAAGTATAGAAGTACAAGTGTGTAGTTGTGTATACTTATATGATTAAATAAGTATAATATGCATTATAAATAGCGACAACGTACGATGAAATATTTTTATCTGAGAGTCTAGGGCGCGAGAAGCAAATGCTTAATCCTTTTATGTTTGTATCTTTTGTATCGTAATTGAAGGGTATGGTAGGTGTAGTTACCAATTTGTTGTACAAGTATATATTGACTTGTGGGGCAATTACGGTAAAATTTAGCAGCTTGCTTGTGCAGGAGTTGAGATATGTACGGGCGATTCAGTGTGGAGTGCATGTGAGAAATTTTTGTATAAAAAGGAGCATTAAGGATGATTCGTAGGCATTTATTCTGGAGAATTTGTAATTTAATGATCGTGGAATTACTTATACTACACCAGATAGGACAAGCATAAAGGATGATTGGCAAAATGAGGGCTGTGTATATCAGTAATTTGTTTTGTATATTTAATTTTGACCGCTTGTTGAATATTGGGAATAACTGATGTAAACGAGCATGAGCTTTATCTATACTCCGGTTGATGTGACTACTGAATGTTAACCGTCTGTCTAGGGTGAGACCGAGGTATTTAACATCGGATTTCCATTCCAATTGAGTGTTTCCTATTGTAATACCATGTGGGATCTGAGGCTTGCGCCTGGTAAATAATATAACTTCAGTTTTTTGTGAGTTAATTTTGATTTTCCATTTTTCATAGTATTTGTGTATTTTGTTGTAACTGTCTGTGAGTCTGTTGCTAATGGTATCAATTCTATATGAGGATGTGTAAATTGCAGTATCGTCAGCATAGAGGGAAGTGTTGATATTTTGTAATCGTGGGAGATCGTTAATGTATAGAATATAGAGAAAGGGCCCGAGAATGCTACCCTGTGGGACGCCAGCAGGCAGAATCCTAGGTTTGGAATAGGTGTCACCCAGCCTAACTGTAAAGGATCTAGCAAAGAGATAGGATTTGATGAGTATTATAAGATAGCTAGGGAAGCCATAACGAAGCATTTTGTAAAGTATGCCATTATGCCAAGTTGTATCAAAGGCTTTTTCAATGTCTAGTAATAATAATCCTGTATGTTTATTTAGGTTAAATTGGTCAGTAATATGATCAGTAAGTCTAGCTAATTGCATGGCAGTAGATAATTGTGATCTAAATCCAAACTGTGTTTCTTTTATGATGTTATGTTCATTGGAGTACGTTTTTAGGCGTAATAGAACAACTTTTTCTAATATTTTACTTATGTTACTGATTAGACTAATGAATGTTCGACGATGTAACACGATTTTATTTATACAGCATCTCTCGTCAATAGTTTTTTCAATATACCACAAATCGACCGTCTATGTTATAGACGATAGACGGTCCATTTCCATTTATTCTTTCATCAGGAGTTTCTACTCTACACATTACAACCGGACGATTAATAACTATTATTCCCAAACATATTTACGATTAATCGACTTAGAATTAATTCGACCAACGCGCGCGATAAATAACATAACGCGCTATTATAAAGTATCGAAAACTTAAAAAGTTTTATAATCTAAATTTAACTATCCAAAGCATAAACTTATAATAAATGATGTCGCTCGCATATTAATGAATTATTATTATAGCGATAATACGAATAACGGTTAAATTAAGTTGAAAAATTATAAAATTACGTCGGAAAATTATGAATTACGAAAAATTTTATCCGGGCAATAAAAATTAACTTGTTGCTTGCTTTAAACATTTACAACACAACTAAAGAGTAGCTCGAAATATATTAGAAAATTTTAGAACAAAATCGATTATACACGAAGGAAAAATCAGGCGTGTCTTTTACTAAAGTCCATTAAAAATATAATATTCTCATCAATATACATCTCTCTTTCTCTCTCATATATATATATATATTATATATATATACGTAAATGGTAAATGTGACAAGATATAAATCAGGTTCATATAATTATGTGTGCACTGTTCACACTGGTAGGAAAAATAATTCGTTTATTCTAAAAATATTCAAACATACACGCCCGTAAATATATACATATAACATAAATAAATTTTGACTAGCTTATTTTTAGAAAGCATATAATTACAAACCAGAAAACATATTTTTAAATTAACGGATTTTAACCATCTAAAATTCACACCTTTGTAACGTGTGATCAATAATAATATATTCGAGCAGACTAAACAGATGATTAATAACAATTATTTTTATATATATATATATATATATATATATATATATATATATATATATAAATCTAGCATGACATAACAAGAGTATACATAACGGTAAATAAATTATTCCTAATTATCTGGTAGCTTGGATTATTATCGTTGTCCTATTATTACTTTCAGCATCATTATGTATGTACACAATTACTTTAAGAAAAAAAATATTATCTCGGGAACTTCATTTCCCGTTTAATATATATAAGACATTGATATATATATATCGATCGAAAAAGAATGCAACACAGTAATGGTGGAGGGTATTAATAGTGATTGAAATTAAAATATTTTTAGATTATATTTGGTAGTTGAAGAGACCAAGTTCAAAGAAATAATACGCCAGATATGAATTAATAATAGCGCAGAAAACGGCCAACAGAATGAAGGTTTTGAATTAATGAAGCCGGACGACAATGAAGTAACGAAACTTCTAATTATCCGGTTTATGACCTGTCGCGCCACAATTCTCCACGTAACAGTAGTTGATTTCTACGCACGTAAACATGGCCGATCGTCTCAGGGAGAAAGGCCAAATAGAGTAGTGGCGCTGAAAATAGGAACAACTCTCACGATATTTATTGGCTCTATTCTAAATAATTCCCCTTCTTTCTTCGTCTAAGCCTGATTAAACACACACACACACACACATATATATATATATATATATATATATAAATATATAAAAATAAAATAAAATAAAAACCGTTAATAAGATCAGCGAGCACACATATAAAATCGTACAAAATACGTAATAAGTACGGAAGTTATGTGGCGCTGAGAATCGGACGTGATCATCGGATTATATGGAAAACAAACTGATCAGAATAGATATCTGGTTACAATCCGACTTTGCCACAACGGAATACAACATTCCCATAATCACATCGACCGAGAATGGCCCGGATTCTGGTCTTTGGACTAAAAATAAAAATACTATATATATATATATATATATATATATATATATATATATATATATATATATATATATATATATATATATATATATATACTATACACACACACACATATATATATACATATGGCACACCTATTTATTATAAAATCGTTCGAATTACTAAAAAATAAAGAAATAAATAATCACGCGCCCCGCTTGATATACGTTTATTGCGCAAATATACGAATAAATACATGTATACATACATACATGAAACACTCGTGTACGTAAATATATTTGAACATTAAAAAAAGCCAAATATTTGATTTAGTTACATTGGTTTACCCGATTACTTGTGTATATATAGTTTGTAAATAAGTAATTCAAATATTTAGCTTTCAATGAACTAAGCGTCAATAATTAACTCACTCCATGCAGCACATAAATTCACTAAACATATTCCAAATTTTAACGAATATATATATATAAATATAGTTTTAAAGATGCAGATAACCCCCATATCTAATGGTAGCAATTTTAGAAAACCGATCATCAAGTGATCTCGCTGAAAAACTACCTATAAACCTGATTTAATTAAATTCATCTTCCTCGATTACACGTATGTATTTTATATACATACATATAAATATATATGTGCATAAAAAACAAAACATTTACTTCAATTCTAACGAACACGTACATACGCATGTATGCGCGTGTAGTGTATGTGTGTACGTGTTAGTAAAAATCTTGGTATTTTAAAAATTAAATCTTCTTCTTTTCCTTCTTATGTCCTACTCTAAAAAGAGCGTTGGCGATCATGCATGGCAATCAAAACTTCCTTTCTCTGGCTTTTTGTATGAGTTTTTCTTTTGACCACGTGTTCGTCCACCTCTTGACGTTATCCAACCAGCATATTTTTCGTCTTTCTCGACTTCTTTTCGTATCTACTTGTTGTCCTTGGATAATTAATTGCAGTAGTTTATATTTATCTCCTCTAATTACATGGCCGAAGTACTTTTCCCCCCTTTGAATAACTGATTTCATTAACTTTCTCCCACTTTTGCCCATCTCTAGGACTTTTCGATTTGATATCTTGTTTATCCATGCTATTTTCAATATTCTTCTATGTAGCCACATCTCTACAGATTCCAATCGATTTATTTCCCGATTGTTTAATATTGCTGTCTCAGTTCCGTGTAATATTACCGGACATATTATGTAGCACTGCACGATATTTTGACATATATTTAATCGTATGGATCTATCACAGAACTGGTAAAGACATTACGGGCGTAGTTAGATCACATTTTATTTCTGTATCTAGGTTTAGATTTTCCGTAACGTAATTGTCCAAGTATTCGAATTCCTGAATATTAATTTTATTGGAGACTTTGTTAAAGTTATTTTCTTTGCTGAATATCATCTATTTTTTTTTTCACTTATAAATTATACGCGTTATCGACTGTGTTCAGTTTATTAAGAATGTGTTGAAGGTCTTTTGATTATATGTAAGTATCGTCACCGAATCTGCATAGTGCGTATTAATTATTAATCCTATTTTTCTGCACTCCCACTGAAATGTTACCGATAGTTAATTCGAACATATGCTGGATATCGGGTTAAATAATAGAGGTGTAAGAATGCAAACTTGCCGTAATCCACGTTAGATATCCAAGTCAATGCTTTCGCCATTTCCTAGAATGAGCTCAGCTGTTTGATTTGTTTCTAAGGTCGTATGTAGCTACCAGAATGTCTATTAGTTTATTGCGCTGAGCATCATCAAATGCCTTCTCTTAGTTTAAAAAGCAAATTTTATTAAATACTTTTTCTTTTTCAAAATTTTTGGCGTAAATGACATACTTTTCTTTATCGAAATTGAAGTTGTCTCTCCTGCATCGTCGTTTAAGCTTAATCAGGAGAGGCCACCCTTTATAATTTGTTATAAAATAATCAGAAAATTCTCACATACATTTACATTTTAGCCGGATTGTGTACTATTGCTACAGTTACTGTCGAATGCATTAGAATTATCTTTGACCTACGATTATATATAATGGTCTCTTACTTTTACAAAGTACACGCGATTTATACGTAATACGAACAGTTAAAATCTATAATAATTATCTTTTTACATAACTAGGCATTTGATGTTACGCGCGCATAACACAAACACATACGCAAATACACACAGAGAGGCACCTGATGATATGTGAACGGACCATTAAGTGACGACAGACATCTAGGACAAAGTAGGTGGAAAGCAAATTGTTGAAAATTTTAAGCGATTAATTGTTCATCTAAGGTTATAAATTAATCGGAACAGGAATTACTATTTAAAAGATGAAAAATAAAATAGCCTTTTTAAAATTAAATATCAATTTAAACTGATTGTATATATAATATTATATATATATATATATATATATATATAAAATTAAATATCGGTAAGAACCATCTTAGCACTCCCAGTGAGTAATATATCCATATATACATATACTTATATGTAACACGATTAATGGAACTGCAATTGACAGTTTGCTCTTTAAAATGATAATTGCATAACGAAGATCGGGATAGGTACCGGAACACCGTTGCACATTAATCAATGCAAATCGAAATTTTTACGAGATGTGATCAACTCGATTTAAGAATTTAAATATTGGTTTCCAACGAATAGATAAAATACGGTGTTCGTTCGTACAACAGAAAATTGTTAAATTCCACTTGCCCCATTACCACCTAGGATGCAGGATTGCGAAAAGAATTTTCGAAATAAATCGGTAACACGCGAAAAAAATTTACAATACTAATAATAATCATAATGATAATATTAATAACAAAATCTTCGTCGTAATAGAATTTCATCTCAACGTATTCGCACGGCTGAATTTAGTAAGTCGCCGTTCAACTGGAAGATGAAACCTAATCTTTCTATAAGCGGAACTCCTTCATCTGCTCATTATAAATACACGATATTCTTCAGGAAGTTATTAGAAAAAATGTACATCTACTAACAACAATAATAATAAATTTTCTTATTTGCCCATACGCGTACTCTCATAAGGACAAACTGGAACAGGTTTATACCCGGGCGGTCCACAACGAAAGGGTTTATTATTATTATTTAAAATAACCTCTTGTTCGCTCATTAGCGTATACATATATATTAAAAGATCCAAGAAGAAAGTAATATGGCGTGTGAAGTATCATTATCTGGTCAGATTCTTGTTGTAATCTTCGCGTTAACCGGGTCTCGATACTTGAAAAGCGGCGGCGAACTTGTTGAGTATTGAGGCGCAAAACTTAAACGATATTATCGCATTCGCGGTCTTTGTATCGAGATGATGATAACACACGCGATGTAGACTTTTCCGTACAGTGCGATAACACGATGACCACCATCTTAGTTAGAAGGGGTATCGTCGTCAAAAATCCACTCGTCTAAACATAATTCGAAACTTCTGCTATTGAAAGATTCTCTTCTCGTTCGGTAGTGCTTACACGTTACTCGCCCTAAACAAACCAGAGCAGCAGCAGCATCGCCGGTACTCGACCTATTTCCTTATTAAAACGAACGATCGGACTATTTATTTTAATTCCGAGCACTCTATAAGACGCGAATTAAATAAAATTCGTGTATATACATAGGGTAACCCAAAGAAGACGGGCGTTTTTTTTTTCTGAATAACTCAAGTACTCGACTAAAATTTTTGAATCAAATATTATTTAAAAATAGGAAAACGAGAGATTAGCTTAACATAATTTGTAGAACACAATATTGACCGCAATTTGCAACAATACAATCATGTTTTGTTTACAATATTTTCGCTGGTTTTTTGAAATTGCTTCAGGAATCCGAGTTTTCAGGTCTTCCAGATCTCCCCAGAAAAAAAATCGCGCAACTTTGAATTCTCTTTGAAACCATCTTTGCATTGTCGTTATAGGATGTAACTGAAACTTGAACAAATCTCTTGTGTGTGGATTAAACATGGAACAAAAAATAAAATTGTCCATCTTTTCCGGGTCATCCTATAAATCAACGTTATCTAAAGCTTTCTTTTTTTTCGGATGCGAAGCTAGTTCTTCGAATAATTTCGGAAAAAGATGCGTCAAATACGAATAAAACATCCAAACTAAAGCTTTCGAAAATTTAGCGAAAGTTATAACTAGATGGAAAATAACAAACTTCACCCGCTACATCAGTATGGAGGAGTCGCTAACGGAAAATTAAAATCGATACGTAGCCTTTTAGGAACGGTCGAAGATCAGGAAATCTCGGCAAAGTCAAACTGAAAGCGTTAGTAATGCAACGGTATCTCTTCCAACGGGAAACTATTTAATTTTTTACTTATCATAAGGACACCTTAAACAGAATAAGACGTGGAATGGCATGAACCAAGTTTAAACAAATGGAAAATGACGGAAGAAAAACTTGGTACAGAATAATGAACATTTATATTCAATTGTGCGACCTATTTTTAATGCGGACAAATTATATTCTGATATGGATGATGTTAAAATTTCTGGTATAAGAAGTAAGGATACAATATAATAATAATAATAATAATACCCCGTTTACCGAATAATTTATACATCGATCGGGAAACCCGTCTTTCAATATACGACATTAATCGTCTGGATTGAATTTAAGATTCCATTTATGGTAATCGAAGTCTGTACCACGGGTAAGACTTTGCGACGGCTCCATCTAGCGCATCGGTATATTTCTAATTGGAAACTGAAACTAAACATCGAAAAAAAAACTGAGACAATCTCATCTTTATCAGAAGGGTTCCTTCACCCTTACTGGAAATCACAATTAATAACGTCAGACGGGTCGACGAAGTTAAGTATTAAGTGTCACCACAGATATTTAGGTGACATTAGATTAATTCGAATTCTAGTTAACTATGGATAGGCTAAGTAATCGATATTCTAAGCGCCGTCTAATAAAACATCAATTTTAAATTTAAACATTTAATAATGCTTGTATAATGTTTTATTTATATGTTCGAGTAATTTCGTGTATCGCAAATACCGTAATTACTCGTTTTTATATTTCTTATTTATCGAACTAGTAAAAGAGCTTCAAACGATGCTAATGGAATTAAAACGTACATTCAAATAAAATAGGACTAAGAATAAACTTACATAAGACCGAAGTAATTGCAAATACTCGGAAGGTGTACGAATGGAAATAAATAACAGCGGTAAGTCAGAAAAATCACGTCTGACAGAAAGAAGATAATGCCTGACATAATTACATCGCAAAATATCATTATAACTTTCGGGAAACTAAGTTACGGATTTAAAAAAATAATAATAATACGAAATATCGCAATAAGTTTAAAGCGGAAACTATATAATCAGCGTGTCCTGTCGGTTTTTAAAAAACATGGACTTTCACAAACACAAATGTTAGAAGCATAGTAAGGCGCGAGAAAAATTGATACTAAATATAAGACGATCCAAAAAGACCGCATTTTGCAACGTAGTGCGCCAGATAGTCAAACTGAAGTGGACCTACGTACATAACCAGAGGGAAAGATAATAGATGGGCAAAACGAGGAGTGTTTTGATATGGTAGTAGAAGAAACACTGACGGTGCTGAGTCATTGGTACGACGATATAACTCAGGTAGTGCAACTGGATTCAGAAAGCTCAGAATCTGAACGAATAGAAAAGATTGGGAGAATCTACGTCCAGCAGTAGGCCGATTTAGGATATATATATATATAAAAAATAAATATGACGACGTTGGGTAACTTGCATTGTATAACATCTGGACATCCCGAATAACGAAATAAGAAGACGGCTGGAAGTGGTCAAGTAGAGAAATTAGTCGATTTCATTTTTAAATACAATTAAAAAATATTTCTCTATTTAATTTTCGCCACTTTTTTCTTTTATTTATCACGTACGAGATCGATCGTTATATGTAAATTTTTTAATTTTTTTTTCTTATTATTCGCGAATAAATTCATTTAATCGTCGTCGTCTTTATTATAATAATACTAATCACTTTCGCATTACGTCGACGTAAATCGGCCTTTTAACCTATAGAATGAAATTGATGATGATGGACGGTCATCCGCATTCGAACGTGGTAACAATTCCTCGATTATAGGACGTTAGGAAAAATCTGTTTTCAATTCGTCCATTACTCGTCTTTTACCGAACGAGTTCACTCTCTCTTATTAGAGGTCAAAGATCTGTTTTTTTTTTCGAAATGTGGGCCATAAGTATGCGTACGTTCGGTCAGTCGACATTACTAAATAATCACGTGTATGAAAGTTAGGTTAAGACGTGCATGTGTACATTATAAAAAATATAGTCTGTTTAGGTTTTGAAGAACTAGAATGTTGTAATAATCTTTTGTCCGGGGTACGGCCATGAAAGACACGGCACATCTCAATTAATTACGATACATATAAATGTATAAGAAAAAGGATTATCCTCGGCTTCCGCGTTATATATATATACATATATATATATATATAAAATATATACACGCGTTTACAAATAGACGGTAATAAATATACAAACGGAATATAAGTAAGATTGAAAAAAGCAATTGTCAGCCAGCGCTTAGATGGACAGATGAACAAACAGACATCATATGGACCACATTTGACATATCTGGGTCGAGAAATATCCTCAGTAATTTAGTTACCGTCGACAATCAAACGTGTATGTATTAAGTACGTGTCTTCTTTAACTGAACGCATGCAACACTTCGAATTTTTCTGTTTTCTCTTTTCAACCGCGATATTTTTATTTCATTTTGCATTATTTAATATATATATATATATATATATATATATATATATATATATATATATATATATATAAAATATATTTATATCCGCATAGAATATATATGTATATATTTTTATATTGATTTTTCTGCATTCTCCAATTTTTGCAGGTTAGATGTTTATTTTTTAAACTTCCGAATTATTAAATCTCACAATCTTATATCAAAACCATCTTTAGATATCTTCTCACTGACACACGTACATACTATATATATATATATATATATTGCTGTTACAAGATGAACCAAGGAATTCAGAAATATACCTTTAAAGACTCCTTGGGCGCATCGAAATCCGGTGCCCCGCTGATAAGCTGAATTTGTTTCATTATAAGAAAGAAAACAACACAATGAACAAGCTACCTGAACAATGACATAACTACCTACACATATAAGCAATAATTTAAAAAATATATATATATATATTTCACAGGTACAATTTTCTATCCTTACAATTAGATTCTGTATAATATCCGAACACATTAAGCAAGGTAATTTAAAATATTAGAAATTAATCCCTCTCAATAAGTTTAACACGTTTATGAACGACAACATCATTTTGCTTTGTATCCGTACTATTCTCTTTTCTTTTATTGTTATTTTACTCATTTTTTATATTACGATTATTATTATTATTATTCTCTACCGCTTATCTTTAAGAATACTAATTTGAAAGAGTACATACTAGCTGGAAAAAATATTTTAAATAAATCTCCTAAAATTCCCAACTTATAATTTGATAAAACCTAATTAAATTGTAAATAAGTAAATGCCGTGTAGTAGAAAACTTATCAAAATAAAAAGTCCGCGGTTAAATAGAGAGAAAAAAACCAAACAAACACATAGCCGATAAAAAACCTAAAAAACCAAACAAAACTGGTCCGTACGAAAAGTTTAATAATCTGACTTTCAACCGTTTTTAAAAGTGACCACTCGACCCACGGACGTATATGATTATATGGAAGACAAACCTCCGTTATTTATATTTCGAATGTGTTATAATTTGAAAGATGCTTTTTACCCGTACATTATAATATCCAGCGACGAGGCTAAGTACACTCTATATATAGCCTAGAAATATAATTGATAAGCGTTAAATCTGACACGTAAGAGAAAAAATATCCTTCCAACGATGATAATGACTATGATTATAATAAAAATAATCATTATGACGCGGGGCTAATACTAACGATAGCCATTTTGTTTAGTTAGGATAAAATAGATATTGAAACATTTCATTATTCCGGCGTATTAGCTTAGCACTATCTCTATGACGTATGTAGTAGAATAGGTGTGTGTGTGTGTGTGTATGTGTGTGTTAGGAAGGATTAGGATTATTATTAATATTTCGAATAGTCCTTATTTCGAAAATCCGGAGGTCAAAATAAAAAACCCCGCCCCTTTCTAGCGGAGTATAATAACGTCTTTATAACAGTCTCTGTCTAAATCATCTTTCGACGTTGGACCCCTTTTTTCAAATACTTATATAAAGCGGATTAGATGCCATTATTTTAATGGAGTTTTCTTTCCATCCTTATCTACCGAATGGATCTTGTTTAATTTTCTATAAACCTTTACTCTATAACAGGCATTTTACATTATATTTATTATTTTTTCTTATATATATATATACATATATATATATATATATATATATATATATATATATATATATATATATATATATATATATAATAATAACAATAATAATTAGATATGTCAAAAAAGACGAGACAAGTTAAAAAGTTTCCTAAACCGACTTAAGCTGAAATCTTCTGAAATATTTTAATAAACACAGCCTTCATGTATACACGACATTTTTCATTTCAGACTGAACACAACCATTCTTAAACGTAGCTATAAAATGTAAATATCTCCTAAATAAAGCTCGATGATGACCTCAAAATTAAAAAAAAAAATCTTGTTTTTAATAATGAAGTTTTCTTTAAGTTAAATGGCGAACATTTAAAAATCACATTTGTAATTGTCAAATACCGGGACATAGATCGAAATTAATGTATAAGTTCTATCGGTAATAACGATACTAAAGTTGACGTATTTTTTAATTTCTCACTAAGGAAGACTTTTCTTAAATCGAACAGAAACTAATAAACTCTCGTATTTAAATAATGTACGTAATACGTCAAACGAGGAAAAAGGTAACATTTACCGATTTTAGAAGATTTTACATTGACACGTTACAAATCAACCTTATCATCGGCAGATCCGATGAGTAATTTTTGCAGTTAAGGGTTAGAAAATTCGCCTAGTCCTTGTACCATTATTATAAAGCTGTATTTTACGATACATACGCATCGGTGGAAGAGAAACCTTTTATAGGGGGAATTCAATTCTTCTACCGATATAACGGACGTAATGAATGAATACAAAGTAGACTAGGTCAGTTCTGTCCAAGTGCGTACGGACAATTGCTTTTCATGGTGACATTACGCCATTCAGACGAAGAAGGCTACATCTCTATTCGGAGTGGATATTACGAAGTACATATCGACACTGAATTTAAATATCGGCGAAAACTATATGTCTAACGATGATAGACCAGCAGATATCGAACTGGAACTGCGCGATACGAATAGTCGAACATGTTTAGTATACTTTCGCGTCGAGATGTGTTTCAAATCTGCACGCGGTACAAATCTACTTGTAGCATTTGTCAAGGATACACACTTACGTCGAGCAGCGTAGAAAATTTTTCAATTCCCACTGAAATCCGTCATTCGAATATTCCAGGGAATATTTCCAGACGTTTCTAACGAAAAAAATGATGTCGAAAAATGTTTGCGATCTCACCTAGAATAACGCGGACGGTCGACTTCGTTTACTATCATCGCCCAATAGTACCTCATCTGGACAAGTGTCTGGTTTGCTTTAATCTATTGTCTTACTAGAGACACCACACTAATTATATCGTCTTATTTCTCGAGTGTCCATAATACTTCACATGCCGACCACAAACGTTCAGTTGCAATTCGCTATAAGAAGTTTTAACCGATGACCCAATTGCACTACAGTCAGAGTTTTTTAATTTCTCCGAAATATAGATACGATCAACTTCATATAATTAATTACTTTATGGTGCTCCTGGCCCCGTATGGTACCCGACAATATATATATATATATATATATATATATATATATATATATATATATATATATACTTAATTTAAATACGGAAAAAACAGGTTGTTTATAAAATAATCCGATAGTGAACGACAACGCAATCAACAATAAATCAACGATATCAAATTCATACGTAAACAATTACACTAAATAGCTGGAAAAATAGAAACTTCCCGTCTAGCATAAAAATTGATTCATTTATGTAATATCTTCTTCTTCTTCGTCATGCGTCTTACGCATTACTGCGCCTTGACATCATAGCATTGATATTTATATTTTCGGCAGCCCGCATCAACTTTTCAATGCTTTCAAGCCCCACCCACTGCTTTATATTTTGTAACCATGTCATTTTCTTTCTTCCGGATCCTCTCCGACCCTCTATTCTTCCTTGAATTATTAGCTTTAACAGCTCATATTCGTTTCCTGTAATTATATGACAAAAATAACTTTACGTTTATTTATTTCTTCTACTAGATATCTTTTTTATAATTTAGGTTAATTAATGTTATTATTATTATTATTATTATTATAAAGGAAAGAGATGAAAATAATTTGTAATATCCGATATTGTTTAGGTATAAATTTTATATAATCGATTTGTCGATTGCGTTATTTATACCAATTCGCTATCGGATTATTTTATAAATAACGTTTCTTTTTTTTACTTTGATATTTTTTTTTCAATAACGTGTATCTAAATTATTAGGTACTTCCTTAAAATTTTATTTTCTTTTTATATATTTCTTGAAAATTGTATATATTTTTATATTTCATTTTTTCATATTTATTCGATAACGGCTTAACACCGTTAAAAGATTTGCATGTATAAAAATATTTTTAGAGCGGTTTTAATTAATTTTTATCGAATTTTACTTCGACCAGTAAATTATTCGATATTTCGTTCCGGTTAAGCATTCGTTTAGTACCAGCGGTTGACGATAGTTGAATAATTGAAAGTTATTGGCAAAGTTCACAAATCCGCTGATTAATCGATTAGAGGAGAAGTTGTATAAAGAAAAATAAAATAGAAAACGGGGACTGAACAGATTCGTATGGCTCGGCGATCTTATTGTTCGCGAATAGAACATTTTCCACGAGAATCGCATTGCACCGGTCACACACTGACCGTATTAATATATTTCTGTGTATTATTATAATTCAGTCTTCTTCATATTCTGTCTACAACATACTTATATATATATATATATATATATATATATATATATATATATATATATATATATATATATCAGTCGTCATCTCGTTATTTATCGTATGTCTCGTTATCTACATGCATAATAATAACGCATCCAAAACGACTATAAAGTACTTTCGCAACTAGACAGAGTCCATGTGCCGGTCAATAAATTCGCAAGCACGTATAAACACGCGCACGGGACTGTGTCCATCTACCGAATGACAATAACAATCGAAAACTTCGAACCGAATCACGATAAACCGGCCAACGTTTCCACATGCGCCGGTAACTATCTAAAGTTAGTTTTATTATTATTACGATTATTATTTGTATTTTATTTTTTAATTATATCATTTCCATTCATAACCGCGGGAATGTATATTTTCTTACCAATCGCCCAGACCTACTAATTATTACTGTGGTGAACTTAGGGACGATCAAGTTTAATGATGACAAAGTTACTATAGCTATTATTATTATTATTATTTATTATAATTAGTTTTTTAAACCGTATATTTGCTGCGCTAATTTACATTCTCGATACATTACTTAATTAATATAAATACAATCAGTTCCGCTAAGCCATAAGTTTGTTGACGGACAGTTCGATGACCCTGTTCGCGTTGATATGATTCTTATCATCTGAAATTATGTGAGTTTGCACATCTACTGTCACATTTCCAATCTAAACCTCTCATTTGCTCATATTTGCACTGTTTATATCTATCTTTCTCGTAGGTCACGTTTTTATTTTACGTAATTTATAAGATACATTTTGATTTGATTTATATTTTTAGCTGCATCAAGACTAGATTGCAATTTATCAGAATGTTAAAAAACCAACCCCAAGGTTGAAGGTACTAAAAGTTAGTTACTAACGATAACAGCTTAGGGAACTAATAGTAGCAGTTAAAACGTGATATCAATGATTTTGTAAGAGTAACCACTAACGTTTTCATACATTATCTGATCACAGTTAGTTACTGCTACTTTCAAATAACAATTAAAAATAACAGCGATTTGGTCTAATCACCATGCCTAATACATTATTATTAAGCAAAGGAAAGACTATTAAGCGTGAAGAATACAATATATTCAGTGTAGCGATTTAGTGTGTACATTGATGATCAGAGGGTAATAATGTTCGCTTCTTCCCATATCGGTGTGTGTCAATGGGTATCTATTAGCTGATCTGACTTGTACTTAGGATGAAATCGATAAAATGCCCCATATCCTACGAGTAAGACTGTAGTGTGTTAGTTCGTTTGTGTTATAGTTAGGTTAAATTTTGTTTCGTGTCCTCCAATGTTTTCACTGTGCGAGTTAAAGTCACCTCTAAATATAAATGGTGCTGGAAGGTTTAATGAAAGTTTTGTATAATATCTTCAATTTTGAGATACTGAGAGGGATATATATTGCGCATATTGTTATAGCTGGGTTAGTATTTAAACGTATCGCTAAAGTCTGTACATAATCGACATTGAGATTTACTTCAACATTACTAGTGTTTTTTTTTTATTGCTATAAGGATTCCACCATATGCTCTTGATTGATCGTTTAGACTTTTAATTGTAGTTTTGAAGGAGTAATCTTTGGTTTGAATGAAGGTGTGTTTCCTAAATGCACAGTACTGTGGGATTATATACGTTGCTATGTTAATTTTAAGATCTTCTAAATGTGAAATGGACACCATTATAGTTCCAGTTTATTATAGAGATGTTTTGGTGTCTTAACGCCATATTTATATAATTTAATGTTATATATTGACGTGGTGTCTTCCATTTTTAGATTTTTGATAATTTTGGCGAATCGTAATTTCATTGATTGATTTTTTTGTAATAAGTTATGTTTTATAACATGATGATTATCGTTGATATTTGTGGTGTGAATTCCTTCGCTATTTAGGAAATGTTTTGACCTTTGCTCATATCGATGAAAATACAGAAATTTATGCGAGAAGGTAGTTTTTTTTTATTGATTTTAAAGTTTAATTCAAGGGGTTTGAGTATTTGTTTTATCGATTACGTGTCTTCTAAATCATTAACGCTTTCCGAGTGCTGTTATGGATAAATTTTCACCTGTTTTCAGGCCTATATCTTTTGATTCATTGTTCGACCGTAGTTTTGTTTTAGGGTCTGCAGCATATAAGTTTTTGGGGTCCCTTTTTATTTTTGGTTGATTTGATATTATTTTTTGTATCTGATTTGGTAGTAGCAGAATTATTAGATAATTGTCTTTCTAAATTATCTGTGTGTGTAAATTTAGAATTATTGATTTGATATGATGGTTTCTAGATAATTGTGTGAGGGTTTGTTGTTTATTGGCTTGACTGCGTTGATTTGTTTCTTCCGAATTACAATTTATAAGAGGGAAAAATTATCTGGTGTTAATTTTTTTTTAAAATTAACATTTGGTGAATTTTTGCAGGATAGCTGTGGATAATTGTCTGAGTTTCCTGTGTTAACTGATGTGCTGTCATCATGACAATATTGTCTGTTATGTGGCTAGAATGATTGCATTTATAGCAGATGAAGTCACCTGTAGATAGAAAGATGAGGTGACGTTTGTGATTTGATTATAATGTAAAGGAGGTTGATAGTTTTAGCTCATCAAAGTTAGTTATACATACTTGTCAACGTGCCAGTTAACTTTGTGCCGAAAATCGTCATCTAACGACTTAATTCTGAGAATTGAGATTTCGAAGCTAACTTCATGTCTAAATTTGATACTAAGCATAGTGGGCTGTATTGGTTATTGTTGAGAACCTTTTGAAAGTATTTTTTTGCGGTTGAAGATTTTAGTTTACATGTTTTTATAAAATGACCGTCGATTTGGAAACAGCTGTGTTCGCTTATAAAAACGAATGTACTAAATGTGTCGTTTAAAAGAAAGAAAAAAAAAACAATGATGCGGCTTCTACTTGTGCGAGAAGCAGCTATAATATTTTCTGCTACTTGTACGAGAAAAGATGAAAGATAATGTAAAATTTCTTAATCTAATATATGATTAAAAACGATTGTTCTTCAAATTTGTATGGTTAAAATTATGATGAATCGGAGTTATTATTACCTGTTGTAGTGTGGATGCGTATGTTGTGTGATTAATTAAAACGCCGTTGCCTGATTATAAAGCTGTTGTAGGATTCGGCGATGTAGATAAACATTGGCGTAATACCGGTTGATAGTTGATCAGCCATAACGACCGTCGTGATCGATAAAGCCAAGATTTATTACCGAATAGCGATAATTATAATTTTAGACAGATAACATCGTTAGGTTTGTATGAATTACTTTCGAAGAAAAAGAACCCGAGTGAAATACATCGTGTTGATTACAATAAATGGAAGAATTTCAAATATTTCATCAGACTAGATTTTGTTGTGGACACATTTATAATATAATGTACTCGACGTTTCGATTCTTTCTGAAGCATTACAGCAGCCCAGTTATAAATTGTTATAATTAAAAGATTTCATGTCTAGTAGGTTTTTTTTTGTTTATGTAGAGCCCGATATTCCCCATTTCGTCACTCCAGCACAGACAGTTACTCTGTGCGACGGCTTCTGTTCCTTTGAATTCGGATTAGATTATAGTTCCGTTTATTTACGAATCCGGATGGCTGAAAATGAGCCTCTTCAAAAGATTGTTTAAATCGATCTCTTCGTTTTCGATTTTTTTCAACATCGTTTCAGCAAAAAGTCTTCGTTGTGTATGGTCGGTACTTCTTATATATACTATTTTGAAGCAATATTTGCTCGCGCTTAAATTAGTAACTTTTCTGCACAAGCAATTTATTATATTGTATTCGCGATTCGCCCACGGTTGCGCATTACCGGTTAAAAATTTATCTTAATGTACTTCTTGTATATAACACAAAAACCATAAACTTTGATTTTATTTTCATTTATCAAGTTAACCACACACACACACACACACATTCGAGAGAACTGATTGTAATCGCTTTGTTGTCACGTCACAATGCAGGCCAGCGTGTTTTTGTAGTGTACTATATTATTACTGCATATGATGTTGTGCGTGGTGGTTTGCCATTGCCTTCCGTGCTATAATAATATTATTTATATTTTTTTATGATAATTTTTACGTCGTTAATCGTATTCGAACTCGGTACCTTCCGTATATAGTGCTCTAGCAACTAGGCTACCCCGGGTATTTCATGACTACTAGTTTATTTTATTAATTACTAATATTATTGTGTATTATTCTATTCTCTTAAGTGATCTAGGACAGGACATACAAATAGTATACGATCAGTAGTTTCTACTGTACTACATTCATATTTGTCATCTTAACTTAAATGAAAGTAAAGTAGATAATAGTTGCAACTTCGAAAATTTCAATTATTTGTTTTTGACGTACTACATAATAAATTCGAGGGTCGTAGAAATTGCTTGCGGAACAGCGATATTACCTCATAGCATTAAACTTATGTGTATAGGATGAATACATTTTCGCGTGCATATGTGTATGTTTGCATGTACATATCGGTGTAAATGTTATATGTGTGTGCTTGTATGCATTCATGTTCTTTAATTGTAAATACACTAGTGTGTGTATATATATAAAATCCTTATAAACGGGATAACCGGGAATTAATTGACGTACAGCCTGCGAAAACATATAAGTGTACTAAAACATTATAAAGAGGGAGTGGTACTAAACTATCGACGCAGTGCACCTCTATAAATGGAACAAGTTGTAAAATAATAATCTGAATAATAAATTATTAATGAAAGTTATGTATAGCATTATATTTTAATCAGTAAAGGATGTCCCTTGATACGAAGTCATCATTATCATCGTCGTACATTAGACACTACCCGGTGTCGATTATTGTATAGAGAAATAATACCTATAAGTAGATGCATCGGCCAAATATGTGACATAAATTCTGTCTAATTGTCATCTTTCCAACCAAAATGTATAATAAATTAATCAGCTTGCTCGAAGACGCGAATTTATCAACATAAACACGCTCACACATACGAAGAACCCGCACGATTACGTTAGTCGTAGTAAGTGCAACGACATAAACGACCATCGACATAACTAAAACGAACTGTCGAACGTTTAAAATAGCAAACGATTAATAGCCTATTTTTATACATTACACGAATAAATATCGACCTGTACACCATCGTAAAGTTTTTTCTGGCCAATCAATGTCGATAATCGATGTAATTGCATTATGTATCTACCACCCTATCTATCTAAGTTTCTTCGAGGGGTATATCAGGAACTCTATAGACAATGTTATACTTATCGACGAAACCGACGACAACTTGCCGCTGCTTCATAACGGATATTATTAAGTATCACGATGATGCCCCTATGACGGAATAATTTAGCATTATACCGCGTTAACCGGAAAGTTAGTAAACATTTTTAAATTAACGACACACGTATAAAAATTTAAATCAATACGAGAAGAGATACGAATTGAATTGCAATAATTCGTATTTCTATACATTTAATTTAATTGTCTATAATAATACTAGTTCTTCGTTCTAAATAGTATAAATTTTACTATAAATATAATCAATTGAGTAGCCAGGAGGGTTTGGAGGTCTAACCCTCGGAATCAATCTGATAATAAGAAAATATATACTCGTTGCTAAATGCAGTTTTGCATTTGTTAAACCTATTATTTTTTTTTGAATTAATCGAATAGTTGAAGAAATTATAGAGCAGATACGATTTAGTATGACCTAGGCTCAGCGAACAGGTTCAAATGTTCAGGTTTTTAAAGTACTCGTAAAACTATTCATTGATCGCAGTTTGTTAGAATCTGAAACTGTTGATCATCGTTTTGTCCCGTGCCACGAATGCTGATTTATCGACGTAACGTTGGGCACATTTTCAATCACAATATCATCTATTATACTGTACATAATCTTTAAATGATCAAAATTGTATTTTGTCACAAGATTTGATCGACATAGAAATTTTCAATTCTAAAAATATTTATTTAAAAATTCTCTGAAGTAATTAAAAAATCAACATTTCTTGTATCGTTTGATAATGTGCGATTAATGTAATTCGTATAAAGAGTGATGTAACATTAGAACACGATAAAAAATAAACATACACCACCGTCTGGAAAAATCTTTTCAGTGTATTCGCTGCTACGTGTTAATTTTTTAATATCATAAAAAACTTAGTAAAAAATATCATTTATAAAAATATTTTATATATTAAATAATAATAATAATATAAACATAAACTATGTCAGATACACTTATAAGAAAATTGTGTCAGATGTCACAGAAAGATAAAGACCAGTAATAATCTGAAATATTCTAACAGAAAAAATAATAATGATCATAATTTTACGAGCTTTAAACATTTGGTCCTGATTCACATATTCTAATTCGATATATCACACGGGGTAGTAGTAATGTCTTGTTTTATTCCAAACCACATCCTTACACAAGTCTAGATCCAGATCTCTAACTGGTAATATAATTTTTACTTCGGCGAAAAATCCTTCCGGGCGAATTTATTTGCACACACACATATATATATATATATATATATATATATATATATTATATCCGAATTATTATCATTATTTAAGCGTGCGCTAAAATCAACTTCAAATTATCGCCATATAAGCGGGTACTAACCGTTAACTCGAATTGAGAGAAATACTAGAAGACCAACTTGCACGGTTAATCGATTAAAATGTTCCAGAAAATAATTTTCTCCTCGTTTTCTTAAATATACACATTACAAACACACACGCACATACACGCATATATCGTAATAATATTATAACCTATATACAGAAAAATGCACATGCATATAACCCTATCATTACTCATTATTACTATACTTATTACAACGAGATCATCGTCATTTCGCTGTTTAAAATTATTCACACGAATTTCTAACCTAAATATAAATTCTATTTCATATTTTTACGTGAACGGCCTGGAATTTATATCGAATAATTTAAACGATCTTAAATGCAAAAACAGAATTCATTGAAAAATATTACATCCGTATAAAATTTTGAGAAACTTTACAACAGATTTTTTAGACTTTGAACATATATCAGTATATATAAATCTAAATTGATAGAAAGATACATACAGATAAAATATCAAGTTTTACAATATATTAACAAAACAAAATAAACACAATGTTAATCACTATAAAATTTATTTTATTTTATCAAAGCTTTTCGACTGTAATGTCATTTAATTTACAATCTGAGTTGACCTTATAAAATATTTTAGCTGTATCAGAATTTTTCAATATAAATATTACAAAATAGTCTATCCAGGATATTAAATTCGGTTTAACAGGTTTTCATAAATTAACGAACGAAAAATAACATGATTGGATTAAGCCTATTAGAAGTCAAAAGTGAGAAACGTACATTTATGTTTCATATTATATCATATATATCTCCGCTGCAGGTACTTTGTACCTTCCGGGGCCGGAGCTTTAACCGGAACAGGGCGCGTCCACAGGTGGCGAATAGTGGAACGGCCTACAGATATGTAGGTTAGCTGCGAATAAGCAGTCGCGGACTAAAAGCGGCTACTGGTGGAAAGCGTCAAGTAGGTGATTCCAGTGGTGACAGGGCAATGAGACAAGAGGATGGCAGCTTGAGAAACTGCCTATTAAAAGTCCACAAAATCCTACGACTGTCTCGCCCTCGGTGGTTTGTTCGCTGTCAAAACCTGTTCTACCGAAATATTTTAAACATGCAGCCATTGTTTATATACGTAAAAATAAGGGAGATAAAACTATCGAGGTATATCCTTATTATCAACTGCTAGTAAAATTTTGAGCAGAGTACTTCTAACGTGATTGCAAACATTAATAGACATGTGTCTTCCTGAAGAGCAATGTGGCTTCCTGCGTAACGTATGATATTTGCTCTACGCCAGCTAGTGGAAAAAACTAGAGAACAAAATGAAAAATTGTATATGACATTCACTGATGTACAAAAGGCTTTTGATACGGTAAACAGAGGTGCACTTTTTCTAAAAATAATTGGGTACCCACCGAAACTGTTGTCGCTTATACAACAGTTACACGATGATATGGAAGGTATGGTAATTTGCGAAAATAGATTTACAGATCCTTTTAAAATATCGACTGGATTTAAACAAGGATGCGTACTCCTACGTTGTTTAACCTTTATATGAGTATGATTTATATAGTATATAAGCAAAAGATTTTAACGTCCGGAATTAAGATAGAGTACCGGTTCGATGCAGGAATACATAATCTATCGAAATTTAAAACTAAAAGCAAGACAAACACGTTGCAAAATTTACAATATGCGGATGACTGCGTCATTTTAGACAAAAGCACTCCAGTATTGCAATATGCGGTAAAATTATTACACGAAACATACAAAGATTTTGGTCTATCCATTAACTGTAACAAGACAGATGTTATAGAAATACCTGCAACTAACGAAGTTATCGACGGAAATATATTAAACAAAGTGAAAGAATTTAAGTATCTGGGAAATATTATCAACAACTACGGCAGTCTAGACTAGACGAATAAATTTTGTTATAAATGCAATGATATCGTATAAAAGGCTTTCTAGAGGGGTTTTTAATAATAAAAACTTAACAACAGCTACCAAAAATGACCGTGTATAAAACTATAATAATGCCGACCATGTTAAATGGTGGAGAAACCGGGTCGATAAAAATTAATAAACTTAAAAAATTAGAAGTCTGCAATTTTAGATTACTAAGCCGGATTCTTCGGATTGCCTGAAAGATCACATATCGAATGAAAAAATACTACAAATAGCCAACTGTTTTTCAACTGAACAGCAACTAGCGAAGTCTCATCTAGGATGGATTGGCCACGTAATACGGATGGACGAGGATTCCGAAGCGCGTGTTTTACGAAGTAATAAGTAATAGTAAAAGGCAATGTGCCCGTCCAAAATTTCGATATAAAGATATGATTACAAGGACAGTTAAGAAAGCAGGAATGAATCCGCGAAAAGATATTACATGGGAAGCGATGGCCAAAAATAGGATCGAATGGAGATTGTTCATAGACGAGATATCTTTGCGATTTCACGACGTATTTTAAAATTGGTCTGGTCTCGCATATGCGACACAAGCATTAAATAATAACACGAAGAGCCTGATAAATGACACTCATACTCGTAATCGAGTGAGCTAGAATAATTATATATATATATATATATATATATATATATATATGTGACAATGATGTTAAATACCGTTAATGTAGGCAACGATCATAAATGGAATATTAATCGGGATAATAGAACTCAATATAGGAAGAGTTGCTCACCAAGAAGTGTAGATACAGAGAAACTAGAAAAATTAAATATCAACAACACGTGATAAACTACGTTATTTTTAAAATCAAAAGACCGAATAAAAACAAACGTGTTTTAGTTGTATCCATATAAAAGGAGCGTTTGATGATTGCTCGCATCCAGCCCTGTTTCAGAATTTAAAAGATCTCTAGATGAAAACTTGCTGAACATTCTGTATCGTCATTTAAAGGAAAGACAAATGAAATTTAATGTTGAAAACGTTTCTGTAACCATATGAGCCGTTCGCAGAGAAATGTTTTCACGGCCCATTAGTACGGAATATTTTATGTAGCGCCTTTAAATTACTGTATAACGACAAAGTAGATCTAAGCGCCTATGCGGATAATTTAATTTTTATAATATACATCAAATACTAAATTCACGGTGGTGAAAAGAGGCGATCAAAACGTTACGTGTCATCTAACTGTAAACAGTAATTTAATCGAGAGAATTATACAAAATATCTCGAATTCGTAATGGACAATAATTTAATCGAGAGAATTATACAAAATATCTCGAATTCGTAATGGACAATAAATTGGACGATGATGAAGAAACAAGAACAAGTTGTGAAATAGCGAAGGAAACCGTCCGAACAATATTATGCTCGGTAATGATTTGTCACTCCAGCTAAGATTAAATACAGATTATTCCAGTACTTTTGTACGGAGTGCAAATGTGGACCTTAAATGTCAGCACTGTAATTTAGAGGGTACAGAAATGTGGCTTTTAAGAAGACTGTTACGAATTTCACGATCTGAAAAAGTTTCAAATAAGAATGTATTGAAAAGATCTGGCATACAAAGAAAGCTCGTAAAAAACATAAAAAAAAAAAAATGGTATATCAACTAGCGGAAATTTTCTCGCTGATTACTATGCACACTCTCCTTCTCTTCTTGGACTTTTCGTTGCTTACTCACCGCATACTGATCTTCTCTCCATTGTTAAAACTGCCCACAAGGAATACTGGAAGGTGGTCTGGAGTAATCCTTATAATGTCACACATTATAAGTTGCTTCAGACTGATCTGCCATGTTTACCCTGGTTCTACAATATACAGATGCCAGTCAACCTAATTCGTCCATTCATAATCGCCATATGCAGATTAAGGTTTGGCAAAAATAAATATCAGTTTATTAAAAAATATTTCTCTCATAATTAAATTGTGGACAATTAAGAAGGTGATTTATATCTTCCAGGAAATTTATGGAAATACGTCCCCGATTATCTCCATTTGAAAAATTTAACTCTATACGGGAATGACCTATAACCTACAAATTATGGTAACAAATCTGCAAAGTTGATGAGGGAGATAGATATTGGGATACGAGAAATAAAATACCGGGAAGATGCGACTGAACACTTGTAAAAATATTTACCTTTATTTGAGAATCTGCAATATTCGTACCAAGAATTATGATAGTTTAAATTTTAGAGCGTAGACCTGTGATGGAATAAATGGGAGTGGAATACCGGACAAGGAAGCCTGTTTAGCAGCAACATCCACCGCTTCATTATGTTTTAACATCGCACGTTTTAATAATTCCGACGACATCGGTTATTATAATGTATTCCTGCCTCTTCCTTTGCGGATTATTTAATTATTTTACTCCCTGCACGATCGACATGAATTAGTTCAATTTATATCCGATATATTTTCTTTTCTATTCTTCGACGTCATTCGTAATTGAAAATTCCTTCACATCGCATCGATACAAAACACATTCTTATTGAATCAGTCCGGGAAACTATCTGTAAGTCCTCAGTTTCCTTAAAACTGCTTCGCCGTGACTATTCGAGTTTTAATTTCTGTTATACGGCGTCCATCACTCGTAATCACGGCTCCTAAATATTTAAATTTTCGTATATTACAGATAATTTTTGTTTTACCAAATCTCGCCATTTTAATCTCATCTTTGTTTATCTTTATACCGTATTTTTTCCGTCATTATTTACGGCGTATCGAGCATTGTTCGGATTTGATTAGCTGTTTCGGCAATTAACTGACATTGTTAATAACTTGTATTAAGCTTGATTATCTTTTTTTCTCTCATTACTTCTTCAATGTATATATCTTAAATACAGCGATTACCTGCTTCCTTTTTGTAGAGAACATTTTTTTTATTTACTACAAGATAATATTATATAAATTACATGTAGTTCAGTTCTAACAGAACGGTTAAAATTTAAAAGTGTCCGGAAAAAATCTCTATCCGAAAAAAAAATTCTTAACGCATATAGAGCGTAGTAGAACTCACATAAGGCAGTAGTTGTTTCAATAGCAGGGGTTCTTCTTATAAATCTGCTAATCCTAAGTCGAGAAATAAAAAAAAAAATGCAGTACATTTCCTTACGCAAAAATAACATAATTCCCCATCATGTGGTGAAAATTTTCACATAATAACAAAACATACACATAGGCCGTAATATCGTTAGTGAAGTTCATTTCGGTATTAAATACGTCGGAGGACGTGATTCAGACATCGCGAGTGGAGGTGTTGTATTTTAAAGATCACGCGGTGACCGATCGTTTAGGTTAGTGCAAAACGAAACGGTTTTTTTCATTTGTACATTATAAAACAGAATGTTCAGCAATAATCGTAAATCAGTCACTTCTTGATGACCGTTTTCTAACATTAATAGTAACGGTAGACTATAACGAACACAAGGTAATACGTTATTATAAGATTTTCCACGCAACTAGAAGCATTACTTATACGCGTATATATATATATATAACACGGAAGAGGTGTACAACAACTCTGCTGTACCGAACGGTCACTAATCCAGCCGATAGATGGAAAACTACTCCAGAAAATTACACGATGGCCATAAATTTTTTACTTATTTTTAATCCATTTTTTTTTTTAATCCGCTCCTTCAAAACGCTGCATAAAGGAAGGTTGATCAAACATCACGGTAGCTTTTGATTAATATAGAACGCATCGGTATACTTATCGCAAACGAATCCGTTATAATGTTCCCCGTTGTTAGACAATTTTCAGTTTCACGTTGAAATGAAAATGAAAAAATCTTTATTATATTTTTAAACATAAACCGAAAACAATTTTCTTTCATAACTTAAAGCTAAGTACCTATACATAAACCTTAGCAATTCTAAATATGTATAATTACGTACACTTTGAAATTACTTTAGAAATAGTGCAGGAAAAAATGAAAAAAACCTACAAAAAAGACACACCCTGAAGGTAACAAAAATTTAAAAAAAAAGTCAATAAATCAACAAAACGAAAAGCAGAGTTTTTAGACATAATTTAGCTTAAAATATCTGTACTTAACAATAGGTTAATAATTACAAAAATCTATGTTTTAATCTACGATGCTTATACTTAGTATAACATATGCGTAGATGTTCCATATTGTAATTTCCTATTACACGTATTAGTTTATTTTGATGAGTTTTACAGTTTTCGTAAAATTTTTTTGAGATTTTACTAATAAACGAATGTATGTAAGGGATATTTAAATGATCGTGTAGATTAGATATTTTAGTAAATCGCGTTGCATTCAACGAAATTCTGCAGCAATGATTTTGAACTACTTGCAGTTTCCTGTATGTACTATCAGACACTGATGACCACACAGGGCAAGCATAGGTTAATCTAGGGCGTATAACAGCCGTATAGATTAATTTTTTGTTTACGTAACTAAGACCCGATTTTCTGTTAAATAATGGAAAAAGTGTATGCATAGATTTATGCGCTTTATCTATAGCGAAAGTAATATGGTTATTGAAAGTTAATCTGCTATCCAAGATAACTCCTAGATACCGAACCTGTTTGACCCAAGGAATTCTTTTAGAATTTATTGTAATTTCAGTTAGCGGTAGTGGTCGTCTCCGAGTAAATAGAATTGCTTCTGATTTTTCTTCATTTAATTTTAGGTTCCATCTGTTGTAATATTTAAATTTTTTAATTGCAGCCTTTTGCAATCGGTTATATATTGTATCTGTCCTATAAGAGGATGTATATAAAGCAAGATCATCAGCATACAACGCGGCACTAAAGAAAGGCAGTTCTGGAAGATCATTCATTAACATTAGGAATAAGTAAGGCCCGAGTATACTTCCCTGAGGAACCTCGGCATTTAGTGTTTTAATTGGCAATTTATCGAAATAATTCGTAACGTAATATGTTCTCTGACTTAAGTATGATTTAATCAATTTAATAAGTAATATTGGAAATTTAAATTTAATCATTTTATATAATATTCCGTCGTGCCAAGCTGTGTCAAAAGCTTTTTCAACATCGATTAACAGCATTCCCGTGTGTTTCTTGAGATTAAAGTTATCAGTAATAGTGTCCGCTATTCGAGCTAGCTGGTGAACCGTAGAATGCTTAGGTTTAAAACCAAACTGAAGAGACTGACAGAAAGGAGGAAAGAATGACACGATGCTGCAAACCAATCTTCGGATTAATGACAAATGATGGTGATGTAATGAATGACGTATATTTTCCAGGAAAATAACGACGAATACATTACACCGTTTTTCAACGATGTCTGAAACACTAACATTTTTTTATTTTCTGGTGAAATTTTCAAAAATATTTCCATAAATATGTCGAAAATATTGAATATATTGGAGAGTAGTGATTTTATTAATTACAAAAATAAAAAACTTTTGGTGATTATTGGTGTTATATTTTGTTTTGTTTACGTCGAAAATACCTATAGTTCATTTAAAGACCGGTATTGTATAATAAACATATCTGTATAAAATTTATAATTTTGCCTATCAAAAAAATTTTATAATGTACGAGTGAAAGGTTTGATACGAATACGAAATTAGGTGTAAAGTATCGACGCCGAACAATTAATAGGCGCAATAATTTTCCCTTAGCACCGGGGGGGGGGGAAGCGGGTAAGAATTACGTTTCTAGGAGGAATGTCGTTCAACTTGCCAGGAAAAATATTTGAACAAAACGAAAGATTACCCGGATAATGCGCATAAAGGATAATAATCAGCCGGTCCGTAATAATAACGACAATAGTAGTTAACAATAATAATAATAATAATAGTAATAATAATGTAGTCGGAGGAATACTGTTGTCTAATGGTTGATTTCAATTATCGTGTCTGTTTGTGGAGTAAGGTCGTGCGCTAGAATTCACGCCGGGTAGTAATTTTTAATTTGCTAACGAACCAACAATCTTTATAAAAATAATAATAATAATAATCAGAGAATAATATACGCGGGAGGTGCCAACGGATTAGCCGGTGTTAAAACGACGGCAACGCGGAGAGTGGGATTGTTTTTTTTTGCAACAACATTCGCGATTCGAGATTCTGAAGGCGGCCAGAAGGGTGGATGAGTGGTGTCTGTCCATCATCAGATGTAACGAGAAAAGATGTAGAAAAGGACGATGTGAAAATAATAGCGCGCAAACAACAATCCGACGTCCATCTTGTCCGATTGTAATGCGGATGAAACGAGCGTTGCTGCGTATATTATAAAATCCGGAAGATAACAGAGTAGCCGGAGTCCGTATTATAAGATGATTTTTTTTATTATTATTATTATTATTATTAGCTTTCTACCGAGATCGTACACAACCAGGGAGTATCGCGGGAGCTTATATAGGTAACGGTGAAAAGCCAGATAAAAAAATAAAATGAAATAAGATAAATGTGAATATGAGCGCGTCCGTCCGGTCGAGAATAGATGAAAAACGCCCGATACCGGAATAGCCCATGTTAAGATCTTTTCTCATTTAAAAATAAGAATAGAACAAACAGAAAAACAAAAAAAAAGAATGTATAGCGATATTATTATTATCATCACTATCACGGTTCTGAACTTGTAAAGCACGTGTCACACACAAATTCCGACGCAACATTTCAAGTCGTGACCAAGTAAAAAGGTCGTCACAGTACCAGGAGACTCTTCTTTGAACTCGGGCCAATATACTCTCGGCCGTTTTGGTTTTAACAGAAAGCTGCCTGGCTTTACAGTTTACATACATACATACACACACACACACAAATATATATATATATATGCTTTTGTCACGCTCTTTTCATTTTCAGATTTCTTATAAATGTCTAATACAACTTGTTCTCGATCGATGATTTCAATCGCGATTTGCGATTATTTATAGGTACGTCAGAAAAACTGCAGCTTAAGCAACCTTTCGTTTCCAGAGTTAATACATACATATAGATGACAAATATTTTTTATTATCACAATTAAATCTATAAACCGAACACGTAAAAACTTGCGTAAAAACTGATAAATGTTTTGACACCATGCATCAATTTCTAAAACTCCCTATATAATTTTAAATAGTTCGTTATGCATACAACTTTACTTGAAACATTCGGACATTTTATAACTGCACTAAATATTCCCTTATTACATAGGCATACACGACTCACGCATATTTACATTTCTTTCTTTTTGATAGATTAAAATTTTTTAAACATAGAATTATGATTGTTTTATGTAAGTAAAATAATTTGCAAAAAAAAGTTACGATGCTAATGCGAAAACGCGGAGCCTCAAATGTTTCAAAGTGAATTAATGAATATATATATATATATATATATATATATATATATATATATATATATATATAAAATTCCAAGACGTTGTAATCGTACGAATAGAATTCGAATCCTGTCTGGGATAAGAATTTCTTATGAAGAGAGTAACTCTAGATATTTCAGCTGTTTATCCAACTTGTTTGTAATGAGTACCAGACGAAAGAATACTGGTAAAGGTAACGGCAAACCACACTATATTGGCTGCCGAGTGCGTCGCTTAGACTAACCAATAATTCGTTCGACGACAATTGTTAGACGTCGTTCACTACCAACTTCCAAGCTGACGAGACTTTATATCTATCTCTGTCGCTATCGTTCAGGGTTGACGATTGTCATAAAACGAAGAGAGCGTGTTTTTGCCGTTCGGCATAGCTCTCCAAAATTATACATCCCTGTCCAGTTACGAATGTTTTGCAACCACGGCATAACTATACATCTAATTTCACGCTTTCTTCCTCATAACTTCTATATAGAGAGTAGGTGTATAGCTTCTAGTGAGTGAGGCACACCAAGTCGTAAAATCTCACTAACGATAAGATTAAATAACAGTTCTAAATGGTAATCTGACATAAATTATTAAACGTTAAGTAAAATAAAGTAAACGGATGTTTGAGACGGCGATGTTTCTAACGCACAGAGAGAACGCGGAATCCAATCATATAATTAAACGAATTAAATCATTATTATTATCGAGCTTACAATTATGTTAAAATTTTTCGGGAAAAAAATCATTAATGATTGAATGAATATGCGGAAAGTGTAATTTTATTTACGCATATGTTGAATTTTTTTGTGCATAGAAGCGATCAGTATAATTCTGCAATACAAGTTTTGCATCACTTGTAACCATTCAGCAACTACCGTCTTACGACTGAAACTGAGTGGGTGATCACGATAATAATAATAACGATCTTCCTTGTACCGTCGATCGGTTTTCGAAAATACGAGTACGAAGAAAATTGGTTATAAATCGGGAAGGTTTTTCCGAATTTTCACTTTTTTATAATCTATTTTCAAATAGAATAGACGGTTAGTTTTGATGGAAATAACGCACTTCAGCTTTCCATAGTAGTCAGAAAATGATAAAATTCGTTAAAAGCCTACACGCTTGTCGCTAAATTATCATCATCAGGGTGCCGTGTCCGCTATCGACTAGCAGTCCTACCCCTGTGTAAAACTGCTCGGAACAAACTTATTACTGGTAAATTGTACCAGTCCGACGGATTCTGTAACCCCAGGTTATCTTTTTTCTTCCCCGTGGTCTTTTTCCTGTAATCTTTCCCTGTATTAACACGTGAAGCAGGCTGTATCGTTCTGGATGTCGTATTACGTGACCCGTACTTTATCTGTCAACTTTATAATCAAACAATTATTACGCCCCCGCTGTAGACGTATGTACTCAAAACTGACACTAAGCGAGGTGATAGTAATAATTTTCTATCGCGTATAATGGTGGACACTGACGGAAGCCACGTGTTAAAAAGGTACAAAGTTTTGAGATATTATTGTATCGGAGAATCTTGCAAATTGCTTAGAGAATTGTGCGAAAATAAACAAAGAATTTGAAATTTCCAAATAATAATAAAAACCCTAAAACTGAAGTGTTCGTACCGTATAATGAGAGGTCATTATCATCATCATCAGTATTACATTAAGGCTGGTTTTATTTCATGATAAGTGCTTTCCAGGTTCATCAATTGTTGGCCTCTCTTTTCATCTCTGAATATTCTATCCATTTGTGTATCCTTCAGTAACATGGTCACGAACATATTGCTCGGTCGGTCTCATTCTTTTTTCCGTTGGATTGTTCCTTCCGCTACATCTCGTAATAATCCGTTATGTCGAAAAATATGACCCATCCTGGTTAACCACCTTTTCTTTAAGAGCAATGTTTCCTTTTCTTCGAAACTGCTTAGTACTTCTACGTTTGTGATGTTATCAGTCCATTTAATACGTTCCATTTTCCTCCAGCGCCGCATCTCCAAAGCATAGCTTTTTATAATGCGTTTACGGAGGTTCATTGGCATTGTTTTCTGTCGCAATATATTTAGTTATTAATTCTCCCAGATATTTGAAACTGCGAACTTTTTTTATTTATTCTCCACTAATTTTTAATTTGAAACAATTATGCTTTTTACTAATTCCCATTATTTTATTAATTTCTAGTCCGTATTTTCCCCCTATATCATTTACAGACTGAACCATTTTCTGGAGTACATCTGAAGATCTTGCAATTACCAACTTAATAGTTTGAAGTCTCTCTCCTCCTACGGATATACCCTAATTAATATTTTCCACCTTAAATACGACTTCCGTATATACGTTAAACATATATGGCGACATTTTTGCTGGCTCTGACATATACGTCTCTAATCTGATAATTGCTGACTGGTTTCTATATAAATCTTAATATTTGCCGAGGGCTCTCAATTTGTCGTAATTAGAAGCTTGTGTCAGGATGCCGTGACATAATCGATAAAACACATGTACAAATTTCGATTCATGTTCATCATGCGTTTCCTTATATTTCGCAATAAATGAGAACAAAAATATAAACAAATTACAGATTTGAAAAATGTATAATTTCAAATTTTAACAATGGTATTATTACTACTAGAGATAATCCGTATTCGTCTGGATTTTGGAAAAATTTAAAAACCCCGGTGCAATGAACTTTCCCGCGACGTTTGCTCACTCTATAGACGCAGTCTGCTAAAGATGACGTTAAAAAACAGAGAGAATTACCATTAAAAACTAACCGGAGCCTAGAACAGACAGTGTGTATTCATTCCCCCAGCGCTACACTTTCATTCACGACTTACAGAAACGATACACGGACAGAGGACATCCAATGTTAATCGTTTATACGTAACAAACCGTCATGAGAGAATAAAAAGCCGAACGAAGTAAGTATAAAAGATTCGAGACCTCCGGGTTGTGGAAATTGTTCCGGATAATCTCTACAAGTCCACATAATCCAGTATAATATAATATTTATTCCGCTTCGAATAGGAATAAAAACAATTGTCGGACGACGATAATGCGTGCTGTACACGAGAAGAGCTTGCGATACGTCCTTCCGGCGGCGGCCGATGGAAATAAATAATTACGATTACCGAGGGGTAAAAAAGTAACCGATCGGTAAATAACAGAAAAGATCGACTACCGAGCGTGGAAAAATTTTTACCCCTCCGAGTGTACGGTATTGTTCCCCCTCACCCCCCGGGAATTCCCTTTTACACCAGATTTATTACTTTATTTTCATCGGCCGATTATAAATTATAAATAACTATTTCTCATTATTTACACTCATTATCATCATCATTTTATTATTATTATTATTATTGTAATCGTTGTTAATTTCAATCCTGTTCATCGTTTTGTTTTCTTTTGTTTGTCTATTATTCAGTTCGAACTGGTATGGTTTTTAATTTTATTAAACGAAAATTAAAAAAACGAATTAAAAACAAAACAATCCGAATGTAATAACGTAAGAAAATCTAAATGGCGATAATGAAAAAAACCCTCCAACTTTTTCTCCTTGAATAAGTTTTTAATTAATTTTTAAATTAAATTTATATCGATAACAACGAAATACCGCAAAAAGATACAGTATGTTATCTCGGTATACATATGGACAAGAAATTAACTTGGAAACATCACATAACGATGAAACGAAAATACTTGGGCATCAAAGCAACATGTACTGGCTACTAGGAAGACAATCAGAATTGAAGTTAGAGAATAAAATTCTCCTTTATAATATGCTGTTAAAGCCGATTTGGCGGTACGGAGCACCGCTATGGGGATGCTCAAAAGAAAGCAACATACGTATCGTACAACGCTTTCAAAACAAAGTATTGCGCACAATAACGAATGCCTTCTTGGTTCATTTCGAACAAAACGTTACATACCGATCTCGACGTGAGGTATGTCTCAGAAATAATATCGGATGAGGCGACGAACTACCTTCGTAGACTGGAAAATCACAATAATCCGTTGGCAATCGCATTGATGGATAACTCCGAAGAAGTCAGGCGGCTACAGAGAAGAAAAGTCTTCGATTTAACCGCGTGATTTAATTTTATAAGCAGCAGAAATTGCCCATCACTGGATGGCCGTATTTCTTTCAAGTTAGTTCCTCCTTTCCTTCTCCCATTCCATCATGTTTCCTCTTATCCCCTTTCTCTACAATCTTCTCCACTTTCATACTTAAACAGAGAGATCTACTAGATAAAAAAAAATTAAATTTTCTTTTTTTACGAAATAATTAATATTCCGCGTACGTAAAATTTACAAAAAAACGTAGAAATTAGAATTAGGTATGAGGAAACTACGTGTGACCGGAAAAACATGTAGACAGGAATATGACGAGGTAGTGGGCGTATTCTTTATCTCCTTTACACGTCGGACATAATCTGTCTATGTTTGCACGACAATTCTAGCTACAGATAACGATTCAACAGCGGCTAGTGAAAATTTACAGCTAACAATGAATGAATTAAGCGCTTGGTAGAAATATAGGAAAATTAAACAGCTGAAAATTGGCGCATATAAACTTGAATTTGCGAAAAACAGAAAATATTCCAATGACTCTGAAACAATTCCACAAAAACAGTCAAGTACCTAGGGATGCGCATCGATTCTCGTCTAAATTGGAAGCACCGTGTCCGGCAGAAATGTTTGGATATTAAAACCAAAAATTAGTATTTCTAACAGGCAACAACTCAACTATTGAAGATAAACGAGACATATGACCATAAACCTATTTGGATTTATGAAACGAGAATTTTGTACTACTATAGTATTTCCAATATAGATTCCATACAACGACTCTGAAACGTTGCACTCCGTACGGTCATCCGCGCATATTTGAACGCAATAATAACGTACACAGAGACTTAAAAATTCCAATATTCATCGATGAAATTACCAGTTTGCTTGCAAACGTGCAAAAAGATTGGAAAAGCACACTAATGCTACAGCTCCTGGACAACTCTAAAGATTTAAGACGATTTAAACGCCAAAAATCATAAGATTTAGTGAATTAATGAATAAGTCGGAATCACTTCATTGAAAGTGTAACTCTTCACACGTGCTTTCTTCTTCTTATCGTATGGCATGATGCAGGAAGACACTGTAATATAATATTTAAGTTTTGTAGCCAAGTTAATACTGCCGTTGACATTTTACGGATCACATGAAGTGTCCCGTCAAAAGCTCAATATGATCGATGGTTTGATGTTGGTAGCCGCAATCACAGGCAGCGTCATTTTTTATGTACCACCGCGTTAGCAGATCGTTGCAACGTCCTGGTCCAGTACGAATTCAATTCAGTTGTACCCATTCTTTTCGGAGTAAGTTGTAGCCTTTCACCGCAGCTCGGACATGTAATAAGCGCGTGTTTATCTGGGTTTAATGTGTTCCATTGTTGACGCCATGTATTTTTACCGTCAAAGTTCTCTGCAATAAGCTTATCGACTGTTATACACGCTGGGTTCCTTGACTTCAGCCGCTTTGATTTTACCATGTATCCATTTATTGGGAGACTCTGATTTGCTTCATATTTTGACCACTCTCGTAAGGCTGCAGTTTTCTTGCGGAGATCTGGAGGCATAATATTGCTAAGTACCGGGAGCCAAGCAGTAGGTGTTGATTTTACTGTACCCGTGATGAGTCTCATTGTTATGTTGAGTTGTGTATCCAGTTTTATGGTGTGTGACAACTGTTCAACCATATCCGAGCCCCGTATTCTGCAGTGGAGTAAACGAGAGCTAATGCTGCTGTTCTGTAGAACACGTGCTTTCAACTTCATCATCGTTATTGTCAAAGATAGTCGTCGCAATAACTCGATGAAAGAAAAAATCGGCACAATTCCTTTTCAGTAATATCGAGCTAAATTATAATGACTATCTCTGCATATGGCATATTATATCACGAAGTACGTGTATATGATTCTCTATTCGCACAGGATTATATCGTTCGAAATAGTTTTGCCATATATCGAGAATTAAATATAAAATTAGAGCAAATGCTATTGTTCCGTATGCTCCGTATTAATGTATATACCCTTATTAGATGATTCACTTAAATAAGCACGATACAAAATGAAAGTATCTACACGAGGGATGCCTGTCGTGTGTATATATATATATATATATATATATATATATATATATATATATATATATATATATATATATATCAAACAAAACATGCTAACATATATTCGAATCAATAAATTCCACCGTATCGTCGTGACTGATTTAGTTGACAAGAGGAATTACGACGCATGTTCACTTTATTATTATTATTATAACTTTTACATTCGATCGATATGAATACCGCCTATAGTATAGGAGACACGCGTCTGACCTATTGGAAACGAAAATAAATAAACAAAAAAAACACACCAAGAATGTGAGAAGTTGGGTCAGATAGATCTCCAACAATTGGAAAGGAATATCCCATCCGGATGTTGGGATAAATTATAATAAACAAATAAAATAATATAAAATAAATAAACACTTCAGCGAACAGTAATAATTGCAATACAACGATAAACTAGGAATACTAATAATAATAATAAGAAGAAAATATAAGTAGCAGCCAATAGCTGTTACAATCATATTAAAATAAGTGTAATAGAGTTACACTCGAGTGTGTGTGTATTCGTGTAAGTTCGTATACCATATTGGTGTACTGTTATTATTGATAGAAAAATTCCGTGCAATACCAGATAAGGATTTATAAACGTAATCTGCGAATAAACACAGCGAAGGAAGATCCACGCATTCGCAACATACTTGCACACTATACATATATATGTATATATGCATATATATACACACATATGTGTCTTGTAAGTTCCAGAATATAAAGATTCACATATTATTATAGTAGATAATGGTAAAGCGAACGATTCTCATATGTTATAAGATATGCATATGCAAATATACACACACACACACACACACACACACACACACACACACATATATATATATATATATATATATATATATATATATATATAATTCAGAGACAAATAGAATAAACTGCGAGAAAACCAGGTTGGAAACCAATTGATTTGTGCCTTACACAAACTTTTCTTCAGTCAAGTATCGTATAAACGGTGTCATTTGAAACACAACTATACAAGCAAGCCGTATTTACCGTTGTGTTGAATTTTCTTAAATCTTTGATATAATCTGGTATACAGCCTGCGCCTATTCTTCATTTGTTGTTTTGTCTTATTTTCAGTATTATAACCTTATTACAGCTACTTTTATCACTAACTACGAGGATACTCTGAATAAATGAAAATATTTACTTCATCGATTTGTTTAGAACATTCTTATTCCTCTATATATTCCCATATCGATAATAAATTAATTTTATATAAAACTATAGGGTGACCCGGAGAAGACGGACGGGTTTTTTGTTTTTCGAATAACTCAAAAACTACTGGACGACAAAAATTGTTGAATGAAATTTAATTTAAACATAGGAAAATGAAAGATTAGCTTACGATCATTTGTGGAACACAATATCATTCAGAAGACCGCCATTTGCAACGATACATTCATTGGGTCTTTTTACAACTTTCTCGAACGTAGGTCGCTGAATTTTTGAAATGTCTTCAGTCTTCCACATCTTGTGGACGTGTTTCGTAAACGCGGGTTTTAAGGTATGCCCACAAAAAAAAACCGCGTAGCTTTGAATTCTTTTCGAAACTCTCTTTGCACTGTCGTGATCGATTCGCGCCGAGAATAACGAAGCGAAACGCGCGTTCCTTCTCCTTATAGGATGCTATGATAACTTAAACTGGACAAAAATAAATCTCTCGTGTGTACACTAAATGTGAAGCGCGCTTTGCGTCATAGCAGTGTTACCAACTGCGCAATTCAAAAAACCCAGAACCGACCGTCTTCTCTGCTCATCTCATATTGTCCGTCGCAACGATCTGTTCTTTTTCCCGTTGGTGTTCCGTATCTAAGTATAATTTTAAGAAACTCCGACTCGTACAAAATCAACGTTTAAGACGCATATTAAACATGCATCTCGTTACTACCGGATACGCGTCACACGTTAAATATTCCTCATATAAAAGGATTTGAATTAGCGAATAGTCAGCATAGATCTGCAATAATAGAGATAGGTTTCAATTTAATCTTAGTAAATTCTATCCGTGTACCTCGCTGAAATTTTAAGAAAGCAGACCGGATTAACTTCTCAAAAACTATTGAGGATAGTCATTACGAACAGTTTGCTAATTTACTTGTAAAAACCGCGACGAAATATATTCCCGGAGTATTTCTTAAGATATATATCCCCGGATGAAATAAACTCAGTGAAGATATCTATCGAGAATTTAAAAAAGTCGGAAAACGTGAAGCTAGCGGATAAACTTATAACTTCTCTAGATAACATCCGAAAAGAAAAATGGACTGAATTGATGGAAAACAATGAACTTAGCAGACAAGCTCGGTGTCTATTACGTAAACTTAACGGTGAAAAGATAGTACACAACCGAAGTGTTGAAATTACACCAGAGAATATAGCCAGCAAAATGATAAGAGTGCAAAGAATTTGAATAAAAAAATTCAGTAAAACGTAAACTTAACGGAGAAAAGATAGTACACAACCGAAGTGTTGAAATTACACCAGAGAATATAGCCAGCAAAATGATAAGAGTGGCAGAGAATTTGAATAAAAAAATTCAGTAAACATATAAGGAATAAAAGAGCTACACATTGCTCAAAACACCTGCATGTGGACATCTAAACTACCCGAAGACATACGATATTATCATCATCATCATCAATTAGCGAACAAATTTATTTATAACTGCAGTATCCGTAGCGACGAACTGATAACGCCAATTGACCAACTGTACTGTACCTATAGTTATGATAAAATATATCCTGTAACGGTGTTAATTGAATTCAAAAAGAGGCAAACCAACAACACGGTGGTGATGAGATAACATTATGAAAAATGCAAGGATCAATTGGATTTTCACGAAACAGGAATCATTGGGGGGGGACATGCCTATAATCAGCAGTTGGCTGATAATAACGTGATAATTTGTATGTTTAGATGCGTAAAACTGGAAAAATAGTCGACGGATTTATTTGAAATTTGACATATCTCTTTCTTTTTTTCGCGGAAAAGATTTTTATTCTAAAGTGTTGGATCATAACGGAATAACTTTTTACCGCGGACAAATTCAGATTCCGCTGCGTCCTGAGAGAACGGGAAATTCCGCTATCTAATATGACAAATTAAACAGCATTTACAATCGGCAGTACGATTCCTTATTGCAAGGTTCCGAAATTTGATGGAGACACGAAGAATAAACCTCCTTTAAATTAGAAAACCGCTCTAGCCCCGTTAAAAATTGTGCTTTCTGGAAATACCGCCGAATCAAAGTATTTTCTATTAACATCGGGGAATGTAACTCATGCTCCCAAATAACATCGTTCTGCGCAGAAATCGTAACAACTAAATTCGTTCCAATATTCAAAGTGAAAGGACAAAATTTATCACGAGTACGTTCCAAATGGTCAACATAAATTCGTACGAATGTGTGAAAAAAAACCCCCGATTAATTGAATGCACGACGCGAAATTTTTGACGGTACGAAAATAAAGGTTTATTTCTTCCGCGGTTCTTATTTACACAGGTTCCACATTTCTGTCTCGAGTGCAACTTGTGTAAGTGCTGTACATAACATTGAGTATTTTATTATGTCCCCTTGCTCTCGTTTGTCCGAGCTGAGGTTAAGCTATAATATTTCTATATGGAGTCTGCAATGTAAAAGTTGAAAAGTGGCAAATAACACGCTTAAATCAACTCAAATGTTGTGATTTTGATAGATATGAACTGGTTGAAACGTATAAGGAACATCTCTTCCAACATTACTGATAACTTCTAGTCTACATTATAATTGTTTTTGTTTACTTTTTCTAAATTTATAGAAAATTGTTATTTATCGTTAATTCATCTTAGTTTAGGTTTCCTTCCTCTTTCTGTCTAAATCGCTAATTAATTCTCAAGACTTCGTAAGTTTATTTTGTTTCATATTCATGTTTCACCGATGCACTGTTATATACCTGATGAATTACAACTAACACTATACACAAGCTTTTGACTGGTGAAAGAACTATGTTCTTTATCCTTTCGTCAGCATCTATACACGCTGTTAGTATACAAATATACCGACGACACAGCCTTGTCCTTTATACACGAATTCCTTAATGTACACTTGGCGCAACTACTTCGTTGCAGCTATGGTCGAATTTTTGGCCGAGATTATTATTTCCAAAAAAATTCTCTATTCGCCGACGAATTTTTAAAACGCGAATACACAGGACGACAAGTTGTTATAAATATAATTTACCGAAAACCAAAAACCATAATATCAAATCGATATCGAACGCGCCAAACCGGAACGAATAACGATGACGATTCTGGAAAAAATCCCGTAATTACAAAAAGGAATAATTCGATTATTAAAGACTACCGACACACACACACACGTGAAAATAAGATTTTCGGATAACGGGATTGAGCGCGATCTCGTTTTTTCGTACGACCGCGAAGGTGTCGACAACTCGGACCAATCGAATTGAAAATTGAATACCGGCACTCTAGATGGGACGCATAGAAATATTAGAAGAGTGCGCCTAATAAGCGTACAAGTCGATTTACGAGAGACGACGACGAGCGGTTAAGCGAATTTTTGCGGTAGATTTTTAATGAACGGTATAAATTGAGCCTTTCGGAAGACGGTCATAAATATTTTTAACTTACGCTCTCTCTCTCTCTCTCTCTGGATTAGCTACGTAACACGCAAACTATTTACAAGTCATTAAGTAGCACCTTTAACCGTATCCATGATCTAGTAGATATGGGTGTCTAACTATTCCCTCTGACTGGTCACAAATTCTGCTTTCTTAGTGAAAGAGATACGTGCACGCGCGTAAAAGACAAAAGAGTAAAGAGATAAATAACCCGCTCCACACACATATATATAGTATGTATGCAATGTAATAATAATAGCGTATATATCGCTGCCAATATGCATCTATCATTATTATTATTATTATTATTACGGGCCGTATTGTTGTGTTTTCAAGTGCGAAGTAAAATAGCGCGCTATGTGTGCACCGAGCGGTTAAACCGTATAATCAAAGTTTTCTGTTATTCAAGCGGCTGAGAATAATTCGCTATCTCTGAACGCGGCGTCGTGCGGATGATTAATGACAAGCCTGTACGTTGCCAATAATATGTACACGTATACATAAATATAAAGTAAGAACAGCTATCAACCAATTCCGAAAACCTGAATTTACTCTAATAACAGTCGCGACCTTTTGCAAAGCTTTACCGTCCGATTAAATTTCTCCTATATCTCACATATTTTGAAACGATAAAGTTATAAATTAAAATTAACAAAAATTGCGGATAACAATATATATATATATATATATATATATATATATAATAATAATGAGCAATACCTAAAAAATATATAAGCAAGTAGATTTGTTTAATTCGTATTCCTCAATCTTTTGGTGATGAACCAGGAAAATCAATAATCTTTCAATACTTGGTACATCTCTACACACTTGTATCCACTATGAACTGGGTGATGAATTATCGTCGTGGTCTTCCTTCGGTTATCTCACAACATCTAGTGGTCCTTGTTGTCGGATATCCGTTATTGAGCAATATATGCGCTATCCAACCACACCTCCTTTTATTATGTACATTAAGCGTGTTTTTTTTCATTGGAGTTTCGAAGTACTCGTGTAGTTTTTATTCAGTCTGTCTATTTCATTTTCTGTACTTTTCTATAACACCGTAGCGCCTCCGGTTGTTTTTGTCTTTATTTATGGTCCAATTATCTGAGTCGTTCCATATTTACGTAACTAATTCTCTTTTACTATTTCATAGATTCGTCGACTGTCTGCAAAGTGAATCTTTTGAGCTGCACGGCAATATAAGTTATAATGGTATATTATATGAAAATCAAATCAGCGATTGGGCATTTTTACCATAGAGTGTTGCCTAAAGTTGACAATATTTTATCGAACACATTCATAACTTTTCACTGAATTCATAAATGGGCTCGACGATAAATTTGACAGCGAAAATTCCATATGTTGACGTTGCCAATATTTAACCCATTTACGAACGACTTTGAGTATGAAAAAATTTAAAGTTTACGCCTGAAATATCAATTTTAGATTTGAAAATAATAAATTCGAAACAACATTTTTCGAGAAAACATCTCGCAATGAATATATCAATGAATGAAATTAAAGGAATAGATCATAAGACCGGACACTATTTTAATCAGGAACGAGAGGTAAATGAATTGGCGGCGCTATAATTACTAGTGAAAAACTTATTTCGACTTTGTGGAATTAAATAATTATTTTTTAAAATGTAAAATTTAAATTAGCGCGCCTAATACATTCAACATTAAATAACTGATTTTTTTTTTGTATTTAAATATTAAAATGATTCTAATTGATTACTTTTTCTAAAAAAATAAAAATAACTGATAACTACTGCGTAATAAATAATCGTTTAAATTCAATGTCCTTTAATTAATACATTTTTCAATATAGTCAACAATAAAGTTTTCAATTCGTAATTAAATTTAATTTTTGTTACGAGAAGCATTACACACACACACACACAAATAAGATTTGGATCATAGAATAAATTGGGATATTAACGTAAGAAATAATATATCGCCCCTTGTCTTGCGTCAAATTACTATTATTTATTTATAGTAATTGTATAAACAAAACAAAATATAACACAATCGCTAAAAGTTTTTAATAGCTTTTCGACAGTTACGTCATTTTCAAGCACGCACCAAAATTATTACATCCTTTTTTTATATATATATTTTATATATAACAGATATGTATAAAAAAAGATGTAATAATTTTTGTTCGCGCTTCAAAATGACGTAACTGTCGAAAAGCTTCGCGATTAAAAACGTTTAGTGATCGTGTTATATTTTGTTTTGTTTATAATTAATTAATAAAATCACTACTCTCCAATATATTCAACATTTATTTCTATGCTTAAGGTTTATTTTTATTATTCGCATTATCATTATTTACATTATTACTGTTATTTATTTATTATTAATATTAATATTATTATATGCAAGATGCAGCTTATTAATTTTATTCTAAAACAAAAAAAATTGTTACTGAGAAAACAAGAACAACTGAAAATGATAAAATTAAACTACCATCGTTTAATAAATTTCACACTAGCGTACAATTAGTTTAGTAATGACTTACCAGGTCGATACTAAAAATTGTTTAAAAAATTACGAGCACCGGAAAAAATTGTTAAAAAAAAATTATTTTTTAATCGGAATAATATAATTAAAAAATTGACAACGTTTCACGATGCACGTCGATAATTACCGTTGATAGTAATCGTAATTTAAGTTATTATCACTTCAGAAATGTTTTCCATCTCGCAAGGAAATTTAAATAATTAATAACCATAAAATAAAGTAATAAAATGCAAAATTGTCAAATAGAAAAATTTAAACATTTTAAATTGAAGAAAAATGTTAATTATATTTATATCGCCCAAGCAGGGGTGGAATTAGTTTATTTTTAAGTACATTACGATTATAATTATCGCAAAATTAATATTTCATATGTGGATGTAAAAACGTATTGGCATTTTCGAATACATCGCGTGTACTTACAATGTGTGTATTATGTATATATATATATGTGTGTGTGTGTTGATTATATTATATAAATGTATGTTTGTGCACGAGTGTCCATATATACGGATCAGTGTGTATAGGAAAGCATGCGTAATGAAGTGCGTGTGTGTGTGTGAGTTGAATGAATACAAACAGTTTACATAAATATTTAATCGGTCATTCGTGCAATGTTGCGCATAGGCGATTTAATCTAAAGAATTACAATGTAACGTATAACTAAGCCTAAATAAATTTGATTCTATTATTATTATTATTATTATTACGGCTATCATTATCGTCATCCTCGTTATGATAATTATTATTATGATCGTAAATATTTTTATTGCAGGATAATATTTTCAATAGCTAACCTACGATCCGAATTTAATTAACTAACCCAGAGAAAGAATTTTCAATCTATAAATGATTGTAAAAATCTTCCTTACTCCATCGGACACAACGTCTAAAAATCATCTTATAAACGCTTAAAATCTTCGATTTCTAAAAATTTCGACAACTTATTATCTCCGAATATATATATATATATATATATATATATATATATATATATATATATACACACTATTTTGTTAATCCATTACAATGTTCATGCACATTCACATTCACCCATATGCATTCATCGATTAAATTATAATAATTACCAATCGTTTTTAGTCTATCTTACAGTTAATTTTATGTTATTTATATATGAGAGTATTTTATAAATTTTTTTAAAATAATTTCGCTCAATTTCACTCACACACATTCATTTATTCTTTTCCATTTGCTCACAAAAATTTATATATATATATATATATATATATATATATATATATATATATATATATATATTCCCAGTTTCAAGTAGAAGTGCATTTTTGCATGTTACTTATGTTTTTTTTTTCACGGTTTACATATTTCCCGCTTTATGTTCCCCTCCTTCAACCGTAATTTTCTTTTCACACAACCATATGTTTTTCCGTTTAGTCTCCTCTGCTATATTATTTAACAACTTTGTCATTATATAACGGTCTGTTTGTACACCATATTTTGTTCTCATCACCGTTAGATTAATTTTTCCTTTTTTTTTTCTTAATCTGTACTCGGGTATTATGTGAATAGAGGATGTCCGTGATGATGTAGACTAACTCATGCCAAGGAGATGCCAATAGAAGAAGAATAAGAAGTTCCTCTGTGAGTTCATTTACCGTCAAACTGATACACCCTATTTCACGTTCAGTAAATTTCTTACTGGGCGCGTTTGTTATGTTAGCTTAATTATAATATATATATATATATATATATATATATATATATATATACAAATACATCGCATATGTATTTACAAGTGATATTTTATTATATATACGGTGTGCTTTTGCCCAAAGGATAACGAAAACAAATATCCTACAGGCAACTTTTAACGAGAAATTTCATCGAAAAATACATCGATAATCATAAGAAAAATGGTACCTGTTCGAATAAATTATTCGATGCGATTTATTTTGCACGCATACCCAATGTATCTTTATATATATATATATATATATATATATATATATATATATCATATATAAATAGTGTGCAATTAAATCTCGAGCATCGAACTAATTCGCCAATAAATCACTAGTTTAATTATTTAGTATCGTACTTTTAATATTTTCATCTACGTTTACATTTCGCGATAAAGGCCGACATGTCTTCGTGTGTATTCTAAGAAATTATCAACGAACAAAATAAACTTTTTCAACTATAATAATAATAATAATAAATTTTCTCGGGGCAACTCACGATTTCACTTTATAATATAGTAATTAATAAGATAAGACCTGCTAGTTAATTTAGAAAAAAATCGAGATTATAATGATAAATCGAAATAACGAACCGAGAAACCTAAAAACATTATCACATATAGAATTCTAGTAAAAGACTTTGAATAGCCAAAAAGAAATTTATCGGCTCAGTAAAAAAAGGAACCGATTAAAGAAAAAAAAAACTACGATCGGTCATTTAACGCGAAAACAGTATTGTTATAAACCCTTTTATACTTTCTATACGCTGAAAATACGGACTTCGCTTGAAACGGATGAAAGAAGAATGCTAAGAGATATTCCGGGCGGACGGAGGATACTTCGAGTTTAGATCATATGAAGGGCGCTGGAAAAGTCTATTCCAATCGTACCGATAAAAGGAACTAGACACCAAGAAACGATCGGGAAAATGACGGATTTACGAGATGATAACACCGAGAGTGTGGTTAAATTCGAATCGTGTGTCAATGTGAAAAGTAATCAAAATAGAAGTCGTTGAACGTAAATAAGCAACGTATTAGTGACGAGAGTTTATTGCGCAAATGAAAAAATAGAAGTCGATTAATTTGGTAAACAGAAAATACGGTAAATTTGAACGCGGTAATTAATCTGATCTTCGATTATTGCTAATGGAGGTAACTCGGACGAAATTAAAAAAAACACACCTAATTGTTCTAGGCAAGTTCGCAATAAAAACATCAGTTCTCCCGATTTGCTTATATATATATATCCGAGACATGAAAGCAATGGATAAGCAATTGTCGCATTTGAAATGCGGATATGGCTACGAATGACGCTTCACCCCACAGTAGACGAACCGATAGAATTACACGGGTTGTTTCGAGAGATGGATCGACCACTTTTTGGACATATTTGTAAGAGGAGAAAAACTAGAAAAAATCTAGTGCTAGAGGGAGAAGTACAGTGCCTACTCGCTAGAGTGATAGCTTGCAGAATCAATTTCGTACAGTAGCAATAACAGCTCAGAATCGGAATGTATGGAGAGCACTCGCAGATCATAACGGTCAGAATTAACTGAATATAAAATGGAAAACGGAACTCATCTCTATATCATTCTACATAATATATCTGTCACAGACACATATGTGTGCACGTGTATTAATAAATATTTACGAAATTCGTTAATTAATAACTAGATCATTTTACACGTGTATTTAATAAGCAACCACGTATGTGTGTATATACATTTAGAAAATTTATTGATTTTCAATGTACGGTAAACCAACTCATCTCTATATCATTCTACGTAATATATCTGTCACAGACACATATGTGTGCGCGTGTATTAATAAATATTTACGAAATTCGTTAATTAATAACTAGATCATTTTACATGTGTATTTAATAAGCAACCACGTATGTGTGTATATACATTTAGAAAATTTATTGATTTTCAATGTACGGTAAACCATAATCATTACACATATTTCTAAGAAATGTACAATAAAAAAAAAATTTCCTAAATAAAACAAGAATATTAAATTGAGATAGATTTCAATTTGTTTACAATCTTTCATACAACACACATACACACAAACTTATTTTATCCAAATAATTAGTTTTTATTTAAGTAGGTTTCTTTTTATGTTTGTACTGAAATAATGTACGATAGTAATGCGATTGTATAAGAAATAATATATACTATAAATGTTACAGCCATCGATGATTAGACAGTCATCGATTTTAACAAGGAAAAAATAATTATTGCAAGAACGTGTACAAGCGTGTACAAGATTATTCCGTTTAAAAATAAATTAGACTATTACGGTAGAAATTCAGTTATAGCGTAGGTGCAGTTTCAAATATCTATTAAACGATATAATTTATCACTAAGATAATGCTATCTTATATATAATATCCCTTGGGGGCACGTGTACTTGTACAGGTGCTCTCAAGGATCCGAAGCTGCAACCGGAACGGGATGCGTCCACAGGTGGTGGATAGTGGAACGGCCTACAGATATGTAGCTGAGCTGCGAATAAGAGGTCAGGCGAATAAGCAGTCGCAGACCAACAGCGGCTACTGGTGGAAAGCCTCGTGCAGACAATTCCAGTAGTGACAGGATAAGGAGACACGAGGATGCTGGACAACATGAGGAACTGTCTACTAAAAGTCTGAATAAATCCTATTTAGGTCGCCGTAGAAGCCTTAAAGCATTACCTCCTCAGTAACAACCCGCTGCCTTGCGGTTAGGATGTTTATTCAAAAACTAAGGGAGTAAACCTAGATAGAAAATCCGGCGGAAGGCAAGGAGAAACCACCGCTGAATAATTCTCAAATAAACCAACCTGAAAATACGTTAAAATGTAATTAGTAGACATGGAGCTGTTCAATTGAACAGTATCGGGCAAGGTGTAGGATGATCGTGGGCATCTCAGACATTCAGCAAGCAAAGCCCCATATTAAGGTATCGAAACATGGAATATACCAACAATATTAAAAATAAGCAAACTGTGAAATGTAAAGCAAGAAATGTTATGGAACAATATTGACATTTTAGGACTTTCTGAAACTAGATGGCAAGATGAAGGAGAATTCAAGAGTAGGAACGTTCTGATCATACATTCAAGAGGTAAATGAGGACAAGGAGGTGTTGCAGTGTTATTGAATGAACCGATAGCAAATACAATAATAGATATCAGTATTATTGAAAATAGACTTAGGAGAGTTGCACTAGCGGCTAAACCTGCAAACATCTCAATAATACAAGTATACATGCCAACTACAGCAGCATCTGAAGAAGTCGATACTCTTTACGAACAACTAGAGTCGTTACTACATGAAACATGTGCTGATGACAATGTTATAGTAATGGGGGGGGACTGGAATTTAGTGGTCGGTGAATTGGAAGGAAATCCAGTAGTGGGAAAGTTTGGTTTGGGTAAACGAAATAGTAGAGGACGAAGACTAGTCGATTTTTGTAACCAAGTATTGTGAAATACCATATAGACGATGGAAAAATCCAAGGGAGAAAAATAGATATTAGTTAGACTACATATTAGTGGAAAAAAAAACGATACAAAAACCAAATATCAAAAGCTGCGCATATCCAGAGGCAGATGCAGTAAAAATGATATCATGTAATAGTTTTAGGAGACCACAAATAGGGACAAGAAATGGAATTCGGAAGCATTGAAAGATAAGAAAATAAAAACTAAATTCGCAGAAGTATGCAATGAAAAAGTTAAAAAATCTAACATTAATTTTGTGAACATCGAAGAGACATGGAATACAATTACAAATATCGTGAAGCAAGCTGTAGGAGAAGTTATAGGCGTGCAACAACGGCAGGGGCAACATAAGCCGTGGATCACAAGGGATGTACTGAAGATGGTGGCGGAAAAGAGATGTTTTAAAAATATATCAACTCAAGAAGGAAAAAACGAATACAACAGGTAGATATGCAATAAATCGTGAGTGCAAACGTTTAAAAGAACAATGGTGTGAACGCACACAAATTGAAAAAGATATATCGAAGGGTAATACAGATACTGCGTATATAAAAATAAAACAATACTGATTAAAACGTAAAGGGTTACCCAGTCGTGTCGTCTGTACGCAAGAAGAATTGTTTACTTTCGCCTGGTTTATTCAATGGCTTCGCGGAAATGATTATGAAGGAGACGTTTAATGAACAAAAAGATGGTGTAAGGATTGGTGGAAATAGATTGCACGCTATTAAATTTGCAGACGACCAAGTGATATTAGTGGAAAGTCTAAAATCATTGCAAACTATGATTAGCAAATTATATAACACCATGGCGAAACACGGTACGAGTATTAACACTTCAAAAACACAAGTAATGGCCGTAACTAGGAAACATCAGCATAAATAATACGGTACTAGAAAAAGTAACATCGTTCAAATATTTAGGCCAGATAGTGACCCATAATCTCGACTGTACATCGGAAATATGCAAAAGAATAGCCATGGGTAAGCAAGCGTTCACAGATAAACATTTACTACTAGTGCAACGATCAATGGCATTAAAGTTACGTAAACAGCTTATGAAAACATTCGTTTGGTCAACTGTGTTGTATGGCGCAGAAACTTGGGTGCTAAAACAAGTAGACTGTAAGCGACTTGAAGCATTTGAAATGTGGTGCTGGAGGAAGTTTCAACGAATATCATGAACAAAAAAATTAGTAATCAAACAGTATTTGACAAAATGGGCGAAAGAAGAAATATCTTAGACCGGATAAGGAAAACTCGACCGGGAATTTTCATAGTAAAAATTTACAAAAATAATCCAGATAATGATTACTGTGTAACGGTAGAAGGAAAAAAATACCTTACCAACAGTGAACTGGTATAATAATATGCCATCATCTCGTTATTTTATATTAAATAATGAAAATTAACCGGAAAAAGTACCAATAAAACCTGTAAAATACTTAAAGTAATTTAATTATAATTTACTATATATATACACACGATGATTTAACTCCGACTCTAATATAGAGATAAATTAAAACTAATTAATTAACCAGTAATTTATAATAGATTATGCTTTAGACGTCTTAATATTTCGTATACATAGTTTTTAGTCGCCTCGAATCGTAATATAGGCCTAATGTGTGGATTTGATGAACACCGAGTGAAGAATTTAGCGGATAGGTTTAATATATAATCCTTAAGATAGGGTAGATTAGTAGTTTAATGCATAAATGAGATTCTTTCATATTTTGACTTATGTAATATGCATTGGAGGCACCTGTTCTGTATTGTAGTTGTTTATATGCAGAATTTGAGATAGAACACCATACTGGGCACGCGTAAGTTATTACCGGGCGTATATATAAGAGTTTTATAAAGAATCATTTTATTATGCGAATTCAGGGAGGATTTAAAGATGGGATAGATGGCGGAAATTGCTTTATTCGCTTTAATATTAATATGAGATAAGTGCCGATTAAAATTTAGGCGGCGATCGAGAGAGACACCGAAATAGCGTATTAGTCAAATTAATGGGTTTATTCTCTATGAGAATTCTGTTATTGAATGCCTACGACTGAATAAGATTTAGTTTTAGTGTTGTGTGGATTAATTTGCCAGCTCTTAAAATAGCGTATCGTGCGGTTTAAATCTTTTTGAAGTTTATTACTGATTGAATTGGGCCTGAATGAACTATAATGCAGTATCGTCCGCAAATAATGCGGAACACAACACCGTATGCACGCTAGTAACAATATAGTCACTACAAAAAAAAAATCACGCGGGCCTGCATTCTGACGTGATAACAAAGCGATTACAATCAGTTATCCCGGCGTGGGTGTGTCTATCTGCGCTAACGCGATATTAGGATTGTCTTGTACTCTATTTACACTGTACAACAAATTATGCATAGGTAAGTAGTCGCTTATCTCCGATACGGAGACGGCAATTAATGAATGAATGAATATAATTATTTAACAAATATAAGAATAAAATGGATATATCAAAATAACGCTGTACGTGTTGAAAATAATTTTGGTGTGTTCTGTTCTTGGGCCGATCTTGCGAGGTCAAGATCGGAAGAAATTTTACTCAATTATTATAAATTTTTTTTTTTTATTATTAGTACGGATCAGTAAACTCCGTCATTGAAGTATTGTCGGCTGTAAAGCCAACAGCAACAACATAGCGAATAATAAATATCGCGCAACAATAGTCGGAACAGTAACAAACACGACTAATTTTGCCGGAATCAGAAAACAACGAGATGTGGTATACGTACAATAGAAAAATTAATACTCAAGATGTTTATATATTAATTTGATTTGCAAATTAGATCGTGACTGTTTATAAAACTTCGTTTATCAAACGAGGATGAATCAAAGAAAACATTACACACACACACTCATGTACAATTACAAATAAACAAATGAATAAATATTTTATTGGAAAAAGTTACAAACAACATATGTTGCTAACAAGTCGTCAATTACATACTGGATACATGCTTACCTATACAATTATGGATAGGTATATAATTGCTTGTGAAAACTTCAAAACTATTTTTTTATTCATGAAAATATTTGAATGAATGAAACAGTTATTTGTGAATACCAAATAACAATTACCCGTTTGTAAATTTTGCACAGAAGGGGTTCCAGAAAAAAACAAAACAAATATATATATATATATATATATATATATATATAATATCATTGTCGTATTGTTTGTTGAACTTCTTGACTAGCACATTGTATGTTAATTTTGCGTGCAACATGAGCTGGCATTCACGCGGAGCACACGCATATGATATAATACAAAAGTGGAGTGATATGCATTTTTCGTGATATTTATAAGTTATATGATGTTGAATCAAACATCAACCAACGGGTTGACAGTCCACAGTTTACACACACACATATATATATATATATATATATATATACACCGATATGTATATATGTATAATCCACTTTATATCATACTGAGGTGATTATATATATTACGAAAGAAACGTTATTATTTAAGTACGAAAAATATTCTTTTTTATTGTATCTACACCTCGGCAAGATATTACAATAACTAAAACGTCACGTTCGAGATGGAATTTTAAGTACATGTAATTGACGACTTTTTTGTATCATTCTATAAATAAGAATTAGGCACCATGGTACAGAATACGACCCTAGGGCTAACTAAAAGCATATGTAAAAAAATCGATATACATTATTAGGTTATGCCCGTCTCAACCCACTGCTGGGTGCAGGGTTTCCCCAAAACATTTCCAAAGTTACCTATATTTTGCTATGCGAATCCAACTGATCCCGGTTCCTTTACCAACATCGCCTCTCCATCTATCATGAGTCTAAAGTGATATATATAACATATATGAATATATACATTGTTCAATGTTATCTGCTTAAAAAGTCTATATTATAAAGAATGTTAGACTATGTTTTGCTTATATGCTACCGAACAAAGAATACAATGCCCGAGTGAAAAAAAATATTTTTAGAGGTTAGTGATTAGCTTTCTAATTTTGAAGTCGTCCATTTACGTAGACAATTGCGTATGTAAAACTGCATACATACGATATCCCAAACAGCATTCTAGAGGTAGCTAGGCCAAAAATCTTTTTTTGTTCTGCTTCAAATTTTAATCTCTCATATTAACGACCTTGGATGGCTGGTTTCGAAGATTATATAAAAGTCATTTGTATTATGAATTTTGAAAACTCGTCAGGTTACGATCGAATACAAAGTGGCGTCAAGCTTACCAGCGCGTTGATATTTCGTAATATGGGACACGGAACTTATTCTAATATCGGGTATTGGCGATAATTCTTAAACAAACGTACCTATCCGTTGGTTACTATATGGGGGAAAAAATAGGTGAAATAAACATAGGAAAACACACACACGTACGTAGTTCGTTAGCATGAAACCAGCAAAGAATAATGATGGTTTCCTACAACTTCGTGGGTCAAATGTTGTTAAACATATAAACTTGCATGTATATGCGGGTTATTAACGCGCGATGTTGACACTGCGTTGTCAAACAATCCAGTTATATATTCGCACACTCCTAGCCGGCTCACATATTTGTCCTATATTAATTACAAATCCGGAATTTTTATTACAAAAATTATCCCTACTTAAACGGCACACGGCAATGTGTTTTAAGTCAAATTTTTCGTTTTAATTATATATTTACTTATAGTGAATAAACACGATAAATGAACCGATTCGTTCATGTATAAATACGGATAACCTAAAATTAAGCACAACCGATGAATTTATTCGTAATATTTTAGTTCACATTCAGATGTTGTAGGTAATACTAGAAAGATTGTAGGGGGACAAAAACAAATCAACTATACGTACGCGAGCAAAAGAAATATGCGAAAAAAAACACACACAAACAAAAATAACGCATAACTAATTTAATTTAGTACGTGTGAGATGTAATGATTTTTAAAAAATTGACAACAAAAAAAAGTCAAAATTATTAAATTTTCTTTACGAAAAATTACAACTTTTCGCCCGTTAAGCCATTATCAAATAAAAATAAAATATAAAATGTAAAAAATACTAATTCAGATATACAATTTACAAAAATTGGGAAAGCGAGGAAACGGTATTTATAAAATAATCTGATAATGTAGTTCGTTCGTGTATGAAGTTGAAAACGCGAATGTTCCAATTATATAACTAATGTACAAATAATAGGTTGTTATATATTCATTAAATATCCGATATATTATCTACACGGGTGCCGTATTTTAATGATGCCGAACAATGTACAATTCTGGACTCTGTCACTAGAACTACAATTACAATAAAAACAAGTTTAAAGAGATCATAAAAAAAAAAAAAAACAGACGAATAAAAATTATAAGTGACAAAGACAGAATATCATATACACACATACGCATATATGTAATATATGTACATGTATGTGTGTGCGCTATTTTCAATAAGACAAAAGAGTAGGCCGTCATTAGGAATTCAGGTCAAGATGTATAAGCGGCTTTTTTCTTTAATGAGAAGCTCCTGATATTTTAAATAAAACTTAAGCTCGTACGGAATAGAAATGAGACAGAGTAAGTCGTCATTATTTATTATTATTGTTATCGTTGGTATTATAGGCGTAATTATTTATCATTCTCGCAGCAATTCGTATTTTACAATCAATATTATTTTATTCCCACTGAACTTTCATTTTCGTTTAACCTAGTTCATTACACAGTTTCCAATTTTTACGACATCAAAAATATTTATTCTTGAATACTGCTAAAAGCGAGTATAAAAAATAAATCTGAAGGTGTAAAAAAAAAAAAATCGGGATTACTTCATCGTGGCTAGTGGAGACATTATAGAATAAGGAATTACAAAACTCAAAAAAACCGATAACTATCTTGAACACGTCATTGAAATTACTTTTAATCAGACACATTTAACATGAGAACACGTGAGAGATTGACTGCTCTTCATCACACATGCGCAGTGAACTATTTGAAATTCTATATATATATTTTTTTTTTTTTTAGATTATCGCCGTGTTTTCCAATTTGTGTTTATATTCTGTTGAGAGAACTCCATTTGCAGAACTCAAAGCCTAGAGAAGCTTCTCTTTAAAGAGTGTTCTATGATTTAGTTATCCAAATTTCGCATTCCGGTTCCCGAAGTTCAATCGCGCGGCCTCGGGGTTAATAATTGTCACGGTAGTAGCCGTCAAGCTTTCGCGAGATTCTAGTCTTTTCCATTTTTATTTTTTTAATTAATTTTCTCAACTCTGCAACGTGACATCTTATTTACAGCGGTGCTATTTTCGAAAGGACGTTCAATTCGGCCATCTCGGCGACATCAACATCATGTTTAATACGGGCAGAATTATACTAGACCGTTACGGAATTACATAATGTCAAGACAGTAGTCCGCAGGATATATAGGTTTACATCCGTAGTCTTTCAAGTAGCAATTTTATTCTTCAAATTTGTGTAATATTTTTTTGTTCGCGAGTGCCCTATATAAACATACAGCGGAGTATTTAGGATCTTCATTAAATTTCAGTTTATTGTCTGCCACCATATGTTTAATAATCTATCACGTGCAAAACAATTCATTAAATAGAAAATAAATACCGACGTTTTCTTAAAATTTGTATCAAGTTGATTGTGCGCGTAATATTCTGAATTTATTCAACATCCCCGTCAGATTGATTTTAATCGACATATGCGAGTTCGCAATAATTTCCCGTCCCCTAGACACCAATTTAACGTTTCGAACAAAATATACTGTTCATCATCAAAGTACGACCAATCCGTCTCAGCAACGATGTACAGTAACGCATGTAAGCCATATTCCAAACTGGCCTTAACGCATATAATCAAGCCATATTTCGAAATGGCCTTTTACCGACCAGCAATAGTCTCATCCGTGTTGTATTTATTAGTGAAATTTTTGAATTTTTCTATCTCCCTTACACATTTACTCAACCGTTTTCAAAATTCACCGCATGTTCTCTGTTCGTCGAGTACTGTGCAACCACCGAGTATGAAAAAATTATATATAAATATTTTCAAATATAAGCAAAAAATAATGTTGGTAAGAGTAGAGAAAATATACGATGAGGTGACGACACATAAAATAGTTATATTGCAACAGTAAAATAATACGATTAAAGTAGTATTCCAGTATTATTAAGAGAAACTAAATATTAATAGGAAAAAAAATATGCAAAAGGAAATCAATCGGTTGTATGACCTTACATATTGAGGATGGTAGTATGAACATTCGAAAAAGGCACGATCGGCATCGACTAGACCATGTGTCGACATCGGATGGATGAGAGCAAAATGGAGATGATGGTAGGATATGCATTTTAAACAACGAATGTGGAAGCCGAGAGACGTAGTCTGCCTATTATTACAATAAACTTATTCTGTTTGATCAGAGTATTGAATTTATAAAACCAATGTATAGAGGTTATATCGAGCTGGATAGATTTAAACTTGTAGATACCATAGGGAACTAACTACCGTTTTTCCAAATATTATTTACGAGCAGTTTCGATAATGGTAAGTAGATTAATACAAGAAGAGTATGGAATAAAAGAAGTTGAAAGATCAAAGGAACAGCAGTCCAGTCAACAAGGAGGTTACCTATAATTTCGGAGTATCCATACAAATAGAACTACTATATCAACATTATGTAACTGAACTAAACGATTACGTATTCTAAGTATAACTGGAGGAGAACGAGAATTAAACGATGAGTATTTCAGAACTGTAAGATAACTTTTAGGGTTTGAAAGGATAATGATATTTCTAGAAGGTTGTGTAGCATATATTTGAGAGATTGAAACATATTAATAAAAATTTCTTAAAATGTTTAGAATAAGTGATAACGAAAGCAGCACTAACAAAAGAAGGACATTTTGACTCATCACTGAGTAAAAAATTAGGTGAATTAACCACATAACTAAATAAGACATTAGTAATAATTTAGCAAGGGACACCGAGCTTAATGAATTTAAATTTGTTCAGACTTATATTTATATATTGTAATAATATGTAAAAGAAGAACGAATAACGTGTTGGTATCGGGAAAGATTATGGAATAATATACGTAACAAAAGAATGCGTAAAGAGGCGAATCTCCAATTATGATGAATTTGTAGAAGACTAAAAGAAGGATATTTATAGAGTAGAAATTTATTAAGAATTTTTCAATCAGAAAGATTTAGTAAGATGAAGACTATTAGACTCAATCTGTAATGCATCAGTGGAAGTACAAGAAAAAGTTGGCTTAAGACAAAGGTTTTGGATTTTGCCTAAATTATTGAAGGCCACTCTAGCAAGGCCGTTTTGCAAAGAGAGAAATACCATAATCTATAATACTACGGATGAATGGTTTATAAAAACAAACAAAAAAAAATAGAACCACCGGGTCTCGCACTCTAGAGTATTGTGACTGAGAATTTTTATCAGCTGAATTGGTTTAATGCTTTTTTTGTTTATTCTTCGCAGGATTATATTTTTACACGGAGTAGAAACTTGAACTCTACACGAGCAGAATAAAAAGCGGACGCGACTAAGATGTGAATAGAGTGCGTTATAATGTTTAAAATTCATTAACGAAAAAAATTAATTCGTAAATTGTAGAAGAACTCAATATTATTAGTGGAACTTTATTATTTCCAAAACTTAATAATACATAGTAAAGGGCGTTGCAACATGGAAATTGGTTACCAAATAGAGGAATTACCCGTAGACTGGTTGTCACGCTAATTACAACGATAGGTGGTCTCCGAGGAAAGGGACTTACTTCTTCATTGATATAGTTTTGAATCGCACGTGTAACATAATTTTCTCATCATAACGATTACATCACCATTAATAATCGCCTTAATCTGTTTTCGCTATTATTATATATAAATCGTCCTTATTATATTATAAAATTATGTTGGGATTTGTAAACGATTCTTATTGTTAATGATTTAAACGTGTCGTGTCGATTTGGTCGAGTTCGAGTTCTATAGTTAAGATTTCGATATATACACACGTATGCTCGTGTTGTTATCTTTTATTTCTCATCCGCAATGAATATCATCTATGTTTCTAGGTTGTTTCTCACGATCACCCTTTTAACCTCCTCACCCATAGAGTATAATGATTCTCGTTGACTGGTTAAGTCTCCTCTTTATTTCTCCCATTCGATGTAGCAATGTTGAATCGATTATTGATTCTGACGTGCACTCACCCGGACAAAACTCCCCGAAGCGGAAGAGATTTGAAACAATGGCGATTATGCTGATGCGCTCTCTTATATATTTCTATCCTTTTGATCGCGTACGTACGCAGTAACAGTAACTACTTTCACGGTCATATTCTCGCTACTTGTACGACTCGTCCTACAAAATTCCTTTACATCTTTTGTGAGGCAAATGCCGACTGCACGACCTTGACTGGATTTACAACGTTCACCGCTAGAAAGTTATACGTATACAATAAAAAATACCTTATTCGCTACGTCGTATCGTATCGCATCCTATTCTATCCAATCCTATCGGGAGGTATATAACGTTTGTTGGTTTCTCGTTGATTGGACGAATAACGGTAATTCGTAAACAAACGAAGAGTGACCGATGAACCAAGAGATCCGGACTTTGACAGAATATATTATATATTATATATACATATATATATTACATTGTTAAAAAGATCTAAACAAATAGGTGGGTGTATAACAAGGCATTTCTCTTCGACCGGCTGTTGATAGTGGTTAAGTTTTCCCTGATGCTTTGATAACGCCTAGATTAACGTAATCGTTCGACATATCGAAGCTTGTGTCGCTTATAGTTACACAAAGGTTAATCGACTTGCCTTTGGGTTACTCGGACAACGAATATTTTAATTCAATAATACGTCGCTAGAACTTAATTATTTCAAATAACCGCTCGATCTAAAATTACAATCGTTAACCGGAATGTGGTATGATAAATACTTCGGAGAATAGTTTAGAATTATACTTTGTAGAAGCTTCGTAAATATTCTAAAGACAAAATAAAGTTAGTCTTTGGTAATATTATTTCCATCTAGACTGTATTTCGTAGCGATTTCCTAACACCATCCCCGAATCATTTTACGCTGGTATTTAACGCTATAATTGTGCTGGCCGCTTCATAAGAAAAGAAACATCAGATCGTTGACTCGTTGGTACGACGATATTTATTTATTTATTTACAAAAACATTACGGCGTACACAACAGCAAAGCGCCAATTACAGTGGTATGCACTTACAGAATAATTATAAAGTAAAATTATGAATAGAAATAAAACTAAACCACACACTACAAGCTAATTAATATCAATAATACTAAGAATGAAAAAAATAAATTGCTAATACCAACCGAAAAATGATACATGTTTCTAATGAAATACAATACCTATATACAAGCACACATCCGAACATAATAAAAACCAAAAATGAAATACCAATCATACACCCATACTCTCATGTAAACAAACTGTCCATCGGGACACGTACATATGACCGAAATAAAACAAATATACTGAAAAGTAATAACTAAAATAAAGAGCTTAAAAAAATTTATTATATACAAATTTACTATCAAAATGAATATCTAACTGTGGATGAATGTTTAGTACGTTATTGTATAGACGTAAGGTGGATAGAAGTGATGAATTATAACCTAAATTTGTACGGTGCATGAGATTTCTAGAAAATACGATGTAACCTACTACTAACACTGGAGATCATAAATAAGATTTTAGATAATAAATAATTGTCATCTACGCGAGCGTTAAAAAGATCATGCAAAAACCTCAGCTTACTTACCTTTCTTCTAGCACTCTAGGGTTTAATATTTAGGAAATCACATAAAATAGTATAACTCAGAAGTGCAGGATAGATACCAGTTTGACGGTAATAGATATACCTCAAAAATTGAGATTGAACTTTTTCCACCATATGAATATATTTAGTGTAGAAATGATCCCAAATCACGGATGCGTATTCTAATTGCGATCTTACAAGAGTGTTGAATCAGCGGAGTTCTAGGATCACGAAATACGCATGAATTTCTAATGATGAAACCCATAGTTCTGTAAGCATTTTTGGTAACATTAGCAATATGAGTTGCAAATTTCAGCTCGTTGTCAATATAAACCCCCAAATCCCGAACACAGGTTACATTATAAACTGGAATATTAGAGTAATCGAAGAAATATTTATTTTTTGTACGACAAAATCGAATATAAACACATTTCTTATAATTAAAAGGTAAGTAATTATTGTCGCTCCATGTTGCCAATCTACACAAATCATCTTGCAACAGTTCACAATCAGTAACAGTTTTAATTGATATAAAAATTTTTAAATCATCAGCAAATAATAGAAATTTTGAACGTAAGTTAATCCCTATATCATTTATGAAAATATTAAATAATAGTGGACCGAAATTAGACCCCTGTGGTACGCCGGAAGTAGGAGTGTATCGCTTGGACTGGTATCCGTTAAATAATACGTAGCACACACGCGACGTTAAATATGATCTAAATAACTGTATATAATCGTCAGAAAATCCGTAATTATGCAGCTTAACCAGAAGTATAGCTGACTTTGTCAAAAGCCTTACTAAAGTCCGTATAAATACAGTCAACTTGAAGACGCTGCTCTAACCGGCCTGTAATTAATTCTGTATATGTAACCAGATTAATTATAGTAGATCCAGACCTTAATAAACCATGCTGCTCAGGAATAACTCTAGGCAAAAAAAATTATATAACCTCTCATATAAAATAGACTCCAATATTTTTCTGGGTACACAAAGTAGAGAGATAGGACGATAGTTTTCAGCTGCACAACAATCTCCAGACTTGAAAATTGGAACAACCTTAGCTGTTTTTAACAACACAGGCCATTTCCCTGTTCCAATAAGATTAAACAAGTAGATAAGTGGCTTTTCAAACTCTACCGAACATAGTTTAAACAATATTGCCGGTAATCCATCAGGGCCAACACTCTACTTGAGCTTCAGAATCTTAATAGATTTTCTATAATCATTTACGGCGATTGGAGCAAGATTTAAGTGTTTTCCATCTGTAATTAAAGAGGCTTCAAGTGGCATAAAGTTGTCAGTCACATGAACCAGATGAAAAATACTCCGCAAAAGCATCTGAAATATTCTTACTAGAACAATGATCTATGTTTCTATATTTTACTACATTAGGATGTAGCCGGGGTTATTACGTTTATATTTAGCCCAAAAATTGTTAGTGTTCCTTTGAATACCAGCCTCAATCTTAAGAACATAATCATCAAAAGTATTTCTTATTAACTTTTTAACTTCAGCCCGTAGCTTACTAAATTTAACATAATCAGTTTCCTTGCGAGTTCTACGATAAGATTTCCTAAACTTAGTTTTCAGTTTCAATTTACGAACAATTTCTGGGGTAAACCAAGGCGGGTATGTAGATTTTCTAGATGATTTCTTTGTAAGATGCTTCTGGAGTTTATTGTACATTAGACTATAAAAATAACTAGTTGCGTCATCCACACTTCTGATATTATAAAGTTGTTCCCAATCAATCACGGGTATTTTTTGTTTTAAAATCAAACGGTTTGCTTTCCTAAAGTTGTAAGGTGCCATACTTGTATTAAAATCCACTCTATATAAAGAACCGCAGCGAACAGTGATATCTAGAGCAGGATGATACTTATCCTCAGGAAGGAGCGGATCAGGCGAACTCTTTACATCAACACTCAAAACAGAAGTAGTAATGATTAAATCCAAAGTTTTTCTCTGCGAATTAAGAACATTATTTACCAAGCTCAGATTATTAATTTCAATGAAATTTGAAAGCGAATTCATATTCTTATTAAGAAAAATCAAGCGGAGTACCTGAACCAGAGATAGATAAGTTGAAATCACCCATGATTATAATATTAATGGTATTTTTCATATTCAGTAATAAATTATGACATTCATAAAAAAATTTGCTGTAACAAGAGGAAGATGTACCGGGAGGAACATACATGCAACCGATAAGTGTTTGTACATGCAGACTAACGTTCCTAAGCTTAATCCAAACTGAATCTATATTCCCGAAACTGGGGAACGCTATTTCCTCTGCAACATATGTGTCCTTAATCGCTAACAAAACTCCACCTCCCAGCCGACCAATTCTATCACGACGATAAGCGATATAACCTTGATTTAAAAATTCATTGTTGTAAACACTTCCAATTAACCAAGTTTCAGTGAATCCTACAATATCAAAGTTACTTCTACACATTCCTAAATGAAGTTCTTTTAACTTAGTATTTAATCCCAGAACATTTTGGTAATACACTTTAAGTCCCATTATAGTAATAGTTAGAAAGTTTGGCGATAAATGATCGAATAAATAAGAATAGACGAGTTTAAATAAGTGAAACCTCTAACCTATTACATGTAAAAAACGGAAAAGAAGTAAAACAGTCAATGAAATCCATCTTGCATAATTAAAACACCACCGAAATATGCTAATTCGTAAACGTAACAAACATTCGAATACATATCGACGAAAAAATAAAAATCCACCTAATAATTCTCTTAAGGATATTTCCAACAGAACTGCGTATAGAATAAAAAGAGATGAAACTAGTATCAGTATTAATAAACCTACTAAATAAACGACAGCATACAACACAAAATCAGAAAAGAATCACCACCGATTTGTTCTTGTAACAATGTTAAATTAACAATAGAACACCTTCTGCTGCACTGCCAAAAGTACAAGGCTGAACGTATTCGATATGGTCTTCCATCAGCATTGCAACGATTTTTGCAGCCAAATGCAGCCGGTCCAACAGTAGCGTTCCTACGTGAAACCGGCATATTTCAACAACTATAGCTTCCGTGTCCGTGCCTCTGGCCTCGTGCAGTATACGGCACGTAAATGGATCATCATCATCATCATCATCATCGTGGAAGTTATTGTTATCTGTAAATCTTCGAATTTCTTCGATTTTATTTGTCCAAAATTGGTTTTTAATTTCCTCCGTTGACCATGTGGAATCGCAATTTTAAAGGCGTTTTGTTTATCCTTATTTTCGTTATGTGTCATCCAATCTATAAGCACTTTTTTTTTGTCTTTTCTCAGTGTATACCAATTTCATTTGTCATACCTTCAAAATTGTTTTTTTTTTCCTTTTCAGAGACTAAAATTGTTTTGCACAATGCGTTTATTTTTTTTCATACCTGATTCCAATGATATAACATTTGAAACTTTCTTTCAGCGTAGTTTTTAAGTTTCCATAACATTTTTATGTTTCAAAGAGTTAAAATCTTACATGATCGTTCCAATGTTGTTATTAACTTTACTATTTTTTTTCTTTTTGCCAATATGGATACGAAGAACGACCGTTTGATCCGTATCACAGTCTGCATCTCTCATTACGAACGTTATTAACCGGTCCCTCGTATGTCTTTGCTTAATGATCCCATAGTTTATAATCGTGCTATTAGGCGTGTTGTTTAATTGTTATAAATATATTATATTTTAAAGAATTCTAGCATATTTTCGTTTATTTTATCAACAGGATGAGGTGTTCCCTGCTGGACTGTATCATACATTGTCGGCAGAGAGGAAATTCAAAACAATGCGCATGGCTACAGTAGGCCGTCCGCTGCATGATGAATGGATTAGCATTCTTCCAGTATTAGTCTTCCATATTAACAGAAATAAAAAACTGTCGCATATACGTTGAATAATTTTTCGTACGTACTGTAGCTAGGATTTAATTTGAATATAATCATTTGGAAATGTTTATTCGCAATATTGATTTTATATCAGAATTAAATGATAACGAAGTTTTAATACGAAACTCAACTTTTTGGCACAAAAATCATTCCATGACCAAAAATTCGTTATATGACTAGACAATTATCGGAGGTCGAAACTGTGTAAGTTTTATTAATACCCGAAAATAATTTGCAAACTTTTATTGTTTCATATTTTCCGGGTCAACTACCCATGACTAACTAGACACGGCTGGTGAGGATTTCAATGAATTGCAAAACGGATTATACGGAATTTTATATATCCTAAATATTAGACCATTTCCTAATAGTAATATTTAAAATAGGAAATAATCTCACAATTTATTACTCGTCCATACGAGGATGCAGAAGATAATCTCCGGATTTGCGAAATATTTAGAGACGTTAAGAAAACACGTATACCGTAAAAATACCCTCATCAACGATCCGGTTGTATTAATAACCGCGGAACAGAGTGAGTCAGTGTCGGTTGGTAACATGATTTCATATATTATTAAATAAAGCTTCGTCAATTCCACAGTTGTATTAATGCATAATAACTATCAATAATTGCGAAAGTAACGTATAATTTTAATTGACTACATTACGGGATTTTGTCTTTTGGAATAATAATAGTACGATTTAAAAAGTGTCGCTTTTTACGGGCTAATATCGCAAACTTTTTCTAAAACTTGGATAAATATTGTTTATTTTTATTTTATTTTTTTCCATTTTGACTGTAAGTTTATAACTAGTCCAACAGGTGAGAGAATTTGCGATAAATTATCTCAATGAACCGCAAGTAGAAGGTGTACATCCTCTAATCTGCTCGAAGAAAATTAATGAATGAAATTCTTATTTCGTTTAATCGTTGACACTCCTCCGTGTGCAAAAGTACAACTGTTGATTCGACCAATTGTTATATAATCGTGTCGGATGCTTTAAAAGTTACTTTCGCGGTACCCATTTTTTTTTTTATACGACTTCATCGAACTACCATGTTCTTCTTCTACAGTAAGGTGCGGCTCATCCGATTAATTAGACGGAATACCTTATCCCGAAATGGTTGAATAACTGTAACATATTTAGACGTCTTAACCCCCCCCCCTATAATCGCGCCTCAGTCTACGTTGATCGTAATACAGTTTTGTACATTAGCTAAAAAAAAGATTTTGTAATAATAATTCAGAGACGATAGAATTGTTCCATCCACCGTGATAGTTATTTTCTGACGGATGCGAATATTCTACGAATGTCTTGAAAATAATGTTCGAAAAATTAAATCGCATTCGAGGAAGAATAAAGCTCGACGGACGAATTAGCGGAGTCTTTTAAAAAATCATAGAAAGGAATGAAGTTATTTCGAGACGATTTCGATTATAAGAGAACTTTCAA